>OX381711.1:39979063-40579063 GCA_947462335.1 Harmothoe impar | reverse complement strand
GAGGATAAGAACTATATGAACTATCTACCTGTCCTGCCGTATCCAGGATCTCCAACCCGACCGGCTCGTCGTCAATTTGGGCTTGGTGTCTGTAGGTGCATTCTGCAAATAATAACCATTATTATTAGAACAGTTTTGTAATAGCTATAGTCTATATGACTGTATCATGGCAGAGCCAACGAATATGAATAACGTCACATAGAATGTACCTATACTATGTGATAAAATTATATTAAATCTATTTTAGTATGCCCTATGTGTAAAGCCGTATATATAAAGTGTTGTCCCATGTGCTAAATGGACACAGCTGACTGTAAAACGCCCATTTTTTTTCACTTTAAAATAGATCTCTAGTTTAGAAGTGCGCCCTGGTTGGGCCGTTTGGACGTGCAGCACGCGTGGGGTGGGAGTCGGGGTGGGGACGGGGTGAGGGTCACTGGAGAAGATAACCATGATGGATCACCGCCAGCCTCTCCAGGTTTACACTGGATGACTTAAGCACTCTGTCTTCTACTGGGGCAAATACAACCAGAGATTGTGTTTTCGGTGGAGCCGCTGCTATAGCTGAGCAAAGTAATAAGGACGACCTTAGACACTTTTAGAAAAGAAATCCTTAGAACCTTTAGATTTTTAAAGGAAAGCATCTGTCACTGACTCAACACAAGGAGACATGTGTTATCTGCTTAGGATTCCCAGTGCTTCCTTGTCACTAGTCCTTTCTCAGTTAACTTCAACATCCAGCATGCATGGCCAGCTTATGCTGCGGCCTGGTTGTGGCAGGGGTTCGCAGGGCCCCTTTACCATTAACGACCATTCACGTGTGCAGTACGGTATATATATATATTGTGGCTAGGGAAAACCCTTCCACATCAACGAGGGCGTAAAGATAAGGTGAGACGTCAGTTTCAATACTTGGTATCTTTTATTAATAATAATATTAATATCAGAGTACCAGTCACTAGGGCTCAGTATAGATGGTAAGTCGGTGGTTACTGAGATGGTTACTGATTTCCCTCTAGCTGCCCGGGGCTTAAGTACAGATGCCCGGCAGGTAGAGGAGGAGCCCATGTGACCGGAAGTGGATGTAACAGTGGTTTTCATTGGATAATATACATTTGACATTTGATTGGATAATTATATATTCATGGCTTTAACATGTGGCGTGCGCTGGACCGCGGGTGGGGAGCCTGGGTCCAGTGCATTATGGGTAATGGATTACATAATAAGTAGCATGCACACATGGGGGCTTTGTCGCCCACCTTCCAGGTGGCCTCCAGCCGGCTCAAGTGGCTTTGGCGTTGCCACACTGATTAAGGGTGTCCAGCTTTATAGCATTGTTTTATGTGTTGACAGTTAATCCTTGGGGTCAACATATTGTGTATAGGTGACCGGTCAGTGCCTTGTCGTCTGGAGGGGCTGACCGTTACCTTTTGTCCCTAGGATAAGGGTCTGTTTGTGATCTATGGATTAATTATGTGTGGGGGGCTAGTTTGGCTTGGCTTAGTGAGTAATATGTATGTCTGACGTCTAGGTGTACTTTGATGGACATATGGATTGAAAATATGTATAAAGTATTGTGCGTATTACAAATAATAATAAATATGAATATTAATAATCATAAATCATAATTATGACGTAATATGACGTAATATGACGTAATACAATTGATGAAGGTATAATAAGGGGTTTTGTGGCATGACAGCACCCCCCAATACAACTCCTGCACGCCCTCGTGCAGGCCGCGAAGTAGTAGAGGAAGAGTTATGTCACGCTTCAAAAGTATTTGTATGAACTTTTTTTTTGTATTTTATGATTTTTGATATATCTATCTTATGCTATGACTATGAATAGGTTCTTAATCACATTTTCTAAGTTTAACGGTGTTTTGTACATACATGTTATGCAGTGGTAAATTGATAATATTTCAATGGTAACGTACTGATACTATATGTCTCGCTTCCGTTCTATTAATATGATTATACATTTTTGGAAGCTTTTAACCTTATCAATTATTCACATAATACGAGTCGTGGTACAGTGGTAATAGTAATGTGACGTACTGGTTCTATATGTCGCGCTTCCGTCCTAGTCTATAATACAATCAATTCGTACGATAGGAAGCTGTAGGAAATTCATTTCAAAAATAATATAGGTTTACTAAGCGTTTACATAGGCCATGTGTAATACTTAGTATGGTATGATAGTACATGTATAACAATAGATTTTGAGCAGTGTATTTTGTTTATGCAATGATCTTTGGCAATACTTGATCTTTTTGATATTCATTCTCAATGTCGAGGGGCAATGGAGGAAGTTCGTTCTGAGTTATCACCTTCTATACTAAATTTTTATGTTTCATTTCCTGTCTCACTCTTTTTCATAACAATGGCTGTCAATAGTTCGGTAGTGGTCATGTCTTTTGGGTTTTTGATAAGTGACGTAGTGTTGTCACTGTCAGGGTCGATGTCAATGTTGTCTTGGGTTTCAGTCGGATGTAGGGATGTAGTCATTTCGATAGTCTTAAGGGTTAATCCTGTGGTGGTGGTGTCGTCTTTCAGGGCCGGTATGATAGAAAACCGTGCCGCTAGGGGTAGTATGACGTGGTTGGGTAGATAGTATGACTTCTGTTTTCCGTTGATGTTGAATGATATGGGGCCGTTCCATGTCATGTTTATGCGTGGGTATGGGCATGACAGGGCTGAGATGGCCTTCAGGGTTGGTATGAATTCATTAACAATAGAGTCACGTTCGTAGGGTAGGGATAACAGTGGTATGGTGTGATTGACATGTCCTTGGTAAATTTTGAGCGTAATAGTAGGATTGGTTTTGTGTCCAGAGTGTGTCACTCCAAAGTGACGCGCTATTTTGTTTTTACACTTGAAGATGGTTTTCATAACTGCGTATATGATTAAAGCTACAAATATTAGGGTAAAAATGTTATGGGCATCAACGTATTGATCTAGATTGATAGTGTGGTTTTCTTTGGTTTCACTCTGGGGGATTGGGTTAATAAATTTCCAAGAAATGTTGTTGGGTCGAGCACTAACGGTCGGGATGGTCGCGAATAGTGCTTTTCCTTTGGATACATATAATAAGTAGAAGAATCCTACGGCGTTTAGAATGCAAGTGACTGGTACTATATAGTTCCATACAGGGCTAGCGAAGAAGCTAGCTATGTTCTCTCGTATGGGTGTGTCCTGGATGGGTCGGTCTAAGATGTCTGCTGCGTTGGTGGCTTCTACTAGGATATTCCTGGTGAAGGGTTCCAGGTCCAATGTAATGTCTGATGATAACTTGCTGATGTTTGTCATAGATTTGATGATAGCTTGTGTGTGTAGATGTGGTATGTGTATCGGATCGTGGTGTAGTGATGATGCTGTGATGTTGAGATTGTTTGTGAGTGCGAGTAGTATGGGTGTGTTGGCCGCGTGCATTAGAAAATGTGTTGAAGAAGATTCATTACAAGGAATTTTGGTGTTTGGGAGGTACAATGAGTCAAACTGTAAGTGGCACATACATGGGACACCAATAACTGCGTAGGCCGAAGCTTTCTTAGTAGTTGGTGTCATGTGCTGACAGATGACGTGGTAGTACTCCCTGTTAGTAGTTACTAAATATTTATCTTTACCAATAGCTATAGCACGGGTTTGTATGGGTCTCAGAGGGTGTACTTGAAATGTGCAGAGTCTGGCTATGTCTGCCTGGTTACCTTTAAAGGCCGCCATGAGGCAGGTTGGCTGGTCACTGCGTATTCTAGGCATGGTCCTAGCGCATACTTTCAGTATTGAGCCTTGGCACGTAAGCAGATCTGCGTTTGTCATCTCTAAGTACAATGTCTCTGCCTCGTTGACAGCGAGGAAAGTTTTGTCAGTGTGTAATAGGATAGATCCAGAACTTGTCGTATTTTCGGTGTTAATGGGGACATGAGTTGTAATTACTTGATATAAGTTAAATGCTGCGTCTGTGGCAGAAATGATAACATTAATATGAATGTATAAGTGAGTTTTGGAATAGGTGTATAGTGCAACTGGTTGTGAATAGTAATATGCGGTGTCAATAATGGTTACCTCGGATCCTGGGTTCCTAATTTTAAGTTGTGTGTCTAAGGTGGCTAGCTTGAGTGCTAGCTCTGTGGGTTGGATCATATCCGGTGCTAATATTCCAGTGGATAATAATCTGAGAGAATTTTCCACCTTGTATAACCCTTGCTGGTACGCGATCCTGGTCATTAGGACAATTACCTGAGCCGATATGATGGCTGACTGGGTAATCCTACGATCCTGGTCGGCTTGGATGGAGGTTAGGGTTGTGGAGAAATCATCAGACCATGAGTCTATGGATTCGGTAATATTGAGTAGAGATTCCTGTACAACGTCCTGTTGTTTTATATAAGTGTCTAGAAACTGCTGGTGTTGCTGGGTGACATCATGTAATCCTTGTGCAGTTTTAACATTGACGTCGGCCAGTGTACCAATTTTAGCATCTAGGTGATGTATGACGTTGATGATAGAATCCATGTCTCTAGTGGTTGCCAGGCCAAAGATTGATTTGAAGAGCTCCCCTAAGAATCCTAGGATAGCTCTCTTTGGCCTGTTAGTAATAGGATCCGAGAGGAAGTGTGCAATGTTCTTTAAAGTCTTAATAATGTTAATATCTACGTTTTGTAGTAGTCGGTCGAGGTCAGCAGCTTGTTGTAACATCTTGGCGTCATGGCTGTCGTGGGGTCCTAGTGAAGTCAGTTGAAGAGTCCTGATGGTGTTGTAAATGAGTGGCTTCGGACGAGGAGCCATTGGGATGTTGTAGGGGATGGCCAGTATGACCTCGTGTAGGTCATGACCGGTGATGATTTGTCCCGGCAGCTGTTCATAGATGAGGCCGATATTTTGCCTCACTATTGGTTGTGCTGCCGTGTAAATGATGTGTGTGATGATTAATAGGAGGTAGAGTGTATACCTCATGATTCCCGAGTTGTTGGGATTTGGTAGTAATAATAGTAGTAGTCGATCGTTTGTAGTAGTAATAGTTGATAGTCGATAGTTGGTGAAGGATGAGTGTAAGTGCGCAGTACTGGCGGGGATCTACCAAATTAACTGTGGGCTGCTCCTGACTGAATCGATGTGTGTAGGGGTGTGGTCACTGGGTGACTGTGGAAAGATGGGGGGATGTGTGGGAACTTATACCCTTTGGTCTGGGTACAGGGTGGTGGCTATGTCACCCTGCCATGTTGGTCGTTATCACACTCCCATAAGTGGAGCTTTTGTTTGCGCGCTCCAGTGGTGGCGCCATCCAGGGCTCAGATTGCGGTCATCCTCCTGGTGTTGTTGACACCTGCAATGCATGTGGGTGGCCACCCGCATACAAGGCTTTTCCACTGGTCTATGGGGGGGGGGGGCTAATAAGAGTGCGCAAACTGTCCTTTCATGTCGGATTTTGACATGTTGATAATAGTTCTATTTGAAGTGTCAGTTTGTTAAAGGAGCAGCAATAATATGGAGTCGCCCTGCCACTTACTTGTGTGGTGAAATGGGTATAGATGGATAATAATAATAATAGTTGATGAAGCTTGTGCGCTTTATGGTGATAAATACTGTATTTCCAGTATTTTTTTTTTTTGATGATCGGTGTGTAAGTCGTGATTCTTTGTGAATCATTATAATAGTAATAGTGATAATAGTAGTCGTTGTAGTAGTCAGTGTTGATCCTTTTGATAGTAATGTTTGTAATATATGACAGTTGGTGATTCTTTGTAATAGTAGCGATAATATAGTGAGGTTTTTGTTGTTTATGTAATATAGGTGATAACTCTTTTCCTCTTATATATTCTATAGTTTATATTATGGTTTTAGTCCTACCGGTGTCCTCCTTTTGACCTTGGAGTGGGCCGGTTTTGCTTTATATATATTTTTGGTTTGTAGAAGCGCTGGTCTCGCTTTATATGAATCTCCGTCTTTCTTCCATAGTTTGGTTATGAGGTCGTCGTTCGGGTCAATGAGTCTGTGTATGAAGTCATTGTTTCTCACGTGACGTACGAGTTTCAGTCTGTCTACATGGACTGGGTTTTTCATTGTTTTCATTGTGATGACAGATTTGAGGAGGACAGATGTTTTTGAGACGAATTTGCACACTATGTATGGACCAGAGTACACCTTCTGAAGTTTCAAACATTTTGTTCTATCCATCAGTCGGGGTACCTTGACATACACTAGTGATTCTTTCTGCACCTTTGTAGGTTTTGCCTTTTTGTCGTGTTGTTGTCTCATTTGTTCTGTCCTCTTTTCGATGTTTTCAATGACCTGGTTGTATGTGTAGTCTATTTTCTTTAATTTGTCAATGATGTGGAGATTTAGACTTTTCTCTTCTTCCTGATTGAGTTTGTTGTCTATTATGGTGTTTGGATTCCTTCCCTTCATAATGAAGAACGGTGTGAAGGCAGTGGTGGCGGACTCTGTGTTGTTGATGGAGAACACGAGGTGTGGTAGGAATACATCCCATGTGTCCTGGTGTTCCTCACAGTAGGCCCGTATGCCTTCAGACAGCGTCTTCACATATCTTTCAGCCTGGCCGTTCGATTTTGGTCTATAGGCCGAGCTGAAGACATGTTTTATGTTGAGGGAAGATGTCATGTTTCTGAATTTTGAATTTTTATATGACGTTCCATTGTCTGACTGGAGGTATGTTGGTATACCCTCGGCCAGAACAACCTTCTCTATGAATTCTGCGGTAGTTGTTTCCGCGTCTAATGATGTAGTAGGGTAGGCTATGCAGAATTTAGAGAACCTGTCGACCACTACCTGAATGTATACATTCTTTCCTGGTGTTGGTGGTAGTGGGCCTATGGCATCTATGTGGACAAACTGAAATGGGTAAGAAGGGGTACTATGGGCCGTCATTGGCAGGTTGTTGGTTAGATTCATCTTTTTGGCTTTTAAACAGACGTGGCAGGTCGCTGTGAATTTCTGGACGTCGGCCGCCATGCTCTTCCAATATACTTTGGGAAGCATGGTCGACAGCATTCTTTGTGCGCCAGCGTGGCCTGCCATTGGGAGGTCGTGAAAAAGCTTTAAGATGGGAAGTCTCATGTCATCTGGGATGACAGGTTGGAATGAGAATTCCTTGTGTTTCTTCCATAGTACCGTGTTGATATGGACCAAAATATCATTCAGCATCATGTGATCATCAGCTATTCTGATAAATTGCTCCGTCTCCTTCTTGTTTTTGTCATTGGGTACCTGTCCGTTCTCTAAATACATGATGATAGCTTTCGTATGTAAATTGTATCTTTGTTCTCTTTTCAGGTTGAGTATGGAGATCTGTGGGTCGGAGAGGCTCTCTATCATTTCAATCAGATGATTGGTCTGATTGGCCAAGTGTTTTGCCATGTCTGTGGCGTCTCTTCTAGGCTTCTCATTTTTCTTCTTTGGTTTTGGTTTATCTGTGGTTTTCTTAGGTTGCGGTGCCGGGGTGTGGCCTGGGACCGGTCGGGTCGCCGCAACCTGCTCTATTTGTTCTGTTTGAGTTTCTTCTATGAATGTTGATAGGGCTTCTAGGGATGTAGAGGGTACTGTCAGCTGCTGTGGGGCGTGGCCTGGGACCGGTCGTGCAGCTGAATCCACTTCCTGTTGTACCGAGGCTACTATGGCTGCTAACAGTCCCTTGTATTCTGTTTGTGGAAGCCCAAAATGATGTAATTTGGTACTTGGGATGTCAGGATTTGCTCTGAGGTTTGGGGTAAATCGTTTTACTTCTTCTATGTCTTCTGTGTTTTCCTCCATACATTCACAATAGAAGTGATGGGTGGAGTTTCTCTTCAGGATTGATTTGGGTAGTCGTTTTGGTAGCGTCAATGGTGGTTCGTCTTCTTTAAATTTCTGTGTGTGTATGTCATCCTCAAACATAATTCTATGTTGCACCCTTATGGCTTTGGGTTTTGGTGGAGGATCTGTCATTGGTGTCTTGTCTAGTGGGTAGTCTCGTCTTGACATAACGTCTGATGGTATGTTTAATTTGCCTCTTATGTGTCTGATATTAAATTGAAATTGTTGAATTTTGAGCGCCCACCTTGCCCACATGTTTTTGTTATCTGATTTTGTCAACATGTGGATGAGGGCTTGGTGGTCAGTATATAACTCGAATGGTCTTCCTTCTAGGTAGTGTCTGAAGTACTCTATTGCAAATACTACTCCCAATAGTTCTCTTTGGGTGGCACCGTAATTCCGTTCGTGGTCGTGGAGTGCTCTGCCCGCAAAGGCTACTGGTCGTAGAACGCCGTCTTTTTCCTGGGAAAGAGTAGCTCCCAGGGCTGTACCAGATGCATCTGTTGTAAGATGGAACTGTTTGTTGTAGTCTGGGTACAGCAAGATGACGTCATTGCATATAGAGTCCTTCAGGGTCTGAAATGCAGTCTCACATTCTTTTGTCCAGACAAATTTGTTCCCATTTTTGAGTAGGTTGAATAGAGGTCGACCAATTTCACTGAACCCTTTGATGAATTTCCTATAGAATTGGGCGAGTCCAGTGAATGACCGCACCTCTTTTGCGGTCTTCGGTGTGGGGAATGTCTGGATCTTGTGGACTTTGTCTGGGGATGGTTTGATACCGTCAGTGGTGACTTTCATTCCTAGGAAGTCTAGTTCCTCTAGGAAGAATTCGCACTTGGTTTTCTTCAACTTTAGTTTGCCATTTCTTAGTGCTTCGAATATGTTTCTTAAATCAATGAAATGTTGGTCTATGGTAGGTGATAAACACAAGATGTCGTCTAAGTATGGGATTGCACATTTGTACTGCAGGTTCTGTAGGATCAAGTTGACTACAGCTTGGAAAGCCTGAGCACTGCTGGCAAGTCCCATGGGCATGGTCTTGTATCTATACTTTTTGGTTCTAGTGAGAAAGGCTGTGATGTCCCTGTCGTCCTCTCTAATTGGTATCTGGAAGTACCCTTGTTGGGCATCCATTTTAGAGAACACGGCAGGTCGCATCTCACCAATCATCTCTAGGCTGTCGTCTGCTCGTGGTGATGTAAGTGCTTGGTTGATGGATTGGGAATTCACATATCTTAGATCTGTCACTAATCTGTAACCTTGCCCGTTCTTTTTCTCTACAAGAAAACTTCTGGATGACCAGGGACCCGTTTTGGTTTCCTCCAGAATGTCCTGCTTTACCAGCTTCTGACATTCAATTTCAAGTCGTTCAGCTTTGTGCGGGGCCATTCTGAATGGGTAGAACTGTAAGGGTTTGGCGTCTGGGATCAGGTTGATTTTATGGGTGTACAGATGGGTTCTTCCAATCATGTTATCTTTTCCCACGAATATGTCGTCGTATTCTTCTATTAATTGGCAAAAAGTTGTGAATTGATCTTCTGTGAGGCATTCTGGTTTTTGGAAGACGTGTGATTGTTCTTTTTCTGGTTCTATGTCTATGTCCTTCCCTATGTACATGTCTTTGTCTATGTCTTGTTCGTCGTGACCTGTCGTCTCTTGCACCATATTTATAAGATCTTCGTCGTCTGACATGGATTGATCCATGTCAGAGTCAGAGTACTCTGAATATGTTGGTGTTGGTACATAGAATGTTTTGTCTGACCCTGTTGATGATGCACTGTCACTGATAGTGGAGTTGTTGTCTATGTCTATGTCTATGTCTGTCTCCTCGGGTTGTGTGTCCTCGTAGCCTGTCGATAATATATGATTTTCTTTGTCTATGTCTGTTTTTGTATATAAGGCTACGATTTCACCCTTCTGGATTTTACAGATTCTAGATGTGATATTCAATAATATCAGTGGGTGTCTGTCTCTTTGGTCAGGTGTCACGACTGAACGTTGTACGATGTAATTTGGAAGTTTGTCTGATCTGTCGAAATTGTCTGTTATACCATTGATTTGACTGACTGAGTGGTAGCATGTGACTTGGCCTGTTATGGCCATTTCGGAAAATGGAGGTATCGAAATGGCTCTCACTGCCCTGATTGGTTGAGATTTTGGAGTTGGGTCAGTGGAGTAATTGATTTTGCTTTTAGTTTTTGATAGAAAATCTGTTCCCAATATGATTGGTGATGAGCAATTTGGAAGAATTGCAAATTGATGACTGAATGTTTTGCCTTGAATTTTGAATTTGATTTTGATTGCTCTTTTGATGTGACACAATGCTCCATCGGCAAGATAAACTTTGGACCTGATTCGTGAAAACTCATGAGGAACTAGTTTCGATAGAGTGGAGGCTAGACCCTCTCTCATGCAAGAGACGGTGGCTCCTGTGTCTACTAGACTGGGGATGTTGGTATCTTTGAATTGTAGATCTATATTGCCATTGACCATATTGATAAACAAAACACTCTGCTCACCTTCTTCCATGTGTAGGTCGGGTAGTGGTGGGGGGACGACTTCCAGGGTAGCTTGGACGTCGGCAGGTTTCCCGCGCACTGGTGCAGCGTTGTGGATTGTCTGTGGGTCATGTGGCGTGATGTCGATGGGCGATGCTGTGTCTTCTGTGTTGGGGACTGTTTTGTCATCCTGATGAGGCCTATCCATAGGATGACAATCTAGTTTCCCGTCGTCTTGGTAAGGTCGTTCATCATGCTGACGAGCTGTGCCATGGTGTACTGTGGAGTGGGGTTTTGTGGCGTTGGTTGAAGTTGTAGTTGTTGTTGTTGTTGTTGTGGCCATTGTTGTTGTTGTTGTTGTGGCCATTGTTGTTGTTGTTGTGGTGGCTGCCATGATTGCTGTTGTGGCTGCCACCGTTGTTGTTGTTGTTGGCTCTGGATGAGTTTGAAGTGATGTGGGGGTAGGGAACCCGTTTGAAGAAGGGTTATGATGTCTTTGGGTCCCCCTTTGAATCGGTGGGTGGGAGGGATGAGGCCCATTGAACGTGCCTTCCTTATGTTGTCAACGTAGTTGATGTCGAAGTCCTCTCTCCTCCCTCTATAGTTGGGTGGTAATGCAAAGTCAGTTGGTGGAGATTGGTGTGTAGGTGTAGCTGCTTGTTTGTGGTAGGTGGGTTTTGGTTTACCACCTCCCATAGCAGCTACAGTATGTTCAGTCTCCATTACTTCCTGTTGTTTCTGAAGAAGGTCTCTTAGTTTCTCGTTCTCCCTGTCCTTCTCCCTTAACTGAGCAGCTATGACTGGATCTAGGGTGTTGTTGGACAGGGATGATACCTTGTGTGTGGAGGTCTTCTTGTAGAGGTATGCACACCTGAGTGCTCTACAGAGGGAGGCCCATGTAGTAGGACTTTCCGCTCTGATCGCCTCTCGGTAGTCCTCATTTAGTACAGTAGCTACCTGGATAATGGCAGCTTCTATGTCCACCCCCTTGTTTTGGAAGTGGGTGTTGGCGTCCTTTAGCCATTCTTCCATGGTGTGTAGGGTGGGGTCAAATGGGGACAGTGTCAATAGTTTGATGTCGTTCTCGACATCCTTGAAGTGGTGAATGAGTCCCTTCTTTATAAGGTCATAATCGTCTTGTACACTAGTGGGCTGAATACTGTACCATTCGTACGCTGGTCCAGCTAGATAGACTGCACAAGTGACATGGATGGGGTGATCTTCTTGAGGATATTTCAGTCTAACAAAGCGTTCTAGGTCGGTGAACCACTTTCTGGTGCTCATCTTAATGTCTGGCTTTGAGAATTTGATTGGTTCACGGATGGTGTACTTGTTAGCTTTTGAAATGGCGCTAGCCAGGTCGCTAATGGATTTGGTGTTTCTATATTCTGCGATATCAGATTTGAGCCTTTCTAGCTCTGCCTTGTGGGCCGCTAGTTGCTCATCTAATTTTCTTGATATCCTATCGTCTAGTTCTCGTTGTCTTTCTACCTCTACCTGATCGTCTCCGGCCATGTTGACAGTGGGTTCAACACGAATGGGAGAGGTGGGTGGGGTAGCTATGTCTATAGGTATAATAAGTACAGTGTCTATAAGTGTTGGTTTAGAATGTCTTACTGTGTCCTGGTAGATGCAGGAGGTGGACTTGGTGATGTGCTTGTTGTTGCTTGGTCCTTTCCTCCTGGTGTGTTGTAGACCTGATGTTGGTGCTGGTCCCTGGCTCCTAGTGTGCCTCCGTGATGATAGGTCACTGAGGGACTGGTGTCTCTGCATTAAAAAATTTCTTCATGGTCGCAGGTAGCTGAAGGTTGCCCGGTTCTCTACCACTCTGTGGCTAGGGAAAACCCTTCCACATCAACGAGGGCGTAAAGATAAGGTGAGACGTCAGTTTCAATACTTGGTATCTTTTATTAATAATAATATTAATATCAGAGTACCAGTCACTAGGGCTCAGTATAGATGGTAAGTCGGTGGTTACTGAGATGGTTACTGATTTCCCTCTAGCTGCCCGGGGCTTAAGTACAGATGCCCGGCAGGTAGAGGAGGAGCCCATGTGACCGGAAGTGGATGTAACAGTGGTTTTCATTGGATAATATACATTTGACATTTGATTGGATAATTATATATTCATGGCTTTAACATGTGGCGTGCGCTGGACCGCGGGTGGGGAGCCTGGGTCCAGTGCATTATGGGTAATGGATTACATAATAAGTAGCATGCACACATGGGGGCTTTGTCGCCCACCTTCCAGGTGGCCTCCAGCCGGCTCAAGTGGCTTTGGCGGTGCCACACTGATTAAGGGTGTCCAGCTTTATAGCATTGTTTTATGTGTTGACAGTTAATCCTTGGGGTCAACATATTGTGTATAGGTGACCGGTCAGTGCCTTGTCGTCTGGAGGGGCTGACCGTTACCTTTTGTCCCTAGGATAAGGGTCTGTTTGTGATCTATGGATTAATTATGTGTGGGGGGCTAGTTTGGCTTGGCTTAGTGAGTAATATGTATGTCTGACGTCTAGGTGTACTTTGATGGACATATGGATTGAAAATATGTATAAAGTATTGTGCGTATTACAAATAATAATAAATATGAATATTAATAATCATAAATCATAATTATGACGTAATATGACGTAATATGACGTAATACAATTGATGAAGGTATAATAAGGGGTTTTGTGGCGTGACAATATATATATATATATATATATATATATATATATATATATATATATATATGTATACATGTATATATATATATATATATATATATATATATATATATATATATATTATATATATATATATATATATATATATATATATATATATATATATATGCGAATGGTCTGATATCATGTTAGAAAACAAGTAGGGCTTCACTCAGGCTTCACACAATTTGTAGGAAGTGTATAAACTTTGGTCTCATTTCGTCATGATTTACAGCAATATATTTCACATTGTAATGTTACACGATACATTTTTGTGTATTCAGTCTTTTGACCCTAAAGGAACGTTCAACAAGTATATCTCTGTTAGTGTTTCAACCCTTTAAGGGCGGCATGTCACTAAAATATGACATCTGTCATCATGATGCACCAATGCAGCTCCGGCGAGTAACTCGCCGGGGCTGCATTGGTGCATCATGCTGGTCCTTTGAGAGTGTCTCTGATACCCCGTAGGGTCGGCATGATGCTTTAATGCAGCACTAGCTGACCAATGGCGACCAAGTGCATGATGCATTAATGCATTATGCCGTCCCTAAAGGATTAAACAGCATTTGCTGGTCAGACCAAAATACCCACCCACCCCTAGCAGTGAGATAAATGTTGAACGTTCCCTAATATTCAATCAGGTCTCAATTACAATGTAAATAATTATTAGGTCAATCCCGCTGTTCACGCAATAATCTAACCAAACTGTTAGTTTACAATAACTTACCGAGTGTGGGGTCATATTCCCAGATGAACCGTTTCGTCAGGTAGCGCACAACAAGAGCTGCAAAAAGAACGAAGACAATGTTGTTAATATCTATAAAGAGATAGCAGCAATTCAATTTGCTAATTTATAGTTAGTATATCTCCATGCTCTTTGACCCATCACCCCCTCATTGTTCAATCGGGGCCTCATATATTGTACACAAGTAAGAAAGGTTCATTTTGATAACTTCGATTTCAGGCTTTTACAGCAAATATTCTGCACCGCGGCAGGCAATAGATAAAAACTTTTGTGGCAAAAAAGAAATAAGATAAGAAATCTGCCCTACAAAGGAAGCAGGGTCCTCAAATTTCCCAGCGGCCAGAGGGTTATTTTGAAAGAGGATGGGCACCCCTTCTTTTGGGCCATCGAATGAGGGGACATTGAGAAGTATCCCCAATTTGAAAGGCCCAATGTTAAATGTTTTCTGGTCAATATGACCCATCTTTTCTTCTTTTTTTTGTCAAATTCTCAAATGAATCTCAGTAGGCAGAGGCAAAAATGGCAAACTTCCTAGCAGAATGGCCAAATTCGCATATATACAAAACGTATTGGACAACTCTTGTTGTAAAGCAGGAGGCATTGCCAACATGGTCTGCCAAGGTGTTACATATAACATAAGTTAAGGTCCAGGGCTCTTATGCAATTGCCACCCTCAGTGGACCCCCCTCAGTGTGGTCTTGGTGTACTAGGATGTATGCCTATTTCTCTTACCTGTGTTCCTAACACTGCATGAAACACGCGATATAAGTGAGTTTAATTCTGCCCTAAAGGTCGGAAAATATGCTTAAATGTCGCAGATAAGCAGCTATAATGACCTTTAATCAACCTTGCCAGGAACACCTCAATTTCCCAGCTGGGACATTTAAGCATATTTTGGTATACCAAAAGTTATTATCCAGGGCAATGCTTTCAGTTTGGTTATCTGAAGGCTATGGACAATCAGACCTTTAAGTTAGCTCATTAAAAATGGTCCTACACAAGACCGGTTGAAAGTGGTAAATGTACCCTATTATAGCTTAAAAGTATTAATACATATTTTATTACTATATAGGCCTGGTCTGTTGACGCGACACTTGAAATGTGCACTTTTCTGAACTTTGGCACCACTGTGCCAGCAATGAGTATCGATCATAGAGTCTATTTAAAGTCTATGGTCTCAGCAAACACTTTACCAGGAGATTGCCTTCTAGGATTGAGGTTAATAACCCAAGCCATGGACATACAGACCGACCAATGGATGCCAAGCTGATGACAAGTTGAAGTGCACTCTCCAAATTGTGTTTTTTTTTGAAGAGTCGGTCACCTATTCTAGGAACGCTCTCCGAGCAGTTACTTGGCAAAGCTCTGCAACGATCCTTACAAAGCATTGTGTGTCATTGACCAGGGGCAAAAGCACACAATGGAGGATGGCATGAAACAACATGGTCTATTATTTACATTATGCATACATTATTTGAGAGTTAATTGGCTATACCCGGGTTGGCTACCCCCCCCCCCCTCCCTGCTATCTGCTCCTAGTAGGTCAGTGCTATCTGCTGGAGTGCAGCTGGACAGGTAAACTGCAGCGAGGACTGTTTGATGGGTGCTGCTGTTTTCTGTAGCGGGGTCCCAGCTGATAGCAAAGACAGTTCACTGTGGGTGTCGTTAGACGTGCTTTATTACATACTGGTATACTGCAGGTAATATGTGTGTTTTTGTAGGAAACTGAGGGCCTGAAATCAGAAAATGTACCCAGGAAAATAGGAAGCTGAAGATAATTGCTAAATTGATCAAGTTCCCAGTTAATTGAAAACTGTTTTATGCAGCCAAACTCCTTTGATACCCCCCCCCCCCAATTCTATAAATTCATCCAAAAGCCCCGCAGTGCAATCTAATATCCACCAATCCCACCACGCTCACACACTCCAAAATTAGCCATACACATCAACAGCTGCTGTTTCGGCTTGAATTTAATATTATACTGTTTTGTAAAACTAGCGAATGGAACATTTACCCCTTTCCCACACTCCAGTAGTGGCGCCATTTGACGTGTATATTGCCAAGACTTAGTGTAGCCCTCGTACTCTTTAATCACTTTTAGAGAAAACAGGGAATAGGAGTTTTAAACTTTTATGATTTTGCAGGGTTACAGAATATCCAGACAGCACTGAGAACGTCCATGCTTGCATTAGGGAGCGATATGGGCCAATCCAAGTATGCCTTTCTTAACTATACACCGAAATTATGATCTCCTAAAACTTGATATTGCTGCTGTTAGAGCAAGTAAGTACATACTATACACCTGAATCCTATCATGACCATGTTCACAAGTCTACTCCCAAAAAACTACAATATATTGCACACTATGTGATAACACTAATTTGATACATTGTACAAGAGCCGACCGTGAACGTGTATCAAAAGAAAAGTTGCACGAAACGACAGATATATTAGAGCTACATTAAATCAAATCTGGTAGCTGCATTATGGAGATCTGTAGATCTGATCTACATTAGAGGTTTGGCAGCATATACCTGGTCCTAATAATCGCCTCCATTCCACGAAGCCAGCTGTAGTGATTTAAATCATAAGCGGACTGTGTGTAGCGTTAGTAGAGGGGAAAGGTATGGCAGCTACCCTGTGTTTGTACTAACATATCTGCACTGTTAGACGTTAATGTGGCTGAGCAATAGAATCTACTGTAGATTTACAGTATGGTATTAGTATACATGGGCAGTAGAATATACGGTTTATTTACAATGCAATACAAAAGGACGTATTTTTGGATTCACTATTTACATTCTGCTGGGCTTGCACTCATTCCCAAAGAGTATAACAAGTGGTGTACTTCCACACGTCCACAATGGCCACAATTGAGTAGATGAGTAGAGAGGCGGACAGACAGGCAGATAGAGAACCACTGACAGAGTGAGGGAACTAGATAGATAAAGAGGTGGTTGGTGATGGGAGAAAGTACAGTGGCACCAAGGGAGCCAACGTTGATTTGAAAACAAACCGTAAACATGTGTTAACTATAAATGAGACACTTTATCTTTAAGTTGTATATCTTTTGGAGCTTAATTGGCAGTGATCTCATTGATATTCAAAACCACTATAGAATAAATTTAATGATTATACATTTTCAACTATTATATGATCCCCATAAAATGTATTCTGCTCCAAAGGACCCCCCCCCCCCCCTCACACTCACACACCTCCCCTGTGCCACGGCAATTTACAAAATGCGCCACGTACGAAGGTATAGGTGAGAATGGTTATTCCGTGTATCACTCTACCTCTCCCGCCAACTGGTATCTAGACACACTATACCTTAAGGTGGATTACCCCCCCCCCCCCAAACACCCACCCACCCAACACCACACATGATTCCAATAGTGCACGCCCTGTTACCACTAGGGCCAACACCGGACCCGGGGCCACTCTTTGAGCTATCAACCAGACCATGAGCAGCTCACAGGGGTCACACCCAATGAGGTCATGGTCTCTGAACCCGAGAAGACCCCCAAATGTAGCCACACATGTATACGTGGTAATATATCTTGTTATGGGTATAAGCCTAATGCAGAGTTGATTCAAACATGATTGCGTCTGCAGACGAGGCGAAAGGGTCCTCCAAAAATGTAATGTCTAAAAATAAGTCATAAGCTTTCTCTACCCCAGAGAATATTTATATTGCCTCTTAGTGTAATGATCCTTGGAAGGCCTCCTATCAATTGTAACCTATTTTTTTCTATTTGGAATGAAATGCATGAGGCCATCGCAATTAACACATGTTAGCAAGAACTCTATAGATTAAGCCTTACTTGAACTGCAAAACATTCCTTTTGAATTCCATGCATATATATAGATGCATGAAACCATAATGAAACGTCTTGAAGAAAACTACAGATTTCTGTTTGATACTTTTGGCTATCGTATGACCCTGGTGGTCAAACAGAATATTAGAAATCGCACAAAGAGTACCCTCCTCCACGGCCCGCATGTGTTCATACAGTTATCTTCTGGAAAGTCATAACTAATCTATTCCTTGATCTGCTTGTATTTGATCTATTTTAGCTGTTGTTCGTAGCGTCCCCATCAATTATGCCCTGGCTGAAAAAGGAATACACCAATAGATGCATCAGCTAAAGCCTTTGCAAACGGTATATGTAACATGTGTGCTTGATAGATAGAGACATATTGATTGCTTTTTATGGAGACGTATTAATATGTATTATAGTTCTGCATGCCATTTTAGCTATTCATACACTGACATAGTGTTTTTCTATTAATCTCATCCCAAGGTCTGAGCGAAATTGCTTATACGATCATGGAATCTGGATGTGGCATGTTTATTAAGTTATGGGTGTTGGGTTATAATCATACTAATGGACCAATTAATCAAAATCTGGTAGGGCTACACAGGCTGTGAGGGTGACAACTTGAGTGTTATTGAAGCCACAATTTATTTATTTTTCATTTCTTTCCTCAAATATACCGCACAGACTCACGGAAGGACGTTTGAATAATTCTCGGAACGGCTTATTGGTTAAAATCAAGTACGGAAAGGGAAGAATACTGGGCAAAAGAAGAAGTTTGTTCGCATGAAAAGCTAGGCCCGGCAGATCGGATATTATCTTATTTATATTTTGCTTCGAATTAGCCCAAATATGCCTACATAATAGCCTAAGGTCATGAGCAAATACATGAATATATATTTGTGGGAAAAACAAGCTATGACATTCTAAAATGGACCAAATATTTGACCCCAATTGCCTTTATCATATCAGAAGCCCTGGATCAGAGGCAATTTAGGGAACCCTCACCCATATATCAGTGTTACCACCAACCAAAGACTCCATTATTCTTGTGTATAGTTGGTTTACATTCCACTTGGGCTTGTTTCTGGTATGGGGGGTGGAGGTGGTGTGAGGACGTGTGAATAGGTAACCTGGAGGTTATACCTGCCTCCAGTGTCTGACCAGTAACACCTGCAGGAGCGGGCCTCCAGGGTGTCGGGGGGGGGGGGGGGGTAAACCCCTCCACACCTGTCCGCCCGGTGTGACATACAGGTACGCCACACAGAGAAAATTATCAGAGTCATAATAACTCCCTTGTCAGGGTTAAACTGGGTTTAACTCTTTTACAAGCTCATTTGACTCTACTAATGTGAGGTATCAATCCCTATTTGACTCTTTTATCACTATCGACTCCCTTGCAATGCAGAGTTAAGTTGGGTTTAACTCTGTCAGTAGCAGAGTCAAACTCACGTTGACTCTTCACAAGAGTCAAAGTGAGTTTGACTCTTATGTATTTATTTTGTGATTACCACCAGGTGGTGCCACCTGCGAAATAGCTGGGTGTTGGCACTAGATAGCAGCAGTATATATTATAGAGAGAACTCCCTCCAATGTAGGATACACTTTTCTTAACTGCAATTAAGGCAAATGTGGCAATTAGTTGATGAATGTACAAGAAGGAAGATATTTCAATGTAGTTTACTAATGTATAGAGGTTTCCCTTTGAATGTGTAAAATTAAGATAGAAAATGAAATATTTAACTGGAGACATCTTACTTGCAGTTTTAGATTAACTATAAGCTTGAAACAACAATTCCTGAAGGTATCAACTAAACATTGGATGGCAAAGATGACAGACTTAAAATGGCCACTTGCACCAGTCTTATCTTGGCTGAGTCTAACTTGATGAATATTGTTTTCTACCTTTCATTATTTATAACTTGAGTGGTTCCCCGGGTATCCCAACAGAATCCTTACTTCTACTCTTCCAGAGGGGAGAGTCAATGATGGTTTAACTTTCCCCTTTTAAGGAGTCAACCCTACACTGACTCTAATTTAAAGGGTGTCAAACAGGTTTTAACTCCTTGTACAGCAGAGTCGAATATTCTTTAACTCCATTCCAGAAGAGAGTCAAATACAGTTTGACTCTCTTACCTATTAAAGAGAGTCAAAAAGAGAGTTACTCTGGCGATAGAGTTTCAACTCTGCTAAAAGAGTAAAGTTGACTCTGATAATTTTCTCTGTGCAACACATACCTCCAGATTCACCTGAATATCTCACCGCAGAGAACACCACAACGGTAGATGTAGATTAGGGTGTAGAGATACAAGCAGGGATACCGGAGTAAGCTTTGTTTAAGTAACGCAGCTCAGGGGTGAGTGCCCATTTTTCAGAGGATTTTTAGAAATTTTAAAGCATGCATGTACATGTATAATGATAATTTGATCTACAGCGCCTCACAGTATACTAAAACTAACTAATTGCTGGTACATTATTATCACTTATTTGTGTCGTGGATCGATTAATAAACTCTCTTTATCAAAAAGAAAGTACTGACCCCCCCCCATCCACTTTTTGATTCATTTAGGAATTATGAACTATAGTTTTATTTTCAGAGAGATCGAGTACCATGTCCCTTGAAGCACGCCTCGATAACTTGGCCTAACAGAATCAAGCTGAATTGCTGATAAATGTAGTATAGTATGCAGTCAGTTAGCATTACCTCATCTCCTCATAGATGTGTCTGCACATTTAGCACATTCAGGGCTGAACCAATGTAGCTCCTCCTGTGTTCTGTACCTTGGTACAAGCTGTAACCTGATCAGCAGAAGAATAAAGATGTCATCAATGCTCTACTGTATAGTCTGTTACACTGTGTTTGACACGTTAAATCGTATAAGGGGCAGACCAGGAACTTGAAGGCGGAGATGGGGGTGGGGGGTGGGGGTTGGCTCCACTAAACACTACAGCACCGATTGGGGTGGATGAAAACACCACTAGAAAAATTTTCTTTTCCACAGATTTGGGTACACATAGTATTGTTTTTCGTTGTAACACCAGACTAAATACATGTATTAAAAGTTGGAGATGGATATTGATAACGAAAGGAACGTACATAAAAGGAAAATTCCATTGTCTGGTGAGGTAGGCTGTATTGTTTAATAGTTTCCCTTCTTTGTCAATACACTTTGCTCCTATAGCATGCAGTGCTTTGTGGGCATAGCAGGCATCTGGTAAGTGCCATATACTCTCACATACTGTAGACTCATCGCAGCAGGTCTGCTGTTTACGGTGTGTAACTTCTAGTCAAACGTCCTCTAAATCATGACTACATGTTGTTCTGGTAGCCCCTGTCCTGGCCTGACCTGGCATCACCCCCCCCCCCCATCCATGCATGCACTAACTCAGCTGTCAGTCAAACAGGTGAAACCACGCCCCGTTATGCCTAATGCTAGTCACACTCAGGTGATCATAACAACAGAATACATAAATTTAGGCATAAGTGCATGTTTTGACTCCCCAATTTTCCTCCTATTTGGGCTAAATGGTGAATAGTAGGGTTTCTTATGGCCTAAACAGGTAGGGGTGGGCAATTTATGAAATAGCTTAGCCACCAATCAGGTATCAATAGGGACATGTTGGAATATTCTTTACATATTCTAAGTCAGTGAATATTGAAAATGCTTGATTTAGAACTTTACTTTTGGGATCTGACCTTCAAATGAAATATTAGTTGAAATTAGAGCTGTATCTGATACAGTTTGTAAAAATTCATCTTTTCCAAGGTCAACCATGAAAATTTTGGCAAAAATCGATAGATCTATCTATGTTTAAAAGTAGTACCCACTAGCTTTCTCCCTAGTACTAGTTAACAGATGAAAAGCACAGTTAGATGATGGATCATGAACTCGACCCAGCAGCTGCAATCTCCTGAGAGCTATGGTTGGACACTCAGTGAGTAAGAATGGGTGCTGGTCATGACTTGGGAGCTCCCAGTACTTGAGTCAGTGACTCAAATAATGAAATGCAAATGTTCTAACACAAAGTAAAGAGCTTGGATGCAAAACGACATAAGCACCATTCTAAAAATAAGGACAAAGATCTGACAAAAAGGAAGATTAGGGAGAGTGAATTATAATCCTCAAACTATTTTTCCAAGATTTACTATTTTTCATATCATTACGGCCTACTCAGTATACACTCTGGTACCAAAGTATTATAATTGACCCAAGGTGTCTTTACAAAAAGCACTATAATATATTATGCTTCACTTCTGGGATGGAGATGTCTCGTTTTGCATCCAAACTCTTCAAGTGTTCTTCCACTAGGTGCAGCTGCAAAGCTGCAAATCTGAAGTGTACAGACTTGTGTGAATGCTCGGAGACTGAGGGTTGTGCAAACAATGTAGCACATGAATATGTGGAAACAGACAGTGATGACCGCAATGATGAATGTTCTGTAGAAAAATGAATATGTTTGTCTGCGGGTTGTAAATGATTGTGTCCCTGCATTCCCGAAATTTCAAACTTTTAGTTATTGCTTGATATCTCAGGAATGTGTACAAAAATGTTATCCCAAGGGGGCTGCTAATTAAAACAAAAAATCTTGATACAAATGTCATCATTGTTTTGTCCTATATGTACAAGGCACTAAGTAGTGACCTTGACCTTCCTGATGGTGTGTAAAGAACTAACAGACTAATTAAGCAGATATTTTCATACTCCAGAAATAATAGAAACAATATTTGACATAAGACATTTCAATTTTAGGTTTCTTAAATTTACTTTTAAGGGATCTCAATGGTGGAGTCCACTATGACATTCAACTATAACCTGTATCATGATCCTAAAATGGTTATACCACCTGTTTAATATGTATATAACATTGTGCGGTCTCTGTGATCTTTTACCTAATAGGAGAACTCCTAATATCACAGGTAATAATGGTACAAACTGTTTATGTAGGTTTGTCCAATAAATAGGTCAGGGCCAAAGAATCTCATTATATATGATAGAATTGACATTAAGTCCCACACTAAATTCAATTGATATGTGAGTAGCTGTAAGGTATTCCTATTGAAAAAATATATACATTTTTATGAAAATTGATAAGCCATGCTCTGCAAGTTCTAATGGTAACATATCACATTGATATCTTATCTGATCAGATGGAATATCATATATATACATGACATAAGGATATTTGCTATTGCAAATTTAGAACCAGCAGTGAATATTTTTACATAATAATTCTGAACCAGTGAATATTGAAAATGCTTGATTTCGGACTTTACTTTTGAGATCTGACCTTCAAATGACTTTGACAGGAATCCTTAACCCATGGATCATGATATCTATTGGAATAACATGATCATTGTCTACAATCCCGAGCAATTATAGCTAATTTGGATGTTTTTCAGTATTCATAATGGGCCATTCAATATATTTTCTCAAGTTAAATTATATTGAGGACAAAGATGGCTGCCACAGCTATACCTGCCTTCATTCCCAGATTGCCACCAAAGCGTTTCTTGATGTCCAATATGTCCCTAATAATCCCTAATTGGTGGCTAAGCTCTTTCATAAATTTCCCATCTCAGTCCATAAGCCACCCTACTAGAATGGTGCTTCAGATTACATGGGGATCGGATGCAACTATAATATCTATTAGCCTGATTAAATCTGGCATAATCTCGTATACCACATTTAACAGAGTTTCTCTTTAGATTCAAGGGATTTTCTTTACAGTGTATGGTCGAGTATCGCATGCTATATGTCTGCGTTCAATCGGCTATGTCGTCGTTGCTAAAGGCCCCTATAATGTAAGACCAAGACCTAATTTGCATGAATGGCTCCATGGACACATCAACTATGTAACACAGGGAACAGATTCCAGGTAGTGGTTAATTCAATCGGCCTAAAGGAACAGGGGGCTGGACATTCCCAATATCGGGCAATCAGGTGGTGGGCCACGTGCTATAGGAGTTGTAGGGAATCACCATTGGGGGACTTTGTAGTTGCACTGGTAGTTGTAAGGCTTGAATCTACGTTGTGCATTTAGAGGCTGAAATTTGGTCTATTTGTTCCTTCTAGCAGTACATGCGCCCATATGTAGTGTTTCTTGATAGCCTATGATAGAATTCATCATAAAATCACGCTCTATTAAGCTCTCTTACATCTTGGGTCCCAGTCGTACCACACCCAGCCAATCAAATAAAATTTGATTCACAGGTTGTGTTGACATATACTAGAAAAAGGGGTCTTTGTTCACTATTTTTCGCAGATCCTGCAAACAATATTCATCACTGGTGATCCTTGTTGTCAAAAACGCCTGTCTTGGATGTGAAGGCCCCGCCAAATTAAAGAGCGGCTCGGCGCTAAATGGCGATGGTACTCTATTTTTTATATCAATGTTCCTGATTATGTTTCTACCAAGTCTGCACCGTGCCTAGCACCATGTTCGGTCAGGCCAAAAAAAGGTTTCTTTCAGGTCACCCGACCGACCCTATAAAATCAGGGCCGATCCTCCCTTTTTTCATGAAATTTTGAAGATTTTTCTATATTTTGACACTTTCCTGGGAAAACTTTAGGTTTACAAAAGTTTTGAGAAAATATTCCCATTTTTACACTTTTTTGTTCAGACTTATTCTAGACTGTATTCCCATGTTATTTGGCCTCAGCAAGTAGTCATCATGTGAGTCATTGGAAGGCCACATCATTATACATCATTGGATTTAACCAGGTCCCAGTCCTATTGTACCCCAACAGTGCATAGAATAAGAAGTGTCACATGAGGGTATTCAGTATCTTACTCCATATTCTAGTTGTGTTTTGATCATGTGTTTAAACATAGGTATAACTGACACCATGGGAAATGACTTGGTAACTGTATCCACATCCGACCAGGTGGTCACTTCTCACAGAAACTGTGCATATTGGGTTAGGGGGTATATGAGGGGGTCTGAGATAAAACCTTGGAGTATCTCACAGCTATTTCTTGTGAGTAATGTATAGGTGTTGCCTTACCTGCTCATGAAGTGATATGAGTTAAATATGAAAATCGTTGCTATGGTAACACCTGGAACCGAGATACCTTGGAAACAGTGTCCGGGCGAGTGACATTTAGGTATTTTTCTCAAGGGGTAGCCATACAACTTCTTATCTGTGTTTGTTCTCCATTTGTATTTATTTTTCTAATTAAGGAAGGTCCTAGGGATCAGTTCTTGAGTGTTTTGTGCTATGTATAATTAGTATATTACTTGGAAGTAGCTCATTTGGTATGGGGGCATGACATCAATTTTATCTTAATTTCAGCTCTCAAAATATACATTACTTATCGTTTTGGCTAACAGGGGAACGAAGTTGGGTAGATACTCTAAATTACATAGAGTACAACCCCCATGGCATATACCTTTAGGTGGTGCATAGCTTTAATGGGGCAAAAATCTGTGTATACCTAAAAATTTTCACCCAAAATGCCTTGTAATTAAGATAAAATATCACTCGGGCGGACATTTTTCCTTAAAATGACACATCTTTTCCTATGGTGAATGCAGTGGTCTTGGGTGGATTACCTGTGACCAGCATTTTGTTTTCATGTCCTTTTATGTTTTTTTCTACTCTCTCTCTGGGTACCTAGACCTCCCCAAATATTCAGAAATGGTCACTCGACCGGACATTTAACCTTACTTTTAGCTAAATCTGGAGAGGTGACTGTAGGACGGCCAGAGGATGGAGAGGTAACCATAGGACGGGCAGGGTTTGGAGAGGTAGGCATAGGGTAGACAGAGGATAGACAGGTAACCCATAGGGCGGACAGAGGATGGACAGGTGACCATATGACGGACAGAGGATGGACAGGTAACCCATGGGGCCAACAGAGGAATCAACATTAAACAGGCCACTTTAGAAGTCTTATCTATCTTACCAGGTATCATAATTACATTGTTCATTACATGCCGTGGTCTGTGATGTATGTATATATATATATATATATATATATATATATATATATATATATATATATATATATATAAATATACCGTAATGTTGTGTTTTTGCGCCGGGTTTGGAATAGGCGCTGGGGGTAAGAGGGTTTTGAAATTAATAGGCGCTGGACCTTGAATAGGCACCAGGGTTGGCTGTTTTTGCAAGTTATTTGAGACACATTAGCCTTGGGAAAATGGGGAATTTTATTTTGAATGTGGGGGCTCCGCATTTGAATGTGGCGTTTTTCCATTTCACCACTTAATGTGGAGGTCTAAAAATCCGTATACGGTCCGTATATTTCGCCTTGAATGTGGCACCTTTAGGGGCAGCATTATTGAGAAAATGGTGGGAAAAGGGACAAAAAAGGGCGGTATGTTGTAAATAGGGTACGCATGTTGATAGTGGATGTAAGGGAATGGAGTGGGGAGGTGGGGGAATGGAGTGGAGAGGTCGAGGAATGGAGTGGGGAGGTCGGGAATGGAGTGGAGAGGTCGGGGTATGGAGTGGGGGAGTTCGGGGTATGGAGTGGGGAGGTCGGGGTATGGACAGGGGAGGTCAGGGTATAGACTGTATAGAGGAAGGGGTATGGACAGGGGAGGTCGGGGTATGTAGGGGTCGTGGGGAGATAGGCAATGGGGATGTGTTCATCTACTTCCAGAAAAGTAAAAGTGTCAACTGTGTCTCCCACGTGGCTCTGGCAAAAATGGAGTGTGATTACATGGAAGAGGTGTGGCCTGATCCCACCATTCAATTAGACAAACACAATACCAACATGGATCCACACAGGGGAGAAACCTCCCCTGTGTTCAACTCATTGAAATTAGCCTGATGATTATAATTACTATGACACATGAAACAATGATGGTTTAAGGGCCGCATTCTACACTGTGCGGTCCTTAAAGGGTCCCTTCTCCATTCCCTGACCTCCCTTCTCCATTGTGCCTCTACATGGGTCCTCACAATATTGACCGTGTTGCCGTGTCAAATTTTAGCAAAAGGGCCATGTCATCGTGTCGAATTTTAGGTATATAAGAACAAAGAGAAAATTTCCTGTGTGTCGATTTTTATGCCTAAATTTCCTGTGTCCGTCGATTTTTAAAAGGGCCTAAAACGGCCGTGTCGCCGTGTCGCCCGTGTCGATTTTTACCCATGTAGAGGCACTCCATTCCCCAACCTCCCTTCTCCATTCCCTAACATCCAAAGCATGCGGACCCTCTCCAGCCTACCCCCGTATGTGTATTCACATCATGACGTCACAGAGCGATTTCCCTCTGTAGACTGGTTTTTACACATTTTTACAATTGGGCCAGGTGACTCACTTTAAAAAAAAAAAAACACCTTAAACATATGGACACAACACGGCAATAGACCAGAAATGGATTTTTTTTTTAAATCTCCCTAGGAGTTCCGCATTTTGGTGCCATATCTTGCTATTTTTTTTATTGGATGAGGTGAAATGGCTCCCTGAGAATGTGGTCTATGATTGCCCTACCTACCTACCCTACCTACCTTACCGAGCTTACAATACAGGAGGGGGGAGTGGTCAGGAGAGAAAAATTGTTCAATCAAAACTCAGGACTGCACAAACCTGCATGTATACATCCGTTATGCTAAATTCTGTTATGCCAAATTCTGTTATGCCAAATTCTGTTATGCTAAATGCTAGTCCACAGTCCATTAAACAACCTCTCACACATTACTTAATATCAATTGATCTAGAACAGATATCAAGGTGCCGATTGCTGCATAGTATCACGGACGTATTCCTCTTTCTGGTGGTAGGTCTGCCATTTCTGTAGACCTGTTATTACTGTGTACAATACCATGTAGACCTTGCCACCTTGTCACCTTGTCACTCGCCCGGACATATCGCCCGGACATATCGCCCGGACATGCAGACTGTATTCCCCCTGCTCTTCCCGACTATGACCAGGAACTAAATATCCTATATACTGGGCACTTAGGTATGTGTGGGGGGTAAATAACTGACATAGTTAGAATAGTTAAATATATCAATAGGGAACAGGCACAGCAATAATGTTTATTTTCTGTCCGGACAGGAAAATTGGGTAATTTTCACAAAAAATACTGATAACCCCCTCAAGAAGAAGTTTACAGAGGAAATCCAATTTTTTTTTCACCATACTTTTACTACCACATAAATCTAAGTTTTAATGACAAAAATGAATGCATATGCATTATGGGAAATAATTGGGAGGGGGAGATGTTGTTAAAAATTCGCCCGGACATTCCATTTCACAAAATTCACATTTCCTGAAAAACATAGAAAAAATGCCCCCACTTTTATATCTTTTGTTTCAGATTTACCGCAAGGACTCATAGTTTAAGAAAAAAATGTGGAAGCACACATATCTCCTGTTTGTTTTTGAAAATTTCATAAATTATCTCATTTTTTTAAATTGTTGCACCAATTTTGGGTCATTTTTTGCCTATTTTAGGCCCCTGGAACGTTAAATATGGATATTTAACCATGAAAACCAATATGTAACATCAAGAACTCATCTATCCCGATATTATAAGACAAAGAAAATCATCGAAAAATAAATATCCTGAGAATTCTGGCCTGTGGAAGTGTGAAAATCCCATATGCACAGTTTCTGTGATTTATGACCAGGTGCTGAGTTGCTGTGAGAATTGGCGCTGAGTGTACAAGACAGTTGGAAGGTAGTACTTTTATTGTATAGAAAGAAAACCAGAGAACTACATGTACACGATTATTGAATTAGCCCAGAAGTTGGACATATCAAAAAGCTACACATGCCTACGTGTAAACTGGCTGGTGTTGTGGGAAAAGGAATGTAGGCATAAGGAGGGGAACAGACACAAGATATGTCTATCGAAGAACTCGTAGCAGGTGAGGGGGGCATTAGAGAACAAAACGACTATGAGGAGAATCTCACAGTGAAGAAGAATATACTGCACGACCCCTATAATTATAACCTGTTTGCTATTAAACAGAGGGTACAATAATAAGCATCATTCGTGCAAAATGTTATACAATATGAAAAACGTGCGTAGCTCCTTTCTCACTAGCTCTTTGCTGCATGTTGACACACATCTCTATTGCCTCTTATAATAAGTGTTGCATTTTCAAACAAAGCTATCAATATCACGTTCAACGGCATGTTACTAATACACCTAATTCCAACTTAATAATTCTCCCAAATACCTGTAGGCCTATCGCCTTCCGGATCACCTAACACAAAGTAACCCAGGAACTCTGACACAGACCAACTGGGCTGACATTTAGTGGAACATGTCTGAGCCATGTCAGCTATTGGGGGATGCAGTATAGTGATCCATCACCCATCACTTCCTTCCCAGCCCCATGTGTGTATTGAGCTGCTCACTAGTAACTCTTACCTACACGTTTTTAATAGACTATAGTATATAGTTACCTGAGCTCCGGTAATACAGACAGGAAGCTGCTGTATGTGGAGATAAGATAAAAGTAACACCATTTTGCTAGGAATTCCCTATGGATGTTAGGATCTCTCCATCTCATAATGCTATGTATTATCAACAGTAGTAAAACAGCATGAATTAATATCATTGTTCTAAAACGATCTTTGTTCATTTTTGAGTCCAGTGACATACTGTGTGAGGCTGTGGCTATGGGACTGTCATATCTGGACCCTTTCCTATCATGTAGAGATGGCTGAACACTGGACTGACCGCCCCGCCAGCTGTTCATGCCAGTACATTACATACATGCAGGACTGGCATGCCGGACGTTGTAGCCAGGATCTCAGGGAACTAACTGCATAAAAAAGTGTACTTTTCAGGAACTGGAACAAGTGGATCCTTCATGGGAAGGCTGTCTGTTGGTAAATACTGTTATCTGTGAACCCATGGGTGCCATCTCACCAGGCTGCGGCACTACACCTAGTATTCCACCCTAACCCTTTAAGGACGGTGTGATGCCTTAATATATCATACCCTTGGTCGTCAAAATGCCTGAATGTAGCGCTGGCGAGTAGGCCTAACTTGCCAGTGCTGGATTCAAGCATCATGCCGACTCTACAGGGTTCAGACACTCCCGAAGGTTAGGCATGATTCACCAATGCACCACTGCCGGAGCTGCATTGGTGCAATTGTCATCTTTAAGCGCAATGCTAATATAAGGCCACTCGAAATAATATACTTGTTTCTCATCAGGCGCATCACCAAAATCACCTTTGGTATCAAATTAGAGCTTACAGTGCAGCAAATGTAATGGGCTGGAGGAAACAACTTCCACAGATCCTTAATCGATCAATTACTAAAATGTGAAGTTGGATCCCCGAGAGCCTGCAATTTAGGCCTCAGGTTAAAAAATATAGGAAGTAACAGAATAAGATGAGAATACAATACTACTGATGAAGCAGACAGGACTCGAGTAAATGGCTTGACCTTCTGATTCTAAGGTTTGGTATACAATATGTACTTGTTTCTACTATATACTTATTCATCAGTTAACAATGGGAGACCAAGGCATGTGCAAATGCAACGATAATGAGCATACGGGAGATCACCTGGGAGATGTTGTGCCTTAGGCGGATGCAGGGTGACAATCTCAGATGTCATCCCTAGTCAGTAGCATGATACCCCAATGTGTCCTGACTGCCATCTGTATATATATGGGCTCCAAATTCTAAAAGGTTTACAAATGGTGCCTCGTTAAGTGAAGGAGGGTGGGCTCACCAAAAGCATTTCTTAAGGCTAGTCCATTTTCAGACATTTCTCATGTTGGTCCAAACTAAATATCATATCTAGTCGTCTCTATTCAAGTATAAAACATTGATCTTATAGGTCCAACTCATTGTCCCAATACAATGTGTCTTCGTCCTAGGTGCCCTGGAAGGGGGAAACACCATCCTGTTGATTCAAGTACTATGGACTGTTTATTGACAATACTTTCTGGAGGGGGTTGTGTTATTGTTAAGTTTCTTTTCACAGCTGTGAGGGCGTGCCTCCATTGTACCAGGAAGTTTGAAGGTTTTGTCTGTATATCATATTGGTCTGGGCATGTTTGCCCTGTTAGCATTTGTTCATGTTCTATCATAATAATCTGCACCGAGTCTTGACAAGTTGAGGAGGTAAATTGTCCAGGGCTATACCATTATCAGAGGCAAGCAATGACATTTGAGATGTCCAGTACTTAGTTAGATTAGGTTTAATATCTGTTCAGTGTGTTTTGTCAAATAAACAAGAGGGCTGTGCTAGAGGCTAATGGCTGTACATTTTTGTGTTTAACGGATTATTGGGGGTCTGTAACCTGAACATCTATTCTGATTTCCTCCAAAAGCAGTTGTCCAAAAAAACGTATGTAGTCCTCCCGCTCGCTCTGTACTGCACTTCCATTATAGTCTGGTGAAGACAATAGTTGGTGTGACGAGACCATGAGAATATGGAATGTGGGGGATGGGGCTATGGCCAGGGGGCTATAGGTAGTATGAACTGTGCTGACCAAGCTAGTGGGTGCTGGGTGGTTGAGTACTGCTGTAACTAAAGCCACATGGACTGGGGAGAAAACTCACCCACCACCCACTGCTGACCCCACTCATATGTGGGACCACTCTAGAACTCTGCCAACCATAATACAGTCACCACATAATCATTATTTCCATCTTACCTAGTACACATAGGAATATTGAATCAGTGTTGCTTATCTCCACAAGCATTGACATGGGTAGATGTTAAGATCGGTAGGATCTGAAAGAAGTTGCACTGAACAGGTCATGGATGATCTAATTTTGAATCATTCTTGATCAACATCAACTTCTAATGTTTTCCATTTGACATGAACCAATCCTCAACACTGATTCAATGAATGTGTGCACATCAACAATTTATTCAACAGTATAGTGCAGTATTCTTTCCTAGAAACAATCAATCTCCCAGCAGATTCTCCCATTTGTACCAGCACTATAGGCCTACTTCCTTCTCTGCCAAACATCTGAATGAATGTTCGAACAAATTTTGTTTAAAATTAGGGAAGGATTGGCCGGGGTTTTATGGTCAAAATTGTAGATCTTCCTGGTAACTCTTTTTGGTGTGTGGAGACTGCAGTGTGTGATGGGGATAGGAAAGCAGACAAGTAATTTTTGCCCGTTCTTCCACAAAGGAATTCCTGAAGTCAGAGCCTTTTGGCAGAGTCTCATTTTAAGACTGTGCTGGGAGAGTGTGAAACAATGTCTAGCAATTATCCACTGATATTGAAGCACCTAATTGCATTAGTATCGGTCTTGTTTCGAGTTGCTGGACACGACATGCTAGATTGACATGAGGGAAACCACCTGATCAGTAATGACCCAATTGAAACTTGCCAAATGGGCCAAAGTGCTGCCAAGTGACATCTGATAGAAAAAGTATGGGTTTGGATGCCAAGTTTAAAGAAATATGTGTCACTGATTACTTTGAGAAGATCTGGAGTGAATCCAGACCCTGAAACTGTCACTGCACCACATCCTGTAAGGGAAGTGCTATGGGTTATTTCAGTATAGTTGAATGATTAATGGTTTGTTTTGGCCATGTTCCTCAAGACTTTTCAGCACAACCTAGCCTCATTTGTCTTCATCATGGCCAAGTCTGTACCCAACAGTTGAGCGCATGGCATGTGGATCTGTCTGTTAGTCTTTCTCAAATCCCTACGTAGAAATAGCCGTTGAATACTATACGTTTTCTGATGTACAATATTTAAAAGAACATGTTTGAAGTAAACCCAAATCTACATGTTAGTGATTACACAGATAACGGTATATTTTGTGGTTTTTTGTTACGTACCCATAACGGTTTATTGCCATGATTTTAAGTACACATTTTGTTTCCAGACTCCGGTGAGCTGATCCAGCAACTTTACAGTACAACTAGGCATTGATATCGTTACATAGAGGAGGCGACCAGAACCAGATTTTCGCTGCAAGCAGTCTATAACAACAGGTATGGATATGTATACATGGAATGGTAATATACAGTTGGTTATATTTACACTAGCCCTCCGGGTGGGAGGCATATCACAGAGGTTCAACGGGGATCATAGGGTCCCTTAATGGTATCACAGATCAATTTACATGTCAAACAGAGAAGAGGGCAGCATTGATATTCATTAAGCAGGGTATACACTGCCACCTAACGTCCCGATCCGCCCCATCTCGACCCATCTCGACCCTCCAGGCGGGTACAGTCGGGCTGTGTATACCCCTTCCCGACTGAGTTGGGGCGGATCGGGGAGAGTCGGGAGATTTAAAGCAGTGTTTGAAATCTCGCCCCGACTGGGGCTCAGTGTGGGGTGCAGATGGGGCTGATCGGGGCTGAAATGGCAGTGTATACTCACTCCCGACTCAGATGGGGAGAGTCGGGAGTGCTTGAGCCAATGGGGGAGTAGCTCATAGTCACATGATCATTTATATAATGAGTAGATTCCTCTTTCCCACGCTGGGGATTGGAGTATACGGCTGAAAACCACTGCTGTGTATACCTGTTCCCAACTCCCGACTGAAGCCGACTGCCTGCTTCCCGACTGGAACCAACTGGGTCAGTTGAGTTGGGACGGATCGTGACAGTGCTGTGTAAGCCCTGCTTTAGTTGAGTGTAGAGCAAAGTTAGTCAGTCAGAGGTCTAGCAGGAGTCAACTCGTTTATTGACTTGTGCTTTGTTTTTTTTCCTTTTTTGCTTCGGGTTTCTTAATGTATGTACCCAAATGGTGTTTTAGCTGCAACTTAAAACTACCCTTATTATCACAGGTCTGTAATGCCGAGGGCAGGGCATTTCAGTTTTTGGCCTTCGTAGACCAAAGGTAGGAAGATAGCTACTCCTTGTTCTAGGATTGGTATCAGGCTTCAATTTCTTTGCTTTGGAGAAGAATTTTGATACAAGAAGTTCATTCCTCCTGAGTGGTGGAAGTGGGGTGGTAGCATCAACATGGAGTTTTTCTATTGAGTTCCCCCTAATTTGCCGGTGAAGGCATATTCGTAGACATCGGTTTTGTATTCTACCAATTTTCATTTGCCATTTTTGAGTAGCACAATCGAGAAGAAAGGAACAGTAATCAAATTTTGGTAGAATGGTTTGTTTAAATATAGTAATTGCCGTAGCCGTAGATACACTACATCTAACTTTGCCAAGTTTAAAGCACAAGAAATTGCAAGCATCACGCATGGCTTTGGCGTATTCCTCAAATGATAAGGCACTATCTAAGATAGCCCCAAGGTACATGTAAGATTGTACTCTTGTGATAGGTTTGTTATTTATAACTGGGACCCTGTCCGGAACTCTATGTAGTTGATTCTTTGCACAATACCACACAAATTTAGTTTTGTTAGAGTTGATAGTTAGACCTTTATCCGTACAATTTTGTACAAGTACATCAAGATCAGACTGCAGATTTTTGAGTGCAATATCTGGGTTGGAATGTGTGGAGTATAGGACAATGTCATCAGCGTTCATGGCTAGCATGACAATAAAATTATAGTACTTTGTGCAATCCTACTGAAATCTCCACTCAAAGGCACCATAAAGCTATGCTCCCATATCACAGGAAGGTTTTGTCACCAGAATGAGCTGAGAACTACCTATCTAAACTTAGGTTCTCCTGTATCCCTTCCCCAAGACGCCACATGCTATATATGCAACATCATCAAGCCTACATATATTGCTTTACTATACAATACTGCAATGATGCTTTGTATTTCATAGACACAGTGGATGGGTAGGTTGAACTCATAATGCTTATATCATATTTCAGATATGGCACTTACACCACCCTGAGGCAATCATTCCCAATTAGCAGGTACATTATACTAACTGGGTGCACATGACATGCACGTGGGTAGTGGGTCAGGCACGTGTGACTATTGGGTCAGACACGTGGTGTCTTTATGTAGAAGTATGTCAGACTGTAGGTCAGTGGAAGAACAGGGTTAATGCAGCTACATGGTCACTGCACCAACCTAGGTACAGTGCTCATCTACACTGATATTCTTCCCTTAGTCAGTACTGGCTCCGGTACTGGCCAACAACTCAGGTTCGTCAGCACTGCATGACTGGTCAACTAACCTTGGTCTTTCCATTTCTATGAGTATTTGGCTACCAGGACGTCTTTTTGAGTAAGGCATCAGTCATACTTTGTTTTGTTTCAGTTATTTTGGAATATCAGTTGGTCAGTAGTGACCAATGTCCCTATGACTCTATGACTAACCTGGGATGATCACTACAGACAAAGGCCCGGAACATTTAGAGTATCAGTGTATGGGGTGCAAGGGGCCAATTATACACTGAAGAGTGTTTATATTATTTTGATTTCATGTGATTGCATTTACTTACGAAAGGTGTGCTTTAAAGATAAGCTGACTTCACCAAATCAGGGCTGACCCTCCCGGCTGACCCTACTAGCTTCCTTTTTCTATGTCATGTTAAAGATATAAGTTTAACATGCAACCCAATAATTAGTTGCTTGTCTCTTTGTAGTCGATCATCAATGTTGAGGTGGAAGTATCAAGTCGTTTTGTTTTCGTATAGTTAGCATTTAGGCCTAGTATATTTAAGGGCAGCTCTTGAGGTCGATGCAGAACTGCTTTGGAACCAATGATTTATCGCACTCACAAGACCCAATTTATGATAGGCCATTTGGAAACACATTACCTTTATGCCAATATAAATCAGTATTTTGAAAGAGAAACGTCAGTTATGACCACCAGGGCTCTGTGTTTAATAGGCTGAGTAACTCTACATGACATGCTGCATCGCTACATACACACAATTACCCCATAACAAAGACATTATGTACTCAATGTTATATCAACTGATTGTATAAACACTGATAACCGTTGTCTTTCGGAAGAGCAGCGTGGATCATCCAGGTCCCGACTCAGAAATAACAACTGTATTACAATAATCCATATCCGAGCCTTAAATAGAAAAAATGATAAATGTTTTTGTGAGAGACCCTTTTATGTAGCTCTATAGTTTCGGGAACTCCAAGCACACAAAGTTGACTCATTGTCGTATATAACATCCAATTGTCTTGATACTTGTAAACTCAATTGATTTCAAACAAAAGTTAAAACCAAAACGGTATAGTTTTCTGCTCTTAGGCGTACGCGTGCTACCCTCTTTGCAACCCTAAGCAAAGTCTAAGTGCCTCGATGTATAGTGTTTATCTTGGTCCAAGTCCCATTCCACAACGAGCCACTTGGCCTCTCTAACCCGTCCAAAGCCACTAATTATTCGTTATGTACCTTTGTTTATCAGGGGTGATTTAAGGCCGTTTTGTTAATCCTGCACTGCTGACAGAAGGCAGGGAAGATACAAGCTCCTCCACCGTGCTGAAAGCGGTCCTATTCATAATCGTAGACTCACGGCAATGGAAACCAATGTATTAACAAAGCACAATATCAAGAAACCCTCTTGTTTTTCCCCACCTGCCTCAGTAGCTTATAGTTTCCCGTTTTCCATGAAGGCGAACGTAGTTTTATCCATATTTATTTCTCATAAATTACTTCTCACAACATTATCATGAGTTCGAGTAGGTGAGGGTGGGGCACTCTATCCCAGTGGGCACATAACATTGAGTCAACATTGATGACTGGTCGTCAATGTTGATTCAATGTTGATTCAATATTGATTCAACGTTGAACAGATTTGTGTGCCCAATGGGATAGACATGGGTTTTACACCATGAAATATTAACCATAGGACGGCTAACTAATTGTTGTCCATCAAAATTACCCCCCCCCCCCCTCACCTCCTGTTAAGACCTGCAGGAGGCTGTGTGGGCTTATCAGGCTGGATCCCTGTATTGGTGTCTTGGTTTGGCAATGTTGGGGGTTGGTGTGAGGTGGGGGGGGGGCACGTGGCAGTCATGTGACGTGAGCACCATCCATCACCTGGAGCACTTTGATGTGGTGTGTACGGCCTACAGGAGGAATGCCCCCCCCCCCGAACGCACAGACACCCACCCTCTAACTCTAAGCCAACCACCCCCTCCCAATCCTGCTGCTGCTACAAACATGTTAACGTGTCTTTGTATAGAACCAAAACCAAAAACACAAAGTTTTCAGGATTAACCCTGCCTTCCTATACCCCCGCTTTTGGGGAAATACCTCAATGTTCAACATTTTGGCCAAATCTTACAATAAAAATGTACACCCCCCCCCAAAGAGCGCCCCCCCTCTAAATCGGCCACTGCCATAATATTATTATCGAGAGATAGACACCCTAAGACATAGAGAGAGAGAGAGAGAGAGAGAGAGAGAGAGAGAGAGAGAGAGAGAGAGAGAGAGAGAGAGAGAGAGGAGAGACATGCAGACAGGCAGGCAGCCAGGCAGCCAACCATACATAATAAAAACATAATCTTAATTAATATCCTTAAAAGTGACAATCTAATTTTAAACCTTTCCATTTTCACAGTATACTTCGATGTTCTCTCAGGATTGGCATAACTGGATCCCCCCCGCCCACACATACACAAATAGATATATGAATAATAAAATACCACAAAAGATCGGCCAAACGTAGGAATGAGGAAGAATGGTTTCAGCATAAAATAAGAACATAATTCTAATTGGGGTTGCCTTTAACCTCAAGACATCCTGGTTTAAAATGTGATCGCACCTACTTCGTATAGGCAGAAGAATGCATTGTTTACACTTATCTACCGGTTTTGCTACTTTCTTGTACCTAAAGTACTAGTGTTGAGTCACGGGAGTACATTATGTCAGTGTCGGTAAGGTTAGTTATGTGAGGTAAACGTTTAAACGTGAGTATTTGGTTTGCTATAGTCAAAGTTGATTCATTAAAGATACATAACCAGTCAATTTGGGGTGATTTTTGTATTTCTCTTTTAATCTGTAAATAGGCTTAATACAACCACAATAGCATGCAAAATATATAACTGCGAGCCACCAGAAATGGAAACCAGCAAGGGGTACATTATGATTAATCAAAACACATAAGTTCTCGCAGTGAATTCATAGAGATCCCTCCATTCTGTATTTCATTTATAGTTCATAACAGATTTCCTATGATAAAGAGCCCGTCAATTGATAAGGAAATGACTAATGGAGGTCTACATTGGGTTTATTTCATAACTTGATTTTGGGTCGATTAAGGTGGTAATGTATCTTTAATATGTGGGTCAATCTTATCATTTCCCTCAGGAAATTATTCAGTACAGTTTAGCTATCCTATAGACTGTACCTCCACCCGAAACAGAACACATTACCAATGCATGTCTGCCTCCTTCTCCTTCTAGAATAAATGAAACCACTTTGACTGCATTCCAAACCTTTTCCTCAATGGATCCTTTCATAGAACCCACCTCTTCACAATTGGAATTTGGGAGTGTCCAGTTTGCCTCTGCTAAAGTTGGCCTCGAATGGCCTTCTTGTCAGCACTTGATTAAAAGGTGACTGTTATACGTGTGTTACTTAGATAAGAGAGATACACCAAGTCACTATCTGCCCTGTGGGGGAGGCTCTGTTTACAGAATTGGGAGCTGTGACATGGTTTGGATTTCTTACGCTTCCTGGGTTTTCTGAAATCATTAGGACTCACTTCTTGAACTAGTTCTCAGACATCCCCAATAACCGCTGCTAGTTCAACTTTGTGACTGCACAGTATAAACCTTCAGTGATATATTGTTATAATAAGGCACCTCTAACGAAAGTGATAAGGACAAAGATAACAAGATGAAGTAGATCATTTGTCACTCACCTGACTTGCCCACCCCCGGCTGGCCCAGTAGCACTAGACGGGTGTCAGAGCCCGCCTTGCCGCCCCTCACACTCATGTTGTCCACGCGGACCCGCTCCCTCATCGTCCGGCACAATCAAGGAAGAGCAACTCGGGGGCAACTCGGTGTATGCAAGGGATGAACTCACTCTCTTTGCAATTCCAAGGGAGGTTTACTCTCGCTGCTATACCACAATGTGTAGGCTACACAGTTAACTAAGTTGTTTGTGAAAATATAAAGGAGAGTCAGACTGAGCTGTGTGTATAGCTTCGCCCAATGTTAAACACAGTGTATATCGGCTAATACGTCCTGTAGGCACTGACTAACGTGTATCCAACTATCACATCAAAGTCTAATGCATCTGTGTGTATTAGGTAAAACACTGCACTTAGTCTTCAGTGGATGGCCATAGCAGCTCTGGGACGACTGGCCTTACTTCAGACTCTTATATGTGTACGGGGACCGGGCCTCAGAAGAAATAGTCCCAGGGTACTAGAGCTGCTCCCTAAACAGGTCAGTAGCGGGTGCCTTTTACTGGTGTGACTGATAACAGCATCAGGCCATGTCACAGCACACCTCCTGTGGGATCAAGGCTTCAGTAACCTGCTGCTGCCGCACCCTGAGCTGCTCCCTGTGCGCTGGTGTACATGTCAATGAGCAGCTCAATGAGCAGCCCAGAAGGAGCTCCAGCAGTGCCCTGCCACTGGCCCTCTGTGGTGGTGGTACTATACTGCATTACCCACTTACTAGCCTCGTCAGGAGCACCACACGGCCATGTCAGATATTATATTAGTGCTACATGTATTATTATTATTGTATGCGTATTTGTAGGGATAGACCACTCAAGATGACCGTGTTGATCCATACATGTACTTCAGTAGAGTGTTTGAAATGAAATATGTGTTCTGATTGGTACCAGAGATGGTCCATAGCAACACGATGAGCTCACCCAGTGGTGGACACAGAACATTGAATCAACATTGAGCAATGGTTGTCAATGTTGGTTCAATGTTGATTCAAAGTTGATTCAGCTTTGAATTGAATTTTGTGCCGGCTTGTCAGTGAGGGGGCTGCCAGCTGGTGGGACATCCACTATACCACTGCCATGCAACAAGCTCCACCTCCTATCTGCTCCTGACGTCAGGCCAGTACTAAAGGCCCCCTTATCGTCACACTCAATCTGTCACTCAAACCTGCTGCTCAGTTTTTGTATCACTTCTATATCATGTGTATTTTGGGTCCAGCTGTCAGAGGCGTCTGGCACTGTTGGGGATGTTTTTTTTAATACTTGTGAGATGAGAGGAGCAACTCAGGTAATGTGGTTCTATGGGTTGGTAGGTTGGCAAGGTCTATAGATGCTTGTGGATGAGTTGCTCATTGGCTGGTGGGCAGTTGGGTGCTCTTTATTGCTCAGCCGCTGCTCGGAGGCAGTAGTTGGAACAAGTTGTAAACTCGTGTTTGGTGTAGTTCCAGCCTGCTGTTAAACCTAAACAACAAACTCCCACGTAGACACTACTCCATATAGACGAGTGCAGGTTCCGGGAAGGCACGCACTAACCCCCATCATTCGGTGCCAGCCGCCCCGACATATCATCCATATAGTGACAACCTTGTACAGAACCAGCGAAGCTATACCTATCCAGCTCCTGGTTCATTTTGTTGGCCGACTGTCCAATTTAAGGGTAATTGCTGAACATAGTTATATGCATCACAATGACAGGTGCTTCACTGTGGTTTGTTTTTGAACTGGTTATCCTTCTCTCTGAGTTACCTTTACTTATATAGGCGGTTTAAAGGGGAACACCCAGCTAACAAAAAAAAACACGTTATTTTACGTCAAAATAAAGTTTTTAACTTTACATAACGTTATGGCTTACTAAAGAGCCTTAGAAAAACGTTGACATATAACGTTATAAGATGGTGTATAATGTTATTTGTTTACTGGGCATACATGTTAGCCCGTGCGACAGGTGAAGATGTCTGCCTGGAGTATAGTGTTTGTTGTCTGGACTATTGTCTTGATATAGATCTAAGTAAAGATAGGTAATATTCCAACTTGTTGTGCCGGCCACTACATTATACCTCACACGTCATATATTAAGTGAGGCTATATTCCCTGCTCACTGACTCAGTATCAAAAGGGGACGTCGGCCGCGTTCTCAGACCCCCTTACCCTGCTTATCCACGGATTCGGTGTTAGAAAAACACCAATTTTTGTGGAGAAATGCTAGTCTTTGTGGGCGTTAATATCCCTTATTATAGAAAGCACCGATGTACATATCATTCTTAAATCCATGGAGATTCTTTGATAGAAAAATGCCTCTTATTTGAAAACCCACGTCATTCCTTCCATGAGAATGATATTATTCCTCTTATTCTGGAATCTAAGTACATTAGAAGTGCATATAGAAAATACCTTTATTCAGTCTTTGTGAGAAAGAAGGTGACGTCCTCTATAGATATCGAGTGGAGGGGCTGGACTCACAATGTGCTTGTGTTGTTGATCCTGCACGGCAGGCCCCAGTGCCCACAGCTGTTTCAGAATCTGCTACTCACCGAGCACAGAGATCAACATCAGGCTAGCTGACATGCCTTACAACTTAGGGAGTGGTCATTTTTTAACAACAGGGGGGGTTGGTGGATTTCGGGGGGGGGGGACCAAAAACATTTGGACCCCTTGAAGGGGGGGGACCAAAAAAATTACACCCCTTTTTAGCGGAAAAGCCCGCGCATTACTATAGCTCAAAGGGTTCGGCCGCGCTCAATTTCAACCTGCTGGAGGGGGGGACCAAAAATATGTTGACCCCTCTCGCGGGGGGGACGAAAAAAATTTCGACCCGCTGGCGCGGAAATCCACCGACCCCCCCCCCCCCCTGTTGTTAAAAAATGACCACTCCCTTACAGTTTGGTGGACAGTTTGAGCATGCGCTTGGAGATCTGCTCATGTGATGTGGGCATATTGCTCACATGTACTCCGCTTGTAGAATGCCTCCTCATTTAAGGACACTTAAATAAGAGTTCACTGTCCGTCTAGAAGTTTGCAGCTCTACTTTTAAGTCTGTTCAATGAGTGTTCTAAATAAGTACTGTGGCATTCTATAAGCATAGTGACACCGAATTCGTTGAGTATAACCCTGCAATATAAAGTTGCAATATGTTGTTGCTTCTATTATATTTAAATATTTGTTTTTTCTCGTATCACGAAGGCTGTGACGTACATACAATGGTCTAGATGGGCTCACCTCCGCTCATTTTCCATAGGCGGAGAATTGTTTATCATCATTTTTTTCCCTCTGGCCTCATTACACTGAGGCCTCCACTAAGATAGGGCTAAATGAGGGTTGCCATGAAAGGTACACACTCAAAATAACAGTACTATTTATGTACTATAAATGTGTTCTCTGTGGCAACGTCTACAAATATCCTCATTTCTTTTAAACCTTTTTCGGGAATGCCGTTTATTCTTATCAATGAAATAATTACCAACACTAGCAGATTTACTGTCTAAGCTATAGGGTGTGAACTATACCAATCACCATACCTCATATCGGCTACCCACCTACTGGAATCAAATGGCGGCGTATTCAATATATTTAGACATCTAGTGAATGGAATAGCAACTGCTAGCAATATATAGGTATGACTGAGTTTTGTTTGGGTGCGTGTATACGAGAATGAGTGGTACTAACTCCCTGTCTGCACCCTGTAACACTAGATAACTACCAACCACTCCAACGTGTATAACAAGTCAATCCCCCCTCCATCTTTTGTTCCCACCTATTCACTATCGGCAAAATGCACTCGGGACCTGGTCACAGAATTAGGGAATCTCTTAGCCTATACAATTCCCGTTCATCTATGTTTATATCATTATCAAACTTCTCATATTGATAACAGTTATATAAAATTCTTCGATTAGTTCTTGATTTGGGTCTCATTGCTGATTAACAATAATTTGTTCTCATCTACAAAGACATAGACCTATAGTCTATAAGGGCTAGTATAAGTATAGTCCTCTACGTATTCCACACTAGCTGGATGTCCACTGGACAGCGCCATATTTGACTGGGATATTTTGTAGGATAAGGGCATAACAGGTGTTTTGTAGTATAAGGGCAAAGTTTGTAGTATAAGGGCATGACTGATAGCCCTTATACTACAAACCTATATATGATTTTGTAGGATAAGGGCAATTTTGTAGGGTAAGGGCTTAACACACCCTCTCCATTCCAGTCACTAGCTTCAGCAAATCATGTGGACCAGATCAGGGAGCTAAAGCTCTGCTTGGAGAGTGGAACTACTACATTGCCTGCATGCTAGGACACCTGCAACCTTTTTATTACCTGTCCAAGATAGGGTTGTGGTTAGGTCAATGGCCGGGTCAATGGACTCATAATCAGCAGTACCTAAGTTCAAATCCCCTCCAGGCTAACTGTGGTCACCATACCATGCACAAGTTAATCTCTTTTATTTAGGTCTACCCCTGTGGTCGATCTGTTAGGGAACATGCCTTTGAGTTGGAACATCTATCACCTTGGGTTCGACCCCATTTTTTGTTCGAGGTCCCTATTACAGTGTACCATTTTATAGCATTGATCATTAATGAGGATAATCAATAACAAAGATTACCTATTGTACCTGGATCTACCAGCAGCCTTGATAGCTCAACCATGAGAGCCTAGAACTCCCAATCTAAGGGTCCAGTGTTCGGTCCTTCGTGTGGCTTTTAGTGTAACATGTGCCTCTACATGGGTACCCACATATTTGACCATGTCGCCGTGTCAATTTTTAGCAAGAGGGCAGTGTCACATTGTCAATTTTCAACAATATAGAAAATACCAGGGCCTAATTCAAAGGTCTGTGTCTGTCGATTTTTAAAAAGCTGTGTCGCTCATGTCAATTTTTAAAAGGCCTGTGTTGCTGTGTCGCCCGTGTCGATTTTCAGGCATGTACAGGCACTAACATAGATTGTTACCAAAAGTGGTTACCAAAAGACCAAATGTTTTACAAAAACGTTTTGGTGCAACCATTTGCAACCAATGGGATTAAACCTAAGGTAATAAATGTTCCAACTCAAAGACATGTTCCCTAACAGATCAACCACAGGGGCAGACCTAAATAAAAGAGATTTACTTGTGCATGGTATGGTGACCACAGTTAGCCTTGGGGGGGTTTGAACTTAGGTACTGCTGATTATGAGTCCATTGTCCTAACCACAACCCTATCTTGGACATACAGCTAATAAAAGGAGTGTCCAGGTACAACCAATGCATAATACACACATGTAGAGGCCTAGTGTAATCATTGCTCCACTCTCCCCCTGATGTTGAGCCCCCCTAAGACCCACACTGCTAGTTCTAAGTGCCCCCAATTGTGGCAGCACTGGTATCCCGCTAGTGAGGAATAGGGAACGTAGGTGAAACAAGAGAAAGACAGACTGTTACGGCTGTGTGTGCAGGTAGTGCCGCCTGGTGGATATCTGCTGAAGTACTGGCGGGTTTGGATGAGTCCAGTTTTAATACATGAATGAATGCAAATGAATGAATGCAAATGCTGCATGTAAGTTGATAGCACACAAGCGATGTAAAACATTGATTGAATTAAATTAAAACGCTTCTCAATTGAAATGAGTAGATAAGCTTTATACCTAAATCATTTTAATATCTTACACCATGGGGTATATAGTACACTTTATCTCGCTGGTAGTATGTATTGAAAAGATACAATGCGACGATAGATAGATATATAGATAGATAGATAGATAGATAGATAGGCAGGCAGGCAGGCAGGCAGGCAGGCAGGCAGGCAGGCAGGCAGGCAGGCAGGCAGGCAGGCAGGCAGACAGACAGACAGACAGACAGACAGACAGACAGACAGACAGACAGACAGACAGACAGATAGGTAGGCAGGCAGGCAGGCAGGCAGGCAAGTAGGTAGGTAGGTAGGCTCTCAGGGAAGTGCCCCAAGGTTCATGCAGTACGCGTCTCATTGCCATGCCCCTCTGCTCGCGTCATCTCGCGCGAATTCAAGTATGGTGGACGCAGTCGGGATCCCGACTAAATCCTATAGTCTATGAAATTGAATGTCGTAGCGGTATAACCTTCTTCAGGTCGATGGCTGTGCAGAAGTTGAGATATTAATATTATTATAGGTTCAACCGTTGTAGACCATCACCCTGGTATACACTGCGGTGTGAATTCTAAAACCCACGGAGTGACAAGAGGGATATTGGTCACTAGTTTACAACGTCAATTAGCCATTTTCTTGGATTAGACACTTTGAGGGCGGGACTACTCTATTGGAAAACATGAAAAAAACGCGAGTTTTTATCTCGTGATTGCATATTTTATTCACAATTTCTCAATACATGCATATATCATAACTTGACCATAAATGTCATTATAAACATAGATATATCTAAAACATTTTCTCAAAAGACTGATACAACAGAATTTTAATTATTCTGTCGTTTCTATAGGTTATAAGAAATATACTTAAATCGCTTTACAGCCATGATAATCAGGAAATATGTATATTAGAAAATATCACAATGTTAGTTTACCTTCACCTGGCAGTTTAAATATATTAAAAATAAAATTGAGTCTAATAATAACAGTATTTCTGAGATAGTGGGACTCCCAACCAGGTGCAACATAATAACAATTGTCAGGTTTCCTGGATAATTTTCCGGGGAACACAATTCTGTCATATATTCATCCCATTGAAACCTGCCATGTTTTTTATATGCTCTGGGGACCATTAAGAAATCTTTTTAGGAATATTTTTACAAGTATTTTTCTATGTTCTATTTACAATGAAATGTACAATTAACAATGACTATTGACCAACGATTTTTACACTTCAGTCACGGTTGCTATAAAGAAAAATAGAGAGGAAAAATGTATTTGACGTGCTAAACATATCAATAATGTGGCTTTTGCTTGCTTGAACACACAATCGAGCAGCCCAGATATGTTTATTTATCAAAATAAAGATTCATGTGGGTACTAATAATCGTATACGGTTTTGAATGATATGGTATACTTTATAAAGTACAATTTTGCGTCTTCTAAAGACATCATTTACCTAACATATTGGAGTAGGTAGGTAACAAAGATGTAATTATGTTCATTTTGACATTCGAGAAGACATGTTTTACAAGGAGCATCTCCAGATGACAGATTATGGAGTATGAGCAATATCTCTTAGATAGGATTGAAGCAGATTTCCCATATCACATACTTGAGTTATTTTCCAGGAAAACATGGTGAGAATACTGAATGGGACATGTTGACAAAGATATGATATATCTATAACTTTTTCTAATTGGCTTCCACTCACAAATACTTAACAGCAATAATAATGAGTTACACTAACAGTCTATACTGTTGAACAAAACAGCAGCCATACCCTAATCAATGTTGTATCCATGTTATGAACAACACAACATTTGCATAGGGTTAATCCCTTATGTTAGTGACAATGGGCTATGAGGACCCCATACCACTAGAATGGTACATTTATCTGAAATCAAACTAACTCAGGATTTCTGCTAAAACAGTTCCAGTGATTAGATTTTCAACATATATGACTGTATTACTCGTGAAGTAGCACTATTGTAATGCAGTATCCACATGGTATGATCTTGGCAGTGTAAATTCACAAATATTTGGAATAATTCAGTCCATAAATCGGCTCATGATTTGATTGATAAGATCCCAGGACTATTATAATTGATGCAACCTGGCCGGCAGATCTTGTCTATAGTAGTACACCCAAGAGATATGCACATAATATGTGGTAATTGCTATCAAATTAATAAGGTTTTAAATGGTTCTACATGTATATTGTTTCAAACCCATAAATCAGAATGCTCTGATCGTTTGTCATGTTGCCAGCATGCCTTAATAGCCTTGGCATCTATTGGAAGGTATGGTATGTCCCATTATGGTCATACTGAAAGACTCCTGGTGGTTAATAAATCTAAAAGACTTCATCAATATTTTGCACTACATTTTGCAAAGCACTGTATAGACACATTGGCATCTCATAGTCTCAGTTTGACAAAATCAACCTAACCTTATATAGGTCTGCACTAATCATACACTTATCTCATATGCTCAATACTATTATTTGCTATAGATGCTGGTAATGATATTGCATACATGTTATCAGTTTCACTTTGAGAACAGTTCAATGCAAAATAGCCAGAATATAATACACTTATAATGTTTGGTTGCAATATTTACAAGGAATATAAACATGCCTAGATTCTTTACAGGACGAGGGACTCTTCCTCCTCATACCAGGCTATAGTAGTACAAATTGAGTCATGATCAAAAACAACTTATATGTGACTATTAAGTTTAGTCTATTAAAGGTCTGTACAAAAGTGAGTGGGACTAAATTGCAGGGTCCCTTAGGAGTCTGCCTGTATATAAACACAATCTCATTAACAGTAATATAATTGCACTTACATACATCTGTATGTACAAAAGGCAGTCTTGGACCTATCCTAAACTCATAAAATCACATACCTGTATTCAAAAATAATACAAAATAATATTTACATCCTACGACACACAACTTGTGCACATCTGTATGCATACACATGTCACTTGTGTTCGGCGGGTTTTTCTATGAGTGATAAGACATAGTTCAGCCGGAAGAATCCATTTAATGAAAAATTCATTTGGGAAATCAATGTATCCAGTATTACAAGTTTAACAAAAAAAGGGTTTAGGATTGCTATTGGTTTGGAACTACAAGACCTGTGTCATCATAAACTAGTGTCAGTTCAAATATTGACTATTTGCTTGCAGTAGTAACCTGTCCTTAACAACCCCGATAATGTATTATTTTCTCTTCTCTAACATCACCTGCTGTACATGATTACTGATGAGGAATGAGGAGTACTACATATGACATGATGTGTCTCTACTCAGCGACTCTGAAGGTTGGGCATGCTCCTATTGTACATAGATTCTGTTGGCAGACATGTCCCCTAGGCCTGAAGGTAGACTTCTTCGTCTGAGGTCTGGCGCTGCTAGGACACAAGGTTCCTGCGCTGGTACGTTGGGGTCTCGTAGAGGGACATAAATGACGCGGCTCCTGAGGGCCCATCCGCGGGTCGCGTCCCAACATGACGCAACTCCATCTCTGATGTTGCCTTTCGATGCATTTCTGGAACAATCCCAAATAAACTAAATTATTGAAACTGTTGATGAATATATGTACATCTAACCTCCATTTTTAGCTATAGTTCATTCAATGATTTGATTTAAGAAAAATAGAAAAATAACCATTGTTCAGATGTGTATCAAGAATGTTAAATATATCCATGAACTTATATCTTTTGAAAGTTAACAGGTTATGTGCGGAAACAAATTAACTTAATGTCAACTTAAATTTTGTTGATATATGAAGGAATGTTTACGATTATGCCCCTTATACAGTAACCGCCTGCAAATTAAAACATTTGATTGCTGAGGTGCGTTGACAAAATGGGAGTGAGTGCAAATGTGTGCTAGGTTGCAGCCGATGCCCCTATTCATTGGTCACTATTAAGTTATGTACAGTTACCATCATCTTCACAATTACTTGGCAATCACATATGAACATGCACATTGTTAAACTGGTTTTCGTAAATTCTCCGTATTTTATGCATTAACCACATCTCACGTAATACTAGCACTTAAGACTTTCAGACTAGTGTATAACCCGCAGTTGGGTCTGAAATTGTGTGGTTTAGTACCCTTGTACACAAAACATGTATTACCCGAACCTAGACTTTGTGAATATTGTATAACCTGCACTAGATAGACGTTTGGTTTACGTATATACCGCGGGTAATACAGTGCTGGAGAATTTATGGTAGTTGAATTTCACAATGGAGAGAGGGGAGTGAAAAGTTTATAGCCAGGCAATTGCACATTTTCGGAATACTTCCCCCTGTCATACACAGATCAGACAGAAGTTCTGCAGTCATCGCTAAATGGCACCACTGCTGTCTAGAACAACTTGAACTACACTTAACCCATTAATGATGGCATGATCTTCAATACTTCACATACACATAACTCATATATCAGTGCATTCCACATACCTTTTTAATACTTAACATTGCATTATTAGGGGGTTGGGGAGAAGCTGTGCATGCACGTGCACACAGTGTCATAACATGGCTGGTGTGGAGGCGTACAGGGTAGATTAACTGTACCCAGGGTGAGGGGTGGGGATTAACCTGTAGGTCCTAAAGGGTAGATTAACTGTACCCAGGGTGGGAGGAGGGCGGGTTATGTTGTACATGAGCCTCAGCCTGCAGTGTCACAAACTGAGGAGGTGGGTTGTTCACTTCCTCTATAGCAAGAAGGGGAATGTACTTACTTTATAAAAGCAATATGCTTATATATATGACAGTTATAACTATCTCTAACTCTTTGATATTAGAGACAATCTACCTTACCATATTTTACTCTCCTTATTTAATCTCAAGGAAATGTTGCTATTTAGATTCTTCCATTTTACATATCAATTTTATTTTCGGCTCTTTTACAAACCAGTATATGAAACATATAACTTGATTAACAATTAATTTTTGTGACACCCAAGAAAAATTCTGGGTAGTGTTTTCTTAGCGGGAGTTGCGGTGTTCCCTTAACATAGAGCGCGTTTAGGTGTTTGGGGTTGGGGTTCTGAGGTGGAAGTTATTTGGGTATTGTTTGAACCATTTAAGGGCAGTATAGTACGCCAATGCGCTTTCATCATGAGAGTAGCCCTGGCAAGTAGCTCACCAGTGCTACAATAATGCATCATGCCAGCCCTACGAGGGTTGATACACTCTCGTAGGTCGGCATATGTTGGTGCATTATGGCGACAAATACATATAGGCAGCATCGAGGCACCATACGGCCCTTGAAGGGTTAAATACAGTAATAAGCATCCTTTCTTACCACAACTTATCACAAAATGTACCTTTACTGTCACGTATAGGACCCTAGCTCCTCATACACTCCGGCATAGGCCGAGTAACCTCGATATTGTGGTCGAGAGACTGTGGTCTCCTCGGGCGGAGGCGACAACTCAGCCGATGACAACCGCAAGTCACTCCGCCGCTGCACACGCTCAACTTTGTTCCCATTACTAGCCCGGAGACGAGCCTGGCTGTTTTCTTTTAGTGTTTGGAGAAAGAAAAATACCTGGATTTATAATGTGTTATATCCACCTACACACCTGGACTGTACTCCGCTAAATACAACCTCAATTATTACACCCCAGGTCTTCAGGCACAGATGAGTTCTCCGAGCCTTCCTCATTGTGGTTGCAAGCATTGCGTTATGTCTGACTGGAGCGAGATGTCATAGCGCTGGTCTTCAATTTGACCGGTAAAATTTCTAAAATCTCAAGTGGATTTTTTTTTAAATATTTCTTTTATATTACTTTCCCTGTGTAGCATCAAAAACTTTATATCCCATGACTTCCCCATGACAGCATGGGAACCCTGAAATGGTGTCTCTCCTTCTGGACCTAAACATGAAACCCAAAGTGCAACCACATGCAGACACAATCCAAAGATGAGAAAGTTGGGCAAATCGTCCTATCACCATAAGGCAGGGTATAAAGCACACACTCCCCATGGACATCTTATGTGTCTATTCAGCTAGAAAACACACGCTTTAGGTATCAAGGCACTCTGAACCATAGAAATAGGCCTTAACGTAGACGCACGCCAACTATACACAACACCCTTTCAATGCACCTTATCTGTTCCTTCCAGGACCTACCAGGGTTTAGTTCGCTGTCGAGCTGAAAGGCGTTAGCATTATATACGTGAATGTATAGAAATCTAGAGAAATGATTAATTGTATTTTTTCATAATTCATATAAATTCTTTCTGTTTGTGGATGCTGTCCTCGAACCTTTCCTACCCGAGGAGGGATTGTGCACAATTCAACTATTCCCATCCTGATTCTACCGGTAGTGTTAATACAGAGGAATCTTGTGACTTCCAGAGCTACCATATCCCAATGCATAATATAACCTCCTCAAGGCTCATGTTATGAATTGCCTATATAAAAGGCTGCGAACGACTGTTGTCAAGCCTTTGCAATAAGATAACATAAAGCGCTACATAGCGCTTTAATATGCTATTCCTTACGTCGTCATGATTTATGAATGAATGCCGCACTGGCGCACTTACTCGTCGGGGCTACATTCATGCACCATGCCGACCCTATTCGGTTTACACAATCCCGGCATGATACATGAATGCAGCCCTGGTCGTAGGCTCGCCGGGGCTGAATTCATTCATCACACCCCAAAGGCTGTAGCATATAATAAACCACAATGCAGCCCTTAAACAACACCATACATATATACAAGGAGCATCACTTGATGTTCACCCTTACCTGCCACCTGGCGCGTCTTCTGTGACACCTCGCGTGCCAGCGCCTGTCGGATGTCGAGTAGCGCTTCCCGGCGGCGCTTCTCTGCCCGCAGCTCCTGCTGCACCGACACATCCTCCACCATGTAAGGCGTGTGGCTCTCTGACAACTCGTTCTCACGCCACTCCTGGAGGCTGCAATAAGCAGGGGCAGGAGGAGGGAGTTAACATGCAGCAGCATCTAAGGGACTCTCAGACATGCCACCCCCCCTCCAAAGAAAGGAATTTCCCCCCTAAAAAGAAATCTTTAAAAAAAAAAAAAATTTCCAATTCTCCAATTTTGGTTGAAATTAATATATTTGGGTTCGAAAACTCCTATGAATAGTGTCATCTCTGGCTCTAACTAACCCTTAAGGACAGCATGCAACATCATGACTTCATGTTCATTTGTCCCAACGCAGCACCGGCGAGTATAAAGCAAAGGCTGCATTAGTGAATCAATGCATGGGGCATTATACTGGAAGGGAGCAGCATGGAATGCCAGCTATAGTTCACTAGACTTGAGGCTGATCTACGTTCTAGCAGCATTCTGATTATGGAGCGGAATACTAGGTTTACTAGCCTACCAGTATTATATTAATTATGGGAATAGAGTGACATGGGTCTGGAGCATTATAAATATTACTGACGTTTCTGATGCGTTACTGCTACCTACGCGGAACACATCCAACTACTGGTATGTCTACTACCAACGTATTACCTGATATACACAGTAATTTAAATGATTCCCTCTCAGTTGTGGGGACTATTCTGTTATAAGCATACAAACCTTTGGGCTGCAAGCATCTTGCGTATCTTGTCTGACTTCTCCTGTCTAATCATGGCCTCTTCCTCGGTAATCTCATCGTCCGAGTCTGGGACGTACCGCTCTGGGATGTCCACTTTGTCAGGTACGAAAAGCTGTACAAGAGATGTATACATCATAAGTTATTCATTTACTCCATTATGTAGAGAAATAGCACCGGCGAGTTATTGCTTCCACACCGGATAGTACTATGGTTCAATAGGTTACAATTAAACAAAGGCCAAATAAAAATAGTTTGTCTAAATGCTGATTGTGTTCTTCCAAATCACCAACCCACCGTTACTGCAAAGTGCATAGGCATGAAACACCTGAAAGGGAGAAACTACTGCATCGTTTTCTCTAATATTGAATACAAAAAGTCAACATTTACTCACCACTGCTTGTTCTATTGTCAGGTCATGAAAGTCAAAATCATCTTTAGATTCACCTTTCACCGTCTGGGAAATAGAGAAGGATAAATATATTGAAACTGTTTAGGTATCATGAACAATATTCTTGTCATAATCAGAATCGGTCGGTACGGCACTTTCTGATTCAAGTCTTAGGCGATCCACCCCCACTGTAACAATCCGAGATCATTTTGAATGCAATATTCTATTCATCATGCTCTCGCCCCTAAAACTTCAATTTCCTTTTTGCACCGATTCCCTACCCAAAGTATGTAAAGTCATCTGTTTCCAAAATCTCCATAAATCTTTTATATATTGACTTGAAATTGTGACAATTACTTGTGTGAAGATGTAATTTTAGTGCAGTTTACGACATGAACAGAATGATTTTAATTATTATTCTTACTGATGTGATGAGGTCGCCGGCAGCCGAGCGGTGTCTGCTCCTGAACCCGGCGACAGACGGTGACTCGAGACTAACGGGTCGGCTGCTGGACACGGTCAGGCGCCGGTCCCGATCCTTTGATTTCTGCCCCTTCGAGCCCCGCCGAATACCCGCTCCACCAGCTGCAGACCAGTCATCAACACTGGCCGACTTGGACATGGGTTTAACTGTGGCAGTGTTAACTGACCGACTAGGCTCACCACGCGATGGTGGTTTGGCCGTGGTGAACACTGGCCGGACTGTTGCCACTGCCGCAAAGTTGGGTAGTGGAGGTGGTGGTGGTGGCGGTGGGGAGGTGGGTAAGTCTGGTGCCACGTCCCCGCACTCCGAGCCTGACATAGCAGGCTGCGTACTCAGGTTGAACATGGACACAGGACGGTAGCCTTTAGGCTGCGATCCACTGAACCCGAAAGGTTTTGGTGTGAATATGTCCGACATGCGGCGTACCCGTTCCACTGACGTGGGGTCATACTGTGCCCGAGGTGCGGCTGGACCTGCCCCCGGTGGGAACAGGCGGTCGGTGGCAGACCGACGCTTGTCTTCTGCTGATGTGTTGGATCTCTGTTCCCAATCATAGAGAAGAGTATGTGTACAGGTTAGCTTAGATTCTTTTTTTTTAAGTCTAAAAATGTCTTCTTGATAAGCTTAAAATCTTAGTACAGGATTCGTCATAATTATGGCAGTGAGTCGATATCTTTATTTTTTTCGTTCAATCCATTAGGGGTGAATCAAGAAACCTCAAACAACAATTCAGATTTCTTGCATGAATGCATATGTGGATTACCACTGGTTATCCAAGAATTAGCTGCTGTTACTTACATTGCTGCTTGTGGAGCCTCTACGCTGTAGTGAAGTGTCAGGCTTGTTCACCTTGAGGAGACCGGAGGACTGCAGAGTAGGACTCATCTCCTCGTCAGCGTCTACCGAACTGGATGATATCCGTGGCATCGACTGTGACCGCCATGCTGAAAACAGAACACCAGTCAGTGTGTATATAACAAACTATGGGAAAAAAACATTTTAGGAGCATTTTCGTAAATGTAGGTAAAACCACTATTTATGTATTTGGAAAAGCAAGAGTGTCTATATTAGTATTCCCTCAGATTTCCAAAGATACTATCACCTTTTTTGTGACAGCTATACGTGTATGTGTAAAACAGAACACTCCTAGTATTAGAGTGCAACAAGGCACAGGGCTTGCCTTGGACAAAATCACGCCATATGTGGTTACCAAGAATTCATGCGTAAATGCAGCAGCTTGTCAGCAACTCAACCTCAGGTTTGAAAGGTTTCATTTGATATACAAACATGCCTATAATAGAGTACAGCTTATATTGGCGTTTTAGATATGTATTACTGTACTAAAGTCGCCATAATCAGACGCCCTGTGCAGCCTTTATGATTTTCCAAAGTTGAGGTTGCAGGCTTTACACGAGTTAGGCTTATATAAATGCCAAAATTTAGAGTAGTGCAGGATTGTACAGCCATGTACTTACGGCGTGGTGATGCGTTGGTACTGGTTATCACAACCTCCTCTTCATCATCTTCCTCTGCATAACTGCGCCGACCGCGCTCCCTGCCTCTGCGCTCGTTCTCCCGTTTCTTGATGTCGCGGACAGTCATGGCGCGGGGTTTGTCGCGTGGAAGGATTCCGTAGAAGCGTTTCATGTTGTCTTCTGCCTCGTTGATGTCCATGACAGGGTAGCCGTCCTCCCCCACCTCGGGGGCCGTCTCACTGTTCACCTCACCCAGCTGAACATCAATAGGCAATATGTTAAACACTGACTTTATTTTTAGAAGAAGTTAAAACATTTGTAAAGATAACAGTTGAATATTTTTAATAAGGTCGCAATATGCTATTACCAAAATTCTAATAGCCCGGGACTTCACATAAATTGGACATGACTGGTTTAATGCATAGATCATGGTATAAATGTTATTGTTCAGGTGCCCAACCAAATCTATAATTTCTATTTACCATGACATAATTCAGGGAGAGGAACAATTATCTGGTCAATTTTGGATAATTTCATGAAAATAGGCACTTTATAAATAATTAGCAACAATTTATTACTTACCGGCCCAATATTGACATAATCGGGTGCCTCGCCGCTCATGAAAGTGGGTGAGTAGACATGACTCGTAGACCTGTCTTGTCCGTAGGGCTCGCTAAACGCAATGCTGGGGGGCTGGCTGTAGGCAACTGTCTGACTGTACGAAATAGTCTGAGGATCTTGCCAACTTAGCTCGGTATCTCTCCCCGCGAGGTTTGGCTCGCTCACGAAAGGTTGGGGTTGACTGTGCCTGGTCGGCTGATGCCCGAAGGTGGCAGAGGAGGGTCGGTGGTGAGCCGGGTGGGGCTGGAGGTATGTGTGGGATTTACGCAGGTCGGTGAGACTGGAGTGGTTGCGCTGTGGGGAGGAGGGAAGGCTGGCGGGTAGCGAGGTCTGGCGGACATGGCCATTGAACTGGGGCTGGGGTTGGCTGTAGGAGCCCTGTACTGAGTGGGAATGTAGCGGCTGTGGGTAGCCCACACCACCACCACTGGTTGGGGGTTTACTATAAGAGGCTGCACGTGGCGATGTCATGGGCTGTGTGAACGGCGGCTGACTGTATGACACATTCACACTGTCTGGAGGACTGATCACCTCGCGCACTGCCTTCGTCTTAGTCTGCGGATAGACGTGGGAGGTTGGTCGCGACCCGGGCGAGGATTTGTCACGGAATATAGTCATCCGCTGGTTATTGCCCAAGTCGCGGGTCTCCATTGAGTCCAGGTCAGTCTCAGCATATGTGGGGCCACTAGACATCTTGTCTGCTGGGCTGCTATAAGTGTCCTCAGGACCTAGAAATTGAACAAAAATACACTTGTACAACTCCAGCTTTATTATTTAATTCAAATTTCCTACTAATTGTTTACAAAATACTAAAACACACAAGACATCTCTATGCTTTTATCGAATCTTGACTAATCTTGAAATGGTAATTGCGGGGGTAATTGTAAGCCACTACTGACCAGTTTCCTCGGTGAGGTCCGGCATGGAGCGTCGGAGGGTGGTCATGACTTCGCCGAGTTTCGCTCCCTGTTTGGACAAGCCGTCAATCATCATCTGTACACTAGTGAGCTCAGCCTCCAACTGCTCCTTTGTCCTGAGCGACTCACTCTCCTATACAATGAGTAAAGCATACATGAATTGATAATGCTGAATTACTTTGTATGAGCAGTAGAAACAGTGTGATAAATAGCAATGGAAAATATTGTATGCAGTACTAAACAGCATGGGTAGTATCATAAAAAGAATCTGGTTAAATGGTCTAATTACATTTTCTCCCCGGAATAATGGCATGATCAAGCATATAAGTGCACCACACCTAATTCAATTCTTTAAAACAAATCTAAATTATAACTTTCCCAACAGTGAAGTTAAAAGCTTTTGCTTTCATTGAAAACAGTCCAGCTTCCTAGAATAAACACCATCGCCACCTTGTGTATCGAGGAGCAACCAATTGTCTATTCCTTGGTACAGCATAGTGTGGGCGTGGCTAACTCCGTGCATATAATATAGAAAATTGTTACTGAATCTGGGGTCGATGGAAGGGCTTGTTAGTCATGGGAAACACCTTCCACATTCTCCATACAACCACTGACCATATCGAGTAGAGGGGCAGCCACCAATTAGTAAAAGAACCAATACATCGATAAATCCACAATCCATATCCTTCCATAAATCATCTATCATCACAGTATAACTAATAGTACCTTGGTCTAAATTATGTCCCGATTTCATTTATATCTTTATATCTATCTGGGGTTTTATCTGTCAATCTCCACCATTAGGCCGTTTTATTTTGATAACTTGGATTACGGATCCGCCGCCGAGATTTTTGGCATTTAGCAAAAAAAATTGTTTTTTTTGTGTTTTTTTACCTTTCCCCTCCGAGATTTTTTGAGAATTTTACCAAAAAAAAAAAAAAAGTACGTTAGTCAGAAAAAGGTAGAATGAGGCCTTTCGGATTGAGGATAATTCTCAATATATCTTCATTAGATTGCCCAGAAATGAGATTTTCCATGCCTTTTTTTTTTCTGCCCTTCGGGAAATTTTGTGATCTGGTGCCCCCCGTAGGGCAGCTTTTTTTTTTTTTTTTTGCCTCTGCCCTTCCAAAAATTTGGAGCTAAAAGCCCGTAATCCAAGTTATCAAAAAAAGGTGGCCTTACCGAGTGACACTTTAATACCAACAGTTAAGTTTTTTTTGTGTTTTTTTAAAAATTAATGATTAACTCTGTATCCCTTTTGATAATATCGATATTTCTTACATCTATTATTGTGGTGAAAATAAATACATTTTTTCTAGTTTCTAGAATTGATCTATTGATTTTCTTTTCTACATTGTATGTATCTACAGATTCCCTACAGCACTGCTACAGTTGCAAGAGGAAATGTTATTTAGTATGGCTGGATTGTAGTAACCACCAGTCTAGGGGTAGTATTCCCCTAAGAGGAAGCAGAGTTCTACATACGAGTAGAGTGAGGTGTACATATTATCAAGTGACCGAGGGAAGTTGGGGCGGGGCGAGCATAGTGAGCCCAAGTCATCACCGATGTACCGATTGATAATTATATCTATAGCCTTGCATCAGCGCCTTTTCAGCGGCAAGGAGGTCACAATGAATATTAAAAGACATGCTGTTTTCTTTAAATTCTATACACTATCTCTTCCTTATACATGTACTAGGTCTGATTGCAAAGGGAGATAATATTCTGTTAATATATTTGATGATTGGGTAGTGGTATTTAATAACTGAGAAGAGATACACATGTAGTTGGGAAATATCTGTATTGGTTTACAATTTCCATTCTACACCGTGACCTACTGGCATAATCAGGTGACGGTACAAGGCTATTTAGATACATCTGCTGGACTGACTTGGGGTCACTATAGTGGGAACAAAGGGTACGTGTGTACTTTGTACCATACCTGCTCAGCGTGTTGCTGATCCTGTAAACGGGTTATCGGCAAGATTATTTCACCTTGCGATTTTACATTGTGATTTTACATAGCATAACTTTGCAAGCAAAACCCTACCCCTGACTTTTACTTTTGTTATATTATTATTCACGTGAACCTTACATTTATGTTATAATTTAAGTAAAAATGATAAGCGTATCAGGGTTTTCAAGATTAAAACTCTTCGCACTGTCTGAAGCATTTACAATGACAAAACAATGTACATGTACAATCTATTTTACATGTCAACATAATTTAAACGCTATGGACATGCAATTACTATCAGAGTGTAGAGACAAACTTACTGCTGGCCTGTCCAGTCCCCCATTGTCCAGTCCCTTCATGATCTTCTTACGGAGAAGGAGCACCTCGTTCTCTACACGCGCATTGTCAGCTGCCGTTTCCTCCAGGCGCTGCCAGAACATAACATGACATTGAGCATGACAATAAAGTCGGTCTATCATCATTCAACAAACACACGGAATACAGCAGTAAGGTAGCATCTATTCTACACATACAGTAATGTCTCATGTATAACCTGCATCTCGCATATATATAACTCAATTTTATTTTTTACTAAACAATTTAACATGCTTTTTTTTTCATTTTAGATTTTAATATAGCCTTCTGTACTAAAATTATCGCTAGTGACTAACCTTGGAAGCATCTGCGAGTTGTTGCCGGACTTTTGACAGCTCCTGCTCGATGGTTTTGCGTTGTTGCGCTAACCGGCTGAGCGCACGTTTCTCAGACTCCTGCGCCTCCTGGTTCTTAATGCCCTCCAACGCCTTCTGCAGTAACTCCTGCAACCAATATGGGAAATAATTATGTTGAACTGGGCAAAGTATTGGAACTGCTTGCTTGTATACCGTTGATAATGAATTATGTGGTTGTGCTTTATAACTCAGTGTCCACCTACATCATTGTTATTACCATTAAGAGCGCTTTTTGATATTGATTATTTGTATTCTTTTATATTCTTCTATTTTTGATCTCAGGGTCAGCTACAAGAACTTACCCAGTCTTCCTGCAGAGATGTAACTGCAAAGGAATGCTCCTGTAGTTCTCTGTCTAGTTGGTAAAGCTGCTGCAATTTCTCCTACACAACAAACAAAATATGTTACGATCATAGGAAGTCCCTATGGCTGTACAATCGTTGATATAAATAATGAGTGAATATAATACTTTAAGGTTTTAGTGTCTAGTATGTGGATGATAGATAAAATAGAGATTTAAGTGTTGCTCCTGTGCCACAACATGTGTAGGGAATATAGACAAGGTTATGAGGTGCACTACAGCATTGCATTAGATTGTCCGAAATTATTTTTAAGACAAAATCAGGGTAATACTCAATTTTAAGCCATTCTGGTGAAATTGAATATCAAGATAGAGTTTGTGTAGGGCGTATGTGGTTGCCTTAGGTACCTCCAGGTCTGCCTCATCCTCCTGTAGCTGCTTCAGCTGCTCCTCCTGCTCTTTTGTTAACTTTGCCTCTTGATGTCGTCGCGAAAACTCGATCATCTTCTTTGGCGCCGTGTATTGACCTGGGCCCAGCTTTTGCTAAGGTTGTGAGGAATACCAGAATAACTCAGTAAAATTGTTTTATTCATCAGTAAATTATATGTGTGTGTTTCCTTGGTTAGCACATGGTCCAATATACAGTAGCGGGTATTCTATTATCTGTTAATCATCAGGTGCAGTGCAATCAAGTACTAAAAGGAGCAAAATCTGACTCTAGGTGTGGGATATAGGATTTCTTCAAAGTCTAGGTGCAGGTTATATACCAGACTTTTGATACCGTAGAATGAATGCAGAAGGTAAAATATTGTCCAAGAATAATATCACTTACATGATAGAAATAAGAAACACATAAATTCTAGAATACCATGTAAAGTAAGTTCTATTTACCTGTTTAAACTGGGAGGCCAACATAAGGTTGTTTCCCCCATACAGACTGCCCATGGTGACCAGGTTGTCCACCAGGTTGATGAGTGGCTTGGAGATGTCAGCTTGTTTCTGCACCTGGGAGCTGCCGTGACGCAGCGTCTCGTAGTGCTGGTGTTCCTCCTCCAGGGGCTCAGGGACATGCTCATATTCACTGTCTCGCCTGGAGAAAAAGGAACATATGTAAAGTATTCAGTTTAAAAGAAACATTTTCTGTGTCTTTTTATATCTCTACAACTGCTCAATCATACATCTTAAGGAATTATACCATACATTGACTATCATAACCCTAGTATAAAATGATGATTTACGGAAAGTATTCTATACATTGGCTTCTTTATAAAATGATTATTTTTGACCGTTTACCTTCGCCGGTACTCCTTTTCGACATTGCGTCCTACATCCATTTGTCGCCGGTACCAGCCGTGAGCGTCACCAAGTCTGGCCTGACTTCTTCGCAGCTGGATCAGCATCAACACCAGCTCCTCGTGCTGCAAGAGCCAGTCAACGAACTTATTTATTTTCATTAATTTTTAGAATTAATTTTGAATTTAAATATATAGTGAGCAATGTTACATTACTGCAAAATTCGGCCAATAAACAAACGCAAAGTTTTAACAGCATGACCTTTATGACTAACATATTGGGGGCTCGTGTTTCAACAAGATCATTGACCTCTATATATAAGAGGGAAGCATACTACTTGAATTCATTTGAAGTCTTTCGAGCTGATTCAGATCTACAGTTAACGCTGACTGAGTTGAAAGACAGGGAGAGAAAACTTACACTTTTGCCCACCAAGTCACCGGCTGATATACTGAGGCGTAGTCGATGACCGTTCAGATGGTCCTTGAGCTTCTCCAGCTTTTTAGTTGCCTGTGGGAATGGCATAAGTAATAGTTTAAGTATATATTAAATAAATCTATTTTTAAAGATAAGTCAATCCATTCTGCAACAATCTGTGTTCATTACATGGATTCGGTGTCTTTCTATTCATATATTTGTCTTTCTTCATGATGAGCATTCTTTCTAGAAAATCATACTGATTTAACCCAATGGTGGAAGGTTAATAATTTCACACCTTGGTTATATCCAAAAACTAAAAGTTAATTCAGATACCCCCTCGTTTTGATAATAATGGTAGAGTGGCTGGTGATAACGATTAGATTAAACCAGTGTTACCCTTTCTGAGTCTTATTCTATGAAGTGCAGTATTGACGTTTTTTGTGTATGTTTAGGGGTACACATACCCGGTACATGTATTATAGACAATGCTAAACACATTACAAAGGGTATGTCAAACATAATAAGGGAGAGAGGTGCAACAGGGATCTACATCCCTTCTCAAATAACGTCCACCCACCAGCAACATAGAGTTTGTAGGGACACATACTAGGTTTCATTAAAAAGATGAAAAGGTATATTTTGTTAATTTATTGGGTAAAAACTACTACCTAATAAGTACTTACTCTATTTGAAACTACCCTAAAGTATGTGATACTGACATTACAATATACAAAAGTGTTTCTGGCATCTTCAAACAAAATACAGTGATTTTGTTTGATTATTACAAGAGGTTATGTGCTCTTTAAGGGAGAGTGGTCACATAATTTTAAATCTTACCCTGCGATTTGAATCTCTTGGTTCATGCTTGTACAGACAACATAAAATAAAATAAAACATTTCAAATTTCCTACTAATGCTTGCCACTGTATTCATAGATCAGAACAATATGTTCCTTATGACTCCAGAATTAATTGAAATATTTAATTTTTTTTTACACTCTCCACTCATTATAAATTCGGTTGATAATTTCCTTACTTCAATTCAGGTCAGGTCATCTCAAGTTCAAAATAAAAGGTGATTATGTTTTACAAGGTCATTAATGTCACTTACCAGTACATCCTGATCCTCCATGGTCGGGTCCTCCTTGATAGTGGTGATGTCAAAGCTGTTAGCAGTTGTTGTGTTGTTGTATGTTGTGTTGTTTTGCATGGTGTTGTTGTAGGGTGAGTTGTAGGAAGCGTTCTGCGGTTCGGGCTCCCGGTGTGTCCGCGACATACTCGGTGCCGTCTGCTGTAACTGTGCCGTCTGCTGACGAGTTACATGCATCTCGGGGGCTGTAACGGGAAACGGGGAAATCAGAATCATCACATTTTACAAGGCCTTACCATTACCCGGTACTTTGTATAACTGAGGCTTGGATGGTTATTAGTATCTTATTCATTTCACATTTTCTGAATTTTAATGTTCATAAATGTTGTGTATTCATACGGTCTTAATTGTAAAGTTGGTTAATTTCTCTTAGAGGTATGCTAAAAGATATATTAGGACTGTTACAAAATTTCAAAATGAAATGGTTCCAAATTACAAAGATTACAAATACAAAAACACAATTTTTGAAGGCTTGAAAGACAAATTAATTATCATGGGAACTTATATCTATGACAAAATGTACACATGATTGAGTCAATGAAACATGAGACACCAGAAATGCTGGTTCTGGTTTCCAACTGTTTACAGCTGAAGCCAGAGGAAGGACAACTACTAACCCGCAGGCGTCCAGTTCATGGGTCGGACAGTTGCCTGCTGCTGGCGCTGCGCAGAGCTAAGCGACTCCATGGACTTGGCCGTGCGGACGTTGGCTACATTTTGTGGTACAGGCGGTCTGTCCTCTGCACCCAGAGGCTCAGGCTCAGCCCATGGGCTGACACCCAGACCCTGACTGTCCCCGGTCCATGACAGGTAGCTGCGGGCAGGGTCCATCTTCCTGATACGTTCCTGTTCATCCCGAGTGCTGCTGTTCATGTCGCTCTCCCTCAGTTCTGGCAGGTCCAGCCAAGGCAGTACTTTGAAGCGTGGCTCGGGGCTACCAGCATTGCGCAGGGAGGACTGCGAAGCTGACTTACTCGCATACACCGGGTCTTTGCTGCCACCATAGGGTCTATCCAGTTCATTGAGGTTCAGCTTTCTGATGTTAGGGCTCTCTGGGGAGCCCGGTGCCAGAGACAAACTGGGACGCTGTCCATTGAACTCCATGATAGTCACTGACTTGGGCCGCTTATTGGTCCAATTCACCACTTCCTCCTGCCTAGAGTCCTGAGGGGTGGGGATGGAGATAGATTTCGGCCTCTGGGGAATATCCACCTCTTTTGATGATAAAGCAGACTTGTTCTTCTTAGGGGATGATGAGTCTAGGTCCGTCTTTGATCCACCTAGTTTGTTGAGCTCCTTGGATGACTCGGACCGGCCTGGGATGGTAATGGTGCCGGGTGGGCGTCTCTGCATGATCGGAGAGCTGGGTAGGGAGGTACCATTCCTCAGGATCCCTGCTTTGGCTGAGGGGCTGGCAGAGCTGGTGGCTATGGACCGCGGCCGCTGAGGGCTCTTTTCATTACCAGGTATGGTAATGGTGCGCGACTTGGGCGGCCAGTCTTCATCGCTATCCACTGCTCCTGAATTCCTTTCTCGTGTTCGGGAAAGGCTTCGGTCACGCGAGCGACTCCGTTCACGAGATTTGCTCCTGTCCCTAGACCTATCCTTGTTCCTGTCCCTAGCCCTGCTTCTCTCTCTCTGAACCCGTGTGGTGCCCTCAGGAGAGGCTACAGATCTAGGTCTTTTACCGACTAAATCATCCTTTTCATCGATGCTGGCCTTTTCTGGGAGCGTAACGGAATGAGGTCTGGCTGGTAGTCTGTGGGATTCTCTGCTATCCTGCGAAGGATGATCCTTTATTTTCAGCAACCCAGCCTCATCAGCGGCATTCTGAAAGGCTGACCGAAGGTCTGCTACTGCCTTCGGCTTTGAACCTCGACCTCGTGGGGTTGAGCCTCTGGACGACTCGTCCCGTGGTTGTGGGGGTACTGATGATACGGGTGGACTCGTGCCCTCAGTAATGGACCATGACTGAGACTTCTGATGCTGCACAGCTCTGGGGGGAGACTTTGTGTAGTAGGAGGCGGTCAGGGCCTTTGCCTTTGCACGGAGCAGGTCAGCGCTCGCCTCTGGATTGTCATAGATGTGACTGCCTGATTTGCTGCGAGTTAGAGATCCTGGATTCCATGGAGATCCTGGTGTCATCATTGTACTATTGTCCATGGCCTTACGGTCAAGTGCTGGGTCATCATCGGGCCTACCCGAGTACTGTGTAAAGGCACTTATTGACTTGGCTCGCGGCATGGGTCGATCCACTCCCTGGTGCCAGGGGAGGTTCTGATACTGGTTGTCACTGTAGTCATGCACTGTATGCTGTGCCTTACTAAGGGTATACCCAGGAACATAATCCTTGCTCTTAGGTTGAATAGGATCTTCTTGCGATTGCTGCCGGGCTGCTTCAGGCTGTACAAAGGCAAGGCGGGCATACACCAGACCATCCTGTGTGGGCGATCCCGGTGTTGGCTGCAGGCGTTCTAGAGGTCCTAGATTAGGATCCCCCCGACCAGTTGGCGAAACATAACTCGCGGGTCTTGGTGCCTGACCATGACGACCATGCTGCACATAGCCCGGCGGTGCATAGCTATGGGGTCGGGTAGTCTTCATCACATCAACATCACTGCCCTGTCTATGCATTGGCGGCTGCTGAAGTTGTGTGTTGACGTTTATAGGGTTGTAGTCCTCAGGCCTGGAGAAGCGGTAGTCTGGGATATTCAGGTCCTGATAGTTATACTCCGGGTAGCTGGGACTCTCCACCGCTAAGGTACTCTCACCCCGTTGCGTTAAGCTGGAATAAGGTAGACTCGGCATTTCCGATGTGCTCGTGACGGGGGTGGAATGCTTTATGTTGCTTGCAGAGGCAGTGCTGTCATTTTCAATCGAGCGCCTGAAACTGAATGAGTCCTTTGGCGGTCCAAACTTCCCAGCAAGCGATGCTCCGAAGGATCGTGACCGTTGGCGCTGCTGTTCCTGTGGGAAGTCATTGCTGACTTTGCGTTGCTGGCGAGGGGAGTATGGCTGTCCGGAGTACCCTGTACTACCGCCCATACCCTGCTTAAGGGCTGAGTTATCAGACCGAGGCGACAGAGCGTCTTTCTGCTGCAGCAGAGCTTGTGGCTTCCCCGCCTGAGCTCTGGGGCTACTGGGAGGAATAGGTAAATCAATGAGCTTTGACTCCAACTTAATACCAAAGTCTGCGCTCTGTTGGTTGGGACTGTTAGGATTCCAAGCAGGACCCCCATGTTGGTTTGGCGCAGGCTGCCCTTGCCGGTATGCACTCTCTGGTGATAGCTCATAATGAGTGAGTTTTGTCAAAGGTCGCGCGTGGTGGGCTTCGCCCGTATGAACATAAAGTGGTTGGTGGTGTCTGTTCTTGTCGCCTGGAGGGCCATTGTGGCGGGGAGAAGGGCCCTTTTCTACAAAAACATACAAAGCATACCGCATGCAAGAATCTAGCAAAATGTTTGTATGAAAGCCTCATGATAAGAGAGTATGTAGCTCAAAGTCAATTGGGAAAGTTATAGGTGGTACACAGTACTCAAAAGCTATACTTCTTAAATGTTTGCAGAAATTACGGCTAGAGCAAAATTGATTAAAAGAGAGTATTTTTCAATGTAATATCTCAAATACAACGTTTTTGCTTGCAAAATGTAAAAATTCATTTCACATGTGCAAAATATCTACAAAGTTATTCAACAATGATTATTCTCAATGATCAAATTAAGTTACATTAAAGGACTGCTGCAGTAAAAGAGTGTTATATGCCTTACTGCTGTCCTGCAAAGGTGGATATCTTACGGTTATGTGTCGCACCCACTAATAATGCATGCATGTGGTAAGTGGTCAGCGCTATGTTATATTTTTACTCTCTCCAGACTCAACCACGACCTTCGCGGCATCATTTTAACACCAAACAACTCCAGTAATGTGGGATACGAGTGCCACCTGTCCGTACCGCAACTATGTTTAGCGTCCGAAGAGCCTAAAAAGCTGTAGGCAACATTTTGAGGGTGAAGAAAGGCAGCAGTGGTGCAGAGAGCGAAAAGGTCATGTGACCTTATGATGTAATATGACGTACTGTGACTTTAACAACGTCATGTGACATAGTGACGTCATATGCCAATGACGTCATGAGTGAGGGAGTATCCCAGTTGAGGTGAGAGCAGGAGTGTTAGCCTAAATCCAAGTCTATGTACTTCCAGCACCAGTGCTAGTGTGGCAGTGTTTCCATGACAACACCTTGGGTATAAATCCGGGTTAGACACATAAGAGTTTATAATAATGTATTATGCCACCTAGGTTAGATGTGTAGGGGTTAGAAACCAAACTTTTTTTCACTGTTCCATAGATATATATACATGGATATTATTTCTCCATTGGAACATTGATACAAGAAGTGTGTATCTATCAGAGTTACCCATTGGTTTCCATTACCTCTTTTATATGGAATGATTCCAGAAGGTCCATAAGCGGAGGGTTTTGTTGTCCTAGGTTTTTGGTGCGCCAGATTTGCCGCATAGATTAAAACCTTAGGCCAGAGAAGCATTGAGGGGGAAATGAGTCATTGTTCTTTTGAAGCAGATGGCTGGAGAACGGCCGTGTGAAGGTAGTTATGAGTGACATGGTTTTAAAGCTGTTGTGTAACCATGGTAACCTTACCTATCACCATGGTAACTGTTATTAATGAAATAAGCCTGCGTGATAAAAGTGTCAGTACTTATTGGTACCCAAGTCTCAAGAGTTCTAGCTGGCAGTTTCGCAGATACTGCAAACCACCACCTAGCGAGTCGATTATCACCATGGCATGCATCACAATTAGCAAGAAATTTTGTATCGAACCATTTTTTGGGCAATATTACGGTAGATGTGAAACTAGTCAAAAAGTTTTGAATTGATCTCAAATAGATCCACTGGTTGTGTCTATTCTTTACTGACAGAATGACTGTTGCCATGGTGATGTTCTGTGATTATGTCGCTGAGCGCTCCTGTCAGACTTACCAGCTATGGTGCTGTAGGTGGGCTCCGACCGCTGACTCGCACTGCTCTGTCGCTTTGGGTCAGGTCCAGAGTAACCATCCGGCTGGTCTGCAACAAAAAAGTGACTTTTTTTTTTATATCTGAGAATATACAACATCAACGGCAAACTTCTAACCACAGAATCTTTGATATCTTAGAATTGAAGAAGTAACAGTTTTAATAAATGCAAAAAATACACTTTTCTCTTGAAAATATCGTATAATAAAGTTAAAAGAAAGTAATAGAGAACTCACTTTTATTGGCCGAGTTCTGTTTGGCCTTCCAGTAGGCGTCTGGGTAGTTCTGGTTCTGTGTCTGGTCCCACTGCTGGTTACGCTGGTTCCTGGCTGCTTCCTCTGCCTCGTGTTTGGCTCTCATGTAAGACTCTGGCACCTGAAGTAATAAATAAGTTACAGATGACAACTAGCTGTGTTACAAACCAGCTGTACATAGACTGCCGGTATGGTTAAGGCTAACATGAGACAAATCACTCTCTCAATTCATTATTCCTGAAATCGTTATACTTCATGTTTCGTCAACTTTTCTGACCGGACCGATGATAGGACTGCTTAGTAATGGTGGTAGTGTAATGCACTGAAACATCTGGACAGTTTGCTATGCCCCAGCATGACGCAAAACGATGGTGGGAGAGAATGATATGCACAAATCTATGAATCTGGTCAGGTTATAACAAAACGTTGTATGTGTCTTGTGTGGCCCATACCTGGTGTTGGCTGCCCCTCCAGGAGCCATGTTCGTCCTGTACCTCGGGGTACTGGAAGACGAGTGGTTCCGTCTCGTGGCGGTGCTGGCTGCGCTCGGCGGAGGAGATCATATCGTGTTGTGTGGTCGGGGAGTGGGGATGGGCTAGTTCACGTACAATCTGATCTCTGTAGGTCGCCGGCAAGGGAGGTCGGCCAGGGGACACATGACTTCCCGGTCCCATCTGTACATGAGATAGACCATCTTAACATCAGTATTATAAAATATCATTCATACGTTATAATTTTATGTATTAAGACTGAATCGAAATTTACACCATCATTCAAATTGTTCATGAAAGATATAACAAATTTTGAAAAATGTAAATGGAGAAACATCGCCTGAACGTATACAGTCCATGCATGTATGGAGAATAGCAAGTGACACCCCATGTGTCGATGCACTCACCGGTGCAGCGTTGAGGTTCTCATAGATGGGATTATTGTTATTCTGCAGGTTCTTCTCTGGGTGCCACGACCCTTGCTGCATGTCCTGCTGGGAACCGTAGCCATGACCTTGTGGACCGTGCCCATGACCGGTGGGGCGGGGGCTGTTCTGCACGCGGTCCTTCCACTGCTGAAGGTGGTCCAGCACCGGTGAGTGTGCAGGGTAACTAGCACTGCCGGGACGAGGAGGGAATAACTCGCGGCCCGGATATCCCTCCGGAAGGTTCCTTTGACTTCCAGACAGTGAGTTCCTCTCCCGTCCACCATTGTAGACCCCCTGCTGCTGTTGTGGTGGTTGGCCACCAGGGGGCCCTAAGCGGCTGTTGCTTCCTCCGTAACCCTGTGGCTGCTGCTGCTGCTGCTGCTGCTGTTGGTGCCGACCAGGCTGGTCTCCCTGCGACCCAGCGCGCACCGCGTTCTGTCTCTCCAAGCCTCGCTGGGAGTAGGGGTCCTCAGCCCACCTCCCATGCCCGGCATGGTCAGGTTCATCGCTGTACGGTCTCTGCTGGTCGTAGCGTGGGATGTCCATATTGCTGTCAAACTGTGACAGGTCGGTGAGTGGCTTTTGTTTCTGCAGCTGACCGGGTTGGTAGAACATGTTTTCCTCCTCCTCGTATTGATCACGGTAAGGTTGGTGACCGTCCTCGTATTGGTCACGGTACGGCTGGTGACCGTCCTCGTATTGGTCACGATATGGTGGCTGACCCTCCTCGTACCGGTCCGGATACCGTTGGTGACCGTTTGTGGGGGGCAGCCCCTGGTCTGGATGTTGGTGATATGGACCGGCTGGGTGCTCACGGTCTATCTGTGGGTGTGGACCCTGGGTCCTAATGAGGAATAAAAGAGTCAGTCCCATCAGATCAAGGTCAAGGTTTGTTTACCCTCCATTTGATGTCTGTAGTATATTTTCATTTGATAAAATAATCTACAAAAAGTCATGTTTTTGTGTAATCAAATGCAGAGAAATGTAAGACAATAGATACAGACAGCATGATAAAATCTTCCCATAAATTGTCCTCTGTAATATTAAAAGTGTATGTATTATAAGTCTACACTCACCCTTGTTGGTAGTAACTATCTTCTGTATAATGCTGTTCACTGGTCCACCTTAATGCAGGTGGTTGTAGGGGGCGCTCCGAGCTGTGGGAACTTTGGAAGGACTCGTCTCGACTCGCGTCTCGGCTCGGGGCACGCTGATTAAGTTCTAGCTCCACACTGTAGGTAAAAGGGGAACGAAACCTTAATACAAAATGTACATTAAGGTGAATACTACTAAATTATTTATAAAATGGATAACATAAGAAATTGAAAGATCTGGACAGGAGATATAGCATGCAAAGATGCATACATATTAAGCATAAAGAAATGTTTGGAGTCTTCTGTTTTTCGCAGTCGAGAAACCTTCTAGTGGGTTTAAAGCAAATTGAACATGTTTTCAAGATTATATCAAACGATGCACAATGGATAACTTAATCAAACAAAATACGTAAGTATAATTATTCAAAGGTCCACATATATCATATAGTATGGTTTAATAGACCTTGGTGGAGAAGACCAATGCCACTCTCCACATGACCAGCCCATATCATGGGGTTTCTATAAAGTCAGGAACAGGTAATAGGCGAGGCTACTTATGATCTGAAAATGACCTTATCTGATGTTCTAGTAGGTAGGTGAAAAAGGTTCATTGAAAACAGTAAAGGGGAACGACAGAATAAAAAGCTCACATGCCAAAATAGTATAGCCATGCTTCTGATAGATCAAAGGGCTAGGTTCTCCCAGTAAAATGCCACAAATCAAAGATATATCAATTCAAGCACTGACAACAGCATTATATCTAATATTTGAAAAGCAAAAAAAAACACTACTACTAGCATGCGAAAAAACGTCCATTCCTTATAATCCAGAAATAGGCCTTTTTATTGAGGAATTGGTTGAATAATTGCCATAGAGGATTATGATGCGACAATAACAAGGTCCTTCTGTTATCACACTGTATCTTCTTTAATCCCCAAGCCAATGCAATGCGCACACGCCCACACAAGACTAACCACATATAAGGGAAATACATTTTAAATTAATGGGAAAATGAAAGAAATCATACACTATAAGATATTCAGAGATCGAACTTATTGTAAAGCAAATAGGTCACGCGAATTGGAAAGCAAATGGGCCACGCATTGTTCAGTGAAGCTTATCATTTAAGAACAGACTTAATCATTTTAAATAAAGAAACCTTACAACTTATAGGGGTACTAGTATACATTTACTTTCAAACCAAACCAAACTTTTAATTAATGGGTATTTTAAAGTTCATGAATCTAGACAGTACAATAGCTTATATTCTTCGCTCCAAGATCCCTATTAGCGCTAGAGGACACGCTGTACTTCTGCAAGCAGTATGGCTTCTTGACACCCCTTATAGATGTCCCTGATGTATTTTATGGTCTACAAAGGCAGGATTCATGCGCGACAGTCAGTGTACACTGTGGTCCTGTATCAGGTGACCACCCCCATCCACCTTACATCATCTGCCCATCTCACAGGCCCAGCAGTGTCTGTAGCTGTAATACAGGTCCCCTACAGGCTACACAGAGGGTCAGGTAGCGGTTTGACATGATGTATTCTAGCAGTAACTGCAGTGGCCACATCCAGAATAACCCATGTCTCTACACGTCCTCTATCAGCCCCTATATACCTTATGTATGCTGTGTGGCAAACTGAGACTTAAAAAAACCCAGGATAGTACTATTTTATTGAAATCAAAATGACATTATAATCATGTTAAGGAATGGAAATAAAGAAATCTATGTTTGCTCACAACAAACATGTCTTACCTGAGATCTGATCCCATTCCCTACACAACTTAGAGTAACTGAGTCTATAGCAGGAAACTATCCCTGGAGGCCGTTTCAACACAAGTGTGAATAAAGTTGTGGATTCCCAAAAATGCTTTATGGACCCCATCCATGATTTTCCAAGAACCACAATGATTTTTATGGGTGGCATGGTTTGCGATTTGTGGTACGTGAAAAGCATTTGTGGGGGTCCATTAAACATTTACGGGGGGTCTGCAAATTATCGGCATTTGTGGTGAAACACTCCCTGTAGCGGCACAAAGTACCTTGTATCTAACTCATGCTCCACACATACATACCCCAAAGGCTGTGGTTCCAAATGTTCTTGGCGATATCTGGTGTAAGTATAGTGTGCTATTTATTCAAAATTGTTCTACCGATATATCAAAGATGAGAATAGAACGAAAGGAAACTCTAACTAATTCCCGTCATGCAAATAAAATCGGCAGGTTTATATAAAATTTGTATGACAATGTATATGAAGTTGGCGGTTTTCTTCTAAATGGGGTAGAAAATGACATTTATACAAAGTACGTTGATACAAAAAAGACTAATACAAGACATACATGAACGAACATAAAGAATGAAAGTTTACGAAATCTATGTGTTGGGGGAAGGGGGATAACACAGGTGTTACCATGCATAATTAAAGTGCCTGTGGAAATGGTTCCACGATCTTTATCAAGAGTCACGTATAAAGGTGATCCCATTCCCATTAAATTTGACAGCTCTCTTTCCTTTTATTTTATAGTAGAAGGGCTGCCAGCACTATTGATTGAGGCAAATCACTTAATTCCAAATAAACCCCAGGTACATAATTAAATGTTAAACAATCGGGAGGGTATCGCGTACGTTAATCCCCATAAATGAAATGAAAGAAGAAAAATTGTGTTTCATTATCACTAAAGAACGTCCCCTTCCCTCCCAGTCCATTTCTTAAGTGCTTATTGAAATAGAAACTCTGAGCTGGCTAATTGGCGGTAATCGTTCACCTATAGCCTCGGGGTTAAAGGTACAATTTCTCCCGATTTCCTCGTTTTCTTCTGATTGGATATAAAGTGTCCAAACACTCCTCGTTTCAAAGGGGTCATGTTATCCGTTTATATCGTGAAAATCTGACACCAAAAAAATGCCTTTTTATCAGCTTTCAAAGTGATTGAGTGCACTCTGTGACGTCACAGGAGGTGAGGGTGCCTACCTGGGGTCTCTCTGTAGGATGCTGGCTAGGCTCATAGCATTCATCCACTGCCGCATCTCGTCCTGCGTCTCAGCACAGAAGTAGTATGTGCGCATATTGTCGTGTTCCGCCTGAAGGGTAATGGGGTAAGATATCATAAATACTGGTAATCATGTTGGGAAAATGTGTCTAAACATAAAACCACTGGTTCTGCTCGTTTATCGCCGGGCGGTTAATGAGGTAAGAGATCATAAATACTGGTAAAAATAGAGATCACAAATACTGTTAATTATGTTGAGAAAAATACGTCTGCACATCATATCCTTGGTTCTACGCAGATTGAAAACCGCAAAAGCCGGAGATATCAAGACGATCGGTAAATATGAAGGACAGTCTCAAATGTAACAATCAAAACGTCATTTTTGCTGAACAAAACACACATTTTATTGAAAAAAACACGCTTACAAAGGTCATTATTTCATACACGATAATTATATCAATGTCCGTTTACATCAGTTCCAATTGACAGGTGAATCAGTACAATAAAAACGTCCATAATTTGCTTGTTAAAAACCATGTTCTTACCTTGAAGGCAAACTTGCGGTTGACGCCATCTTCCCGCTGGCATGGATTAATGCGGTAACTTGGAAGTAAGACCGAGCCCTGACTCTTACTCTCCTCTGGTCCTGCAACAAACATGAAACAAGAAATCAATGAAAATCAGTATATGTCTGCTTGGATCAGTTAACGGCCAGTCCACCCTCCATGATGTGAGAGTAACAGGGTTTTGTTATGCTGAATATACTGAATACTTATTTCGGGAGAGGTTGGTTTATATATGTACCAGTGTCCTATGGATGTTTTGGGGGTAGGGTACAGAAGGGTACAGAATAATACATATATCTGAAACCCCGACACCAATCAATGATTACTGACCTGTATAAAGCACAACTCATTGAAAAGGATTTGATGGTGACATTATATCAGACCTACCTTTATAGTAAAATAGACAGAAGTCTGAGAGGACGAACCACCGCTTCTTCCACGCCTTGAGGCCTCCACTATCCTGTAAATGAAATAGGACCCAGAGGACTCAGTAATGAGCCATTATTAAAAGAATAGAATCATAGGATTGACGAACCATGTTAGCCACAGTATTCGTCACCAGGGTCCCTGCACGTATAATGCCGCTTTGACAGTTCTGCGCCAGCCCTGTGAAAATTGTCTTCCAACTGTTTTTGATTTCTTCATGAATCATTACATGATTATTTACAGTAATACTACTTAATTATATCAAATACTGTAATAAATAAGCCGTCTAACCGGTCAGTTCAAGTCCACACTTCTTGTGTCGCCTCACCATCTTTGGTTAGAATTAATTAGTATTTCCATAATATTCTCCGGCATCAAGAGTTACGCCAATCTATAGAGTATAATAGCTTGTTTCATAGGTATTTATACCCTATTTTTAAATTGGCCATCCCAGAGCATCTTCTAGCCTTAATCAAAATGTCAGTAAAGACTGCTATATAGACAAGTTACCTGTTTGTAGAGCCAGCCCCGCATGGACACCGGGGAGTCCTCACGTCGTGTCGCCGACGGCGGGCGGTCCAGCACCCTGCAGTAACACACGTGTAATGGTGGACGAATGGAAACAGGGATGGGGGAGGGAGGGAGAGAGAAATAACAATGAAACAAATAACACATGAAGAATGAGCTGTAGGACTGAAACATTCACTCAGGAATCCACATGAAATACTCCATTCGTACTTATTATTTTAGCTGTGAATGGACCGTCAATGTAGGCATGCAGCAACGGGTCATCCATGTGGTAACTTTTGTATTCTATGTACATGCATATTATTTATTGGTTATCTTTTAGGAGCTATTCAAAATGCTTTATGTACCTTTATGTTATTTATTCAAAAAGTCATACTCACTTTGTACTCTTCTTTTTGGATCCCTGCAATGATAAAAAGGTGGCGTTAATTAGATAATATTTTTTGATGAAATGCCCCCCCCCCCTCCCGTGATCATATATACACCACACACTCATGAAGAAACATAACATGGCTTTAGTGTCTCACATCACTACAACCATTATTGATACTGCACTGTTGACCATTCGAGGACTGAATGATGCCTCTGGGTCATGGTCTGGGAGTAACTCGCCTGCACTGGATGTATACACTATCATAACTATACCAGACCCTTCGGAAGTGTATCAACCCCATATGATATGCATGATGCATTAATGCAGCAGTCGTGATAAACTCACCAGGGCTGCAATCACGTATCACGTTTAATGCATTATACAGCTAAGGGTTAATTACATCAATCCACAAACACACAGGGTTAAATAAAAGTCCACAAAATGGTTCTTGTCAACCTGCTTTCTTGGAAATGTATGAATAGCATCTTTGTTAGTATACCGTTAGACTAGACAGATGCTTTATAGGATATCTACCCTCACGTTCGTCCATAACTCCACACTATTCACTTCACCACTTTCGGTGTTCTTTGCTGAAAGGTAGTCATTTCTTATAACAGTCAACTTCTCCCCCGCCCCTTTCATAAATAAAGCATACCTGATACCATTTGTACCGAGGTGTTTTGAATAGACGCTGGTTAGCCCACTTTAATGGATTCAGTTAATTTTGGTTTAGTACTCGAGGTTAAGTTGGTCAGTAGGTGGCTGGGGAGAAAATAACCCCTGCAGACAGTGCTAAAATGCACACAGGTGTGATAGGATCTCCCCACACAAGGGTGTCACTTAGCCCTAGCCCTTAAAGGGCCGCACAGTGCTTTAATGTGATATGTCCTTTGTCCTCATGCAAGAATACAATATAGCCTTGACCAGTCCACTTGCCAGGGAAGAGGGCTGCATTCAATGATTCATGCATCACATTGACCCTTCAACGGTGTATCAACCACATAGTTCGGGCATGATGCATGAATGCATCCCTGGAGAGGGTTGTATCCATGCATCATGACGACAAGGGGTATAATTCATTAAAATACTAGGCGTCCCTCTAAAGGGCTATCTTAGATACCATCTACCACTGCCACAGGGGTGTCATCCAGGCCAATATTACAGCCTGTCAACTACACTCTGCACCATAAAAACGTCAACAGTTTGATGGTTTCTCTAGGGTTAGCCTGTGGTCTGGGTGTGCCTCCAATTAAGAGTAAAATGTTTGGAAAAATAAACTTAGAATCGACAAATTACCTGATATTTACATAAATCGTTGTATAAACACAATGGCGTATAATATAGCCACTTTTTCACTTTAGACATAGAATACAATGTTACATAAATTTGGCTATAGACTCTCCCAGTTTCTTTATTTCAGATATGTCTTCTACCATAGCTTTCAGTAAGGTACATTATGTATCTTCTTCTTTCCCTCTCAGTAACACGCCTGTTTCCATAGGCAGTGTATTGAGGGAAGTTGGGGGTGTTTTTTGCGACCTACACCGTGCCCTGGTTTGTCAATGAGAGCCCGCATAGACCATTTACCTGGAAGCAGTATAAGGTAGGTGTCCTCACCCCGCCCCCTCTCTCACCTGCCCCATACCTGCCCTACACCGAGGTACCACAGGTATGCTGACTATGTCCTATACTACAACAGCTGACCAGGGGATGGGCTGCATGGATTCTATCCCGCCCCTCCTCTTACCCTTGGAGATTTACAGAGAGAAAATATTATGTAGTGTATCACTGATCTAATATAGATATCATCCGGTATGAAATCAGTGCCAGACATCCACTTTTTAGCAAGAGCTATAGTATTATCACCGTCGCCATCTCATACCCATGTTCCTTTTTCAGACAAGAATGACGATGTTATGTTGTGCGTAAAAGAGTTGCCTAGTTCCACAAAAGGCCATGCTTATGACCTTTTTGTGGGTAGGGGTGAAACATGTATGTAGGGCAGAGACTCCCAGTTCATGTCAAATAAATAAAACACTAACAAATACAACCAGATAAACCACATTCAGATACCGCCCTACAGCTGGTTTCTATCTATTAATATCAACACACTACTTTTTCTTCAGTTGCCCCATTTAAGCAGCCGTTAGTGTTGGAAAAGGCTTTGGAATAAACTGATTTAATTTATACAATTTTATATGGAGTCTATTCTGAGTACACATTCAGTGACTTTGTCTATGATACGGTGGTGTTGGGGATCATAAAAGTCCGGTTTGCTGGCGTTGAGTGCTGGATTTACTTTTGTGTCTAGTTCTTGTTTGTACTTTCTAAATGTTTTTAAAGCATTTAAGGGGATATATGCCCGAGGGGATAGTCGAATGATCTCTTCTGTAATAGAGAAAGGACTAGCCTGTAGGAACTGAATAACCTACATTTTGTCTATTTCCCAATTTACTGCATGTGTTCATCCTTTAAATAATATGTCCTGTGCCTGTTGCTAGTCTGCCTCGGTTTGCAGCCAAAGGACTCACCTGTACCCTGATTCTTCATTATTTTTGCGCGATCAAATACACTATCTGTAAGGCCACACTTTTTTTTATTTGGGTTTAATACGGGCCCGCCGCACTAGGAAAGCCGAAAATCAGAATAACAATAAAATTTTACAAATTTTTTTATTCCCTCCGGTGTGAAATCCAAAGAAAGCAAAAGAAAGGAAAAAATAAAAGATATATGGTATAATGTACAAATGGAAAGCTAAATTCATCAGGAAAACAACTATCTACTTTTCATTTAGGTTAAATGGGACTTCGAAATTTTCTTGATTCTTGAAGAAATCTTTTCAAAACACCTGTTTGTAAACGTAAATATCATTGTATTTCTATTGTCGGATCATCCTTTCTATTATGGGTGGTCCTTTTATTTTTCCCTCAGACATTGATATATCCAAACTTTCTGTAGAGAAAATGAATAAAATGCCCAGAGGCTAACTTTTATTTTATCTTAAATTTTATTTATTTCGTCCTCCCTGCGTTGATAAGTTTTTGAAGGATCCGTAACCTAAATTTTCAAAAGGTGTGGCCTAACTATGCAATTCATATGGGTGAGTCAGAAAATTAGTCCCGGAAGACCATGTTGTACGGTATGAAGGCTAAATAAAAAAAGAATTAAAAATGGGGGAGGGGTGATGATGGAATAGGGCTTATTGCCTCAAGGAGCTAAATCATATACTGTAGGCCTAAACCTATAATGTACAAAATGTTTCGGTTTGCTTAATTGCTAATTATCTCAATACTTTGTAAGGACAACCATACATCTGGTTACCCTTGCCCACAGTCAACTACCCCCAGCAGACGTTACTTTAGTTTGTCAACGGTTGTTTCTGTACCATCTATGTACGGCTTCCACTTTTGTCAACCCACAATATTCATGTAGCACTCGTTACTCGCCAGTGCTGTATTCATGCATCAGGACCCTGGATCAGAACGACACAGGGGCACAGCCGAGGCACAGTGCTTTAACGCACTATGCTAGCCTTTGGGAGTTATTGCAGTGAACTATGTGAAGACTGTGAGGTATGTGTGTAAGTATAGCCTGACATATACCATGGCAGGGGTTAATAGGGATACCATTAAAACATGGTAACCCCCATGTACCAGAGTCATCATACAGGTGTACCATGGCGGTATGCTGGTGAGGGCTACCTGTCTCTGTACCTAAACCATCAATAGAACACACAATGCACTACCACAACTGAAATCATTCCAACAATGCAACTCTTGCATGTAATTTTAAGTCCGTCTTGCTGTAGACAAACAAGTATAATTATCATATATTTTCATTATTCGCTACTCAAAATATTTTGATTAATTAAAACGTGCAGTTATTCGATGATACACTGGTCATAGCTTTAGCCATCCAAGGAGACCATTGGTTACCATAACCTAAAATAGCACAAAGCCCACGCTAATCCTAAGTAAAAGGAGTTTATGTGCAAGACGAGCCTTTTCTATGTCTCCAGGGACAAGGCCAGTACGGTGGCAATAATAACCTCAGGGTGCGTCCCCGACAATAAGGAGGATCAGCTGGGATATAGGGCTTTGGGTGGGGCATAGAATGTGATCTCAGGACCTATTCAAAGAGTACAGATGGGTCACATCGTTTTAATAATAGTAACTATAGTAAATATAACTAGCTATAGAGTAAACGGGCCTCACGTAAAACCACAGCCATTTGGGTATTATCACTCTATCCAATAGATAACAATATAACGTTATGCTCTAATAAGACTGGTTCTCTTCTTGGCGATTCAGGCATATCTTTATGGCTACATACAATTATTAAGGATAACAAACAATGTATGTTTAACTTTGTGGGAAAGGAATTCACTAATTAGCCCATGAGCTTACAACTGCAACTGGGGTGGTGATGGTTCCAAGGGGCACACAGCAGCAGCTGGGGTGGTGATGGTTCCCAGGGGCCTACAGGCACACAGTAGTAGCCGGGGTGATGATGGTTCCAAGGGGCCTACAGGCACACAGCAGCAGCTGGGGTGGTGATGGTTCCCAGGGGCCTACAGGCACACAGCAGCAGTTGGGGTGGTGATGGTTCCCGGGTCCTACAGGCACACAGCAGCAGTTGGGGTGGTGATGGTTCCAAGGGGCCTACAGGCACACAGCAGCAGCTGGGGTGGTGATGGTTCCCAGGGGCCTACAGGCACACAGTAGTAGCCGGGGTGATGATGGTTCCAAGGGGCCTACAGGCACACAGCAGCAGCTGGGGTGGTGATGGTTCCCAGGGGCCTACAGGCACACAGCAGCAGCTGGGGTGGTGATGGTTCCCAGGGGCCTACAGGCACACAGCAGCAGTTGGGGTGGTGATGGTTCCCAGGGGCCTACAGGCACACAGTAGTAGCCGGGGTGATGATGGTTCCAAGGGGCCTACAGGCACACAGCAGCAGCTGGGGTGGTGATGGTTCCCAGGGGCCTACAGGCACACAGCAGCAGCTGGGGTGGTGATGGTTCCCAGGGGCCTACAGGCACACAGCAGCAGTTGGGGTGATGATGGTTCCAAGGGGCCTACAGGCACACAGCAGCAGCTGGGGTGGTGATGGTTCCCAGGGGCCTACAGGCACACAGTAGTAGCCGGGGTGATGATGGTTCCAAGGGGCCTACAGGCACACAGCAGCAGCTGGGGTGGTGATGGTTCCCAGGGGCCTACAGGCACACAGTAGTAGCCGGGGTGATGATGGTTCCAAGGGGCCTACAGGCACACAGCAGCAGCTGGGGTGGTGATGGTTCCCAGGGGCCTACAGGCAAACAGCAGCAGCTGGGGTGGTGATGGTTCCCAGGGGCCTACAGGCACACAGCAGCAGTTGGGGTGGTGATGGTTCCCAGCGGCCTACAGGCACACAGCAGCAGTTGGGGTGGTGATGGTTCCCGGGTCCTACAGGCACACAGCAGCAGCTGGGGTGGTGATGGTTCCCAGCGGCCTACAGGCACACAGCAGCAGTTGGGGTGGTGATGGTTCCCGGGTCCTACAGGCACACAGCAGCAGTTGGGGTGGTGATGGTTCCCAGGGGCCTACAGGCACACAGCAGCAGCTGGGGTGGTGATGGTTCCCAGCGGCCTACAGGCACACAGCAGCAGCTGGGGTGGCTTAGTTCCAGGTCCCTATCCCACACTATAGCTTGTGTATCCTGCACCAGGTATGAGCCTGATGATCCCGCTCACACATAAAGGGCCCCCTCCTGGAGGACAGCGGGGACTGGGTACCTGTGAGGCATTCATCCAGGTGGGATCCAGTGTTGTAGACGGGGCAGGGGTCTCCCAGAACAAAGAGTATGTTGGCAGTGGTATGTGAGTGGTGAGGGTGCTGGTGTAGAGAGGGACAGTCTGCATGGACTACTCCCTCAGGTGGGGGTGTACTCCTGCCAAAACTAGTTGTGTCCCCTGCCCTCCTCTGCCTTGCCTCGGTATTAATCCCGGTAATACTGCGGTGACCCGGCTCATAATGCCAGACTTACACCCCACCAAGTTCTTTATTATGGAGGGCTGTCCTGGTTAATCATGTGCCTGTACATGGGTACCCACAATTTTGACCGTGTCGCCGTGTCGATTTTTAGCACAAGGGCCGTGTTGCCCGTGTCGATTTTTATTCCATACATTACATTTTAGTCTACATGGTTGTTCCATGTCCGTCGATTTTTAAAAGGGCCGTGTCGCCCTTGTCGATTTTTAAAAGGGCCGTGTCGCCGTGTCGCCCGTGTCGATTTTTACCCATGTAGAGGCACAATCATGTCTTTATAATTTTGCTCAACTTGACTAGTCTAGAACAAGCAAAGTCACCCCCGCTTGAGCTGGGGATGTTGGTTGGTTATCCAGGTTGCTTTACTCTCTAGATAACAGCTAAGGCCAGGGGTGATGATGTGATCGAATCTATGAGGTGCGTGAAGGTAGAAAGCTGGGTGCGTCCAAAACATTCATGCCCACATGTGAGATTCTATGAAAGCGTTGGATCCAGTTCATCTCAATTGTGTCCCTGAGACAATTTGATGTTTTCACTTTGATGGGGGAAAACAAGGTCTGCCTGGGACATGCAATACTTAGGATCGCCACTTAGCATCATTTTGTTTGAGCTGGAGCTGATGTACACTCTCCTCCAGTGGCCAAGATTTAGGGGGGCTTAGCTCATCTTGGCGGCCAAAAATGGCCCTCATTACTATACCCTTCCAAAGTTAGGGGTTTTGAAGGGAAATTGTGTATATTGTTGGTGCTAGACTTATGTTTATTGTACTCCAAATTCATTATTATTTATTCTTGTAATAATAGCACTCCACACATACCCATGATACCGTGACACCCCTAGCAGCTTGCCAGACACCACTCTCCCAGCAGTGACGCCTTGGGGACTACTTACATACCCAATCCGTCACCCGTGCAATATGTGCTTGGAGAGCATCCAGACATAACATGGTCGTCTAACTCCCAACCACAACATACTGAGACCACACATTTACCTACACCCGGGGGCAGGTTTAGCTAATTACTCCAGTGGTTGACTCCTGGGTCCGGGAACTAATTCAATGGCAACATAGTATCAAACATTGACCAGTGATTGCATGCCTGAAGGCTGATTCAGCAGTTTGGTGTCATATGTGGACAGGGAAGCAAGCAGGTATAAGGGTGGTGGGAGATGAAGGCAGAAAGGGTTGAAGGCAGACAGAGACAGATAGAACGGACAGGAAGGAGACAATGAAGCAAATGCGAAGATACGGGAAGGAAATGAGTGGGTAGGGGAATGGTGAGGCAGGGAGATGGAAGGAGGCAAAGGAGATGTACATGTATGAGGCAGTGAAGCAAGCAGGCAGGCAGACAGGTAAGGAGAGGTGTGACGCAGGTATATAGAGGGTAGATACAACATGGAGGTGGTCAGGCAGGTAAACAAATTGACCTTGGAAAGAGTCATGTGACTTGTAGTGCCTTGCTTTAACACATGTGACCACATGTAAAGAGAGTGTACCTACATGTGCTAGAAGGGGGGGGGGGGGCGTGAGGAGGCACTATAGTATGTCATGTCAACTGTATGCTGTCCTAGACCCAATTCAAACTCCATTTTTATGAGGCTACTTGAAAATGAGGACACCCGGCAACTTTCACCTGGCCCCGCCCCCTTCCTGATATAAAATACCCCAACATCCGCCCCACTATCCCCACCACTTAAAGAAGCTTCTTTCTATAGGCATACATACATGCCTGCACGTGTACACGTGTATTCCTAAACTGACACTCTATCTTTATACGAAGGGCCATGATTACCAAATAAGAATACAGAGCTCATTGTGTGAGAGTCATTCAATGAGTTCAGCTTGTACAATGTATTATCCGTCCCTCTGAATATGGACAGCGGTTGACCCAACGTGGGGGTGGGGGTGAGTCTGTGGTTTTTATAAAACATGCATTTGACTGCTTATGAAGGCTTAGTACTAGTTATGACACACTTTAACTTATATGGCACCTCAAACTGTAGGGTAGACGTTTATGTCACCTGGTAGTACTATTTTGTATCGTGTTCATATTTTATTACCAGTCTACTCGGCCATAAAGTCATGGTAAAAGGGTCTTTATAAAAGTTGAATGAATCACTGAAAGTGGTTTAGTTGGTCTACTGAGCTGAACGTGCATGAACTGACCGAGGTACAGTCGGGGTATAGTATCTCTCAATTGTTGCTTACTCCGAAACGTTAATAGTCACCTAAACTTGAAGGCACAATACTTGCTACCCGTCCAGTAGCAGTTAGAGTGGAATGAGGACCGCCACTCTAGCCTTTATAAGGGAGTGGGGGTTGAACTATAAACGTAAAACGTAAAACCCGACCTTAGTTCATTTGGTGAGTACAAGTAGTCTGTCAGATACACCAGACATAAGTAACTTAATACTCTAAATCAGAACACCGAGTAGACTTTGTATTAACCTATAATCTCCACTCGAGATAAAGTACGTTCAACAGTGATATCAAACACCTACATATCAGACACAGAACATCCCGATAAGGGACTCTTATGTCAAGAATAACCTTGGTTTTCTGAATGTATGTCGCGTAATAATTTAATATTCAAGCTGAACCGGTTTATTTAAAGCCGTTTGAGCGCTGCAAATCGCATACAACACAAATTGAATCAGATATCACTAAAAATATGTGATACTAAGTATCCTCTGTAGTATCAAACCTAACTCAACGATACTCAGATAGCCGCCAGTAGTACATGTACCAGAACTGTGTTTATACCATTCTACTAAAAGCGCAGGAATCACGGGGCAATTCGGTCACATCAACTGATTCAAAACGTTACATGTATATCACAACTACATAACTCCAAATACATGTATACCTCTTACAACGACATTTACTTACTTGCCTTCAGAGCTGAATGTATGTATCCACAATCTGTGCTATATGGGCTGATATAAGCAGATATGGTTAATCCCTTAGTGTCCTACACATACCTGGTGGGTACACTGATAGCTGGTTAGATGCTACCAGGTATAATAAGGGCGTGTGGACAGTGGGAGTGTGTGACAGTGTGTGATGACCCTGGTGGTGGGTGTGTGGGTGAGTGGGTGGGTGACAGCTGACACAGATACATATCTATACACAGGAGGTCACACGTGGAAGAGACCACAGGTAAGCACACAGGTGAGGGACACTGCTGTGTTCGATGTTCAGTACTCATCGTTGGTCATTGTTGTACTGGCTGTGATATTCCCTGCTTAAAAGCTAAGCTATCTTACAGGGCAGTGATGCTGATATAGTGACGAGGTAAAGCAGAGGTTGCCATCTCGCCCCTATAAATCGAGGGTAGTTTTGTGTCATATCCCATAAACAGAATCTCTGATACACAGCCATAAAGTCTCACTGAGGACCTGAAGTACCAGCAGTGCAGGTAAGGAGGGTACCATGCAAAAAGATATGACCATGATCAAACAGTCAAACATCCCCATTATGTATATTATGTACTTATCATTGCCTGCTGCCCTGCTGGCTATAAAGTGCCCTACCTTAACATAATTAGGGTGAGACAATATATGACATCCTTCCCCCATCGTTATGGAGCAGTGTTTTCCAGGATATGTTAAATAGGAGTTGGGGGACAGTAATTAATGTCATGGCTATTACTTGACTTGCATCCCCATCAAAGTGAAACCGTCAGCACGGTAAGTGGTCCAAGGCGGGTGCATGTGCACATGTCTAGAGCTTATATGTAAATTTCGCTTGTTGTTCAATTTCATCATCTTAATTTTGACAATAGAAAAGGACAAGCTAAATAAACTTAATTGGAGAGGCAAACACAAGCAAATCAGATTAAAATGCACTATGAAATCAATTTTTGTTTATTGAGATATTATGTCTATATAATAATCATCGATATTTTCCATTCATTGCTAAATGCAAGGAGAGTGAGAATGGCTTTGATGTGACAATAATCATAAAGAATGATTGTGTCATGTCAACGTTTAATTGATTAATACATCGAAACCATGTTTTATGATAGGCCCCTACATGAAGTCACCTCTGTCACATTTCCACAAAGGCCCGTATGTCCTAGTTCGACACTTCTACCCCTGTAACAGGGGTAGAAACCATGTGCCTTTGTGCTAACCAAGTTACTCTGCCAATCTGGCAGAGTAGCTATTTTGGTGGAAGTATTCACTCTTCAGTCTAATGCTTCCAGCCACATGTTCCTCAATGTATTCCCACCTGTTCATTATCCACAAGGTGTTCCTAATACATAAATAGATCTGTAATCCTGGCTTTGTTTGATGTCAACTCCACTCCTCTGGGACACCCCTCCCACCACTTCTCCCTGCTGCTGATATCAAAATGTGTGACATACACTAACATTGACATGTTTGCAGCAGTATAAGTATGCTGGACATGTGGAGTACCTTTTGGGGAACAGGATTGACTATTTTGAGGGACTGACAGTGAGTTCATTTATGAGAACAACACCCTTTTTACTCCCACTATAGGATCTCAATGTAGCTGCAGTCTGGCGCAGTAGCGCCAGATGTGTCGGACTAGTATGTCCATGTGCTAGGCTGAGACTAACGCGGCTAGCACATGGTAACCAGTGCCAATCACATGCCACCATTCCCACCACACAAGAACCCACAACTGTATTGATTGCTTGGCAAACATTTCTTGCGGTAACTGTGGTATGTGCACCTGCAGTAGATCTTTAAGGGGTGGCTCTCCTAACATTTACTCTGCCATATATACGTTGTACATGTAGTATAATATTGAGAGGTCCACCAAGGCTGATGGTGATTGGAGAATGTCTGAGAATGGTGGTTGCTGGACCGGAAGTCCCAAAGCGGAAGTAAGCAGCACAGGTCTGCTGGGACGGCCATTATACATTGTTGGCCCCCTGGTGGCATATTGGGTAAAGTGAGTAGAAAAACATCGATCTGCAACAAATCAATTGTGGGAACCTGAGTTTGGGATACGCCTTGCTATTAAAACTCCCATAGCTTTCCTAAGTGTAGCAGCAATGCTAAGGGCAAGAACGGGTGTGTAATGATTTCTGTTGAGTCAAATTTAGAGAGCAGGAAGAGGCCTTTACCTCATCTACTGGCAATATCGATTTGTGTAGAAGGAAATCTGGACCATTCTCTACAGCAGAGATTATCCTCACTTTGTTTATTCATTAAAATTGACAGAAACGGTAGCGCTATACCATCCTGATGTATACATTTATATCCAGGAATCTATATATCAGCTAATACTAGTAGCGTGCACACAATCATTTCTACTCAAGTATTAAGGATCACACCTGCATTGAAAGCCATAAAGGGAACGTTCATATGGTTTACAGTTATATTGGAACCTCTGTACAAGGGCTAAGCTTGTCGAAATGCTTATTTGTTTAAGACATTGAAACACACTTAATTCACATAAACCAATGACTCACATCAGCATCGTAAGAATCCTGATCCTATAAATGAAGGTACATGTCATCTATGAGAAGTTCTCCAAACAGACATGGGTGTTACCTATTTTATGTAAGTACTTCTCAATTCATTCATATACCCAATTATAACTACAATCGTGTGGCAATGGAAGAACAATTTTAAACTGAACATTAAACCAATGTTCTCCTGAATAATGTCCTTGTCTATGATAACACAGAACTTAAACCTTCAGGAACAAACATATCTGACAACTGTTTAATACCAGAATCCTTTATGTATAGCAGGAAACCTGTTTCACACTACACACAATTTTAGTGTGATCCCAAATAGCGGTCCTAATGACATTCCTGGCTGTAGAGGATTTCTCTCATTTCTTATATGAAAGAGAATCCTGAATATGAAAAGGTACTCACCGATTTTTGTCGCTCGTAAGTTGGTCGGTGTTGAGGTCTGAAATGGATGTATACATGTTTTATAGAAAGTTCAAAGAGTTGGTGTAGGGGTCTACATCCGGGGATTTACACTTGTTAACTGAATGAATGGTGGGGTATTGCCTTACCATTCTCCAAAGGCTCAATACCTGGAATGTCTTGGGTTCAATCAGGTGCATTGCAGGTCACTGGACCAATGGGAAGGGCTAATAAAACATCTTGACAATTGCAGCTTTCAGAATTCATTCTACCATATACATTGTAAAAAGCTAAATATAAAGCCAGTTCGATGCAGCCTCTTCGTTCAGTTACAGATAAAACTTTTCGAGACTTATGTTTATGAGAGCAATTTTGAAATTGTCCTGAAGACAATTTTGAAGTATCCATAATATACCTGGGATATATTTAGGAACGCGTGCTACATGTGAAATAGCCTACATACTATGTATGAGCCTACAGCTACATTGTATTTGTTTGTGCCCGACCAGAACACGCCCCAACCCTCTTCCAATACGACCTGTCATTCCAATAGTAAACAAACGAACTTTACTTTCCATCCCCATGAGTGAAATGTATGAGTAATCCGCACAGTAAATAGCAACACCACCACACCATTATTACCCATTATGCCTCATTAGAGCATATAATGCATACTTAGAGAAAAGTGGCACCTGAGGGTGATTAGTGACCTCAAGTACAATCACAGCCCTAGGGCTGCATGCCAATGACTGTGGTATGGAATGCATCGATTATTGATCAAAAGTGCGTATTGATTAGTAATTCCCATCAGACCATCCCTGATCGATACCAGAACAAATATGACTCAGTCAGAGCAGAGAGAGCCCTGTGATTGACCTGGCTGGTGTGGTCAAGGAAATCGGTGATGTACTAATATTGGTATAAGTACAACCAATAAACATGAATTTTGCATATGAATAGCATTGTATGTAGACATATGTGCAGACGGATAAGCTTTGTCTTTTTTTTAAACCATTTTTCTCTCTGAAACCTCAAATACAACAGAGAAGAATTAAAATAGATTGTTATATTATATACATGTATGTAAATTGTGGACGAAGGTAGCAAATCAAAGAGCACGTTAGATTAAAAAGAGGATGACTATGTACTTACTTGTGTTGTTGGTGTTGTTGGTGTTGTTGGCTGTTGTGTTGTTGGTATGTTGGGTCGTGGTGTGGCATCTCTACAGCTGCAGTTTCTCCCGTCACGGGGTGGCTGAAGGTGGTCCTCTTATGGACGTGACTGGAAAAGGACAAAGAGGGAGAACATTATTCTATGAATTTAGAGGGTTTTCCCTAAGATTCAGAGTATTTTGGTAGCTATCAGAATAAAAGATGAAACCTGAAAATTGCGTTCACCATTCCTACTAGCTAATTCTAGCCTACTTCAGGGAATACTCTTTATTTTCAATACAAGCTGGGTACATGCTTTATGAGTCTTTTCAGACTTGGTATTATCATACATGACCTGTACAAAATGATCTGACGATATGTGAGTTGTGAGTGTTCTTATATAGGGTTTGAATGGCATTAGGGCCCAGTCGAATACCGTAATGTTGGGAGTAGTGTTATTTTGATTGTTGGGTGGGGGTGGGGATGCGTTAGCATACTATCTACTCGCATGATCAATATTATAATTATTATATAGGGCGCATCCTCATTTACTATTGGTGTGCCCCATATCCCACGACCTCTATTTCCTCAGGTGCATGATCGACATTGATCTATATACACAATGAAACAGGTTTAAAAAAACTTGACGTCAATTGTGAATGTTCCCTAAACCTAAAATAAGTTTTTATTGAAGTTACTCCTAATACCCGACCAGGTTACAGTGCAATGTCTCTGTATGACACCCATGCCAGTAGCATGACATACAAAGTGGCCACTTAGTCGGCAATAGTGGTGGGTACGAGTCCTGCCCCAGGCACCTGCCAATAGCCTGGGTTGGCACCAGTGTCTGCGGCAGGTGTTAATTCAGGTGGGTGAAGCATCTGGGGCTGTTATTAACCATTTAACGGCAGCATAGTGTTTCAATGTACTATGCCCATATGGCATCATGCATGACTGTAGCACAGGACAGCGCTGCATTCGTGGATCAGACCGACCTTTCGGGAGTGCATCAACAACATTTGGTCGGTCGCATGCTTGAATGCAGCACTTGCGAGCAGCTCACTAGTGCTGCATTCGTATATCATGACGAAAAGGGTAAAATGCAAACTGCTATAATGCTCAAGGGGTGTGCTGCTTCAAACAATCAAATGTTTCCATAAAATCACAAAGTAGCATGTTACGGACAACAGGATAAACAGTAGTTGCCAATTGTTTATTTATATTTATTTTCATCATGATAAAAAACATATGGTTTCTTAGTAATGTTCAATTTGGACAATAAAGAGCTACAACTTGATCCATGGCCTACGTATGGTTATATGACAGCTCAGTGGCACTCCTGGCGCTTGTGTGGATCCTTAAACCATTTAAGGACCACCCAGTGCTTTAATACATTATAATTGCCCTTTATCATTCAGGTGCATTACTCGCCAGGTCTGCAATCAAGCATCATATCGACTCTACGGCGTTGATACACTCCCAACGATTCTGCATAATACATGCACAAGAATGCAGCCCTGGTAAGTGGACGCGCCGCTATGGTTGCATTTATGCATCATGACAATCATGGGCATAGCACATTAAAGCACTATGCGGCCCTTAACGGGTTAACAGCTTTTGGGGTGATCCACTTGCCACACGACGTTGGTGCATTACCCCTCCTACCCATACCCCATTCCTGCTCCTTGGGCCGTGTAACCATGGTAACTCACCAGTTGACCCTTCACCCTGGACCTACGACCTCACCCAGGGCACCCATAACATGCTGATAGTACCTGGGCAACACCTTGAAGGTAAACAAGAAATTGGTGCACTTAAAGCTTAAAGTCTGTTTGGATATCGTCACTATAATAGTATATGTAATTGATCATTATGCTATTTGGTTTGGGTAGGGGAGTACTGGAAAGGCCACTTTTTTGCTACTTTTAGATAATTTTCTAAGAGGTGTGTGAAATCATACTATGTGTGCCGTTGACAATGGTATTTTAATGGGAACGTCTGCGTTAGTGGGGTTATAGAGGTGAGTGAACTTTGAGTATTAAACATTTAGCATCCAGATGGCCATCATGGCCATGCCGCACGTTAACCGCATGAAGTGGAAATTAATAGCAAACATGGACATGAATGCACACATAAATGATAGTTGGTTCATGATGTAGCACCTCACCCGGTGGATTATATTTTACAGACAAATTCTGGTTCCTAAGTCCAACTTCATGTTACAAATATCAAATAATATTCACATTGCAATACTTGTATTTGATCATGCAAGCAATATTAAACGGTGGTAGTATTCCCCTATACATGTACATCCATTACACTGTTTGTATTTGGTGTATAACCGTCTGAACAAGGAACATTGGGAAAATTGGGAATCTAAAAAATCTTAAATTGAGATCCAAACCCTTCAACATGGAGATGGAGGTCCAAAAGAAGGTGTGGGGTGTGATGCCAGGTGGGGGAGGAGAGGGGGTTCTGCATCTTCCATGTCATGGCACCCTGGGGTAACAAGGAGATGACTAATTAAACTTAGTGTGAAACTCAGACACCTACTTAGTGTGAAACTCAGACACCTCTGGGAGAAGAGGCTTAAATAACTGATGGACCAGCTGTCTGCATGCTTGGCCTCAACAACTGCCGTTTTGTGAATTATGGCTCTGGTTTACCACAAAACGTGCTTTAAGTTGAACATTGTATTGTTTTAGTTTACTCATGTACAGCGCTAGCTCCTCTCTAGATCCCCGTCTCACGAGGACCAGACTAACAGTGGCCTACCTGTTATTAACACCTCCAAAATGTCCAGGAAATAACTAGGTTCCCTTCCTTTACATGTAGAGCCCTAGTTATTTCTCTCCCCAGTTCATACTGAATAGGGGTGCTAATCGTACTGTTCCAATGACATTACTCCAATATGTAGTATGTAACTTACTGCATGCTGACTCGGGCTCACAGTGTAGTGCCGAGTATTGTGGTTCCAAGGGAACTGGGCTAGGGGTACAAGTAAACTGGTTCCTACCTCCCCATCACCCCCCCCCTCCCCCTTCATCACCACGCTCACCCCTGAGGCAAGATGCTCACCTTACTGTATTGTCTCTAGCAGCAGCCGGAACAGATGCCGATTTTTTTAAAGATTTTCTCAGCTAGAATTCATTCTAAATAAGCATTTTATAAAGGTGTTTGAACTCGCAGCATCTCAGGAATCATGCTCTGAAAGCCTACAATAGTCCGATAATACATCATATTTTAGTTCAGACTTCGCTATCTTTTTATGAATACAGTATATGTATGCCCCTATAGTTATTTTAACATGTGACTTTTATCTCTTGTACCATTTTACCTGCAGGTGTTGCAGTCACAAATTATACGTGTTGCTACTATCATACCACAGGTGTATGACATTAATCAGTTTATCTTTCTTTCAATCAACATGCATCATTGAGATATGTTAATGGAAGGGGAGATTTATTTTTCTGCTACACGTACACAATGCTCACCAAGGAAACCCAATATTGCAAAGCCAGTGTGGGATTTAACTAAATATTCACAAGTAGATTGAGTTGATGTTTCCTCTAGTGCGCTTTCCATCAATTAATTTGTTGACGTTTATCAGAAGAAATTCAGAGGGCATGGAATTGTTATTTATAATAAACAGTTGTCTTACAAGTAGACTCCCTTTACACATAATATCCTCATACCCTACACGTACATTTTTGGAGCAAAATAAAGTCTTCCTAAATAAACAAAACCCCAACCCCTGTGTGTGGTCAGTAGCACGTGCCTCCAGGTGCCACTTGACCCTGTGTCACACCCGCAGTCTGCCCTGGGAACCCTCCAGGCTCATCCAACCTGCACCCAGCAACAAACGGACGTGTCTTTTTTTCATTTATGCCATTTCAATGTGGCATTAAAATTTTCATGTACCGGTATTGGTTATCTCATTCTCATATCACCAGCACATGTATTATCAATTGTGCCCTCATGACTGTAATGGCCACAAATGGTAATTTTCTTCTTAACATTCTGACTATTTACCAAATAACACCTGGCTCACCACGGTCCTTTAGACAGGAGTTAAATACATGGCACTCACAGTGTATAGGGCCTTAGCAAGATGATCAGTGGACAGCGCCATTCCCACTGGTACTAGGTCTATTCCCAGTACTCACAGCAACCAGCTTAGTCAAATCTCGTGGCCGAGATTAGGGTACAAGCAGGGTGCAGGTATTGTGAATAGGTTGTACTTGGATACTCCTAATGTCACCTGTGTCCAGTATAGGGAGGAGAGCCTACATGGCATGGGAGCCGCCATTTTCTATCTGTCCCCTGACTCAGAGCAGTGCATTGTGGGTAAATCTGTTATCAGCCACTGTTCACACCTAGTAACAATGGCCACAGATAGCACTGATAACATTGATGTGTGGCATCCCACCCCTATCTTAATCACCTTAATCACCTCCCCATTGTCTCAGGTGTGAAGTGAGGGGCTTAGCCTGAATGTGAGACAATGCATTGAATACACTCTGACTCTGACTGTCATGACATGTGGTCACCAACAGAGGTGTTAATGCTCTATTTCTCTGAGTTTCAAGATATTCATATTGTTGTAAGCTTATCTAGTTAAAGGCCATTTAATGGGGAATAGATTGATCTAATTTATACAGAAGATAAACATATAGTAAATGAGAGAGAACCCTCCAAATTAAACTTCACAAAGAGGGAAAATGGAAGCTTGACACACGACTACCTGACCCCCCTGGTACATGCCTCTAGAACCCGCATAGGCTCTCCCCCGTATAGTGTAGTGGTTAGCACTGTGGACTCATGATGCAGAGTACCTGAGTTCAAATCTCTTCCAGGCAATGCCTTGCAATCAAATTCATAAGTAAAGCAATTTTGGAAACAGAATACATTATTCACAATACTAAAGAAAATTTAGAAATATGTATTTGAAGGACATAGGCCTACTGTTATTTGGCCTGGTAGGGATTTGAACTTGGGCTCCCAGCATTATGAGTCCACAGTGCTAACCACTACACTATACTGGACACAGGTGGCATTAGCAGTGTCCAGGTACAACCTATTCACAATACCTGCACCCTGCCTGTACCCTAATCTCGGCCACGAGATTTGGCTGAGCTGGTCCTTGCAGAGCAAAGGATTATGATTGTTACCAGTGGTCCAAAAGGTGGAGCCACTGTATCTCGCTAATGCGGAATACAGGTGTGTTGATATGGTGCACAACTTAAACCAACTATTTATTTCTACTCTCCCTGAACGCCTTTGGCAGTTCTAACTATTGCCAGTTGATAAATATGGAATAGGCGTAATAACATGTATAGTAAAGGGTATACTAACCATTTATCATTATTATATCACCATATATACTTGAACACAGGTATGCCCATATGGCTACTTGGAACCAGCTGTGTGGCCTGTTCCTGTTTACTACATGAATAAAGGTTTTAAATTCACCCACAAAACCCCTATATCTATCCCCTATATGCGCCCAGGGCAGGCCCATTGAACTGTTGCCATGTAACGCCATAGCTCTACATACCAGTGACCAGTATATGGGAGTATGTGGGTGGTGTGTATACCGACTACTTAATTAGAACAACTACTATTTCTTCTAACCGGAAACACGTGACCAAATTCTCTGTGGGGGCCGCCATGTGCATTGCAATCTGGGAAAAAACGTGACTGATTTTTTTTTTCAATTTCTTCTAAATTACTCCAAATAACCATTACTCATCGATTCAATTTCCCTTCAATACCCAAACCAAACTCAACTATACAAGACATTTCTATTTATATTCTCAAAAGTATGAAAGAAACTCAGCAATTGCTCGGTGGCACTCGGCATCCGCGCACCAACTAGGTCACGCCTGACGCTATATAACTAGGTCACGGTGACGGCCAACAGTCCAACTAGGTCACTGACCAGAGCGCGGACGTCGCACCTACGCGGGGGGGGGGGGGGGTGGGGGGGGGGGTATAGTAACAGGTCGCCTGGAAAATACAATTTCTTAAAACTATATCATCATCATGTACTCCTGCCCACTAGTGCCGAAGGCACTAGTGCAACACTATACACACTCAGACACTGAGTCTAAACACAGAACAATAACCTCTGGGTGACCCCTGAGCTACTCTATGGAGCACTTCAAGGACATGAAATCCTGCTCATAGCAATGAGGTCCAGAATGACCTATTTATTATACTAAATTACTCATTGGAAGACGTCGGGGTAAAGGAAGACCAGCAATGTGTAAAAGAGCCAACTTGAACACATATCTCAGCATTACCTGTATGTAGTGATTAGCAATGAATACAACTCTGTCAGAACATTGAAAGGCAGAGACAGTACTGCCCTTTTCTCAATTTACTGATAAGGGTTTTCTGTCCTGCGTAAAACTAAAAGACCCTTTTCACTTTTAAGTAAGGTCAGGCTTACACTTCTGTGCACCAGTACTAAAGCTGAGGCCACCCATCACCTAACATTTAATACCATAAGTACTCACAAACTGGAGAACTCTTTCGGGACTCAAATTTACACATTATAGCTCCATAATAGTTTCTTACCCCGTGTTTTCCTAGCCACTCTACCCCATCTCACTATCCACAATTGACCATGCTCACAGGTATGAACCATAGGATCTCTGCTGGTTTAAGAGGTTATACATGTACAGGGTAAGTCAATGTTGTGTCCCGAATAAGTCCCTTGGTGATATAGACTCAGTAAACAGTCAGATGCCGGCAGTCTGCATGATACAGCAGCCTCGTATTTGGATCCCAAGTAGCAGGAGCAAAGCATCAATCACGTTGTGTTACCCTCCTTGTTTTAATATTTACATGATTGGAATTTGACAAATCTGACATGCATAATAGTACCCATGAACTCTTTTTTCTTTTTTTTGATGAAAACGTCATCTACCTTTATTCATACATGATTTTCCGTTTTCCTTTTGCTCCGGTCCAACGTATACATTTCTCCTGCTTCATTATTACACATAGTAACAAAGTTTGGTACAAGTTATCTCTTGAGATTGTGATCATCACTTTTTAAGGAATATCTGTGCATTGAGACACCATGAATGAGACCATGTCCTTATACATTACTGTACAAGCATGGACTATATTGTGGGTTCAACCAATGGGCTCTACGCTAAGCAGCTGTTGTGTTCCCCATACAACAATCAGGTGCTGATCCAGTTGTAAACCTGGGTTTGTGCGGGGTAAATGTACTATGAGACAATGCACTATATTACACGTTATCACATATGATATAATGGGGGAGGCCACCACCGTGATCCCCATCTTACTGTAGTAGTAGCAAGAGTTGGGTCGTTAGGGACTGTCAGGAAGTGAGAGGATGGGGGAATATAATATGGGGAATTATGAACTGCACACATTCCCTTTTGATCATTCACATGCACCCATAGAAGTCTATCGCGTTATATTATATAGCATGAGGACCTTCAGCCTTTTTTCCATTCCCAGTCGACCTGGAATTTCTTGCTACCTGGTAACTTATTGGAGCGTGGCGTTACAATTTAAACAGGATCCGCGCCATCTATAACTGACTTAACCGATACCTACTCACACCACATCATGTATCCTGACTCAACTATGGTTACAAGGGGACACCTTTATGACCATTTCGGGTATGGTTCTGCACGATGTATGACAATGTGTAGGCATATGTGAGTAAAAGTCCGTTTTCAGTAGTTGATTCCGTTGGTTCAGTTTTCAGCTTTCGCAACATCTGTACTTACTATCCCGTATCTGCCCATCAGTTATGTACAATATTCAACTACATGGTATAATATACGTATCAAACCAGTAAAACTTCTACTGTATTACATGATATGCCTCTTTTTCCTGCTTGGATCTTCAATAGGAGCTTATACCACCAGTAGCTTGCTACTGAAGAACATCATCATTTCCTATGGTAATACATTATAGTGCCTCTACATGGGTCCCCAGAATTTTGACCGTGTCGCCGTGTCGATTTTAAGCAAAAGGACCATGTCACTGTGTCGATTTTTAGGTATGTAAGAACTTAGAGAAAAATCTCTGTGGGTCGATTTTTATCTCTAATTTTCCTGGGTCCGTCGATTTTTAAAATGGCCTAAAAGGGCTGTGTCGCCGTGTCGCCCGTGTCGTTTTTTACCCATGTAGAGGCACATTATAGTCCTAAATCAGGCCAGATACAGCCCCCACTTCATATGATACATTGGTGGTGACACATGTGTCAAAATGTGGAACTAATCCTTGACTTCATGTCGAATGTACATGTACAACAACCACTAGGTACAATCAGAGCGTGAAGGCAACCAATGATCGGGGCGAAGAATGACGTGTATGTGTATTAGCTGTACTATGAATACTGCTTTCCCACGGTCTACTCCAATAGCAGATTATTATAGCTATTAAGTCAACTGTCAAACTGGGTAGAAAGTAGCAGAAAAGAACGTAAGGAGATGATCGTCATTCCACGGTTGCATGAAAGTGGCTGATCGTAAATGAGGGAAACATTCCACACATGAGGGCATGAGCAGAGGGGGAGGGGTTGTCGGGGACATGGTGGTGTTTTTTTTGTGAAAATGTCATCAGCTTTTATTACTGATGATTTTCCTTTCGCCATAGGTGTTTGACCATTTAGATGTCCAATTCTTGCTACCCGTCCGGTAACAGTCGGAGCGAAGCGATGACCGGCACTTTAGGCCTTTATAGAGAAGGTGGGGATTTAAGGAGTGGATGAAGCATCAAGGTTTATGTCGTCATGATGCACCAACGCAACACCTGTGAATAACCACCCTGGAATAACTCGACGGCGCTGTATTGGAGCATCATAGCAAACGTTGGGAGAGCACAATGAAGCAACATGCTGCCCTTAAAGGGTTAATAATGGCATTGGTCCACCTAGGCTACATAGATACCTGCCACGGAATATGGCATATATAGGATGTATGTATGCAGGGAGAGCTACAAATAAAGGTAAATGTTCATTTTACTGACCACGAGAGCTCCCGTCACTGGAACAACTATATGGTGTAGTGGGTATAGGAACAGAACCACATGTGTTGGGCAGAGTACAGCTAGGAAAGGTGCAGAGGGAGAGGAGGCATGAGACGATGCATTTCTATAGAAAGTGTTGTGCACTAAAGGGTTAATGCTTGTCAGGGTTCTAGTGACTTGGTGTATGTTCACACAGTGCTGTCACAATGTGAGGAGGTCGTGTATGTGTACAAACGGTGTGTGCACAGGTAACCCTTGTTTACCGCCCCCCCCCCCCCATTAATACACACACCCACACACCTTCTACTCTGGATCAGCCACCCATACACCCCTCTACTACCTATAATCTACCTGCGGTAAGCCCTGTCAACTCTGAGACCAGAAAGTGCTGCGTTTCAGATACTTCAAGTAGCCTACTCCTTGTTCGCGTTTAAAGTGGAAACGTCCCTGTGAGCATGCAATATGAGCTCTCACAATGGCTGTAGATATCTGATTATTTACCAAATTGTATACATAAATTACTTCAATATTATTGGAAAAATACTTAAATGTAATGGCCCGGTTCTGCTAATCAATATCGGGTGATCTGAAACACACAGGTTTCTTTCTTTAACTTTAGCATGCCATCCTATAACAAACATGAATTCGTCCCCATCGCCTTCAGTCACAATCAACCATTCCCTGTGATGCAGATATTTTGCCATCGAATCCAATATCAGTACTGGTACTAACCGACTGTATAAGGGACACATATAGTGTTTTAATGTGGGGTGCACTTTGATGTCATGATAATGATGATGCAGGATTGCAACCCGGGTGAGTCTACTCGCTAGGGCTGCATTCATGTACCATGCCAACCCTACTGGAGCGTATCATATATATATTTTCCTCATAGCTTTGACATGATGATGCTTGAATGCAGCACTGGCGGGTTAAACGTTATGGCTGTATTCGTGCATCATGGCGATAAATGGCATAATGTGTTATTTAAAGCAGTATGCGGCCCTTAAAGGTATAATATATGCTACAACAACTGCTGTAATATCTGCTGTAATATCCTGCCTCCCACCCTGAACTTAGCATTACTCTTCTTCCCACTCCCATGTATACCACGCTTACAGTATTTCCTGCCCCTTCTGCTTTGTAATCCATCAGTTGTTTTCCTCTCTGTGGACCCCGCCTACTCCCGCCATTATGCTTCAGCTAAGCTCCCCTAACTCCCTACCTGTGTCTTGCCCCAGACCTACCGAGGCGTGCATTGCTGTGTGCTACGCTGGAGTGCCTCCAGTGGATCAGTAGTAAATGTCCTACCCAGAGCCCCGTGTCCTACCTGTGTCATACCTTAACACCGGTATGTAGAGCCGGATAGCGTGGGGGTTACCCCCAGTATATCTACCACACAGGGGACTTACACCAGAGGGAGGAGGTGGAGGGAGGGGTGTACACCTGTCCTTCTCATCTGCCAGGTTCTATGACTGTTTCTGCACTACCAGTTCAGAAAACAGGCAAACTAAAACTAGTGTGTTTCAAGTAACATGCAACATGGGATCAGCATCTAATCAGAATCTAAACTAGGTCGGGATCCTGTAGTTTCTTGTACACCGAATATACACAGGAGTTTGAAGACACATTTTAAATATGGACACTTTTGGTGAATTTTGAGTAGTCCCTGTTTTTGTTGGTTCGGGTAACTGAAACACACAGTCAACACTACATGTACTTCTGTATTTTTTGCCCAACCACTATAATACCGAGAGACGACACTACTCACTCCTTGGTCTGGTGATGTTCAGATGAAGGGACTGCCAAGAAAAAGCCGATGCAGAGGAGTGTGTGTATGGGGATCACATGATAAAAATACTGGGTTAATACTGCAAGTTGATCATTCTTACAATATTCTTACAATATTCTTACAACATTCTTACAATATCGACGAGCATTTTTTAGGTTGTCCTGAAAGGCAGAAACATAAGACTGTTCGGAACTAATGCTGTATCCAATATTTTTAATACATATACTAACATTGCCTATTAATATCTAACGTTGACACATTGGGATATATCTTTAAGTATTCCCTTTGACTCGTTAGTTTAATTGGGCATTTGGATGGTTATATTAAAGAGGATATTTCTATGGTGTGTATGGGGAGGGGAGCTGGATACTAAGGGATCGTTCTCATGACAGACAGTAATTAGTGGTCCCATCCTTTGGCACTGGAGTAAACTACATGTTTTGCCCAGTGCTCTCTCCCCTTTTATTCCTTTATGTACAGAGGTGGCCTTCTGGTTGGAGATGAGTCAACCTGTACTTATAGACAGCCTCAGTGACACACTCAGGACCCGTTTACAAGAGTGGTTTATAGCCCCTAGGTATGGAGATCCAATGTTGGGTCTATGCCATTACTGGTACAATAGTACAAGAGACGTGGGGAATCTCTTTTACCACTGGCTTACATTCCCACACCCACACAGTCCAATACTGACTCACAACATCAGCCACAGAAGAATTTTTGTTAAAAAAAGGAACTCTATGGAGTTTGTACAAATACTGTTTTCATGGAATATAATATTCTCATACAAATTCAACATCATGAGAATATCTGTGGGTACCTTAATGGTCTACTGCAATTGCCACTATGCAAACAATTTTAATACAACTACAAACATTGTGTGTGCGACCGTAAGATCATAAGTACACATCAGTCATATGCATAATGTCTGGCTCACTTGCTCCTTAGCTGAGGGTGCTTTATCAATAGAGACTCTATTTATTATTGGGTGCCATGGGATTTACTTACATTTATTAAGGAATAGTTGTATAGTGTCCACATTGCCCATTTATTCACCCAGGGTTCTGGGATTTGGGAATGCCAAGTAATGATTTCACCTCAGGATATTAAATGTACCTGCAGAAATGAACCATTAATTAACTGCAAATGTTGTTAAATGACAACCCAATATCTACCCATTTGCTCGATTTCAATACACAGGAAGTAGTCACATCCCTGGGAGTAGGAGTCACATGCCATACTTCCGTTTAAACCCCACATGCCACCTAGCGACGATGCAGTAAGTTAGACCTGTCTGCCGTGAGGTATAGCTCCAGTACTACCTCTACCCCTCCTACTTCATGTACAGCGGCGAGTGGGAAATGAGATAAGGCATTTAACATTCTTTAAGGGGACACGGTTGCCCCTACAGGTCTGTAACGGGTCCTTGTTAAGCCAACACACTAACATCCTTACCGCCTTAGGACGCTCCCACAGGGTTTTGTACCCAAAGACGACACACACAAAGGAAGGTGGCCCATGCCATGGGAGCCATTTCACGTAGAAAAACATTTTAATACTCTGTGGGTAAAGAATGAACGGCCGCGGGGACTACATGGTGAATAGACTTAGTGGGGTGGAATGGAGTAGCAGACACAACATTCAATAGGAGCAGTGTTTGGTTTCTTTGTTAGAGCACTAACTGAGGAGAGTATATTTAACTAATTAACACCACTTAAAAGGGCTCTTTCCCATACCCCATGTATCCATATATTATTACCGAACCGGGATCTAGTGATCCTTGACAAATGTTTTTTTCTTTCGTTGATAACTTGTTAATTATTTATGACCCGCTTTGATATTATGAAATTCATATGATGTGATCCAAATACACAATGTATATGAAAGAACCTCCTACGGTCTATGAACAAGCCTAACTTTATATTCATAATTTTGTATGTAGTATACATCTATTTGCATCTGACCTATTGTATAATAGTTGTCGTGTGCTCAGTATAATATCCTGGTTATCAAAGACATTCAAAGATTGTATGAATCATTTTATGATAACTTCAATGGACACATACATGATGTGTATCAGAATGGTCCTACACCATGCTACGCTTAATGCAACACAGTGTTCCCACGACTGTTATATAACTTCGTACACCAGACCATACAACTCGCTACAGCTACAACATTTAAGGACTGTTTACCTTTTATTGCCTACCTGTAAGGGGGCTGCTGAGTAGCCCTCTTCAATCTGCCCACCTTACCAGTTTGAGTGCACAGTTACTGAGACCAGTCACTGAGGGGTTACTTAATGTAAACTGTGAGGGGCCCTGGAGGATGTGTGCGTTTGGAGGTGTGTAGACTATAGCAGCTGGAGGAGGTCAAGTTTGAAGCTTTAATTGTGTTTACCTTGCTGCTTCCTTAGTGGAAGAGTGGGGTGGCTAATTCCATTACATTCCATCATGTTGATATGATAGGTAAAGGAGACACTTTAAGAGCTATATTGCCTTTTACATTATAGTTCTCTTATTTTATGAACGGACTGTTTTTCATCGATCGGTGTTGCAAGCTGCATATTGTACCAACATTAATGGCTCTCATGTGAATCTCTTTGAATCATTTCAGAAACATCCCATGTAAGGCTCCGTTTGTAGCTGCCAATAGTTCATGACCTATTAAATAGAATCAAAAGGCCAAAGTACTATGGATTAAGTCACTCATATAACCGACTATTTGAGCAGCTTTGAAATACTCTACCAGAGGGCAAGTAAGGTGGCCTAGACACACCTTAATAGGCTCTCAGTCACAGATTACTCAGTTGCATACTCCAGTAGGATCTCAGTCACAGACTTGGGTAGGATCTCTATCACAGACTTCTCAGTCAGACTTAGGGCGGATCTCAGTCACAAACTTCTCGATCATAGACTTCTCAGTCACAGACTTAGGTAGGATCTCAGTTACAGACTTCTCAGTCAAAGGCCTAGGGAGGAACTCATGACAGTCACAGACTTAAGTAGGATCTCAGTTACAGACTTCTTAGTCACAGATCTAGGGACGATCTCAGTCACAGACTTCTCAGTCACAGATTTCTCAGTAACATACTTAGGCCTAGGTAGAATCTCAGCCAAAGACTTCTCAGTCACAGAATTAATAGGTAGGATCTCAGTCACAGACTTAAATAGGATCTGACAACATTAGGGAGGGTCTTTGTCACAGACTTGGGGAGAATCTCAGTGAGTCAAGGGTGGGGCTACTTCACACCTGAGTAAACTCGCAGAATCGTGGAAGATCTCAGTGGGTCAAGGGTGGGGCTACTTCACACCTGAGTAAACTTGGAGACCCATGGAAGATCTCAGTGACTCAGGGGTGGGGCTATACTTCACACCGGAGTGAACGCAGAGAATCAGAGAGGATCTCAGACACAAAATAATCGACTGAGCGCAGGCAATCATGTGGCAGGAGGATAATAAGAAGAATGTGTGACCAAGCATACGACCATGGCATTCATGGCACCCATTCATAAACATGCTGATCCATTCCTATACTTCATAAGGCTGCTCATTATGGTAGTTATCGCTTTAAGTCCGATATTGATTTTGGCTCGCTGTACTGCATACATTGTTACTGGTTTGGGTCCCAGCCAGCTGAGGTCATACTTCCCCAAGGTAAATGTCCCAGCTACACCTGGATGTAAGGGTTCAGTGCCCACGCACCCAGTAGCCTCACAGATCCACTGACTGTGGGTTTCCTTATTGATCTATAGATAGATCGAAGCATGGTGTCTGCACCCATAGAGAGGAAATCAGAGATGATGTCCATAACATTGATTTTAGAGGTCAATGGAGAGAATGTTGGGTATCGTGTTCCCTTTTCCGATTATTGGCGGTCATTCAAGGATATCCATACTTGGTACAAAGAGGGTCAGGTGCCAGCAGAGCACCTCATCTGGCACTCTCTGTGTCTACAGAGATAAGCCATAACATAATGCTGTATGGGTGGGCAAATAGCCTGCGCATCACAACAGATATACAATGTACCATATTAAAAGAGGAGAAACAGAAATTCCACCCATGGTCATTCTGCAAGCGTGAAAATCCGCCACGTCTCTGTTAGGACAATTGCTTGGCTTATAGTTATTAACCTGTATAAGATAAGTGCATGTAAATGTAAATGTACTGCATTCCCACGTATTCCTAATTAACCACAAAGTTAACTTTTATAGGAGCTCTGTGGACTTGATGTGTTAACTGTAATCCAATTTATACTGTTAAACTGTACCTATGATGTATTGAGCTGCCTCATTGTCGCCACATATATACTGTTGAGAGAGTTATCAGTGATCAGAACACCTGGTAACACCTGTCCTTATCTAGTCAGTCATGGCACACACCACCACTCATACAGATTGCCTTGTGGTAACCGCATTTTGATAACTCTTATACAGATATTCAGGCATGGACAATGCTACTGCCTCTGTCATATAATAATCATATTGAATTATTTTAATTAATCTCAGAATAACAATGTTGAATAATCATCTGCAATAGCCTGGCTGTTATGAGGCCTGGTCTTCCCTGTTATATCCATTGTGAATATCAATGGCTAATAATCCAAAGATTCTTTTCTTATATATGTGTTTCTATAGAGGTGATATTATAGTGCAGTTGCACGGACCAGGCAGGCATTAAGAAAACAATACAGGTGAACGCGGTGCCACAGCCATGTGAAAGCATGGTCTTTTTGTGTGTAAAACACTTTGCTGGTAACTGCAATATGCAGGGTCAATAGTGAGATATGGGCCCGCATCGACATTATCAATCATTAACTCATACACACTACATATATGCTGTGTTTTTGAACTGAGCTTCAACCGTTTTATCATATTAAACGGAAAGAGGAATATGTGCATACGTATTTTTTTGTATATTTAATTACAGATAAAAGCAGTTTCAAATCCACGTCTTTACATGCTTCATACTGAGAGTAAGGAAACTGCCATAAAGTCTCTTGAACTACCCGCGTGATTCGTATAACCCACATGCAGACTTTAGGATAACCCTAAAACCCGCATTGGTGTTCTGGTTCTCGTATAACCCGCGTGTAGTACAGACCTTGTGGAAGATATTTGAAAAAAGGCCTGGAAATGTCCTCTATTGGGAGACATTGAGTGCTTTCCATTTTCCAGTGAGGGTATAAAATCTGAATTCGGCCTTAAAATGTACTCTAAAGTGTAATTCATAAATGGGCATATGCTCCGTACAGATTTTGAGTGCTGTGTGCTATACTGAAAGGACAGTGACCCTTAAATCCACTAATTGACCACAATCCATGGCCAATAGCGTCCAGCTGTGTTATTTATACAACAGTGCCTAAATTAAGACCAATTCACCAGATCTCCCAGGGGAACAATAGAACGGTCCCTGTGGGTGAATGTCCACCTGGGAGCAGGATTATGTCACCTACCCCGTAACTATGGTTACCTACTTACATAGGGGGTGGGTGAGCCGCCTTATTTACCTGTAGAGCACGGACAGGTAAGAAACAGAGCTGTCTGCATGACATGGCTTTAACTAAGGCATGACCCACCTGTTAGGACGTGCGTTTTAAAAGCTAAATCCCTTAAAATAGTATAGACTAATTAAGCTTTAATTTTTTTTTTGTCATAACGACATTTGGTTTGATTAAGTGTCGGGGAATAGTAGCATTTATATATAATTACGAATTTCAATTAAGTCCAAGAGTCTGTTCGTATTTCATCTTATATTTCAAGCACACTGGTAGTTAATTTCTTCCTAGCCATTAAATCACTATTGACCAATAAGGGGAAATTGAGATCTGGTAAAGGGTCAGATACTGTTACTGAATATATATCGGTCAGAAGTAGTATCGTGGATCTGGCAGCTGAAGGATGTAGAGATAGGTGCACATAGTACATGGATGGACTTGGAAACCAATCCCTTTCCACCGTTGAGGGGTGCATATGAAATATCAGCATACTATATAGTAACTGGTCATTGTATTTAATACCAAGTTCCATCAACTTATCATTTTCTCCCCGATCATACTCTCGTATATAACTCGTGTATGCTATAAAAACATCGTATAAAAGACATGAGCATTTGGGTTATATAACCCATGGTTCAACAGCCATATCCACAATCAAGATACTAGAGATTACGCTCGATAGTATGGCTAAAACATGATGCAGGGGGATCTGGAGGGACCTATCCTTGATCTAGGCTCTTCACGTGAGCTCATATTCACATTGGATACTAGTAATTAACTGCCTTTATATATGCACACTGAGATACCTTCCGGATTAGCCTTAGACTATACATGTATACTCAAGGGCATATCTGACTTCAGTCTGACTCCCTTCATCCAGATAGTATTACATAGCTTGCTATTTGCATGATACATAATTGTATTATTGAGTTATATTATATTTATACGGAGGGATAGCTTTGTTGATTTATAGGATTGAAATTTCATGCTACCAAATATCTACATTGTATGAAAGGGGTGGAGTATTAATTGTAATTGTTGACAATGTCTGTAACCAGAATTGACATCGATACACAATGTATAAGTTACTGCAAATATGTCTGTACTTTTAAGGTGGTGATGCACTGTAACACTTTGGAAACTGTTTCAACTGAACATGCGTATGCATATATTTTCTAGTTCTACAGCCAAGTAGTAAGTAACAGTTCAGTAGCATGGTCTGGCATGATCCAAAGTTTGTTGGGCCTTTAACCTTCCAACAACGTAGCACTCCAGTCCTACTAACAACGTAGTACTACAGTCCTTCTTATAAGCAACCCTTATTTTCCTGCAGCATTCAGTGATTTGCTGATTCCAGGAATACAAATGACCACTTCCGGTATTAGGACTCTCGATATCTTAAGTGTAAATTGAGGACTTCCTGTTTCAAGGATCATCATTAAATGGAAGATCCTGGTGATGAAACGGGAGCCCCTCCCTGCGATTAGCTTCCTTTAAATGTCAAGGTTGATTCGATGGTATGTTATTTTACATGTTTTCACTGCCACTGAAAATTAAACTCTTAAAAAAACAACCTTTTACCTACTACCCAGTGAGATGTCACTTAGACTCACACCTTAAATAAGACATTGGAGTCTTTATCCTCCCTAACATAACCAGGTGTTTACATGACACGGGGTGGTGTTTTTAACTTTGAGCTTAATCTCTCCTGTAAGCTGCCACCCACTGGGTCAGAGATTAATCAGTTCAACGGCCAGAGTCAAGGATTTAATGTGAACACACGCAGAGAGTGCTCAACATTGAATTCTGGCCACCCTCCAGGTTCATTTCATGGTTATTGAGTGCCATTATTAACATAGCACCATGTTACGGTGTGAATTTGAATATTACATGAGAAAGCAATTGGAATTGTTCCCATACAGCCTATGGCATTACAGAGTACATTATGTTTCTTGCCATATCGATCGAGTACCCAGCGCAGATTTAAAATAGAATTCTTCATGTTATTTTACACTGAGCCCCTGGGAGATCTATTTACACTGCACTGAGGAGGGTGTTCCTCACGTTTCACGTCGAGGCTGTAACTTAATTTGTCCACCCTCTCCCGACTCCCTCACCTTACCATGATTCCTGATATTGTGTCTAATAACCACTTGTATAAGTACGATGGGCGTGTGTAATTGTCACATTCAAAAAGGTGTGACCTGTGACCTGTGATTAGAGATCCAACAGGGAAACAACACTTGGTTTGAATAGCTAAACTCTACTAGGTGGACAGTTTAGTGCGACCCAGAGGGTAGCTGGTCCCCCATGCTGGGACTACCAGCGGCTTATATGTTAAAGTTACATAGTGAAGCTTTGATTAACCCTTTGAGAGAAGGATAGTACTTTAATGTGCTATGCCCTTTTGCTGTTACGATGCATGGATGCAGCCCTCGTGAGTGCCCTGCTGAGTCGGTATGATGCATCACTGGCGAGGTATCCGCCAGGGCTGCATTCATACATGATGCTGACAAAGGGCATATTGGATTAAAGCACTCTGCAACCTTTGAATGGTTGAACTTCAACTTGAGGACCACTATATTCCCAACTCTACCTCCTCTCTGGGGAATTCTGAGTCACTTCTCTTGTATACGCTCGACACAATATACTTGCCACTCTGCCCACTTTAATAAACCGCCTACCACCTCTGCACAACACTAACCCCTCCCCTAGGTTTCCAGGACAAAAGAGTGATTATAGTGCACAGCTTGTGGTGCCTGTGATGGTTTTGTGTGCGATGTTCTGCCATCTTGCTGGTGCATGCATGTATAGAATGGAATTACAGTAGACCGTCTCCAGTTCAGCATACAGCTATTTCGATCCGCGATGCATTGTGTATTACCTTACCCAGAGAGGGCATCCTTTCAACAGTCATTTAAACAGACACGAGTCTCTAATTACACTTGAAATCCCCATTCTAAATATATCCTTTCGGTAAGTAACCGTTTCATATTGACATTCATGATATTGAGTTGAATATGACTTTTACCAGTCATCTGAACTGATTGATATAAATTCAAAGCATACATGAGTAGCTCCATGTTGAAATGTCATGCATATCGTGATGAACATTAATACCTATAATTATCCCAATACTTCTGTGCCACAGACAAAGGGCTAACAGTTGTAACACCACATATCTAGATATCATGTAGATAGAGTTACCCGGGTAGAGTTACCGCCCACAAATTGTGACTTACTAACAATATCTTAACACCAAACACGACCGTAAACAGAGTATTATCTCAAAATAATATGAGTAACTGCACATAATGGGCATACCCGAGTTGCTGTCTTTGTAAATTATCATTCACAAAAATGTACTTTCAAAGTGTCCCCAGAGTGTGCTCTAAAGGTATTATGTGTCATCTCGGGTCTTTATTTCTTTGAAGAGGCCTTTATGAAAATAAAGGTAAAAACACACACATTTCCTATCTGCCTAGACCCCCCCTTAAGTTTACTGTCACCATTAGCTAAACAACTGGGAGTAGCACTTTCAGCGAAGGCTTCACCCCAGCTGTTACACTCCGATGGCCTTCGTGGTACACAAAAAGACCCCGGAATTTACATTTCACTTCAAGACCATACACATGTATTAACAATAATAGCATTATTCATTACTAGGACCTGGTGGGTCTCTATGTTGGTTATTTGCAGTCGTTTGCTTGTAGAGGGTTTTCTTTTGCTGTTTTGTATATGAGTGTGTATATGAGTGTGTAGGGTGGGTGGGGAGGGGATAAGGCAATTTCTTTTAGCATGACAAGAGGTGCGTCTGTCAGGCTCTGATCATACACAAGAACCCGTTTATGGCCGTGGTTGTGGGTGGCCTGGATGCCCAGTGAAGGGTGAAAAGCGGCAAATGAGGCTGGGGAACACGGGGGGACTCTGAAAGAACCAGTCGTCAACATCACCAAGGAACTCAAGTGGCTCTTGTACGTGCTGTAGGGTTTCTAAAGAGAATGCTTTTAATTTATATTCTTATCATAAGCCGTCATATCTTTTTCCTCCAAGATTAATTTCTCCCTCACTACACACGGGAGTGGGTGGGTTTGTATTTGTTTAGAGGCTAGGGAATATTAAAGGGGAAACGCAAAGGGTCATTAATGAACATCCCCGACAAACCCTGAGAGACTGATGCGAAGTGAAATATCTAATTTTAAACCCCAAGAAATGACTCCCTAAAATTACGAGTACAAAAACTTCTGCTCTTCACAGGTAATACAGCCATCATTTACAATGCAAAATTGCAATTACCTTTGCATTCTCCCTCTAAATTCTATATCCTCAATCTCAGCCATGGATCAAAGAATGGCTCGGTTTTCTGTTATTTTCAATCTTTCTTATATTTCTTTTACATGTTGTATAATGCTGTTTCCCATTGGCCTGTGCTGACAGTTATTGACACAGACCTCTCCTATTTACCTAGTACAGTAAAACTTCGTTATAAGGAGGACCTTGGGACCAGTGCAATTTGCTCCTTATAAGCAAGGTCTCCTTATAAGCAAGGTCAGCCTAATAAAGGTCCAGCAACAGAACACTCCCTACATGTGTCTCTTATACCCTTATAGATTTGATTTGAATACAATTCAGATGGGTGTGTGTATTATTTCAAGTCAAAACCCTTCTAGATCCCCTTCATGGAGCTTTAGATATCCCTTCCTCCCTAGGGAAGCTACAAATGTATTCTCCCTACCTCTATGGGATGGGGCAGTGGGCAATTTTAAGCAGTATGTGACTGTAATCCTGAGAAATAACTTCCCTGGGTAAGGTTTGCACGTACGAAATAAGGAAATGAGCCAAAATTACCTCCTTATATCAGAGGTTAAGGTAAAAACACCTCCTTCTAAGAGTTTTCTTACTATATAAATGTATAGGGAAAAATTGGGACCACACAAATCTGCTCCTTATAAGCAAGGTCTCTTTATATCAGAGTTCCTTATAACGAAGTTTCACTGTACCACTTTCCTCTCTGAAGTAGCTGTACAACTACCCCCCACCCCTAGCATACACCACAAAACATGGTCTACAGTATAAAGTTGGTTTAGTTGGTCTTCCTACATAAGGTATGTATAATGTTGGGAGCTAGGTGCCATGCGAAGACCTCATTATGGGGCAGAACTTTGTGTTAGTGTCTATATGAGTGACACCACCCTGTCTGAGACACGCACATGGACCTTAGCCATGGACTTAGCCACTGTGACGAACTATAAGGAAGGAGGCCTACACCCCACAAGCTAATGCTAATAATGGACTCTTATAGTCATTATACGGTACCAAGAAACAATCCACCTGGAATAAAATGGTCGATGGAATGCCTGTGTGACCACAGGTGCCAGTACTGTAGGTGAATTCCTGTTAGAAAAGATCCCCCACAACCCTCCCACTCATACAGGATGGTATTTATAGGTGTAGGCCGACATGTATTTTTTTCTAACACAGTGATCCACTACTCTCTTTTCCCTCAACGGTTTTGTAGTGAAAACAGAACCTGCTGCGACAGCCTGCGACAATATCTAGGTGGTGATCCACTGCCGCGAGTTTTGCTCTGTTTTTGCTGCGAGTTATACTTATTAAGACTTATGCGAATAAATATGGACAAAATATTCCTGGGACAACATCTTCGTGAGAGACAAGTGGCGTGCGAATTGACTCGCAGAAATTTAAATAGCATAACGTCATTTATGGGTGGTCCATCTTTCCGAAATTAACCCGTCTTGATTTCCGTGAGTGTACTTGAAAAACGCCTGTCACATAAATTCGCATGAAAAAACACAGCATTGTCAGCAGTGCATCACCTACATAAGAGTGTTTGTAGAAAAACATTCAGAAATGTTACTTACTCAATGTAGTAGGGTGCTCCTTCCTCAGTCACCTCTCTCTCCCAGCCACGCGGGAGATCTGGTAAAAGACAAAAATCATTACTATAAATGTCCGTTAAACAAGGGGCACCAGATGAATGTTAAACAAATTGGAAAACTAAATCTCTCAAGAAAAGTCGTTTCAATCAAATCGTTTGAAATATAGGATTGACCATTGATGATTGACCTTTTTTCTGTGGATAGGGGGCAAAAGCCTACCCGTTTACTTTCAGTTGTGCGGGTGATTTAAACCCTCGAATCAGGACAGGAAGTCACGGCGCGGTACGTATTAGGTATGGGGCCTCCCAGAAACTTGCAGATTTCTTCCTCCAGAAGAATCCCTTTTATAAGGCATTCAAGGGACAACAGGAGGAATGTCTGACACACAACCGTATGAAAGGATTTCCAGTAGAGATGTCTATTTGCGGAGAATTAATATCTTTTCCAAAAACTCCCATAGCGTGACATCGCTTCCTGTCCTGATTCGTGGTTATTTCAACACCCGTTTTTTGCGTGGCATCGGGTTACTTTCGCCCCCTATTGCTATAGTAGGCCTACTCTGTCTTGGGAAACAGTCTACCTATTTGTTCTTAAACACAATACCGTATCATGAGAACAGCTTTGGTGAGTGGTGATGATTAATCTACAATCAGTATCAATTTAAAATTTATACTACCCGGTACGCAAGTCAGATCGCCAGTATGACCCCTCTGCAGCTTAAATGATTTTTCAAAGTTAGGGGTGCGGCGTGTCGGCCTACGCGAGTACAGCTGATAAAGGTGGTTTTATATGGGACATAACATTGATGAATGTTACGGTATATGTTTAATGTAGGTATAATGACCGATATCTATACATGTATCCCACATTCAACGGTGGACATAGTGAGCCATGCAGTAGGCCTTGCATTTTCCAAATTCGAGGAAGTGAGGGCCAACTGTATACCTGGGACTACTGATTTTCTTTGTTTGTGTAGTTTAACCCTCTGGGCCCTAGCCTCCTGGAGTAGGGCGTGTGCAGTGAACCCTAGCCCCACTGAGTATATACACTACCCCTCAGCCCTAGCCTATTTCTGGGTGAGCTGCTTGACTCTGAGAGCAGCTCACAAAATGTGTTGGTGTGACGAGATTACTTATGAAACCACATATAAACTATACATTTATAGAAAGCAGACACTCTGGCGAGTACGTTGATATACTTTATAAGACCCTAAAGTTAATGTAGTGGGGGGGTGGAGTTGTTGAAATATCAAGGAGGGGAAAAAAAATTTTACACCTCCACAGTCAGCATGCACAAAACTTTTTCCCATGTGCCAGGAAGGCTACGGAAAGTCTTGTATCTGAAAGAGCATGCTGTTTTACACATCTGGTGAAAAAATTGTGTTGATATACCTAAAATTGCCAGAGCTGTGGCCTAATGAGCAATTCCACCTACCGCGTATTGAAAACAGGATTTCCGAGAGATAAACGTAATCCATCGGTACCGTACCGTATATCCTTTGTCTAATGTACTCCTTATAGTCTATGCATACAACATATTTACAGTCTATGTACAAGGAGGGGGTAGAAAACCAATTAGGTTTTCTATTACTGGGTTTTCTGTTTTACGGTGTATCAAAGCACTTGAGACACACACCGACGTCACATTTTACGCACTGGTAAGATGACCGTTTGCGCTTTTCTCCTGGTTTGTGGCACACATCACACACTCTCTCTGGTTGCCTATCTTTACCAGTTTTCGATTTTACTACTGGTAGCTTTGTTGCAGTACATTGTGCACCAGGAGCAGGAGTGCCCTCGGGACGAGGTGCCTCGTTGTCACAGTAGTTCCCAAGTAAACCTCTGACGACTTCCTTCAGAAACTTCTCTCTAGTGAGCGGATGATAGTCCTTCGCACAGAAGTCCGGTTCTCCCACACTTTGTGCTCTCCTTGAGGCCAATGTCTGCACATATATGATATAGGCATTGAGAAGCGACCTGTGCATTAGGTTATTAAATATTTTCATGTACCATTTGTAGGTTCTCCGCTCGTCCTCGTAATTATATACTTTCTGGTCCGCCAAATCACAACCGCCCATCTGTCGGTTATACTTATCAATCGTCTCTGGAACATCAATCTCTTTGCCCCTACGTTTTACATTTACATCCCTTGCTATATTGATAGTCGAGAGAACAATCACTGGTTTGCTTTGTGACTTCTTCTCTCTGAAGGCAGTACATAGCATAACGTCCGATCTCACATGAAGGGAGGATGGGGGTTGTAGTTTTGCTTTTAGTACTTGGTCTGGGATTGCCTTCCTATTCCTACGAACTGTGCCTATGAGGTACGTTTTCTTCTTGTAAAGGTCCTTAGCCAACTGGAATGAGGTATAGAAATTATCCACAACGAGGGTATGTCCTTTACGCAAAAGACCTTTCATGAGGGAAAACACAACTGCATAACCTTGGCCATAAGCAGACTTCATAGTGTCATGTACCTTACCGGTATAGATCATTAGTTTATAAACATATCCAGAAATACTCTCTGCCAGGACCCACAACTTTATCCCCCATCTGTGGTGTTTCTTATTGGGGATATACTGCATAAGTCCTGTTCGATTTTTCAAACCAACTAAAGACTCATCAATGGAAAGGTGTTTACTAGGAACATAGAATTTCGTGAAGCTAATAGTCAACATCTCCAGGATAGGTCTTATTTTGAAGATGGGATCAAAGCCAGGTTCCCCCTTCTTTTTCATAGTGCTATTGTCATTAAAGTGTAGAAAACGTAGAATAAAGAAGAATTTATCCCTGGCAAAAAAGTCAGTAAACCCTGGGGTCCTCTGTATTCTGTCTTTTTGATTCCAGTAATCAGCCATGGATGGTTTCCATACGAGACTCATGTTTAGTAACATACCCAACATAGCCTTTAGTCTTTCCATAGACATCATCCCAGTTTGAACAAACCATGTCCTGAGCCTGTGAAAACTCTTCGATTTCTTACCCCCATTTGCCACAGATCGATCATAGGCCTCAGCTGTCTGGTTGAAGTATAGGTTAGACTGGGTTACTATCAGTTGGAGAAGGGAGACGTTAAAGAACAACATAAAGAAATCCAATGGTGTCTTAACATGTCTAGAAACGTTCTGGGGTCCAGGTATCTCACTAAACACATGATCATTTGGTCTCACATTTTCATGTTCGTCCTCTACTTGTCTCCATACATCTGGCTGGGGAGGATCCTCATCCTCTGCTTCACTCTCACTGCTACTGTCAGACTCACCCACTGCCAGGCCCTCCAGGTCGGAGTCAGAGTCAGAACAGTCAGAAATAACTAACTCATCCTCATCTAACTCCTCCAACACTTGAGCAGCTCGTCTCTCCTGAGCAACTAATACTTCCTCTGGGATATCAAACCCTTGAAAGTCGTCCTCTCCTTCAGAATCAGTGCTAGGTTGAACCACAACATTGGCCACGCCACCAGCAGCTGCCATCTTGGTTTGTAATCCAGGTCAATTTCGGAAAACAAAGGCACTAAAACGTGGATTCCCGCGACTTTTGCCGACCTCTTAGCCTATCAGAAGCGGGGTTACATAGCCAAGATGTCTACCCGTACATATAAGCCCTCTTCTGATTGGTTTAGCCACCTCCCTACCCCCCATGTGACCCTTTGCACTCCCTTATTTGGGCGGCCGAAAAATCGGCCTGTAGGTTCTGCACTGGCACTCCCACTGAGCCATAAAATCGGCCTGTAGGCTCTGTACTGGCACCACTGCTGGGCCGATAAATCGGCCCATAGGGCCCAGAGGGTTAACATCCCATTGGCCTTGCAGGGGAGACTTACCGGTACTCAAGTTTAAGTTTTCACAAGTAGAAAGGTATAGGCCGATATGATCATAATCCAGGATGATCAAATCTATGAGATGAGCCAAAGATAGAAATCCTGATCCAACATATTTACCGAAGCAAGGGTTCTTTAACCTCCGACACCACATAAACATAGTCTGAGAGGGACAGACCTAAAAACCTCGGGTTAGGCCCCTATATGCATGTACTATATTATGGCTAGGTTAGTTGTGTCTTAATTACTCTTAGTCTACTTAGGCCTATTGGTCAATAATTGGAAATCATTGACATTGCAGTGGGATTCCAAATTCAATTTATCAATTCCAAAACCAAATGAATATTTATAAATTATTCAATAGTTCTGAAGTAGGTTTACATAAGCAAGCTTAAACCAATTATGTGTAGGTAACTCTATTTTCACACTTTGTGAGAGAATACATATCACCTGTCCCTGTCCCACCCACTCCCCCTGCACCATGTGCCAGTGTTTACAAACTCCTCTCACTCACTGTGTCCACCAGTGACCCCGTGACCCAGTTACCACACCTTCAAAACTTTTGTCACACCTTGCTGTCCCAACTCCCAAACAACTCATCACACACATCAAAAGTGCCCAAACTCGACCCAGTGCCCTGGAATTAGAAGGCATTAAGGACTATATAATGTATTAGGGGTTTGGCCTACCTGGCTGGGAGCGGTGCCCGGTCTGGACTGGGTGGCCGTACGCGGGGTGCAACCATGTCGTCTCACGGCTATCCTCGCTGCAACAACAGAAACACACCAAATACGGGTCAAAACAATCGTCGTCTGAGAGCGCTATATCCAGAATTAAAGCCAGTAAATAGACTCCACTGAGGGGTAAAAGTCCGTGGGTGCCACTCACTTGATGAAGAATACCCGTCCGTCTTCAACGACGCCGTAATTCCAAGGGGGAGGGAGAGGTTCGTGGAGTAGGGCTACCGCAGCCATGATCGCAGACGTTCAAATCACTGACAAGACCCAAATAAACTTTCAGGGGAACACCTTGCGCTCTTCCGTTGTCCCCCCTCCGCGTGATGGCACTACCATATTAGGTCATTTCAATTAACTTCCTCCCCAGCGCCCCATAAGGTAAAGAGGGAGAAGGAGCAACACTTATAAAGTTTTCATAATTGCTATGTATTAAGTATGAAAATTATTTGATCAGACAAAGACTATAATTAGTAATTCATCTTGGTTTAGCGGGGTGGTGTGCACAAGCGGGAACAGCCAGGTGAGACAGGTAGGCCTACCTTACTCTCGTTCCCAAAACCTTCCGAAGGAAGGCTCTGGGGACAGCCAAATGACCTTGAACTTTGGATTTTGCTGGGTCTGGGCAACCCCTGCTGGTAGGCTGGAACCAGCGAACAGGAACAGGAAATGGAACCAGAAAGAATGATGGTAGTTTTAGGTAGATTTACCATCAGCCTTTCTGGTTCCATTTCCTGTTCCTGTTCGCTGGTTCCAAGCTACCAGCAGGGGTTGCCCAGACCCAGCAAAATCCCAACATTTGGCAGTTACCAGAGCCTTCCTTCGGAAGGATTTGGGAACGAGAGTAGGCCTACCTGTACATGCATACCGTTGGTAGACTCGCTAGCTGTAACAGTATGGTGGTATGCCTGGAATTCTATGCTGGTGGAGACCTAACAGTTATCATACCGGAGCATGCACAATTGGTCGGAGAAGATCATTTTGTATCTCAATGAGGACATCAGAAAAAAAATTTAAAAAAGAAGTCATGAAGTGCATTACCCCTCAATCATTGATTTCTTTCATTTTTTTATTTTTGTAGATATTACCGGTAATGTCATACCCTATAATTATATATATGCATATCCCACACATACCGCAGTATAAAAACGTTATGTCATCAGTCTGTCAGTCTAATTCCTTGATTTCATATAGAGGTAGGGGCTGGGGGAGGGGGGGGGGGCAACAATGTAGCTATATAGGCCTATACCTCTAATTGGATTAATAGGCCCTACATTTCAGATATCTGATTGTGTCCAGACAGTCGGCTTTCCACTAGTGGACACTAGTTTGACATTCACTAGCTTTCACTATAGGTGTGGTGTCCGCCCCTGTGGCATCAAACAGTAGCATATAGGCCTCCATCAAAAAAGCATGCTAGCAATAGTACTATTATATAACTTTAGAGGAATTATGTCCAGCATACATCTAATTTGATTCTAGACCTCTTCTATCGATATTAATTGCAGCTTATTTTAATCCCCTTGTTCCTTTATTATAGGGACAATGGGTGTAAGGACGTTCAATTCAAAAGGGGCCGCATAAACCTATACTGTGCATGGATTCTCTGTCCCATTTCTAAAGTGGGCTCATTGGATAAGGGATAGATTTGCGCGGGTCATTGATTTGGCCCCCCAAAAAAAGTTGCGTTCCGGCATCCTCATATTTTAAAGATCAACCTTATATGATTTCCAGAGTTTATCTGCACCTGTAGACCCTACTACAAGTATAACAGACTAAACAGTATCTAAGATTGTATCACTGGGCCCGCCCATTTCACAACCGCATTTCAACTGCGTGGACGCTACTTTAATTGATAGAGACGGGAAAGACGCGCGTCTCCTGTGCGTCCCACGGTCCCAATTAGCTCCGAGGCGCCCCCTGGACGCAGCAGCACTACCGCCCCCTGGCACCTGTCCTGGTACTACACCTGGCGCTGTAGGCGTTACGTACACCTCTTCTCCCCGGCTCTTCTGGTGCTGTTACAGCTTTCTCTGAAGAGTGCCTACATTATCATTTTCTCTGGTCAATTATCAATGTCTGGATCGGACTGTTAAGGGTCAATTTGTGTATTATTTTGGCAGGAGAACACAGTGAGTGGGAGCCCACGTGCAGCAGCCCGCGTAGGTTCTAGCGGTGAGCTCAGTGTTTCCCCCTCGTGTGTAAATGGAGCAACTAGATCGTAGTGCAATATTGGCTCCACAGGGAGAGCACTCAGGTCTAAAATTGCTCTCCACTGCCAAACGGCCCAAGGAAGCTGTAGCGGTAGACCTGACAAAATGAGGGGGTGGTGACTCTTAGGCAGCTTGAGAAAGAAGTGCCAAAAATATCACCATTTTCAGGGTGGGTTTTTTTTTGTGTTTTTTTTTTTTACAAATCTTCAAAAAGTAGGAGAAAGTTGGAAATATAGGGAATTTTTGCCCAAATGTAAGAGAAAATAGGAAACTGTTGGCAGCCCGTAGTGACCACAAGGCCAAATAAAAAAAAAGGTTGGTTTCCGGTAACATGGTCAGACAACACAGACCCGGCCGGTCGGATTTCTTTTCTTTTTTTTAAATTCTTTTTTTTAAATTTTCATATTTTAGGCCTATTTTTAGCGTTTTTCCCCTAAAATCCTTAGAAATTATCCGATTTAAAACCGTAAAAACTGGCATATAGGGAAAAATTTGAAAAAGAGAAAAAAAGAGGGGGACCCGGCCCTGTTTTGCTAGACCCGGTCGGGTTACCGGAAACAAACCTTCTTTTTTTTGGCCCAAGGGGGGGTGGGGGCTCGAGCTGCACCTCCAGGTGTGAATGAAATTACACGTATCAATTATCTCCTTGTATGATATAATTATGAATATTTCAATATGTCGTATTTGGGCATTTCCAAAAGATTAATGATTAATTATTCTTCGTATTGATCAAGGACAATAACACTCCCTTCTCAATTTTAAGGGACAAGGATGCTTCTCTGCTGAGGACTACCACTGATAAAATGCTGTACCCACCCAAATACCGTTTTCAAATTCCCAACGTCTTCCATGAGCCACGGGAGGTTTTTCCCAGTGCTGTTTGCTACTCTGTCCTGAAGGAATGAGCGACAGCTACACATTATCAGAGATGCCACCCTGTAGTCAAACGTAGGAAATCTTTATAATTATGTTGGTCAATTTTCTGTAGGAAGATAATGATGATATAGTTTTAAAACCAACACAGCCGAAGGCTGGTCAGCAGGTCCACAGGGCCCACACGGGGGGTATAGATGGGGGGGGGGGGGTCCCCATGTCGCATGTCGATTTTAAGAAATGGCCATGTCACATGTCAATGTCGCTTAATAATCCCCATGTCCCATGTCGATTTTAAGAATAGCTCATGTCTCCTGTCACTATATTTTCAAACTTTTCGATTGTCTTCCTCGATCTGAGGAAGGCTCCCGGGGGAAGGCTTTCGACACAGTAAATCACCTGCTCTTGTTGAGGGAGCTCAGGAAGATTGGTTGTAATAATGATACTCTTGCTTGGTTTGAAAGCTATCTTAGTGGACGTAGCCAAAGTACTATAATTGGTGGTATGTCATCTAAGGAATGTAAAATTGACTGTGGCGTACCCCAGGGGTCCGTATTGGGCCCGTTGTTGTTCCTGATATATATTAATAGCATTGTTGATAATATACAAAATGGACGATATTATATGTATGCGGATGATATTGCATTGACTGTGAGTAACAAGGATCCAGCAATTGCTAGAGCTCTAATTCAGGACGACCTGGATAGAATAAGCACTTGGTGTGATGCCTATCGTCTGACAATCAATGCAGAAAAGACACAGGTATTGTGGTGTCACGGGGAGAAGTGCAGGGTGGATTGGTGTGATCATGGACTGTGGTTGAAGGGTGTGGAGTTGAAGACTGTACAGGTCTTCAATTACCTCGGGGTACTACCGTAAATTCCCGCGTACTACCCGCGGGTTGTACGCGAACCAGTCTCAGCTTTCATTTGATACCAAACATGCCTATAAAGGGTGCGGGTTATACGTGGGTTTTTATTACTATATAACAGCACTAAAATAGACATTTTCAAACCCAGAAACGGGTTATAGGATTCTCCTAAGTTGGGGGTGCGGGTTATACGCGAGATGCGGGTTATACGCGGGAATTTACGGTAATTGACTCCATACTAAGTTTTAAACAACAGTGTGGGAAGGTGATTAGTGCTGGCAACCTGAAACTATATAATCTGCGGAATCTTTGTAAGTTTGTAGATGAAGAACTAGCTCTTCTGTTGTATAAACAAATGGTGCTAGGTACCTTTGACTATGGTGACTTCGTTTTAGAGAGTAGTACATCAGACCTTGTAGAAGAGATAGAAACTATTCAAAACAACTGTCTACGAGCATGCACACGTTTTCGCGACCCAAGGGATATAACCAGGGTGGCTCTACGTGTTAGGTGTTCATGTAAGAGTCTGTCAGACAGAAGGGCTGAGAACTTACTATGTATAATGTACAAGTTTGCATTGACTAGTGATAATGTAATTATACCGGTACGTAATCTCAGAGGTAACTCAAAAGTCAAGCTAAAAATGCAAAGACCTGGAAATGGACCTTATAAAAAGAGTCCCAAGTACAGAGGTATGCTCCTTTGGAATAAGCTGGATGGTGAGGTGCAGAGGTTACCCAGCTACCGGAAATTTGTGAATGAGATCAAAAAGTAATTTATTGTGTGATAGTAATTTATGTATGTTAGTACCATGAGTAATATTAATGCAAGCGTAGTTTATATCATAGTATGCGTTCGTGCGTTTATTGTGTCATGCGTGAGTCTATAGCATGTCCAGCTAAGCATAATCAAAGTTTGAATGGCCTGCCCTCTGTATATCCTGCCGATTGATACATGACCTATATGTTAATCCTCCAATGTATATTACTACATGTGTCCTGTATATGTAACTAAATACGGTACAGCTATGAGCGGTTTTCTCTGATGCTACCGGTAGAGATTTCTATTATTCTATTATTGTTATTATTTCAAGTCGGATATGAAGATGTTTATATAAAGGCTGCTGTTGGCTTTGTTTGAAAGACATTACTGGATAATGGATCATTTGCCAAATAAAAATTTTCCAAACTCAAACTCATGTCGCATGTCACTAAGCTCCATGTCGCATGTCGATTTTAAGAAATGGCCATGTCGCCGTGTCGAATTTAGCCATCCACTCCCATCACACAGACCGAACTTGGTCTGTAGGAAATTTACATAACTTCGAAAAAGGTAGGAATTCCTGCAAAAGTAGGAAAAGTGGCACCTCCGCATTATGCATGCAAACTGTAAACATGCCAATTTATGCTACTGCACACCTATACATTTATGAAATATTCAATGAATTGGTACTGATTGCTTGAGCATATAACTGAGATGTTTCCAATCAATTTGTAAACAATAAATTCCAGATTGATTCCAAAACATGCAAACTGAACACTTTTAATACATCACTGATATGTAATTCAGCGTGTATGATTGAGCGGTTGCATCTTCAGGGTTGCCACCGACAAGGTAGTTGTCCCTGACTTTTCCCTGAAGTTACATCAAATTTCCCTGACAATCGCAACATTAATCCAATGTCTTTAAATGCCCTCCGACTGACTACGCGCCCCTTTTAAAGTTATCTTCTACTTGGCGAGTGGTCGTTACCTAACAACAGAGGTTTTTGTGTATCCCGTGCACACAAAATTTTTACCCCCTCTTTCTTGAAGATTTCGTGTTTTTTTCCCCTTTAATAGAATCATGGTAAAATAATTTTTGAAAGAAAACAGGTGACTTTTTTGGGGCGATTTTCCCTGACAAAATATTATTTTCCTTGTCAGACGTTACAGAAAATCTCATTTTCCCTGACATTTTGCTAAAAAAAACCTGAAATTCCCTGACATGGAACAAAAAATATTTTCCCCGACAGTGGCAACCCTGATCTTGTAGTCAGATTAATAGAAGTATTGGACAACATTTTCTCGATTAACAATGTACTTTTATTTCTATGCAAAACGAAACGAAATGTCCTTGGGTAAAAAACACACCAGCCAAGTCTTACATCATTAACACTGATTGTTTTAATGTTAAATATTTCAAGTGATATTTACCTGGTTCCATAGATCAATACCATGCGTCATATCCCGTTGAGCTACGAAATCAAAATGTATTTATCAGTTTAGAAAACTGTTGCTAACCTTGGCACCGCAAGTCAGTAAGCTCGTTATTTTAATACAAAAGTAAAGTAGCTAGTATTAAAATAGAACAATAGGCTTACGAGCCACTGGTTTAAAAATACGTTTCTGGTATGTGCATATATACGAGGCCATAAACTTTAACTAAACCTTTCTCTCCTGCATATAGATTTGTGTGACGACGAGAATTCAACGCTATACGATGGGCATAAATAATATCCACAAACATGCAACATAGCACCGCACATTTGGATGTATCAGTAATGTTCATGACATCAGATTTTGGCATCATAGCTATGCTGCACGGTTACATCTTGTCAATTCCTGCGAATTAGTTAAAATCAAGCGTCAATATTTCACAGCATGCCCCTTGCACCGCACAGTATCAGTAATGTTCATGACATCACATTTTGTCCTCATACCTATGACGCACAGCTATGTATAAAGCACCTTATTATCAATACCTGAGAATAGTTTAAATCAAGAGTCAATGTTACCACGCAGGTAGAATCTGAATATACCGATATCAGTCTAGAAAACAGTGTAGATAATGCTGGAGGTGGCTCCTGTCAGGTCTTCTTCACCCGAGTTTGTGAACCGTAATATATATATATATATATATATATTAAACAAATATCCAATAGCAGTGTACACTATCAACAAGTGTCTACAAGGCACTTAAAAATATAAGTTGACTATAACAATCACAGATGTATTAGCGCCGTTATATCAGTTTCATGAGTTATCACCATCTTTACCCTAGCTGTGTTTAAACTATTCTAATGTCAAAACACATAAACATGTGGCCACAATTCAACATGGATTATCGCTTCACCCTAGAAGCCACAACATGGTTGATCACTTTAACACTGAAGCCACAACATGGCTGTTGGCTGATCACTTCTTGAATTATCCCATCAGTTCCTCTGGACTTTCCAATTCCTCCTCGGAGATTGCAGCGAGTCCACTCGGTGACGCGAACCCTGGCCCAGAGTGGTGATTCATGGCCATTGAATCACAGTCTTCATCGTCGTAGGCGAAGTTGAGGTCCTCTGCATCACCGCTCCAGCTGCGCTGGTCCATGCGGAACGCCTGGAAGAACTTGGCGAGGAGGTCTTTCTGTCCGGCCTCTGCCTTCTCACAGCGCTTCTCCCAAAAGGCGCGGTCAGCCTTGGCGCGCGCCAGCTCTTCACGTACCGCACCGTAGTGCTTCTCAGTAATACAGACCATATCTTTTATCAGGTCTTCCATGAAATTTCCTGAAGCTGTTTCGTTGGGTTCTGGCATCTTTTCGGGAATAGCTGCAGGTTCTTCCTTTGCCACTTCACCTGCTTCTTGCTTCTGTTCTGGAAGCTGTACTGGTGTTTTTGGTTGAACACTAACAGTTGGCTCCTCTTTGTCTTGGTCAGAATTTACCTTGCGCTTCTTTGGTGAAGGGAGGGGAGCTGATTTTTCCACAGGTTTCTGCCGCTTGCCGGCTGGTGATGCTGTTGGCTCATCGACCTTCTCTGTGGTGCCATTTGTTCCATTCTGTGCATCGTCCTTCTCTACAGTTCCATTCGTTGCATTCTGCGGGTTGGCGTCAGCGGGTGCGGCCCACTTCTTGATCTGTGTCATGATTGCCTCTGGCATGTCGCGACTCCCTGGCTCAGCGTTAGTGATGAATATGCGCTTCACCTTTGTGCCATCTGCCACAGCTTTTCTTGCTGACTTTGCAGCCGTTCTGTGGACAGCCATGAGATGCCGCACCGCTTCGTGTCGGCGAATGAAACTTTCTTCTTTGCAGTTCGGGCTCTCGCATACCCACTGTGGAGCAGTGTAACAGTGGTCTTCAATCAGGTGCCGAGCCATCCGGGCCCATGTTCTGAAGGGCCCCGCAGGATCTTCTTCCTCCTCCTCACACTTCTCAGCTGAACATGTGCTAAAGGGGCACATTGTGGCTGGCTTGAACGTCTCGCGTATCCACCGGAATTTCAGAACATCTTCCTGAGGGTAATCTCTTCTGAGGATTTCAAGCTCGAATTGGCTCGGGTAAATCGAGATAGGGTGGCAGCCATCTTCGATCCATTCTTCGTCGTCGGATTCCCCGGTCTCCTCATCTACTTCTGCCGGCACGGCAAACTTCTTTCCTACAAGATAGTCGGCATAGTTCTTGATGGGCGTCTCGGGATCCTGGTACGGTCCAGTCTGTTTTGGTGTGGGAGGTACAGTTTCTTTCGTAGAGCTCTCTCCCACCTTGTTTCCACTCTCCGGTGCTTTTCTTGCACTCTCTCCTTCTTTGTTGGACTGCAAGTTTTTTTTATGTATCAGTGGTTCTGACGGGGCACCCTCCTTCGTGTCAGCCTGTTGAACTTGGGCTGGAGTGACCTTTTCTGCTGTACGGTTGTTCTGTTTCCCTTTAAATCTTAACATTTCAGGCTCCCCGACATTTGGATCATTTAGTTTGTGCACCGTTTTGAGATGACGTACGTATGTCCTTTTTTGTTTAAGGGTAAAACCTTTAGTGCATTGGCACAGGAAGCCCAGTTCCTCACTTTCACCCATTGTTGTGTCGTCTTTCGTCATGCTTGCTTGATCCTGTTTCGACAGTCTAGTTGTGCGGAGGACACAGTCCTGAAAGTACACAAAAAGAACACACAGTAAATATCTTTCTTATATAAACCCCAAGTGACGTGAATGTGACTACACATTTGATTTTGTCAACATTAGTTCAGTGCTGAAATCACAGGCCGAATGAGAGCCTTGTGGTAGAGATGGTCTGCAGGGCGTAGTAGTATTATGGTGAGGCCCGACACTCATATGGTCCGATCATCTAGGCACGTAGACTCAGACCAGGTATACACCAGGGACATCTACTGGCTTCGCACTACACTACAGGTCTGAGTCTACGTGCCTACCCAGTAAACAAGAAAACGTTATATAACGTTGGGAAAACGTTCCCTGAAGGGCTGGAAAACGTTTGAAAAAAACGGGAAAATAACGTTATTTTAAGCAAATTCGTTGACTCAATTTTGCGTATATTAACGTTATAGAAAAACGTTATAATGGGCAACGTTATTATAACGTTATTTTGCGTTCTTTTTAAGATGGATTTTCACTGTTAAATAACGTTTAAAAAACGTTATTTTATGTGTTTTTTTGTGAAGATTATTACGACAATCTATTTACATGGTAATTACCACACTGAAACTCTGCTGTACTTAATCAGTTACTTTGAAATTAGGTTATTATTATAGCACATAACTTTATAATGAAATGAAGATATAAATTGCACAACTAATCTCAATGTGGTATAACTATTGCTTTGAGTGGACATAATACCACATCCTCAATGGAGTAGGGGTAACTGGTTACCCAGTGAACAACAAACATTCAAAAAAAGTTTTTAACGTTTGCCGAAAGCTAAAAATCGAACGTTTGTTTTTAAACTTTTCCAACATCAATCAAACTTTTTTGAATGTTTATGAATGCTTCAAGAAAGTTAAGATAAGAATATTTGTTTTTCATATTTTCTAATATGAGAAAAATATCAAATAAACGTTAATAAATGTTTTTAAATGAACATTCATTTAAAACTTTTACACACATAGAAAAACGTTCAGTGAACGTTTTTAAACATTTTCTTCACATCCTGTGACCATGTGCTTCCCTATTATCGCCCAGGGTACATTATTGTTCTGCAGTGTCCTTCAAATATACACCATTTTATTGTATGATATGTTGCCAAATGGTGCTTTGTATGTCATATTTTGTATATTCTTTGATACAAACTCTTATCTCTGTTAACTTGTTTTACAAACTCAGCATAATCACAAAACAGTGTTAACTCCCATAGGCAAATTAAAATAGGTATTATTACTTAGATGATATTAAAAATTTAACGATGTAGGTCTTAATAGAATGCCAATATATAAATATGTTTAAATATATTTGAATATTTGTTGGTATATGGATTACTGAATCATTATTCATAAATACCTATTTTGGGATGCAACCAATGTGATAGACATATAGAAATTACTATATATCTAGACCTAACCCAGGCAACTATACCATTTTCATCTATTTACTTCATCTTTATATTTATTTAACATACCTTGTTATCTTAGTTTGCCTGATAGATGGTTATGAGTGTTTGCAGAAACCGATAATTAGTGTTTAAGTTTGTTTGTGATTTAAGAAACGTTATAATAACGTTTTTCAACGTTTTTTAACGTTTTGAATAGTACCATATCTTTACACTAGGTGGCAGCTCAGTTCCTGAGAAGATTTATTAGATAGGTTCCATTCTTAAAAGCTGTCCAAATGTGTGAAAATACTAGCAATGCTAGTTTAATTAATACATTCTACCATCTTTAATCCAGTCTTAATCTTAATTAAAACTTAAATGGCAGAAAACTTCATAATATATTCCATAAAGTGGCTCTTAGGGCATAGATACCCATTGTGTGGCAAACCAGCATATATATATCCCCCTGGCTGTAAGTGTTGGTTTGTACCAGTCCTAACTAAGAGTGACCTTTACTCAAGGATTGAATTGAATGACTTTATATGTCCATCATTTGTGGACTTTATGTCTATCATAATGTGGACGCATAAGTCCTCACAAGAAGATGATTCAGCTTGCCATCAATTTTAGCAAAAGGTGAAAGATCCGAATTGGTTTTATTCCACATTTACCCAGGATTCTGTATTATATATACCCTATATATATATATATATATATATATATATATATATATATATATACCTTTTAAAGCTCTATACCGATTAAGGATTTATGAACCTAGTTTAGCTCAAAATTGTGATTGAAAAATGTTGAAAAGACAATAGAAAAAATGTTATAAAATGTTTGATATAAACGTTCATGTTAACGTAAAAAAACGTTGGAATGAGTCAACGTTTTAGCGCTAGAAAACGTTTGTGTCAAACGTTCACTAACTTTTAAATGACATTTAAAAACGTCAGAAAACGTCTTTTTGTTCACTGGGTAGTCTCTCATGCTGAAGATCCCGGGTTCAAACCAGAGGGACTGCTAAAGAGCGTTTTTTGGCCATGCTAATGATACAGCTCCAAGGAGGTTTTCTAGCTTATACTCCATTTTATGTATCATACTTTACTCATCCAGCTAGTTTAGAGGGTGTAATTATGTTATTTGTTAGGAAACATAATGTGATTAGAGTGGGAGTTGTACCCACACGTTCCACCTGCACTGGTCCTATTATATAAGGGGGCACTTCGTTTTGACATGGGTGAATGCTTGAGAATAACCCCATGTATTAGGTACTTTTAGCTTATGTACTGAGTACTAGAACATGGTACTCCGTGGTATAGTGGTGATGACTCAGAACTCTCTATCTAAGGGTAATGAGACCGAATCAGCAAGCTGTCCCAACAATTTTTCTTAGTGTTACTTTTTTTTCTCAAGATGTATGTTTTTCTTTTTTTTCAAGATGTATGTATTACCTGAGTAATTCCCCCCAGTTAAAACCCTCCATTAGATGGGACTCTAACATAGATTGATAAATGTTCCAATCTAAAGTCCTACGCCCTATCACTATTCCCCCAATTAAGAATCATTTCCCCTCGATCAGGAGTGATGGAAAATAGGATATCATTGAATATAATGTGTAATAAACAAAACAGTATGTGTGTTAACATGTTTCATATAGTTCAGCCCCTGTGGCCGACCTGTTAGGGTGTAGGACTTTAGATTAGAACGATTATCAATCTATCTTCGCGTCCTATCTGATGCAGGGCTTAAGACTTCAAGACCCTGGGTTCGAATCCCATGTAAAGCAGAAGTTTTGATATGCCTGATACACATTTTTTTTATTTCTTTGGATATTCTGATATTTCAAGGGAAAGAAAAGAAAAAAAGAACGAAAGAAAATGGTGGTGCAGGGGCGGAGCCTCTGAATTATACAATAGCAGCACTCTTAACTTTGTCTCATGGGAAAATGCCTCACCAATATAGGCCCTAGTTAGCTATTCTGATATGAAAAGAAAAAACGTAAACTAAAAAAGAAAAAGAAAGAAAATGGGGGTGCGGGGGCACCCCCGTTTTCTAGCACTCTATAACTTATCCATTAATTCATTAGATATATAGTATTGGTTTCCATCATTTTCGTAATAAATCTATCATATAAAAACGTTAAATAACGTTAAATAACGTTATGGATACAAACGTTTTAGGTGAACCATATGACAACGTGAAATAACGTTTTACATATAATGTAAAATAACGTTATACTTTGTAACGTTTCAGAACGTTAAAACACGTTCTTTGTTCACTGGGTAGATGATTGGACCATACGAGTGTCGGGCCTTACCTTAATACTACAGTGAAACTTCGTTGTAAGGAGACCTTGTTTATTAGGAGCAGATTTATGTGGTCCCAATTTTTCCTATACATTTATATAGTAAGAAAACTCTCGTAGAAGCAGGTGCTGTTACCTTAACCTCTGATATAAGGAGGAAATTTTGGCTTATTTTCTTATTTCGTACATGCAAACCTTACCCAGGGAAGTCATCTCTCAGGATTACAGTCACATACTGCTTAGAATTGCCTACTACCCCATCCCATAGAGGTGGGGAGAATACTGTTGTAGCTGCTCTAGGGAGGGAGGGAGATCAAAAGCTCAATGAATGGGATCTAGAAGGGCTGTTGACTTGAAATAATACACACACCCATCTAAATTGTATTCAAATCAAGTATAAGGGTATAAGAGACACCTGTAGGTAGTGTACTGTTGTCTGGGCCTTAATAAGGCTGACTTTGCTTATAAGGAGGCCTTGCTTATAAGGAGCAAATTGCACTGGTCCCAAGGTCCTTCTTATAACGAAGTTTTACTGTACTACCCCTTGCAGACCATCTCTACCACAAGGCTCTCATTCGGCCCGTGGCTGAAATTGAAAGAATGCTAGTGATAGCCATCACCTGTGACGCAGGGTTTTGTAGATTATAATGCTATGTGTCTATTGTGCGTCGATTCTGTCCACAGATCGTTTCCCGCCTTCATTGACACTCCTATCATAACCACACACTGTGGTATGTAGTGTGCATGTGTAGTGTGCATGTGTAGTGTGCATGTGTAGTGTGCATGTGTAGCATGAAGGTGTAGTATGCATATATGTGTGCCTCTACATGGGTACCCGCAATTTTGACCGTGTCCCCGGGTCGAATTTTAGCAGTAGTGCAGTGGCATTGTGTCGATCTTTAGCTATATAAGAACAAGGAGAAAAACCCCTGGGGGTCGATTTTTATCCCCAATTTTCTTGTGTCCGTCGATTTTTAAAATGACGTAAAAGGGCCGTGTCGCCCATGTCGATTTTTACCATGTAGAGGCACATATGTAGTGTGCATGCTTACCCAACCCCACCCCACCCCAACGTACCCCACCCTTACCAACCCCACCCCAACCTAGTGTGTATGCCTACCCCAACCTAGTGTGTTTGCCTAGTGTGCATGCCTAGTGTACATGTCTAGTGTGCATTGTATAATGCTATGTGTCTATTGTGCGTCGATTCTGTCCACAGATCGTTTCCCGCCTTCATTGACACTCCTATCATGACCACACACTGTGGTATGTAGTGTGCATGTGTAGTGTGCATGTGTAGCGTAAAGGTGTAGTATGCATATGCGTGCCTCTACATGGGTACCCGCAATTTTGACCATGCTGCCGGGTCGAATTTTAGCAGTAGTGCAGTGGCATTGTGTCGATCTTTAGCTATATAAGAACAAGGAGAAAACCCCCTGGGGGTCGATTTTTATCCCCAATTTTCCTGTGTCCGTCGATTTTTAAAATGACCTAAAAGGGCCGTGTCGCCAGTGTCGATTTTTACCCATGTAGAGGCACATATGTAGTGTGCATGCTTACCCAACCCCACCCCACCCCAACATACCCCACCCTTACCAACCCCACCCCAACCTAGTGTGTATGCCTAGTGTACATGTCTAGTGTGCATGCCTAGTGTACATGTCTAGTGTGCATGCCTTGAGTACATGCCTACCCCATCCCCTACACCAGCACCCACATACCTTACCATGTGAGCCTTTCGTCCACAGATAGTTGAATGGGCAAAAGTGGTCTGACAAAAAGCGTCTCACCCACCCAGAATTCGGACCCAAAGTCGAACCCAAAGTCCTACTCCAAGTGTCAATTGTGTGTCCACAGATGGCAAACTGGTCTGACAAAAAGCGTCTCACCCACCCAGAATTCAGATCTCCCATAGGTTTAACACTAAATGCCGAAATTGACAAAAAATTGACACTAGTACTTTCATGTTTGTCTACAGATTGGAAAATGAGAACTTTTTTGGGAAGGTATACTTTGCCTATTATTTTAGGGGGGAGGCAGTAGATGGGAATGGATGATATTTACGTCATAGGGACAGAAAACACTTGAACTTTGTGCCAATGAGAAATATTTTTGGATAGGCCTAATATTTCTACCCAAAAAAAAATTAAACAATTTTTTTCTTTTTTTGATCAAAAGCGTCTCAGAGACCCGTCGCATAAGACTCTGGGAGCATTTGCTCCCTGAGTCAATTATGTCAGAGACAATGAATTATTTGTGAATATCACATTTTAGACAAGCAGGTGGGTGTGGGCGACATCGCTAGGTCGCCTGGTGGCAAGGGTAGTCCCCATCGCATATATGGAGTCACTTGGACCCTTAGCTGACTGCAGCCTGGTTGTAGCCTGCTCTCCTAAGAGAACCTTACTCCACTGGTACATGTACAGGGTTCCCACAAAAAAATCTGATTGAATTTCATGACAATCAAAGAGGAAGAGCGACTAAAATCACAGGGCGACTCAGGGTTCATGGGGCAAGAGGGGCTAATTGGCACAGTGTTGCAAGTCCCACCCCCGGCCCCACCAAGTCCCGCCCAGGCCCCATCAAGTACCACCCCAGGTAGGTCCCACCAAGTCCCAACCCCCAACCTCATCCCCGAACTCGAGCCCGAGCCCCACCCCCAAGTCCAAGATGTCAGCGTCAACTGAAGCCTAGCTCCAGTTTCCTGCGCGGACAAAGAGTCTTGGTCATTTCATGCAGTTCCATGCAGCATACCTCTACTAATACGCAGATCTGCTAGCTTGGAGGTAGTGGAATATATTCAATCAAAAGTTTCTCGCCTGAGAGTCCCATAGACTTATCATAGAATTGTATACAACCATTTTGGCAATGAAGCTTTATAGTCCACAGTACATTTACATAGAAGCTTCATTGCAGACAATTTCAGAAAATTTTGTGACACTTTTTGTATTGCATTTTTCAATATGATATTGATGTCCAATTTCTTCTGTTGTGCTATCAATCTCTTCGTATTGATGCCATCTATCTTCTCCACCCATTGGCTCCCACCCACCTGTCTTGATAGCTTCCCTGGCTGCCCTGGGCGTCTCCCTTAGACTCAGCGGAACCCTGAGTCAAAAATCTAAATTTTCCATGACATTTATAAAAGCCTTGTAGCGCGGTCAGGGGGGCTAAGCCTGCGAGAGAATTTCTAAAATTTAGAAAGCAAATGGTACATTCTAGGAGAATCAGCTTTGCGGACACTTTTTGGGAAAAAAATGTTGAGGGAGGGAGGCACCAAATTAGGTTACTTGTAAAATACTATACTAAGTAAGTATTATAATATTATTGTTACGATTTCAGGCAAAAACTGTCACGATTTTAGGGTTAAAAAATCGAGAGAAAAAATACGATTTTGGGATCTTAGATTGAGGCGGAAATTTGACCCTTTTTTTTCTTTTTGATAGGAGCAGCCTTTTTTATTTTTTATTGAAGGGCTAAACAAAGTTTGATGCGGCCCCTTTGAAGAGGTGCGGGCGCTGTCCGCAAAGCTGATAATCAATTTTAAGTTGCCTTATATCAATTAAATTATTTTCATATTCCATGACATTCCATGACACAGGGCAATTTCTTTTTCAAAATTCTATGACTTTCCAGACAACTTTGAAATTCCATGACATTTCATGACACGTGGGAACCCTGATATATATAGGATAGTTGGGGTTTCCAAGAGACTTCTTTTTTTTTTCACTTAAGCAGGAGAGCTGTGAATGTGACCGATGAATGTGTAGTCCAGACCCACATGCAGCAGAGATCTAGGAAGTTCTGCTTCGTAGTTCTACGTATACGTTATCCAACGTAAGCTATTAATAGTATGCCAGAGGGCTTACACATGCTTCACATTTGACTTTGGTTCATTATGATAAAGCCCATATCCACATAAGATACAACTCTTAATATAGCATAATAAACTTCAAATTTGTATATCATTTTAATTTCCTACAAATAAAAAGCAGGAAAACGTTACGTGTTAATTGGATTTCTAGGCTTTATGTTTACACTCCTAGGTATAGCAGGCATCTATCTTACCCATCTCTTACATCAGCCTGTTATATAACCTACACTGGCCTCCTGCACCTCTCCCTTTTTAAGTGTCCTGGTGACCACAGACGCTCTGGGTGTCAGGTTCCACGTCCCAATTGGGGAGCTTTTGAGTCTCATATGCGTCCGTCTGTTTAGAGTGAACGTTAAAACGTGATACTTCGATTAATTCAGAGATACCACTCCCTGCATAGTGGACAAAAGTAGGAAGTGGCCTGCTGATATCCCACGTTTCAGTATACTACTCGCACACTAGATATAAGGTTAGGCGAGACTGGAGCTTGTTGCGCCGGCCCGCACTGATAAAGAACTGATAGGATTATAAGGATGGGTACAAGCCCGTCTCTGGAAGGGGTGGTTACCCGCGGACAAGGTATACCAGTCAGTGTGGGTCCTTAATATCAGTGGGCATTCCCTCACCCAACAAAAAGTCAAATGGCGGACCCAGAGGACGTGCCCGGGACGTGCCCAGGGTACATTGAGCGGGAAAGCTGCCCCACACAATGCAGTTATCCACATTGAACATACCGGTACATATATTTACATGGTCCCACATCATGGTTCTTGATGCTTTAATTATGATGATCAAATAATGGGTCAAAGGTAGACATTATGCCAAAACAGTCTTGTCTTGGCACATGTGACAGATCTCTCCAGTTACAATTCAGTTTCCTGCAATTTTAGATGTGTAATGAGCTCGGGAGTCAGCTTTCGGTGCATGGTTCTGCATGTGTGAGTAAGAACACGCATGTGTGAGTAAGAACACGTACATTTCACTCAAATACGGGAGGGGCGCCCTCACAACCCCTAACTAGATTTTTTTTTGACAATGGATTTTGTAGAAATCGCCCCCCCCCCCCCGACCTTGGGGGAGCCGCCCTAGGAAAACTCATTCTTTCAGCGATATTTGTACAGGATGTTTTATACAGAAATTCAAGCGAAAAATGCAGGAAATCCTGCAAAAGCAGGAAAAGTGGCATCTCGGAGACGAGCTGACACCCTGTACAGGCAGGAACCTGATAGATAAGGGGACGGGCGCGCACTCACCCACCCAAATCCACTGGGTGCATCTATCTAGGGGGTTCCCCCACCCCGCTCGAGGTCTGAAAGTCGCCCAAGGTCGCAAGGTCGTTTTTAAGACCCTAAAGTTATCCTATACAAAATTTTGGGAAAAAGTCGCCAGGTCGCTTTTATTATTGTACCAGGTGGCCCGGAAAATGGTCCAGGTCGTTCTTTACCCCCTCTGGAGCAACTATCTACGTGTACCGGGCCCGGGCCACATAGCCAGGCGCAGCCCACACCCACGGGGGGCCACGGGCGGCCGCAGCACCAGGCCGATGTGCTCAGTGGTGCTCGGCTTGTTCCCCCGATTTCTGGGTGTCCAGATCCGCCTCTGAACTTTCCACACACTTTAAGAGGGTATGGGGGGGGGGGGGGGGGGGGGGTCCCCATGCTGCATGCCGATTTTTAGAAATGACCATGTCGCATGTCAATGCCGCTTAATTAATAATCCTCATATCCCATGTCGCCGTGTCGAATATAGGGGTCTACCCGTCTACCCCCATATTTAATACTTTCATATCAAATCAAAATTACAATTTTGGATTTTGTCAAGGGATTTTGTCCCGTTGCAAAAAAAAATCATTTGGCCTTTCAGCTATAGCCACCCTGGCGTAATCCTCGGTTTTGGGCTTCCTCACTGTAAACGCTAGGTTAGAAGTCCAACACGAGGTATTAAACTAAAGAACGATCCAACATTAATCTTTAACTTGTTATTTCATAAAACGTTCTATCTGCTATGGTCTAGTACAGTTTCATCTATATAGCCGCCCTTTCACTTGACCTTGGTTGCGTCGCGTCACCTCTATATAGCCGCGGCAAAAACCGCCGGCGGTTTCACTAGACCATTTAGGGCGATTCATCGCCGTGCCTCCACTGACAATACACATCAAATGATCTGTTTATAAGCTAACGCGACACATTCTAACATTGGGATGTACTGGCTGACTATTGTTAATCGAAAGTGAAACTTCTAAAGTGTAAAGGAGAAGGGCAATGCGAGTCGGAGCAAATCACTCGCCATATTCGCGCCATGAAAGTTGCTCACACCCCGTCTTCCAACAATCGATAAATACTCCAAACCCCGGTCACTAACGGCTACAGTTCGCCAATATACAATACACAAACACACCAGTGCAGGTTTATGATACAAAATATGCTCACCAGAAGCGTAGACGCCAAAGAATATGCTGGAGTAGAGATGAAATGCCCAACGAAGAGGCCCGGCGAAGAGGTCACAAGGGCACTATCACGTCCGTCCTCCTTGGCTGCGTCCTTCTTGACTGACGTCACATGAATCACGCTAGGTGGAGCGCAACAGCTGCTGGTTGTCGGAAACAGTGGGTTCATGGGCTTCTGTTAGTCTCCTCAGGCTGGGGACAAGTGGAAGTTAGTTCTGTTCCACACCGCAGGTGGTGATAAGGTTTCCCGCCAGAGTGTTTTTCCCGCCTCAAAGTGAAGGTGGGGTGAAGCATACTTTATGAGATCATGGTCTGTGGCTGGAAAGGATGATAGGTCTGATAGGGACAGGTTGCCAATTGCTATTTGGCGGCCATGTTTGTTCTCGGACATTAGATACTCGGACATTTAGGTGCTCGGACATGGCCTAGGGTGCTCGGACATTTGATGCTCGGGGGTGCAGAGGGGTACCCCCCTGAGGTCGGAAAGTCGCAGAAATTAAGGGGTTCAGGTCACAAAGTCGCTTTTTTGGACCCCTTAACCATTTGTTAAATTTTTCCAAAAGTCGCCAGGTCGCTTATATTATTGCTGTAGGTCGAAAGTCGTCTCCAAAACAGCCCAGGTCGCCAGGTCGCTTTTAACCCATCTGCAGTCACATGCTCGGACAATCTCTCAGTCCTACCATGGAACTGGAGTGTGAAGATTCGCCATTTTTGTTCTCGGACATTACCAGGTGCTCGGACATTCACCAGTAGGTGATCGGACACCATAGGTACCAAATGTCCGAGCACCACATCTAATAGGCCTACATCTAATGTCCGATCATACCCCTTCCGATAGATAGATGAATAAATAGACAAATTAAATGCTTTGACATTAGTCCTCAGATATTAAGATGCTCTGACATTTTAGGTGCTCGGACATTTTATGGAAATAGCATGAGAAGCCCCGCCCACCCCCTCCATGATCCCCAAGTAAAAATACTTTATTATAATCATGTACAATATACATTCTAACTGCCCTATATACACTCCCCCATGAAAAAAAACGGATTGACATTTCATTTGTAACATAATAAAGCAGGATCAGACGCTATGAGAGTATTTCCCGCCATTTTGAATAGAACAACATGGCTGCTAGATGGCAAATGGCAATTAGCAATTTGCAAATGGCAATTAGCAATTGGCAAATAGCAATTGGCAAATGGCAATTGGCAAATGGCGCACCGGCCTTCTATAGTATGGGTATGTGAGTGCTTTTAGCGACAAAGTCGGCCGGGCGTCAGGCCGACGCCCCGGGCTGACGCTCATGAATTATTTTTCTGGATGTATAGGCATATTCTAAGGGAGGGGATCGGGATGGGGGGTGCCAATTTTCCCTGTCGATTTTAAGAAATGACCATGTTGTACAGTTCTGTCGATTTTAAGAAATGACCATGTCGCCATGTCGATTTTAAGAAAAGGCTATGTCCCATGTCACTATCTCTTATATTCCTCATGTCGCATGTCACTAAGCCAAAAAAGGCTCATGTCGCTATGTCAAATTTAGTGGTCCACACCCACAAGGGAGTGAGCGTTTCCTCCAGGGTTTTGCTTAGTCATGAGAATCTCTGGAATGCAGGTCATCCCAGAGAATTATTTCACCCATAAGCACTTACAAAATTATTTCACCCATAAGGAAATACAGAACAGGGGCATTGGGTCCAGGGTCAGTGGGTCCAGGGCCAGTGGGTCCAGGGTCAGGCTCAGTGGGTCCAGGGCCAGTGGGTCCAGGGTCAGGCTCAGTGGGTCCAGGGTTAGTGGGTTCAGGGTCAGTGAATACAGGATCAGTGGGTACAGTGTAGGTGGGTACAGTGTCATTGACTGTATGCTATTTAGAGTCAAACAATCTCCTGACCCGATACCAATTAATAGATAAGTGATGGCCAACAATAAACACGTTGCTGCCATATTTTTTTTTACCTTGAAAAGGCTTACGACACAACATGGAAATTTAGCATTCGCCAAGACATACAAAAAATGGGACTGGCTGGCAGACTACCACTATTTGTGGAAGGCTTCCTCGCTAACAGAACATTCAATGTCTGACTTGGTACCACCCAGTCCAAGACGGTTGACCAGGAGAGCTGAGGCTCTTGCACTGACACTCCACGGGAAAGTACTGAAAGCTGAAACAGGGGTTAAATTCCTTGGACTCCTTTTTGACCGGGTACTCTCCTTCAAACCCCATGTGGAATACATCCGAAAAAGATGCCAAAAAGCCAGAGTGGGGAGCAGACCAGGAAATTATATTGACAATCTACAAGACCTATATCCAATCACGCCTGGATTAAGGGTCGGTGGTGTATGCATCTGCTGGGAGATCATACTTGGGTTGGCTGAACCCAATTCAACACTAAACCCTCCGGTTTTGCATAAGTGCTTTCTACTCCTCACCACAGCACAGTCTGCAAGTGGAGGCTGGAGTCCCCCCACTGGATTTCAGTCAAGACAAACTAGCCCTCCAATACACCATCAGGGTGAAGGCAAATGAGAGAAACTCAACTCATAACACCAAAGAGGACCAGAGCGTCTTCCGTAGGAATAAGAACGCCACAAAGCCTTTTTCTATGAGGGTGAGAACCCTGATGAGATAGGCTGAAATACCAATCTCAAAGGTCATGAAGGAAGGACCTGCTCAATCCGCCCCCCCCCCATAGACACAGGCAGGTCCCAATATCCTCTTTGATATTATTTGTAAACACAAGAAAGGGGAAACCCAAACCAATACCTACATGGTTTCGCATCTCACAGGCACCAAAAAGGAAGTTGTCTTTGTTGGCTGCTCAGCCACATTGGCATAGAAGGGAACAAAGTTGCTGACCATGGAGCTAAGAAAGCCCTGAGTCGGAACCCCAGCTCGCATCCCATCCTCAGACTTCCTCCTGAATAGGAGCTAGGGAGGGAAATTTGATGCATAATTAAGTCCAGCTGGTGAATGTCAGCAGATTGTAGGGCACATTTGTAGTCATGGTCCCACGGGAAACACTACCTCGTTCACATACCTCCTCCTGATTTGTCAAGAGTTTACCAACCAAGAGTGGCAGAGACGCTGGAGCTCTGACCCAATAACAAGCTGAGAGCCATCGAGGCCTTGATAGGCAAAAGACACAACTATACAGGCTTGACAAAGAGGGAATTGACAAGACTGGCCCTTCTTTGGATAGGTCACTCGCTGCTGACACATGGACACCTCATGAAGGGTGAAAACCAACCAACAATGTCAAGTACCTCTAAGAAGAGTAAGGACGACCACCTTCGTGGCACGTCGTCCATGAACAGTGTCTTCAGCAACACTGACAAGAAAGAACTTCTGACCTTCCTCCGGGAAAGATGTAACAAGGGGAAAACAGGCCCCCCTCCCTTAAGACTCGGTACAGCAGGCTGGAGAAAATAATTTCTAGCCAGATAGAAAGTAGTTGCATACTCGCTAGTTCCTGATCTGCTGGCCCATTTCGTATGGAGCTGCGACTGGCCCACCGGTGTCTGGGAATGGACTGGCCAGGCGACGTGTCAACAGTCTGCGGCACAGTATCTATGTGAGGTAGCACAATAAAGAGGGGTCCAATGCCACGAGCAATGTTCCAACGCCATGAGCCGTGTCTCACTTTTACAAGCAGACTCATAAACACATGTATGCATGCACATACGCTCTCACACACTAATACGCACAACCTAGATGAGGAAAGAAAGGACCGAACATCTGATAAACTCTTGAATAAGTCCCAGGCGTCATAGCACACTTGGATGTAAAACAATCCAATCAATCAGTCAACAGCTGACAGACTCCTGCTCGTCATCCTAATATACTTCTTCGACATTTTGGTGACAGACAGCTTTGAAATGTGCTTTTCTGCGGCAGTTCTTGCATGTCTCACCGATCGTGGGATATGACCCATGGATGTACTCACGGTATGGGTATGGACCCCTAAAATCGACATGGCGACATGGCCATTTCTTAGAATCGACATGGCGACATGGCCATTTCTTAAAATCGACATGGGACATGGTCAGTTAAGTGACATGTGACATGGGCATTTCTTAAAATCGACATGTGACATGGGGCTTAGTGACATGAATAAAAATGTCTCATTTAGTTTAAAGTATGCTACCCAATTCTTTCTTTAAATTTTGTCCTTGTGAGTAGTCAAATTCCAAAATTTTCCTGGGGCCTGCGGCCCCAAGAGCCCCATTGTCACAATTACGTCGCCCCTACATTTTCCCCTTAGTGACACTAGTGACATGGCTTTTTCCTTAGTGACATGGGACATGGCCATTTCTTAAAATCGACATGCGACATGGGGACCCCCCCATCTACCCCCCCCCACGGTTAACACGTTTACCTTCTGACTTTGATCATGCAATCGTTGACTGGTTAAACCATGACCTTTTGACTTTTGACCTTCGTTATTTGACCCAGATGGATTATTCCCAATCTTCCTCTCCTTCCACCAACTCTCACAGCATTAACGGCTTGGGCAGGCTGCAGACCAGCTTGTAATGTCACACTTGCTGGATGACTTGGACAAGAGGGAGTGTGTCATGTTCAAGTTTCTTTGGCATCTCCTTGTCACACAGGCCACTGATAAATCTGTCTCAAAGATCCTCCTTGTCCTAGAATTGGCAATGGGCAGCATTCCCATGCAAACCCCGGAAGAAGCTCTCAATCGACTCTCCAGGCTCCTGCGTCTTTAGATAGATTTGCATTCTCTCGTCAATAGTGTTCTTCTTTGGCACAAATCATTCATCGACCTTCTTGGTCGCCGCCTCTTTCGGATTTATTGGGTGTGGTATGGCTTGGATTGCTGTGGGGACGGTGAAAATAGAACGACTTGAAAACATTCTCTGACTGTCTTCCCATACAGTATACAAGTGTGGACACCTGGACTTCCTCACCTTCATTCTTCTGCTTGGAAACTGACCTGAATCTTATGACCCTCTCTCTTTACTTTGCTGAAGTATGCCCCCAAAGAAGCCGGAGTGGAAAGTAATATTAGGCACACTGTGCGAATTCTGAGCACCACACAACTGGTGGTTAGAGAGAAAACTCATTCAGTCTGTCTGACCTTTGATTATGCATGTGTAGTCGAACCTGGCCAGGCTGATCTGTCTGTACTATAGGAGTCCTGCTCCTAGTCACTGACACTGCACACACACAGAGGCTTCCTTAATACGTATCCATAATTAGATAGGAAGGGTATAATTGTGCCTAGGGTGGTTTAATTCGCAGCACCTAGGATATGTTATTCAGTAATTGAAAGAATACATAGGGGGACAAAAGAGGATGAGTGACTAACATCACAGGGGGACTCAGGGTTTGTGGTGCAAAAGGGACTTATTGGCACAATGTCAGAATTGAATCAAGTGCTTCTTTGTGCTTGCCCCACATTTACCCCACCCTTACCCATACCCATATCCCCTGTCCTTGGGCATCATCGCAGGACACCGACCTAGCCATGCAGTACCATGCAGTTTGAGCTCATCTCCTGCAAAGTCTTTAAAGTCTTACCACCCCTCTCCTAAGAGATAACATTGCGCTGTATAGGGTTCTAACACGTTCCTCCAATGGAGCCTCTGGATGGAGGCAGCCATCTTGTAGGACACCAAATCTCGTGCCAATTCTCATCCTAGGAGTGAGATTCCATGAGATTCCCATTGTCTCTGGCCAGCTTATCAGTGTTATCTTAGGGTAGATATTGGAGATAATGGCCAAGCTGTGAGAGATAAGGGCTGCACAGGTGTGAAGTAGCTCCACTCAGTCATGGTTCAATGACTCTCCCTTCACTCTCCACACAGATGTTTGGCAACTCTCCAAGCAGAATTCAATTATTCTAATTCTTATTTATTTCAGTTTTATGATAAGAAATTCAAAAATCTGAATTGGTAGATGCATACAATATGATATTCAGATGCCATGCATGCAAAAACCATACATTAATTGTTAAAAAAATACACTGCTAGAAGTGGCCAAAGTAGACTATACAAAGAGGCCCAGTAGATGATTGTCCTACCATTTAGATCTGCTGTGTGCCGCTAGGTGGCAGCACCCCATAACGTGTTAGCGCCTAATATAGGCCGTTCACAGGGGTATCACACAGCGCGGACAACAAGCTCTCTCCCCTCTCTTTACATTTATGTCCTATTTATGGCTAATTAACTCCAATGACCATGGCTATCCTTATACCATTGGAAAGCTATGCTTTCAGTCTACACAATATGATGTTTCTGCAATGATTTGTACATGTTGAGTAGTGATTCTATTTGAATGAGTAAGTGAGGACTGGGAAGGGTGAGCTGCAAATTGATAGCTCTCCAGAAACACTCTGTGGGAGAATGTCTATTATGCTGGGGTAAACTGCTCTGATCTTTTTATTAATGACTGATTTGAAAAGCCATGGTATAAGCCTACATTTAATGATGTCACACCCTTTCCTCAGACTCATAGAATCAAAGCTACAGTAAAATCTTTTCTAAAGTACATCAAATCACTGTTAAATTTTAGGAGGCTAAAAGTGTGTGACCACACATTTAAATTCTATATGTGTCTTGTATCTACTGTCCAAGAACCAAAATAAACCGATAAGTCAGCATAATACACAGATATGTGGAGATATCCTGTCTGAGAGGTAGTACATTCCCTATGTAAGTCCACTCCACTGCACCTGGATCACCACCAGCTACACTCTGGCAGGGGAGGGCTATTTCTGACACAATCCACTGCATGGTAAAAGAGGGTCCTCCTGTTCTGTCAAACCCCCTTACTTTCTGCAAGGAAAATTCATTTTAAAATGTTTCTAATGGTGCTAGAGCTAAAATTCTTCCAGCATTTTCTTAGTTAAGATACCACTTATCTATCCTGCATGAAAAACCCAACTTTTCTGCACTCACTAAAAGCCGTCTGAGCACCCTACTGTATACGAACATGCAGTCGATGAGTACACAGTACATTTACATAGGAGGCATCATTGCAGACAAATTTAGAAAATGTTGTGATACTTCCTGTTTTGTAATTACAATGATTTCCTGGGGGAAATGTCAGCGTTTTCCACTTCATACCATGACGTCTATGCAGCAAAATAATACTTGTAAGACTCTATAAAGTTATTGAAAGAGAACAACACTTCCCTGTGATACCGTATACGACTTAACATGCGCCATTAATAATGGGCGCTATTAAATAAAAGAATTTTTTCACTCACAGTACCATAAAACCTTGAGTATAAGCCTGACTTGTGTATTAGCTGCACCTAGACTGGGAATATCCGAGAAGCCAGGGTGAGGGTACGGCTTATACGCGAGTTTTTACGGTATACATCTAAAAGCTTGTGTACAGTACTAAAATGCCCCATAATCAGAGCTCTGGTGTCACTTATAGGATCGGCCCGACGTCGGGATGCAGCTTATACGCGAGATTTTACGGTATACATCTAAAAGCTTGTATATAAACTGCACCACAACTTTATGCTGATTTTATAACCTGCACTACCGATATGACTTGCATAATAGCCGTGGCCTATATGCGAGGTTTTAGGTAGCTGTTTCGAGTTATCGTGTCTACCAATGTATTCATAAATAAATTTAAAACGTTGAGTATACATTTGTATTTGGGCTTTATTCTTCGGCTACAAAGTCACAATCCTGTACAACCTTTGTACATGATACAGAAGCAGTCGGGTCTAATAGCTACTAAAACTGAGACAATAGGAGCTATACAGCATCAACACTACACCATCTACCATCCGGGCGCAACCCATATAAATCTCGGTCAAACCAATAAAATGAAAAAATATGGGTGAAGAGTTTTTTTTTTTCGGACAATAGATCCCCATTGTGCTCTCACTGGTATTTAATTATGTTACAGAAAGACATAGATTACAATCGATTTAATTTTTTACAAAGATCCCCCCCCCCCCCCCCCCCCCCAAAAGTCCACTTAATTGAACTTTCGGGCTCTTTACTGGGTGCCAATTTTATTTGACTGTGTTTGGGGATGGAGCCTTTGAGAACGGACTGAATTTCTATTAATACACTGTTATTGGGAAAGTGTTCTCGTTACAGTGTAGGTCTGTGCATGTACATAATTAGAGCTAGTATGGAGTCAACGCGCTGCTCTGGTAGACCAACTACCTGAAAGGGACAGCCATTGGAATTTTCAGTTGATAATAAACCCCTGCCTCTTCCCAAATGCATACCAAATAAAGTTAGACCCCACGATATCCCCTCCTCCATGGTAGCTTGGCACGGGTATAGCCGGAGATGTGTGTGCTGGGAGGTGTATCTACCTCCAGTAAGGGAATTATGAAAGGTGTGTGGGGGAGGGGGTGGGGGAATTACTTGACACAAAGAAAATGTTGAGTTCCAACCAAGTCACTCTCACTGGTTTATCACTCGTGACAAAAACCCGATCAGGAGTTGTATACAAGATTCCCTCTCATACATCTCCCACACATTTAGCAAGGAGTTATCATGATGCCCGGCTTCCTTTATGTACCTCCAGTCGTTACTGGATGGAAACTGATTATACATTATATATATATAAAGAGATCTGTTGTGATCGCACTCACTTATACATGATCATCGAAATCCATATCTCTGCACAGATACACCGTCTGCACTCACACACTCACTCATGCACTTTTATATAAAATGTATATTTTCTAATATTAAATACAACAACAAACAAAGTAAAATTTACAAAAGACTATACAATTCCCACTGCCCTCTTGCGCTGCAGTACACTCCCAGGTTTTCAATCACATCCAAGTAGATATAATTGAAAAAGAATCTGATCATTTTTCACAACAATCTCGCCATTTATACCTTTTCTCTGTACTTCTTTTAAAAAGTGTGAGGTTATAAATACACTATCACTCTATTACATATATAAACATGTATATTATCTTAAACATAGTCTCTCTTAAGTTGTCGGACTTATGGCAATGCATTTTAACATGCACCAGTCATGCTGTGGCTCTTTTAGGACCAACCGTTTTATGGAAAATATAAGTTAAAACGTTTATTCTTCTGTGTAGGTTAGCTTTCCTTGTCCCATCAACAATAATTATCATTTATGTTTAATTTCACATCCTCTGTCGACCCTTTAATTTGTAGAGGTCATTTTATTAATACATGGTATCAGCCGATAAAACTACTAAGGAAATTAACAAAAAAAAAATCCAAATGAACACTTTTAGATTCAGATTTCAGTACAATAGAAGCACGCTCAAGTACAGAGGAGATTATCAACAAATAAGTTACAAACACAAAATGGGACCCACAAAAGGAAGTCCAGAATTTCTGAATTAATTCACAGCGTCGGCTTCAGATGTCTCACATATCCCTCGGAGCAGAAAACCTTTTTTTTTCACCTTGGTAGAAACCCTGTGGGATGAAGGATTAACCATATCAGTTGGGATGATGGAACTTAACTGAGCCCATATGATGGATATATTTTTTCTGATAATTTAGCAAGATACAACCACTCATGACACTCACATGATGCTCTACATGTCACCCTGATGTGACCACTATATTCTGTACAGTATGATTGCCTGATATCCCAGTAACCTCCTCCTCCTCCCCAGGTCTAGTTCCCACCTGTTACAGGTGGCGACCCTACACTAGTCCCCCATGACCACGCTCCTCATATTTATACATGATTGGTACCGTTATACAACTCTCTCAAGTGGCGGTCAAAATTCTGGACTTTTTTTGTTTCTTTTGATTATAAACGCGCCGTCAGCAACCACTAGGAACCTGGAGTTGGCAATAGAGGGAGATATATTTTTGTAAGAGATTTGCGGGGTTGGGGGGAAAGATCAGAGTACTTTTTATCATCATCACAAAACAAAAAGATTGAAAGCCTATAAAAAGTATTGGCTTCTTGTGAGTTTTTCTCCCGTTCGAGTCGACAGGCGAGTTCCTCCGTTCTACGTGAAGAGTTTTCCGCTACATGTATCATACAAGGTTGGTGTGCAGGAACTGTGAGCACCGGGTACGTAATGCACTGTAGTCATCATACCCACCCAGTCTCTGTGTTATATTATGACTACTATATATTGAGTTTATCACTTTCTCTTTTTCTGCCCATTGGCTTTGGCTGAAGACGAGCCGCTAGACGGTCCCGGGTCGGTTTTTCGTGCTTCGTACTTGCGCATCTTGCGTGCCTTGTCTACGTAGGCAGCTATTAGGGTCCGTATCTTGGCCGAGTTGATGTCTCCACTCTTACTGTGACAAATCTGTAACACAAGTCAAGATGAAACGTCAGTGGATGTATAATTTAGCAAAATCCTTCAGAACGGATGTATGGGTCAGGAAAATTATACAATATTGGGTCAATCAAGGCAACATCTGGACAAGTTTCTCATAGTCTAGACTATATGTTATCGTTGGAAAGCTCCAGTTGAATACAATGTGCTAAATGGTAATGTAGCGGGCACGTATCGCTCGGGGCAGCCCGAGCGTGCGTGGAGAGCGCATTGCCCGCCTATGGTAGCTCAGGTACCGTAGCAGAGCAGTAAGGAAGCAGCTGGCCCTGTGGTGCAGCGGTAGCATTCTCAACTTCGGAGTGGAGGGACCGGGGTTCGATTCCCCGTGGGGCTCGACGTTTTCACTGCCTTCTACACTGGTGCCGTGACCAGGATCCACCGAACCTGGGTTGGGTACTTGAGCTTGTTCAGCTTCTGCTGAGTGGTCTTCGTGGCCTCCGGTCACGTCAGCAGAAGTCTGAAGGGGAGTAATGTAGCGGGCACGTATCGCTCGGGGCAGCCCGAGCGTGCGTGGAGAGCGCATTGCCCGCCTATGGTAGCTCAGGTACCGTAGCAGAGCAGTAAGGAAGCAGCTGGCCCTGTGGTGCAGCGGTAGCATTCTCAACTTCGGAGTGGAGGGACCGGGGTTCGATTCCCCGTGGGGCTCGACGTTTTCACTGCCTTCTACAGTATTTTAAATAAAAATTGATATTGGAGAATAAATTAAATCTTGGAAGCCTGCATATCTTTTAAAAGGTAAAATCCGTCAAAAATACACTTGTAGTCTTGTACTCACCTTTGGGACGGCTTTACGGAGAATTTCTTTATATTCCTCTTTGTCGATTTTCCCTCGGGAATAGTGTGGCTTGATGGCCAGTTTGACTTCTTCTACTACTCTCTCTTGTCGATTCAACTTCTTCATATACTGTAAGAGAAAGGCTCTGGTCAAGTAGTGCAAGTCACAAAACCAACGGTATTTGGTTTCCACGGTGTCCTCTGTCAAGAACTACATTACCCTAATGTGGAGTAGGTCTCTCAAATGGGGTAGACGTTATGGCCATGGAAGAATTTTATTAACCGTAATGGCTAGTCTAATTTTCAGTTTCTGAATAAGCATTGGTCGCATATTCATATTAGTGCCTGCGTATAACGGTAATGAAAATAGTAACCGCACCGGGCACTGTGGAGACCTCATGAGTTGAGGCAAAATCACCCCCTTGTTTTCAGAAATGCAATTCCAAACCTTTTACATGTTTAGGCCTGAATCTCCATTCAGAGATGACACTTACTGGCGAGTTATACGCCAGGACTGCATTCATGCATTATGACGACAAGGGGAATAGTGCATTAAGCATTATGCCATCCTTGAAGGGTGTTAATGCATTTTAGACCTCCTCCACCATCATCCATGAGAGGGTTAAGTAGCATGAATAATGCAGAGTTTGAAGGGTTATAGACGCTGTGCACCAAAACCATTTAGGCTACACCGGTGCGCTATTCTAGCTGTCTCATATACTATGTGTGCTAGAATCTATATTCTAAATTATAAACCAATATGATTATAAACTATCTATTTAACAAGAAAATATAAACCTTATTATCTATAGATAATGTAAATGAAAATTGTATTAAAATGTTTTAACTACATGAATTGTACAGCGAAAGTCTATACTTTAATAGAAACATTTTGGCCAATGGTGCTTACAATGCTTCTGTAACAAATCTACCCTCTCTCTCTTCTTTTCAGGAATCAATTTAAAGAAAATATTTCACCTTTAGAAAACGAGAGAAAATGTTTCACGATTTGTTACAGGCCTGCAATCACTCAAAGTACATGCAACTTAACATCATACCAGACAATAGACAGAAACCAAGAGTGAATCCTATCTATAATAGGTTAATCAACCAAATGGTTAAAAAATCTATAAGTCTCATCTCAGAACCAGGAACATGTTGAACAGGAGTAAAGTACAACATGGAGGGTGGGAGTAGTTTAAGCAGCAGCAGGGGAGCTGAGTTAAATCTACTAGCGACCGTGTTGGTTTTAGAGCATGCATAAAAGTGAGAAGGACTGAAGGCTTGCGTGTGTATGGTATGATCTGTCAACTTGCACGGACGGTCACTGGCATTTTTTTTCTTTCAACAGGGATGCAAACGGTTTTGAAGGTACATATGGTAATCAATATCCTTAGATAAAACCCATAAAATCATGTCAGGGACATAAACCTCCCAATTAGTTTTTCTTTCGAATGTAGAATAGAATTCTTTTCTCTTCAAAGCTTGAAAAATTGTCTAAAGCAAGTATAAATGTGTGCATAAACATTTACAGAGCCAGTGGTCTAGACTATTACTGACATAGCCTATCTAATTAAATAGCCACATCGCTCTGTTATATTCATAATTGGCAACTTCGTACACCTTTATGACGCTACATGTACCGGTACCATTGCCAGCATGGTTCTGCTTAAGCCACACTACACTCGTGAGATTTTTTCTTGTAGAATGGTACTATAGCCAGATGTTCCAATTCCCCACAACTTTTCATCATTTTGCATACCTGTTTTTGAAAGTTTAAAAAAAATAAAAAAGAGAAGCAGGGGGAGTGCATACGCTACCTTCCAGGCCAGTTTCTTGCCACCCACCTTCTGGCGTTTGTCAAGTTCGACAGCAGATGTGGGGACATCATCGTCTTTAGCGTCCATTGAGCCCCTGTGTCTGCTCGACTTTTCATCGTCTAATGGTGGCGGCGAGAAGGAGACCAGATTCTCATCGTCTGAGAGTGGCGAGGCCACATCCATGTCCACCACCTCTACATCAAGGTCTGTGCCAGATTTACCATCCCCGCGTTCCCTTCCACCAGGGAGTGGGGGCGGTGGCATAGGCACTTTGAAAAGGCCAGAGTCTTTCTTACCTACACGGGCGTTAAGGAGCTGTGAGATTTGCTCCATCTCCTCGAGGGCTTTATGCGGTAATGGCGGCGGCGGCGTGGCTAGATCCACCTTGTCCCCCATGCCCGGAAGTCCTGGTGGTGGCGGGGGAAGCATGCCAGGCCGCATGCCTGCCATGCCCGGAGGAGGGTGGTCGAAGCGCAGGTGCTCCGGTGGGCCTCCGTTCTGGGCTGCTTGCATGCCCGGGGGGAGGCCACGACGGATGATCACATTGTGCGGCCACATGCGGCCGGGTGCGAACTGTGGCATGAAGGGTGGCGGGGGCCCATTGACCATCATGTGGTTCATGAGCACCGGGCGGCTCCCGGGTTGGGGAGGCATGCCCTGCTGTTGCTGCTGCATCATGGCTAGAGACCCCATGTTCTGAAGCACCATGTTTTGGGGTACAGCGCCTAACCGGGGCCCGGCCGCCACTCCTGGCTCTGCAGGGGGCAGGTCCGGGGGTGGCGCTGCCAGACGCACTAACGATGCGCGTGGTGCAGGCTCTGCTGGAGGGGGAGCGTTGGGAAGGGGCGGCGTCTGAGGAGGTTTGGGTTTCTCCACTACAGTCTCTTTCTCTGGGGATGGTTCTTTTGGTGACTCAGATTTTTTGTCTTTCTTGCTGCTTTCCTCCTCGTCTTTCTCAGGCACTGGCTCTGGAGGTTGCTTGTCATCGTCGATGTAAAGTTTGTTCTCCCCCTTGTCTGGGCTTCCATCAGACTTGGGTGAGGCAGGCTCCTTCGGCCTCGGAGGACTACTCGACTCCGTCGGATCAAACGGATCATAGTCCGATTCCTCCTCATCTGATCCAAATATGTCTAATTTGTTTTTATTGACAAGAGGGGTCTTTTTGGATTTATCTGGTAGTTTGAAGGTGACCTTTGTGTCTTGTTTTTGAGGTGTTTTGGTGTGTGGGACTGGTGGGGCAGCGGGCTGCCGTGGTTCACGTGGTTCTCTTGGTTCACGTGGTTCTCTTGGTTCACGTGGTTCCCGCGGTTCACGTGGTTGCTGCTGAGGAACCTCTGAAGTTCTATCCGGTTTTGAACTAACGGAGGATGAGCTAGTTTTCGAACTACCAGAGGATGAGCTAGTTTTTGAACTACTGTTGTAGGGTGGGCTAATTACAATGGGATCAACATCAGGGGGTGGTGCTGCTGCTGCATGTTTCCGTGCACTTTTCTTCCCACCCTTAAACTCTACTTTGATAATTTCACAATCGGGATCCTCATCGCTGTCATATAATTCCTGCACAGCTACTGGTTTGACCACAGCACTCTTTACCTCGGGTCGTTCTGTCCTGCGCTCATACGAACCCTCGTCTTCGTAACGGTACTTCTTGCTTGGGTCCTGGTTCTCAGACCCTTGATAGAAGTTTCGTTTCAATTTGAACCTCCTACCTGTGTTTTCCACGTCAGAGGCCTCCTTTAAGGATTGACTGAACATTTTCACTGACCCCTTAAATGCTTCAGCATTAGAGCGTCTCTCTCGACTGCGCTCACTACGCTCACTGTCCTTGTCCCGGTGATCTCGTTCTCGGTCTCGTTCTCGGTGGTGTGGACTGTGGGACCGGGACCTTCTGCGGTGCTTTCTATCGGGACTGTCTACTCCTCTGTCCTTTTTCTTCTTGCGGGGTTTCTCCCGTGTTTCCTCCCGTTCCTGGGATGGTGACCGAGAGGCCCGCTCGTGCCTCCTGCTTCTACTCCGTTCATGAGACCGTGACCTGTCTCGTTTGTCCCTGTCCCGCCGGCGCTCTTTAGAGCGAGACCGGCTTCGCTTTTTGTGCTTATGCCTAGAAGAAGAGGTCGTAGAGGACACAATAAGTACTTCCTCACCACCAGAATCGTACTCAGTTGTCGCCACTCTCTCTACCCTCTCCTCTTTGTCATGATCACGTCGCTTTCTGCGTCTACGGCGGCTCCGAGGGGATTCGCTTGGCTCTTCCTCCTCTTCCACCAATGCTGCCACAGCATCTTTTTTGTGCTTCCGTGATTTTTCCCCATCACGCTCACTCCTGTCACGATCACTCCGATGCTCGCGATCACCTCTATCACTTCTTTCACTTCGACTCTCACGATCACCCTTGTCGCGATCACCACGATCGCGTTCACGATAGGCACGTTCACGCTTCTCCCAGCGTGGGAAGGTGTCCTGCTTTTCAATGCGACTTGCCCGCTCTAGGACACTGCGAGTGGGCTGCTCCTCATCATTCTCTGTCGTCTCTTTGCGCTTGAGTTTTGGGATGCGTGGGAGCTCTGAGATGGGCACCATCTTCAGGTCATCATCAGAGTCTTCCATGTCATCATTGTCGCCCTCCTCGTTCAACAAGTCTTCTGCCACCAGGTCGCTGCCAGTCGGCGAGTCACCTCGCGGCTCCATCTCTTCACGGTCCTCATCATTCTCACTGCCAGCGTCTCGTTTCTCCTGCTCTTCCTCGTCTGAATTGGCTTCATCCTCTCTACGATCACGGTCCTCCTCTTCATCACTATCTTTGTTCTTTGTTGGATCTTCCTCCACCTCCTCTCGCTGCTGTTCTTTCAAGTTGCTACTACTGGCATTACTGGCCTTATCATCGTTGTCGTTTTCTAACTCAGGGGCCTGTGTGTCCTCCTCTTCAGACTTTTCATCAGGGTCAGAGGTTGGGGCAAACGGATCATACTCTTCTTCAGCTTTGTCCTCTTTATTGTTAGAGTTGCTGACCTCATCTTTGCCGTCTTCATTTTCAGCTTCATATTTGGGACTAGGAATCTCTAGTTCATCTTGTGACTCACTAGGGCTGGCAGGGTCATACTCCTTTGAGCCTTTATTATTAGTGTTTTTATCACTGTTTAATGTGTCGGGTGGCGTTCGCCGGCCCGTTCCCTCAGCTGCATTATCCTCACTATCAGCACCTTTGTCATCATCACTATCACTGTCCTCGTCTTTATCCCCATCCCCAGTCCGCAGCGTGCTAGCACCAGCACCACTGTCTTCGTAGGATCTGTCGGCACTGTCCCGACCACCACCGGCACCATCGCCACCAGCACCACCGTCATGATGGTTGTCACCAGATGACCCACTGGCGTCTTGTTGGCCATCACCATAGTTACCAGTGTTCTGGTCACCATCAAGTGAGTTGTTCCCTGATGTGTTGTCGCTGCTGCCACCGGATCGCGGCGAATCAGCCGGACTGTTGTTGGAATTACTGTCACCAGCTGTGTTACGCCGGAATTTAGCCTCCTTCAATCCTGGTAGTCCCCCGCCCTTTGGGGCTATCGACGTTGGGGTTTTAATCTCGGGTACTCGGTTATGCTGCAATGACCCTGAGTATAAAAGGAAGAGAAAATTGGCTGTATATTATTTGTGGTCTTTCAGTTGAAATAGATACAAAAGGCAAGAATATCAACTATTATGTTATCATTATCTATAGCAACATTTTTCTCTAGCCCTAAATTATTGTCATACCCTTACATGGCCCAAATTATGCTTATATCAGATCCTACCATAATATCTTAAAGATTATCCTTCTTCAAGATTAATGAACACAAGGTGGCATGCATGTCCAGATGACTTACCGTCTCGCCGTATGGTCACCTCATCCCCCTTGAGGTGCAGGAGACTCTGCCCCATCAGGATGTTACCCAACAAGTCAAAGCCGCCGGTCGATGACGCCGCTGGACGCTCCACCTGGGAGGCCGTATCTCGTCTGTTGGACAGTGAGAACAGAATGACATTAATACTGGTCAAATTAGTCTGCCTCCAAATGAATTATGTTGGTACATGGCCATTATTCTTGCATATCTTCTCCAGGCAGGGCATGCTGAAGTTCCTAGAGAACAATTAACATATTACACTTTTGCTGGTGTACATAAGTTTGTGCCATTCATCTCAAATTCATTGTACCTACATGCTTTTTTGTGATATGAAGGACAAAGTAAAATATATGTAAAAAAAATACAACTTTCTCATCAAATGGCTCCTAAACACCATTATTTCCCCATGTTCCGACCACTATACCTGTTTGTAGCTACTCGCGGCCTTATTACACTGCAGGACTTCATAGAAGCCCTTGAGAAGTGTGATACTCTAGCCGTCCGCTGCGCTACTGCCGTGCTTCCCGATCCTCCTCCTCCTCCACTACTTGTCGGCATCTCATCATCACTGGAACCCCTGCATATAAAGACACTCACAGAATTAGGAAAATATACAGCAGTCCAACATTATAGCACTCCAATGCACTATATGGATATATATCTAAAACTGGACATCGACATCCATGTAACAGAAAGCTATATTTATTAGAAGTAGAAATCCATGAATATCTATATGAAGGAGAACACCATGTTCATGCCTATATGTCTGTGTGTATGTTCATTTCGAAATTCAAGATTGCAACCATTGATTGAATGCCACCATGCTTTCAATGTAATCTCGAATTGCAGTTGCAGTAGTTTGATACTAATAAAAAAAAATCTATTCTATTTTTCTTTCATGAACAGTTGGCATCCCATAGATTCAAGATGGCTATCACTTATTGAATGTCCCAATGCTTGAAATGCAATCTTGACTTGTAGTTGCATTAATTTGATACTATCAAAAAAACAAATCCTATTTGATTTTTCCTTCATTCAACCCATTCAAGATGGCTACCATTTACTAAATGCCACAATGCTTTCAGTGCAATGAAGAATTGTAGTTGCATTAATTTGATATCTATATAAGAACATTTCTATTTGATACCTTTTTCAAACACAGTTGGCACCCCATAGGTTTAGGATGGCCACCATTCATTGAATGCCACAATGCTTTAAATGCAATCTTGAAATGTAGTTGCATTAATTTTAAACTGTTAAAAACATCCAATTTAGTTGTTTTTTTCATGAAGAGTTGGCACCCCATAGGTTCAAGATGGGCACCAATCATTGAATGCCATAATGCTTAAATGCAATCTTGAGTTGCTGTTGCATTAATTTGATTCTTAAAAAAAAAACTTTCTTTTTTTTCTTTCATGAACAGTTGGCACCCCATACATTCAAGGTGACTACCAGTCATTGCATGCCACAATGCTTTAAGTGCAATCACAAATTGTAGTTGCATTAATCTGATACTAATAAAAAAACTAATTCTATTCTTTTTTTTATTTATGAACAGTTGGCACCCCATATATTTAAGATGACTACCATTCATTGAATGCCCCGATGCTTGAAATGCAATCTCGAATTGTAGTTGCATCAATTTAATGCTAATAAAAAACAAATTCTTATCAATTTTTCTTTCATGAATATTTGGCACCCCATAAGGTGGCCACCATTCATATTAATGCAAATAGAATGCTTTAAGTGCTGTCACGACTTGTAGTTGCATTAATCTGATACTAAAAAAAAAAAAATCTATTTGAATTTTCTTTCATGAACAGTTGGCACCCCATAAATTAAAAATGCACCCAGCACCCAGGTCAACAGCTATATACAGACACGTGTACCTCCCCTGCCTGTTCTCCTTCAATGCACAGTGAAGAGGGTGGGAGGGGGTGACCCTCAACAGTGCATAAACACTTTGATTGGATGACAATGCAGTTTTTATATTACAACCTAAATTTGTGCAACGAAAATCATCAAGAAATACTAAGTATTTTTTCCAAAGAATAGCTTTTCTAGAATGGCTCGGTATTCAGGAATCCTACTGCGAATAAAAAAATGTCAAATTCTAATTCTAAATACCTGAAAATTGAGAAATGCTGGCGTTCACGGGTTATGTAGGAAATGTACTAAAAACAACAAAAAGGGCAACAAAACCCTAATTTTCTCAAAAACTGTTCAGTAGGATTTTTTCTAACTGAGGTTCCACTGTTTTCTACCCTCATATTACACATTGGCATAGAGAATATATTGACACCTAGTCAGGATTTTGTGCTAGGAGCAATCTGTGAGGCGAAAAACAGCCAAAATGAGCCACTGGTCTGAAGTATAAAACTGGGCATCGATCACTATAGAGCTACAAAGAGACAGAGAATCGATGTCCAGTAATAATCACTGTGAAATAGTATCCATTAACTGAAGACAATTCTAAATATTTTTCAGTCAGTTAGAAATAGACAAACACGAATGAAGTAAGCACCAGTCAACTATTGAAAACTGAGGGGGGTTCATTAGCCGAGGGAGGCGTGCGCTTTTGGCGAGCGGCGCGCGCCATTTGGCATACCTCCACCGTTGCAGGTACGCTCATTTTTGCCTAATGAACACACGGCTGTTTCAAGAACAGATATTTGTATAATCAAATTCAAAAATTTCGTTCAAAGATTGTTTGATATAAACTTACGCAAAGGGGTCCAAGTCATCCCGGTCCCCTAGGATGGTGAGGCTGGTTGAACCAAGCTCTCGTTGGGGACGGTCCGCCCAGAAAGTACCAGAGTTGGCGCGAACTGTCGGGATGGTGGTTCCGATTGGAGGCGACTTTAGTCCCAGGGTTTCGGCTAGACGTGTCTTCACTGACTTGGGGGTGGCACGAAGTGTACGTACCTTGATGGCATAAAGTGCAATTGGTTAGTTTATGATGATTGACATCTTCTCTTGACCAACATGTCATCTTTCAGAGACTAATTCATGTTTTAAACTGTGATTCTTATTTTCTTTAGCAGATTAAAGAGGAGAGAATTACAATAGCGACATAAACACACGATTACAGGACCATCAAATACACTGACCACAAGAAACTAGTGTATAAAAGACTCATACCCTTCCTTTCCTTTTGCCTTTTTTCCTACTGACTTTCCTCCTTTTCTTTGTTTTTGATTTCGTCTTTGTCCTTCTTTTCTTTACAGTGGTGCTTTTAGTTCCAGTGGTACTCGTCTTTTTAGTTGTTGTTTTTCTTTTCTTTGTTGTGGTCTTCCGTTTGGTCTTCCTTTTCCGGGTTTTCCTTTTGACGGTCCTCTTTCGAGTGGTGGTCTTCTTACGGGGACTGGTGGTGCGTCGTGTGGCTGGTGTGGATGTGGACGGTGCATCAGGATCGTCCTGCACAGTAACAAAGTAGGAGAACACCTCAGTATCTTCCATGTCACATGATGTCTGAGTAGATATGTCACTCAGTCTGACAATTTGATGCAATACTGGTTTAAAATGGTTTAGTCCTCAGTAAAATACTACATCAGGATAATGTTAAGGATGACCTTGTTAAAAGCATTCATAATATATCCCATCGCATCTATAATGCAAATACTTTAAGTTGCTGAATCTTCCCTGACACAGTACCATAATTCCTATCACTCCTTTAACGTCCATCTCGCTTATATTATGGTGCCCCTTACCTCCACAGCCTGACTGGCATCTGATTCATCTTCCTCAGAGTCGCTGATGATCCGGCGGCGGCCTCGTACAGAGCGGATCTCTTCTATCCGTGTTCGGACGCGTTCTGCTGCCAGCGTGCGCGGTATCATACGGCGCAGGTGGGCACTCAGGTCCGGCTCTGCGCGCCGTCTACGTGGGGTCACCTCAGCAACAGCTTCGACTTCTTCTTGGACCACATCAGCAACTACAGATGGAGAGGTATCATGTTAAATAACCTCCCTTCATCAAATGATGCCAGTACCATCTCTGAGGTTGAATGGACGTTTTGTCTTAAAAACAGTTCCCATAAGATGTTAAAATTACCTATAACAATGTTATGGTGAACTATATCAAGGGTAGAGCCTCTATATATACGATAGTGTTAAAGATTTACTTGAACCACAATTACAAATGCATTACCTCCGAAGGCTGCGCAGTCAGGGCAGAACCATTCACCAATAGGTACTCTCCGCAACGGCGGCTCCAGACATTCACAGTGGTATCTGATAAAACAAATGTCTAGTTTTAACATTTTTGGCAGCACAACTTTCATGATATAAAAAAGAGCGTAAGTTTCTTGTTCCATTAAAGATACATCCATCTATGAACCATCTATTAATATAAATCTTACAAAAAGTAATATATATAATTTCCCCATTGTTTATGCGTGGGCTGAACGGTCCACGTAACCCTTGACACCCAAGGCCCAGGATAGACAGTTCAAAATTTGAATATATTTGTTAGGAAATTTCTAATCTGAGCTAGGGAGCTGGTTATTGTGATCTGTAAAAGCTGGACAGCAACGAACAGTGGCACTGGTTCGCACCAGTGCACAGCAAAGCATTCTTGAATAGGGAGGAATTCCTGCCAAGATGGCCGACTTCTCGCGTCGGGCGATAAGCGTTGTACATTGTTTAGGCCCAGAGGGTCGACAATAGACTAAAGTAGCCCCTTTACTCAGACCGAAGCACTCATGCGGGATAAGATGACTTACGCTAGGTCACAGCCGTCACAGAGGAGCAACCTGTCCTCGTGGTCTGAGCGGCCGCAGACCTCGCAGCACGTGTTGTCCTCCTCCGCTGCTGCCTCAACCTGCATCTGTTTGTCTTCAACTTTCACCTAAAGCAACAAGGTTTTTATATTAGTTTGTTTTTTTTAAATTTAATAGACAAAAGAAGTTTTGTGCTCAGATAACCAAGGCTAAAGGAAGGAATAAAATGATAGGTGGTTCGATATATAAAATTGTATACGGTATTCTAAAAGGCAATTCGACATTTGGTATTTTGTCATTAAAGGATGATGAATGAACTCTGAAATGTGGGTACAGTAAATAACCATGAGGATGAAGTTGAATTGCACAACACTGCGAAAGATTTATGGATGGAATGCTTGATGAAAAGATATCATATGTTAAATGCATGGTTCGATAACTATATTCAATGTCATATACCTGTTTGATAACAGGGCCATCTGACTCGTTCTTCACTAAGATGAGATGGTAAACCTGACGATCCTTCGGACACGTATTCACATTCTGAAATAAATTGTTACAAATCATCAGTATCAGGAAGAATATGGAAACTGAGTACGTGTCATTTTGCATGCGAAATAAGTTTTCCATTTGTATTGTATTCAAATCAGTAAGATTCTTTTCCTGTGTTCAGTGGAAGTATATAAATATCATAATCCATTGGACGTAGATTACAATAAAAAATAATGATTTCCAATAGAATTGCATCAAATAAAGTCTTATTTTCTTACCTTTGACCACTCAAGAATACACTCCAAACAGAAAGCATGGTCACAAGTCTCGGGCATACCGAGCTTCTGGCCCACGAAGCGACTTAGGCAGACCGGGCACCGTTCCGATTCCCCATCGCTCAGGTCACTAACGTCATCAAGGTTGGGTTGTGAAGAACCAGAACTTATTTGATTATTAAGTTTGTGCGTCTCTCCATCGTTATTATTCTTATCATCTGCCTCTTCTTCAGATTCAGACTCGGAGGTTTCGCTGCTTGATTCCCACTCTTCACCGTCTTCCCCTTCCTCATCGCCCTCTTCTGGAAAACAATATGATTTCATTACTCTAGGTCACTTCATGCATTTTAGAGGCGTCATATAATGGTTCATATGATCGTGATTGGAAATATAACAAAAGTACAACACGGATAATTAATTCCATCCACAAAAGAAAGGATAGCGATCTCATCTTTTCTAAATTCAACCTTGTCATGTGCAGGCCTACGCCCTAAATAAGGCTATGGTATTGGTATTCTAAGAGAGCTAAAAAGCTGCTCACTTTTTATTTATTAATCAGTTGTATTTATCCTGTTACACTGATTGACATGAACATATACACATCTTCTTACCTTCCTCTCCATCGTCACCCGTCTCGTCACCGTCACTCCCCTCGTCACTTTCTTCACTCTCAGAGCCACTCTCGCCTTCTTCTTCAGTGTCCATGTCGCTCTCCTCCTCCCCATTGGTGAGCTCCTCCTTGAGTTGCTCGGCCCCATCACCGACTCCCTCCCCGCGCTCCATGGTGGGGGTAGGGAAGTAATGTTAGCTCTCTTAAATACCAGTACGCCTTATGATATCTGCAAGAATGAAATGACCAATCCCATTACACATGTAGCCCACATCTTATAGTTTATTGAGTTTTAATATTAATAATACTCGACTGAATCTAGGTTCTAAATCTACCATGATAACCATCCATGTTTTAAAGGCATATAGGCCTACGGCTACGGTATTTTATGTTCCTCACATTCCTGAGGAATGTTTCATCTAGATGCCCAAGACCAACAAGATGTTGCTGCGTAACACAACTATTTGATCAGTAGGCCTATTGATAGGAAACTATAATAGCCTATATCAATGCGTAGTGGAGACTCGAGTCCTGTTTCTTTTCCTTGCTTCCCCCTACTATTTATCTACTCACAGCCTGGCCTTGACTTTTGAGGGTCCAAAATAATTTCTGGTGTTGCCACAGAATCAGGTAGCTCATCACAGATAATTGGACCATAATGTGGACAATTGGTTGATATATAGTTTTGGTCCTAATAAGCAAGAACAGTAACACTGCCTTAACCTAAGCCTAAGGCCTTACTTAGGCCATTCCAATCACGGCTTTGACAATGAAACCAGCCTCAACAGTGACAACAGTCAACACTGGCACGTCCAAGTCTAGGAGAAAATCCCTATTAGTGGCACAGCCATAGAATATTGTGTTAAATGTATTTGTTGATGCAATGCTAGTCTAGATTCTCCGTTCGGGCCAAACACGGTATGTACGCAGGGAAAATGGGATGGCGTCACTTGAGAGGTGAATCCACTACTCGGAACTCCTGACCGTCAGTCACAAAAAGAAAGGGCCAAGCCGGCGAGTTGTCACCGACTCGAACCACGCAGGTGGGCGGAGCGACGGGCCCTATGACAATACACACCCCAGGAACTCGCCGCCAGCAACGAGTGCACTCCCTATAATACTTTTCCAATGTGGGTGTTCATTGTGCAACCAATCATTACGGCAATCACCACACAATACACATTTAGCCGTCCCCTCCGCCGACACATGCCCGACTGTGTGTTGTCTGGGAACTGCACAAGCGACACACTTGGCTTGGGGGCTCGCGAGAACGAGCAATTCCTCGGCCATTTCTGGGGCAATTCCACATCCCAATGCACTCCACATCACTAGATTATGTGTGTATGAGTCCAATCCGTCCATGGCAAGACGCGCTGTGATGGAAGGTGGGTGTGAATGGGAATATTTATCCATGATACACACTCACCTTTGCGATTTGGTTCTCTCTCGCATCCGACATATTGATTGTAGGACCCGGATGGAGAAGCGGAAATGACGTCACGCAGCGCGCAATTTGACGCGTAGCGTTGCATCGGGTCCCAAACATAAACAAAGCCAAAACATCTTCAATCAAAGATTTCTTAGTTAATTATCTTAACTAAATTGTCCAGGTAGTTTATTGTTACCGTACTTGTTTGTTATTGAGCATTGGCGTCAGTGTTTAGAGAGTACTTACTGATTTTGCACCTAATCGGAAATGTTGCACCGTTTTTAGACCGGCAGGTGCGTGCAGGAGGAGGCGGCGCCGGCCACGGGACAGGGACAGGGTCACAGGAGCAACAATCTGTCACTTGAGGTTGGGTCACGGGACAACACGGATCATCTCAAGTCAAGGAAGCCGGTCAGGTCATTTCTCCGTCTACAACTGGACTAGCAAGACTCCACGATGGACACTATATTCAAGTGAGTTTACTAGTTACAAAAGATCAAGTAGGCCTGTCTTTAATTGTTCAATACACAAAAACTACACACACAGCAGAGTAGATCTAAGTTCTAACTCAAGACTTAGCCTTAGGGAGTGATAATTTATTATCAACAACAGGGGGGGGGGGGGGGGGGCAAACAAATTTGAACCCCTTGACCGGGGTGGGGGGAAAAATTGAGACTCCTCTTGGGGGGGGGGCAAAAAAATGTAACCTGTTTTGAGCCAAAAAGCCAGCGCGTTACTATGCTTCAAAGGGCCCGAGCGCGAGCCGATTTTCGACCCTAAGGGGGGGGGGGGGGGTAAAAAAATGTCACCCCTTGACCGGGGGGGGGGGGTGTAAAAAAATTCGCGCGCTCCGCGCAGAAACCCGCCGCCCCCCGTGTTATTAAAAAATGATCACTCCCTTACCAAATAAAGCTATACCGTACTGGTAAAAGTTAGGGAGTGATCATTTTTTAACAACAGGGGGGGGAGGTGGGTTTTTGCGTGGAGCGCGTGAAATTATTTACACCCGCTCGCGGAAATATGGGAGGAGGGGGGGGTTGCGGTACCTTCAACGAGGAGAATATGTTCTAGGCGCTCCCCCCCCCCCCCCCCCAAATGAATAAATGAACACTCCCTAACAAATAGGGTACCAGTAGCCTAGGACTCCGTGTGAATGGGGATATACTGACTTTTTGACTGTGGGTACTGAAAGTCGAAACCGAAACAGCATTGTACACGAGTGAAACCTTGGGTTAAGTAACACCCCCGCCCCATTTTCACAGATGTCAACTGACAGGGTGACATCTTCCTTTCAGACATTGAAGTCAACATTTGGTATTTCTTGGCCTTGAAAAGGAGTGCACACTCACTATGAAAGGGGGACACTTTTGGAAGGAGTTCACGAGGGGGGCTTTTTGGATCGGCCTTTCTAATACCGGTATGATACCAGTGGTATAAAATGTTAAATATATACATGTACAAATGTACTACATGTACTTAAACTATCTCACCGGGAATGGGGGTATAGCATCCGTCTTAGTCCCAATATTATATGTCAGAACATGTTTCGTGATCCTGCTTTATCAGTGTTGTTAAGCTGTTGAGATAGTTGCTTATCAGAAATGGGCTCAGTAATTACCTTATAGTACCACTTGCACTTATCATACAACAGATCTCATATTAAGTGAAATACCGGTACAGTCTAGTGATAAGCTAATGTCCATGTAGTACAATACAGTAACTGTATTTTATACTAGATCTATACTCTTTACACTTAGTCGATAAAGGCATTGGAACAACACTTTCTATCTTTAACACTGTATGTTAATCTACAGGTGTAATTTGTAACTCCCACCACTTCTACATGCACGCATAATTTCTCCAGAGGGCCACGAGAACGAGGTACCAGGGTACAGCACAGTAGACAAATGTACAGCAAATTTCCTTTTGTAGTATTGGAAGGTAGGCCTACACAGTTATGAAGGTGAATATAAAAGGGCCTACAATCTAGATTGCCGTACGTTTATGAACTAAACAGTGGACCATTGTCATTGATTGAGTAACGCCTGCCACCACTTGTACAGATATACCTGGCTGATATAGTACATGTAGATATCTCCCTGACCTGATAACGTTATCAGGGTCGGAGTGTCTCAATACTACTATACTCAATACTATATAGCGATATATGTGTACCGGTAGGTATCAATTTAATACGCAGAAATTAATACTTTAACCACAGTACTATGTAGACATATGAAAAGCAAAGGCAAACTCTCATAGACTTCTACACGAGAATTTACGGTACACATGTACCGGTACCACACTTGGCAGGAAGAACAAAAGAAAACTGCCGCCTATAAAACGCATACAAAAGGATCAAGATTTGGTTTTGGCATAAGCCACAGGCCCCTCATTTAGTATATTGGAGTGCAGGGTCATGGCTGAGTACACTTGTCTTGTCTGCGACTCATGATCAGCTAGGTAATTGAGTTATGGATAATTTGCTGAAAGATTGTTTGGTCGATGAGTAAATTGGTAATTGGGTGGTGGAAAATTGGTCACTTGGTATTACGGTGGTGGTATTTTGGATTAGGTATAATTGGGTGACAGGCAATTGGTAGGCAGTAATTTATTTGTGGGTAATTGAGTTGGTAAGTCATTGAATGATGGGCAATTGGGTTGGTGAGTGAGTGAGTGATTGGTAAATTCGTTATTGGAAAGTTGGGTAGTGAGCAATTGGGTGGTGGGTGAGTTAGTGAGTGATTGGTAAATTGGTTGCTGGATAGTTGGGTAGTGAACAATTGGGTGGTGGGTGAATGAATGAGTGATTGGTAAAACTTTAAAAATCGACACGGGCGACACGGCCCCTTTAAAAATCGACGGACATGAACACATAAAAGTAGAATGTATACTAATGATATAGGATAAAAATCGACACGGTGACACGGCCCTTTTGCTAAAAATCGACACAGCGACATGGTCAAAAATAAGGGTACCCATGTAGAGGCACATAGTTGGGCAGTGAGCGATTGGGTAGTGTGTGATTGGGTTGGTAGGCAATTCAGCCATGGATAATTGTTACTGTGTGGTGGGTTTTGGGGTAATGGATAATCGGGTGGTAGGCATTTGAGTCACAGGTAATTGAGTGGCGGGTAATTGGGTTGGTGTGGAATTATACAGTGTTAAATCTGTACGTTTTTTGGGTAATAGGCTATGTGAGTGAGAAGGTAATTAGATGATGGCCAATTGGTACTGTGTTGTGGTGGTAAATCGGGTGACGGCTAACTAAATGATGTGTAATTGGGTTGGAAGGTACTGTTATTAAGTGATGATTAGTTGGCTGGATGGTATTATAATTGATCAGTGGTAGGTAATTGTGTTGGTGGATAATCAAGTAGATGGTGGGTAAGTGGATGGTAGGTAATTTGATGGTGCGCAATTGAGTGACAGACAATTGGGAGGTGGGTAATTGGGTTGGTATGTGGGTGTTTGGTTGATGGATAATTGGGTTCGTGGGTTGAAAAAAATCAAGTTTTTTCCTGATTTCAAGTTTTTAAATGTCGCGAAGACCTGTCATCATTAACTAGATGACCTTTATTCAGCGGCTTCAATTTGAACTTTTTTTTTTTTAGATTGGTCACTTTCATCTCTGGTTTTAGGTGATTGCTAAGTAAGTGATCGATAGTAGGTTTGTAGGAGGGTGGGTAACATTGAGCGATGGATAATTGGTATTGGGTGGTGTGCAATTGGGTGCCAGGTAATAGCCAGCCCTTGCCCATTGTTGAAAAGAATGATGACTCCTAATGCTGTCCCATTTCCATAGACCCTGGTACCCAAGTACCCATGTTGCATGGGTAATCTACACGCTAGCTACAGCTGATTAACATAACCTCATGCATTGTCTGCCCTATATACATGACTAGCCATGGCTACTCTGAGATTGTAATATGTATATGTATGCCTTTATGTATTATGTATGGAGGGCATGGAGGATAGTCTGTGTTATTCTTACACAGCAGGCCAGTGTGTCAGTATGTCTCCGTGGATTTATGTTGTGCTGTATACACAGGAAGGGGATGGCCTGCTTGATACAAATATAAGCCCAAACTTCTGTATACATGCTAACCTTTATACTCACTTTTATAGCTGTGTGTAAAGGTCAATATAATTTGAATATACATGTAGCTGTTTTGGAAAACCAATGTATATATTTTGTCATGGGTAACTTTATTTATCACATTTATGTGTATTAGTTGTGTGTATAGCCTATACTATAGGAGAGAAGATGTACGATATTTACTGTGTTAAACATAAAACAGGACATATGCATAACTTAATGTAGTGTAAATGAATGACAAACAAGTTATACCATTGCGCTGTTCATTGTCCATAAATAAGTAGATTATATCATTTCATGTCCATGGCTCTTTATCCTTTCTTATCATCCCTCACTATAGCTGGACAATAGGGCATTGCATAGGACTATAGTACATTACCACGCAATATAATGTAGTGTTCTAGATAATACAGAATGGAAATAACTAGTCTCCGATTCACGATTGCGAAGACGGATATCAAAAATAGTTTTTTGTCACAAGGCAGGAATCTTTGGGATATTCTGTCAATAAATTATACCCAACACTTCTATAAAATCCAAGGAGACCTTTCAATATTCTGATTCAGAATCAGGAATGCGTCTTCAACAAATGTAGAGATCTACAGACATGCATTATGGGTTATCTATATCTGCAGCTTGGAGATGGCAGATTGTATCATTATCTACAATAAATTAATCAATTTTATGAGAAGGGGGTGTGCATACTGGTCTCATATCTTAATCTATGTAGATCACCATTTGTTCCAGAAAAATGTGCCCATATACTAGTAGATCTAATTATTATAAAAAAGATAATACGAATCTAAGGCAGCATACTTCCAGCTATTGATTATGGATCAACATTATGAAGGGAATTTCTGAGGAATCAATAAATACAAATAACAACTATCAGTCTTCAATTGACTGAGTTCTTGTTGTTTCCTTTGTCCAGATATATTGATGACCATGAGGATGTGTACATCGAGAGGCTGAAGGAGGTCGTTGCCATACCGAGCGTGTCGGCATGGACAAACACTCGTCCCGATTGTATCAAACAAGTCAAGCATACAGCAAAGGTAAAAATTATGTACTCACTCTTATAAAGTTAGCTTTCAGTTCACTGAGGGGGTCGATATCAGAATAAAGATATAAGTGAGTGCATTACCGGGGGGGGGGGCTAAAATTAATTCACCTGTTTTCTGCGAGAGAAAAAAAACACTGCACATCTGCATGAAATCTCACCACATCTGCGTGAAATCTCACCGCCCCGCCCCCTATGATGTTAAAAGTGAGAACTCTCTAAAATTGATTCGAGCTCCTGAACAATTGAATCGAGTTACTAAAGTCCAAGATGTATCTTATATATGACTGTATTCACATACATTAGTCAATAAAACCATCATGCAGGTATATTGAAATGAAAGTAACATGTTCATCAATTTTATATCATTTGTTCCCAAATATGAAAAAAACGTTAATTTGAGTAACATGAGAGTGTCATGTATCGGCAGGTGCTGGAGTCTATGGGTGCGACCATTGAGCTGTGTGACGTGGGCACCCAGGTGATGCCAGACGGTGAGACGGTCCCGCTGCCCCCGATCATCCTCGGTCACCTCGGTGCTGACCCGGCCAAGAAGACCGTCCTCATCTACGGGCATCTGGATGTACAGCCAGCACACAAGGTGAGAGCTGCTGCAGATTGATGTGTTATGTAACAATTTACTTGCCATGATCTTTGTTCATATAGATCTACTATCTCGCGTATAAGCCTAACTCGCATATATATAGGCCGCACGCAGACTTTGGGCTGATCCTATGAGCTGCGCTAGTGATCTGGTTATGGTGACTTTAATACTGTACCATAGTAGGAAAAACTCACGTATAAGCTGCACCCTGATTCTGGGCTGATCCTATAAGCCGCACCGCTGAGCTGGCTCGCATACTAGCCGCAGCTTCTATGCGAGGTTTTACGGTATTATACGTTTTTGTACATGTATCAAGGAGGAATAAAGGTTACATTCGAATGACAATATCTCGTAAAACAGACCGAACCCAAAATGATGGTTTATGTAATGTAAAGGTAAATTTTAAAACCCAGGCCATGGCTGTCTGTAGCCGTGTTGATCAGATCCATCTTTACTAGACCAGATGGTCAGCTGTATTGAAATCTATGTAGTGGCCTGTCCGACGGCTGAAAATAAGGCCAGACAGTATGTGTTAGCGACGAAAAAGCTCGAGTGTGGCCATGGAATCTAATTCAGAGATTTGGTGACTTAATCAAATTTGTGTAATAAATACTATGTTTCCTGGACCGTACTTGTAGTCTGATGGCTGGGACACGGAGCCCTTCGTGCTGACAGAGGTGGACGGTAAGCTGTACGGAAGGGGATCTACCGACGACAAGGTAGGCGCTCAATATGGTTCTTCAACAGCAAAGAGGTCACTTTTCCTACTTTTGCAGGAATTCCTTCTTTTGGCTGGGATTTCTGGATTAAATTGTGTTCATTTACCAAAAACTCATGATGTCCTACTTTTTTCCAACAATATGATTCATTTATTGAACCCTCTTGGGCTAGGCTGCAGACTTATAATTCTACTTCATGAAGCATGATTATTCTGACCATGAGAAGATGTTTGCTCGCGGAAGGCCTCTTAAAGAACTTCTATATTGCTAACCATAACCTTGGTTTGACCTTGCAGGGACCTGTCCTGTGTGTCATGCACGCTATTGAGGCCTTCCAGAAATGTGACAAGGAAATCAACATCAACATCAAGGTTAGTCTTCAAGGTGTTATCAATCTGCTCAGAGATGGCTTTGAGAATTATGAAATCTCTGATCAATGTGTACGCTAAAAATGTTAGGATTATTTATAGTGTCAGAAATATCTGCGGTAACATCATGATCAAGGATGGTGTGAACCACTAATCTTCCGCCCCTTCTCTAAGTACATAAACCCACAATAAAAGTTACCAACCCAAATTTCAATTTGTGTGGTATTGTGTGGAATAATTTTCGGATTGTTCATATTTGTAGTTCTGCTTCGAGGGTATGGAGGAGTCTGGTTCTGAAGGACTCGACGAGCTTTTGGAGAAGCGTAAAGATGACTTCCTGAAGGTGAGCTAAAGGACGAGGCGACAGCGACTAGCTTAATCTACCACAATAAACTTAGGGTTATCAACCGTGTGCATAACATAGACCTACCTTGCTTTGTTAGCTAAAAATGACTTAAGCTTTTCTGGACCTATCGTAAAATGTCTTTGCTGATATCACTCAGAGACTGAATCTACTATAGTCAATGATCTAAGTGTAATAATCGGAGTTACTTTACAAAGTTCCCTTCCTCCTTCATCTCGTAAAAGCCAAGGCTACGTTAGAAAGTAAGATCGAACATACCGTACTAACATTCAAGTACCGGGTTTCAAAAAAGTGTAGGTGTTGTGTAAAGAACAGGGGATAGAGGGATCTTGGAACTCTCTAAAACTTCTCCGGTCTTGTACAAGCGCTGTGGACTGTGGAGGGGCGCTTAAATGTGGGTGTGTGGTACTCAAATAACGGGTCGGCTGTATGTTTGTAGGGTGTGGATTACGTGATGATCTCAGACAACTACTGGTTAGGCAAGAACAAGCCGTGCATCACATACGGACTAAGGTGAGTGCTACCTGGGTACAGAAAGATTTGATAACGGTGATTTCAATCTAGGTATATTATATCCGCATAGTAAGAAGACCGAGGCAGCGCCTCAAAATTGAATTTAGTTATATATGTACCTCTCGCAGGTTTTAGAGAAATAAAATCATTGTCATTGTCATTGCCATTGTATTGATCCGCTTGGTACGGCAGCCGCTCGGAACCTTATTCAACTCTTTAGCCATGGCAATAGAAATGGGGGGGGGGGTGATTAAGGGAACCCTAGAAGAGGGAGCAGCTGAAAAGATAATGCTCTAAACGTTTGTGTGTATCTATATTACCTTTCTAGACCAATAAATTGTTTGATAGAGAATGACATGTCTCATGCAGTAAGCTTGTTCTTCCAGAGGAATCTGCTACTTCTTCCTGGAGGTGGAATGCGCCTGTAAGGATCTGCACTCTGGTGTGTTTGGCGGCTCTGTGTACGTATACTCGACTTAGCTATTAGTGATTGGGAACAAACCGAAGGGTGTATATATGTATATATGAATTGGACATACCGTATATTATTTGTACCAACAATATATATATATAAATAATGGGATCTGAAATAAAACTCTGTCCATCCCCTTACTTCTTCGCACATTTAGGAGAGTATAGATATGGATAAAAATCAATGCGTGGAGACTTATAGTAGGTTCTTCTTCGCGACAGCTAAACATTCTGTCGACACAGGAGAGGGTGACGTCACATCCGGTGGTCAGATTTAAGCGCGAAGTCCGAGGAGGAAAGACCTGTGCCCACAAGCAGCAACTTCTACACCACAAAAGGAGGAATTTGACAGGTAAAGATCTTAAAACTCTATTATATTTGTAACATACTTGCACATTTGAGGATACTAGTTGATGTATTTCTTTAGGTTCTGCAATTTGGAGGAAAATGTGACAGAAAATCCACTGGTGGGTGACAGTTGGGGATTTGAAAATCAGGATGAATGGTCATCCAGATAAATGTGTAAATTCTCAAATGTGCAATTATAGTTCAGTTATTCACAATAATTTGGAAAAATGACATCCAGTTATAGTGAAAAATTGGAGTTTAGATTTTGAGCTTAGTTGCTGTTAGGGGCTGGCATGAATCAGCAAGACCAGTCATCCATCTTGGATTTCTGACTGAGTCACTGATTTATGTTGGCTTTTTATTTGTTATGTTGGCTCACAGTGCAGTACTGCTGCTTCATTTGTTGAGGAATGTTTCAATAGCGAAACGAGCCTTCATAAGGAATAAAATTGTGATGGGATAAATTCATATCTGCAGAGATAGAAATTTATCCTATTATACACTGTAGATCTCTGTTTTATTAGTGAATACACTTTTAAAATAAAGAACCAGGAAGGACTTACCACTGTCTTATGCATAGGTCAAAGACAGAATAATATCAACTACTACCTGTCATACAGCTTGACAGACTCTTGATATTGGTTGAAGTCAAGACACTTAAAGCTTTGCTTGCTACTTTGTAGTTGACACCTCACTTATTCTCTTATAACTCAGTTATAGAAGAATGATTGTTGAGGTTGTTCTCCACTCATACAGTTTGAGTGAGGTGAACTGTCAAGTCAGTGTCAGGTGTGTCTTGTTGTACTTTTGTACATGTTTGGACCAGTTCTTACCAAGACATATACCTTATGCCCAAAATTTCTTTGAGGCATTAAATAACTTAGTTGTGTTGATACAGATCCACACTGAGTGCTTGTGTTGAATACACAAGTTTACCCATACCTTATGCCGAAAAAATCCTTGAGTTAGGCATTGAAGAAGTTGTGTTGTTGTGAAATGAAAACACAAAGAGACTTTACTGGTCTACTATTCTATAGGGTCTCACTCATGTGCTTAGGGGTTTTGTGACTTGTAACACAAAAATACCTATACCTTATGCCGAAAATTTCTTTGGCCTTGTGTTTTAATCCCCACCTTAAAACACTATTAGCACACATGTCTCTTTGGATGACTTAACTCAAAAATATTTCTGCTTCTTTGCAGATGCTGACTAATGAAGGGAAAGACTCCGCTCAAAGTCAAGACCTTGCCACAGCAGTCAGCTATCCTCAAAAACCTCATTGCTAAGGCATTGGAAGAGGTGAAGACACCTCAGACTCCCTTCATGCATACTCGGGCTAAAGTCCACGCATCCCCGCGTGCGAGTACCTCAAAGGAGAAAGGGAAACCTGATCCTCCCAAAACCGATTCTCAGAACGGTGACGAGAGTGAGACCAACTCAGAAGGAACCCCTTCCAACAAGGTCAAACTTTTCCCTATCTTCACTAACATGGGTGAAGATTTGGGTCAAAAGACTGACTCCTATGATGATGAGTCTGAGGATGAGGATGAGTCTGAAGATGAGGTAGTTGAAGAAGAACGGCCCTACAAACGAGCACGAGCTAGGTCCAGATCCAAATCCAGACGCAGGTCGCGGACCAGATCTAACTCACACAGACGAAGATCACGCTCTAGAAGAAGATCTCACTCTCGGGGAAGATCGCATTCGCGAAGAAGATCTCACAGGTCCAGATCCAGATCCCGCTCCGTGAGGAGGCGATCCAGATCTCGTTCCCCAAGGAGGCGATCCAGATCTCGTTCCCCAAGAAGGCGATCCAGATCTCGTTCCGCGAGGAGACGATCCAGATCCAGATCCCGATCTCGCTCCGTGAGGAGACGACATCGATCCAGGTCCCGATCACGGGAGAAATCTCGCTCTAGGGCCAAAACTCCTGACAAGAGGGCCAAAACTCCTGACAAGAGGGCCAAAACTCCTGACAAGAGGGCCAAAACTCCTGACAAGAGGGCAAAAGCCAAGCCGAAGGGACCACCGAAGTTGGTCAAAGAGAAAGCGAGAGAACCAGTAATCTCTGAGTCCGAGGATGGCTATGGTCATGAAGCGGATGAAGAGGCTGAAGGCTCTCAAGCTGAATCTGAAGATAGTGAAGTTGAGAGGGCAAAAAAGGTGAAGGAGAAACTCAAAGGAGTGAAAGATGGAGCCTTTGCAGACAAGGCAGCTGGTATCCTGAACTACAAGGATGGCCCGGCTACCTCCAAAAAAGCACACAAGACCATCGCTGCGCTAGTCGAACGATTCACGCAGACGGCTCTCCCTGACAAGGAGAATGAGTCGATGAAAAAGAGGAAACTAATCCCTCCACCTAAGAATGTTTCGGCAATGAGAATCCCTCCGATTGACGCGGGACCGCTTACTGAACTGACCAATAAAGGCAACAGAAACGCGCTGTCATTGGACGGACACATGGTCACTGCGCAAGAGGCGATCATGGCAGGTTTGACCGCTTTCCTGCCTACTCTGGAGATAATGATCAACAGGGGGGAACTGAAAGATCCTGAACTCAATGAAGCCGCAGCATCAGCTGTAGATGGGATCGAGATGCTGGTGTTAGCCAACAACTGTCTAGTCAGGAAAAGAAGGGAAATGCTCAGACCCTTCTTAATCCAAGACTACACCAAGGCTATTATGGAGAGCCCCATGGGAGGTACAACACTCTTTGCAGAGGCTAAGAAAGTAGTTGAGAAGTGCAAGGAGGAGATTGAGTTCACCCAGAGCATCATGAGAGCTAAAGGCAGATCGAACAACCGAAACCGAAACACGAAATCCAAGAAGGATTTTCAGAAAAGAGGCGGATACAAGAAGAAGCGACGCCAAAACCAGGGAGACGAACGACGAAGCGGAAAAGAGAATCGCCACCAAGACGAACGACGAGACAAACGTCGCCAAGACGACGGCAAAAACCGCGACTCAGGAGCCAGTCGAGGTCGAGGTCGCGGGTCAGGTCGCGGAAACCGCAGAAAGTAAAGGTGTGTGAACACACTGAGACTGTTCTGGACTTCGAACTCACAAACACCCCAGAAAACTTTTACGGTGGACAAACGGTAGAATTTTTGGAAAATTGGGAAAAGGTGACTTCAGACCCTTGGGTCTTAAAAAATGCCGCAGGCATAGAAATCCCTTTACTCAAAAAACCTGTCCAAACTCATGTGCCAAAACCGTATGCATTAAGAGACTTTGATCCAATCAGAATTGATGCTGAAATCGAGCGAATGTTAAACAAGGGTGTAATTGAGAAAGTTGAACCTGAACAGGATCAGTGGATCTCTTCTATCTTTGCTAAGGAGAAGGCAAATGGGGAAATTCGGATAATTCTTGATCTCTCGGATTTCAACAAACTCATACCATATGAACACTTTAAAATGGATAACCTCCAAACAGCCTTGGAGCTGGTTAGGAAGGGTTGGTACATGGCATCAATTGACCTTAAAGATGCTTATTACACATTCCCAATCTGCGAACATGACAGGAAATTCCTTAAGTTCGTCTGGGGTAATGAACTGTACCAATACCGAGTGATTCCCAATGGTGTGGCGTGTGCACCCAGAATATTCACAAAATTGCTTGCCCCCATTTTCTGCAAACTCCGAGAGCAAGGATGTGAAGCGTTTCCCTACATAGATGATACGTTTATCATGGGTAGCTCGTACGAGGAATGTCTCGCCTCCACCGCCAAGCTAGCGAAACTCTTTGATGATTTGGGTCTTGTAATTCACCCCAAAAAGTCAGTAATGACACCTTCCACCACTTTGGAATTTCTAGGATTTGTTATTGACACTGAACAGATGAATGTCTCGCTTCCTGAGAAGAAAGTAGACAAAGTCCTTCAGGAAGGGGAACAAATCCTGGGGAAAACTGATCTCACGATCAGAGAGGTGGCAGGGACAGTTGGGCTTTTTAACGCCTATGCGAAAGGGGTGGAATATGGCATGAGCCACTACAAAGCGCTAGAACGCTGCAAAAACAAAGCGCTGAAGCTTAGCGGTGGAAACTATGAGGCATCTATGACACTCTCTAAAGAGGCTGTAGAGGATATCAGGTGGTGGATCCACAATGTAGAAAACAACTGCTGTCGTATACGTAACTCGTTACCAGATCTATCCATTGACACGGATGCCAGCATGCAGGGCTGGGGAGCCTACCTAGGTGATCACACTATAGGTGGGCGCTGGTTGCCAGAGGAACAGGACCACATCAACGTCCTGGAACTCCGTGCCATCAACCTGGCTCTGCATAGCTTAGGGAAAGTCATGAATGTCCATGTGCACATTAGAACGGATAACATGACTGCCTTGCATTACGTGTCTAAAATGGGAGGAGTAAAGTCACCTGCTTGTGACAAAGTAGCGCGCATCATTTGGGCTTGGGCTGAGGCTAGACAGTCCTGGCTGACGGTTTCCTTTGTCCCTGGTGTGCTCAACATCAAGGCGGACAAAGCATCAAGAGTTTTCAATGACAACCTAGAGTGGAAACTCAATGACCGGATCTTCAAGAGAATTTGTAAGATCTGGGGAAACCCTCAATGGGACCTTTTTGCCTCCAGAACCAATCACAAATGTGAGCGCTACTGCTCCTGGAAACCTGATCCGGGAGCAAGTCATGTGGACTCCCTAACCATGTCCTGGGAAGGCATTAATGCTTATGCTTTCCCCCCTTTCAGCATCATCCCCCGCGTGCTAAGGAAGCTGGAAGCAGAGGACCCTAGCAAGCTCGTCCTGGTAGTACCAGACTGGCCAGGGCGAGCTTGGTACCCTCGGGCCTTGAAACTGGCAAAGGCCAGTTTCAAGGTCTACCCGAGGAACGCAAACCTCTTAGGGCGAGACGACTCACTGGGAAGGCTCGCCCTAAGGGTTTTGCGATATTAAGAAATGACTTGATCCAAAATCAGGGGTGCGACAGGGAGACGGCTGAATTTTTGCTAGAAAGTTGGTCCACTGGTACACAGAAGGTGTACGAAACATACATGGATCAGTGGGCCACTTTCTGCATTATTCACCGTATCTCCCTGCGCTCCCCTTCCCCTTTTGAGGTTTGTCGTTTCCTCCGCTTGCTTTCGGAAAAGGGCAGGGCTTTTGGTACTGTTAACGCTGCCAGATGTGCGTTGTCGGTTTTAGTAAAAAACCTCGACAACGGGAAGACCATGGGCACCCATTATTGGGTGTGCAGGGCCGTCCGCACCGCCTATAGAAGGAATCCTCCTTCTCCCAGATATAACAAGTTCTGGGATATTAGGCTGGTGTTCAGCATGTTCCAGCGTTGGGGTCCCAATGAAGGCTTGTCCACCCAGTTCTTGGGGTTCAAGCTAACGATGCTGATTCTGCTGGTGTCGGGCCAAAGAGGCCAGGTCATCCCAGCGCTTGATCTCCGCAATCTGACTTGGCTGGATTCGGGGTCTGCGCGTTTCGTTCTGAAGGGTCTGATGAAAACAGCGCGTACGGGGGAACCCCTCAAAGAACTGGTCCTGGAACCGTTCCACGAGGAGGAGACTCTGTGCGTCGTCTGTGCCCTGAAACGTTACGTGCGGGTCACGGAGCCAGTCAGGTTGGACAAGGAAGGGCGAAGGAAACACTCGCTCTTCTTGTCCTTCCGCAAGCCATTTGGCGAGATTGGGCAGGACTCATCAAAGAGATGGGTCCTTGCGGTGCTTTCCGCAGCTGGGGTGGACACCAGGGTATACCGAGCTCACTCCACCAGGGGTGCCAGCACCTCTGCGGGAGGGAGACTCGGTGTATCGACTGCTGTTTTGCTTAGGCATGGGTCTTGGAAAGGTGCCAAGACCATGGCTAAGCACTACAACAAGCCTATCGAGAACCCCAAGCCTCCCAAGACGCTAGCCAGGATCCTCCTGGAGGACTCAATCGAGTAGCTGGGAACAAAATTTTCAGAACCTTTTTGGGGGAAAAGACACACCTCAAAAGGGGAGAATTTTGGCCCTTTTGCCGTAACGATAGTTTGTATGAACTCTATTGGCTGATCATAGTCATAAGCCTTACTAGAGGCAGCAGTATCTGTATGTGATAAAACTTTATCTATGATGGACAATTACACTGCCACAGCTGTGGTGAACTATATGGCAGTTATGCCGTCTTTGCTATATAGCAAAATGTCATGCAACCTAGTCAAAACCATATCACAAGGCAATAGAACATCACCTTTAGGTGAAATAAAGTATCTATTTTCTGTTATCCTATATGAGAAGTTACAGTCCTTTATGGGAGAGTAACATTATGGGAAATAAGCAGTGAATCTAGCTGAACTTTGAAGTCTCCTGTGTCGACAGAATGTTTAGCTGTCGCGAAGAAGAATATAAGATTAATCGAGTACTTACCATTTATATAAGTATGAAGATTAATCGTTGTTCTTCGAGAGACAGATAAACATATCTGTTGAGTACACAGGCCCACCCATCCATCCCCAGGATGAAGAAGATTATTACTAGCGGTATAATCTCTCACCTACTCATGAGGGTGCTATTTAGACTAAGTAAAAAGAGCACTACTGTGTACTATTTCCAGATGTTTTATTTTCAGCAAAAGATTCACTGCAAGTGGGCGCTAATCTGACCACCGGATGTGACGTCACCCTCTCCTGTGTACTCAACAGATATGTTTATCTGTCTCTCGAAGAACAACGATTAATCTTCATACTTATATAAATGGTAAGTACTCGATTAATCTTATATTAAATATTTCGGTATTCCTTTATCCATGTACTGCTTTGATTAAACAGGCACGAGGCGATGAACGACTTGATAGCGCTGATGGGTTCGATGGCGGATGTAAAAGGCAACATCCTCATCCCCGGTATCAGCGACGCGGTGAAGCCTGTCACAGAGGAGGAGAAGAAGTTGTACACAGAAATCGACTTTGACATTGAGGACTACCGCGCGGACCTTGACCACAAAGCGCTAACGACACAGTCTAAGGAGGAGCTGCTCATGAGGAGGTGGCGCTTCCCATCCCTGTCACTCCACGGTGAGTTAGTCCTGACGTATTGATTTGGTATCATGAATAGTACATGGTTTGCATGGTCATAGGTCCCTGTCTGAATATTTGCTGATTAAACTGATCAGTTTCATGCTTACGGTGCTCAGAAATACTCTGCCTATGGGGTTCACTACCACCTCTGGAATACCGATACACTACCTTTCATGTCCTTTCTTAACATGTCATGGTTCATGTTCTCATGTCCTGTCCCCACTTGACCTGTCCCCACATGTCCTGTCCCCACATGTCCTGTCCCCACATGTCCTGTCCCCACTTGACCTGTCCCCACTTGTCCTTCCACCACTTGTCCTGTCAGAACTGAAATCAAAGCAAACATAGAATAACATGATTATCACATGATTCTAGTTTGAATAACCTTTGGTTTCTGTCAAATCCTTTAGGTATCGAAGGCTCTTTCGATGGGCCCGGTGCCAAGACCGTGATTCCACGCAAGGTGAACGGAAAGTTCTCGATTAGGATCGTGCCAGACATGACCCCGGAAGATGTGGAGAAGAAGGTCCGTGACCACCTGGAGAAGGTGCACAAGGAGCGGGGCAGCCCCAACCCAATGAAGTAAGTCACTCAATGTTGTAGCGGTTTACCCGTTGAAGCCTCCAGTAAGATCGACTTAGAGACAGCACTACATAGACGAAAAGTATAAAGCGGCATCCAGAGCCGCATATAATGTCTGAGTCTCGCTTCTTGCCATACGCACATGTTCAGAATGCTGACTGTTCTCGTCAGGGTTTTTCGTGAGTATCCACCATACCGAGTCGCTCGTTCACACGTCTAGGTGGGTCACATGGTCTATGATCCCGTCGGCAGGTCTTCCAGTAAAAAATACCACTGAGCCACAAAGGGTTTCACCTAAAATACAGACCATATTGATACAGTACACACTTAACCACTATCAGTAGTAGAAGAAAGTTAATCTGCTCTCTGAATTAGGCCTGCATGTGTGATTTGAACAAAATGTATGAATGTTGAGCCTAAAGCAAGACGATTATACAACCGCTTATTTGCCGTAGTATTAATAGGATTTGGGCAGAATTAAGGTTTTGTTTGGCTTTTACCATTTCGCCTCTATTACTTGAACATACATTACCAGTGTTTTAAGGGTACGCTTTTTCAAAAGTCGGCGAATTTGAAAAAAAGATTTTTGGCTGAGAAGAGGAGGAATTTATGGCAGGTAATTAGAGTTAAATCCTACTCTTCTTTTTTTAGATATTGCTATAAATGTTCATCAACATCATTGAGTATGCAGACCTTATTCCAGAGTTGGGTAATGCTTTAGTAACAGTAGGCCTGCATTGTACAGATTATCATCCGTCAAGTTTACTTTGACGTGTGAGCATCCGTTTGTAGATATCTCGGAGGTGGAATACATCCTAATAGCCAATAACGCGTATGTACATACAGCTAATAATTGCCTTAACACTACCCTATCCTATGCTGGCTGTATGAATCATAGTAACCTACTGTCCCGCTGCCTTGAAACAGGTCTAAAAGAGTGTCCTGAATATGCGCCTGACTTATATCACAGAGGAAAGACAAGTGTACCTGCACGTCTTTGCAAACTCCTCAAAAAATTGTGAAAACTGGTGAGGTTATTTAAACTCCATGATACTAGTGTGAACAAATCCGTCCATTCTCAATTCCGATACTAATCCAGTGGACATTTATTGACTCAGGGTCTCCCTAAGTCTTGTGTGACGCCTCAGGACACCTTTAAGGGAGGAAATTTGAAAACATGTCTCACAGCTTCAATATGTCATATTCCAAGTTGCAAATACTACGAAATATAGTATTGTCCAAAATAGGTGATAATTTGCCACAGCATAGAGTTATGGGAGCCTGTGGATAACCCTTGACATTGACAAACACTTAGTTGGACAAACCACTGCTATGTCTATGAGAGAGGTTAAACTAGTATACAGGGGTAAGATATTCAGATCTGGCTGGAGAAAAGGAAAGCGCGCAAATTGCCGCTGATTGACTCAGGTTTTCAGGGGTTGGGAGGGAGGAGGGAGAAACCAAAGAACACCTGCAGCTCCGCAATGAGCTTGTGGAGAATTCCAAATATGAGTGATTCCCGACATGGGAGCTTCCAAAGAAAATTATCAATTCGATCACTTAATCACCCTAACCACCAATGACCCTGAGCCGATTGTGATGTAAATCACACATTCAATCGTTTATTATCCTGTCTCTCGCTAATCATGTGTTTCCTTGATTACAGAGTCTCCATGGGTCACGGCGGTAAGCCTTGGGTGTCCGACTTCTCCCACCCACACTTCCAGGCCGGCATCCGAGCCACCAAAACAGGTCAGTATTCATTGTTATGTCATTAATATAAACATAAAGACTTAAATCATTAACAAGGTCCACTTTAGCTGACTATAATAGTACATTTTACACTTGAAAAAATATATGTAGATTTTCATGTACCCGGCATAGATACTGAGTAAACACCAGGTTGTATTTTTTTTTTTTTTTTTTTATTCAATCGTATCACTAGTACAAGTGCTCCTCCAATTGAAGTTTTTTACCAGCTCACCAATGTATCTAAGCTATCTAGTATCATGATCATTCAAGTGAGGGTCATAACATGAAATGGGTACATCAGATAAAAATCGCCGGATATTTCGCTGACTAAAAATTATCAGACTATAACAGCAACAAGCAAATATAATGAGTATATACAATATGGCATGATGAATTAATGACACTTATAGTAGTGCAAGCTACTTAAGTTAGTGCCACCAATGTGACGCGCTCCTGAAGGAGTCCATTAGAGTGTCAATTCATGTCAGCCGTAGCTGATGAATGCACTAGTGAGGTGGCTAAGGCATTCCTCTTGTTTGAGTATATGCTAGCTTATAATCAGTATATAGAGAAAGGGGTAGGCTAGTAGGAGTCATACAGTAGGACCAAGTGGTAGGACTTCAATCTGGGTTCAGCTTCCCGGTTAGTATAGCTTTCCTTGTTCCTTTTAGATTAGTTCCCAGGAACTTCTTTATCTCAATTTTAAACTTAAACTTGTCAGTTATCAGCTGCAGGTGAGAAGGTAGGGCATTCCAGTTTTTTGCTCCTCTATATGCAGGGCTTCTTTTATAGAATTCTTGTCTCCTGCGTCTGATAGGGAATGTCGGCCTAAAGTCACTTCTAATAGGCGGTTCTCTCCCAAGGGGGGGGGGGGGGTTTCAACGCTCTCTTAAGAAACATGGTTGAGAGGAGTTCCTTTCTCCGGACTGCCGGAGTGGCTGTCTCACATAGCAGATGTAGCTTCTTTGTTGAGATATCCATGGGATTTTTAATTTTGAGGCAACATCTCAGAATCCTGTTTTGTACTCTGTCTATACGATCTCTAAGATCTTGATTGCAACTGTCAATCAGGAAGGAGCAGTAGTCTGACTTAGGTAGTATCATTTGCTTGAAAATGGTTATAGCTACATCTGTAGGGATTTTATAGCGTAGCTTACAGAGGTTATAGCAGAGGAAATTAAGCTTTTTTAGAACATCCCTCCCATGGGGTTCCATTGACAGCGTAGTGTCTAGTATAACTCCTAGGTATGTATATTTCTCTACCAGCTGTAACTGAAACGCTCCTAGAGTAGGTGTCTCTTTTGGACATGATACAAGTGTGAATACATTTATGAAAGTTAAATATTTTTGCACATCAGAAATCCAATTATTAGATCTTTTATCCTGGTATTTTCCAGTATATGGAGTGACCCCGGACCTGACCCGTGAAGGAGGCAGCATTCCCGTCACCTTGACCTTCCAAGACTTAACGGGAAAGAACGTCATGCTGCTGCCGGTCGGTGCCTGCGACGATGGCGCCCACTCACAGAACGAGAAGATCAACAAGGTCAACTACCTTAAAGGGGTAAGTCACATGCTATCGTTTTACCTACTGGTATTGTAAGCTATTTTTATGTAAGCTACCAGGCAAATAGTTTAATAGTCACAAAATTAATACTGAAGAAAGTATTTTCTTCAATGCTAAAACAGCAACATTTGAAGAACCTTCTTGTTCATATGTATATGACCGTATATATTCTAGATGTATCAGCTATCCAAAAGTGGTGTTGAAAGTGCTTCAAATATGAGAAGTCAAATATCAAAGTAGCATATGGTGGCATATCTTTAATTCACGGTTCTCTCTGTTTGCAGACAAAACTGATTGCCGCCTACATCGATGAGATGGGACGTATCTGAACGGAGACAACACAGAGCCCTACAGAACATACACTCTGTAAACTACCCACAGATTACAATGAAATACAGATACCTATGATTGGTGCTCAGAATAAACATGAGTCTAGCTTTTGAGATTATCTAGCACTCACGCTTAACGTTATACATCGATGCTCTAATGTATGTACGTGGGCATATGCTACCACCCTATGTTTCTTTGTACTATAAATCTACGACAAGTCTTTTTTTAGTTCGTCCTTGAAGTGGGTGGATCGAACTACCGAAAATAGTTTCTTCCTCGTGGAAGATTGATCAAAATATCCATTACATGAAATATTGGGAAAGAGGCCGTTTCTGGCCAAGATCAGTGAATGTCACAAAATACATAAACGATTCATTCGAGAATAAAGATGCCTTAATGTGTATATAGTTCACACTGAATGCTGAGAAAATATTCTTGTCCTTTGTCTAATAAAAGGTTTATGATCATGGATGTGTGTCATTGTTCTCTTTTGGTATTTCAATGTTAATTGATATTGTAGTTGGTCTAGGCTACATGTGACTTTTACTCTAAAGAACAACAACAAACACGGTACAATTAAGCTTTAATATACGGCAACTTAATTAAATAACGTCAAGTATTATTTCTCTGGGATAACCGGCGGTTATAACAGGTATCAGAACATGATAAGTAAATAATACAAGTGAGTAAACAAACTACAGTATAGTCATATTCAACCCGGAGCACAGTGTGGTGTATGCCTCCGCAGTCCCAAACCTGACTGGCTTCTCATGGGAAGAAGTCCACCTTATATACAGGGCTGTGGCAGTCACATGACAGTACCAGCAGTGCCACCAAGTGTTATAGTTATGTAATATCAGGGGTAGACACTAACTTTTTCAGCTGTGGGCCACCCGGGCCCGTAGCCCCAAGAATTGATGGGCTCGGACTTTTAGCTGTGGGCCAGCAAATATATTTTACTTTTTTCAAAGAGAAAATCATATAAATTCCTGATTTACCAATGTTAAAATGCCACCAAATTACTTCATTTCCTCACATTTTTCTCTTTCCAACGACATATTACATGTGTATACTGATCAGTTATATTCCTATCAAATATCTTGCAAAATTTCCTGTGGGCCACCCGGGCCCATGGGAAGGTAATTCTGAAGATAACTATGGGCCCGGACCCACAATTACGGGCCATTGGCTCCCGGGCCAGCGTTAGTGTCTACCCCTGTAATATGTTATAAAACCCTTAACGACATGTTACCGTCGGTAGTACCGGTAACCTCGGTATACAACCAAATATGATAACGATGGTATATGTAACGAACCGTCGGTACTCATTAAGGAATGAATAAAACATGTTATGAACAGTAATAGAACCCGTCTTGTGTTACATCATAACAATAACATACAATAGATACACAAAATAACATAGCGGTCATAGCTGCCCGTTACAATATAATATAAATAGTTGCTGTTGGACTAGAAGATAAACACATTAAATATATACCGATACATATGATAACCATTGGGTGAGAAATTCCCACAAAAACCTATCCTCATATATGTTAGCGTTTACAAAACCACCTCTATTCTAAGTTTAAAACTAAATAAAATTTAAAATTAGTTGACATGATGTGCACAGTACCAGTTGTGCCAAGGCACTGACTGGAGTTGCTCAAAAGTGCTCATTTACAGTAGGAGTACAACACAAAGAAGTAACCATGGCTCCTGAGCTGTAGCCAATCACGATGCAGTAGACCCCCAGCCAATCAGCTCAACTATGTCCTCTCAATTATGGCCTGTCGACTCTGCTTTCTCAACTCTGCTATCTTGACTCTGCCCTCTCAATTATAATCAGTCAATTCTGCCCTCTCAATCTGCCCATTCAACTCTGCCCTCTTAATTTACCCATGTGCACTAGCGTTGTGGGTATAGGAGTTTAGTGTCCAGAATTCTATTCATGTATTGTGGCACACACTAGTGTGTGCGCTATAACTAGGACTGAGACTATGCAAGTCTACTACCGCTGAACTCACCAGGTGGTGCTACCACCCACCTGTGTGGTGACTGGAGTCCAGTCACACTGACAGAGGAGAGCTAGTCGGCAACACATGGACTCATTTTTTCTGGCGCATATTGGCGTTTTTGTGCGTTAATTTGGGAAAACAGACCAGGTATTGTGCGACCTGTAGGAGCAGTCATCTAGCCCCTACAGGCAAAAAGTGTACCAGGTTACCAATTTTCTCGTCAGTGTCAGAATCCGAGGAGGAATATGTGGAGGAGCCTTGTGACCGACGGACGCCCAAGGGCAAGGGCCATTACACCCCCAAGGGCTCGAAGTCGAAGGGCTCTAAGAAAATACACAAGCTTCCTCCTCAACCCCTCCTAGACCTACCCAGCGACGGCAGTGAAGGAGTTTACATTGGAACGGACACTCAGAAGGCGAACGAGGAGTTTGGCAAGTTTGTATCGAATGTGAAAAAAGTGAATGAACGACTTACCCGTGCCGACTCCAGGATGGAACAGATTGAGTCACTTCTCACCAGAGTTCTTGAGAAAGGGATTAAGTTAGTCCCAGATGATACCGAGGATTCTGTATGTGAGTCAGTTGATTTGGGGATGAGGGAAGTCAGGAGGTGACCCGTCCAAAGTGAAGGGCCAAAGCAAGTCTACGGTCAAGTCCACCGTCCACGTCCCGACCACCGGCAGCAGTGGAGCGCCAGCGGGCATGGCTGGTGGTCCGGTGCCGGGCCGTCATGGCGCGGGCTCAAGGCCGCACTCGTCAGTGGGTGGTAAAGCCCCCAAGACTAAGTTCAAACTCCCCTCTCGTGATGTGCAAGATTCTCTGTCTGATGATGGTTTCTACCGGGACTCAGGCACGGAGCCTGAGCCTAGGCACCACAGGAAGGCACCCCTCCCTCCCAAGCGCCATAGCAAAGGTCGTCATTCAAGTGGGCGCAGTCATCATCGCAGAGATGACCCCTACCGGGATGAGAGATGCCGTCCCAAGTACAGGGACGAGTACTCCTCTACTGACGACGAAGGGAGACGATCCCATACCCCCAGCAGAAGCTGTCACCACCATCACCAGCGGTCGTCCTCGTCGTCTTCAGGCTCATCGTCATCTGGCAGTGACAGCAAACATCACAGCTACAAGGGGAAACACAGCAGGCGTAAGTTTGGTGTAAGGCACTTCTTATCAAGGGAAGATCGTGATAAACCCATGTCTGTTGAGAATCTCTGGACCACCTCTTCTAAGCTTACACTTAAAATGTATGAGAAGGGACATGACGTCAGGGGGATGCTGAAGCACTCCGTATTCATGGGGGAGAAAGCTGCCACTAGGTCCTACACCACGGGGGGCCTAGTTAAGTACGATGAGGGAGTCAGGAAAAAAGCAAACAAGTCAGGGGTGTCTGCGTTCACAGCTGGTGATCAGGAGCTTTGTGTACGGTACTTGGGAGCTGACAACACCAGGGCTGTGAGAAGGAGTCAGAACTCCCAGAACCCACAGGGAGGCTATAACTCAGGAGGGAGACAGGGCAGACGTTCAGGTTATAACAAAAGCTCCTACCAGGGTGGCGCATCCAGGCCTCCACCGGCAACTCAGACCCGGGAGAGTAGGGGATCCCAGGTGGACACCGGGTCGATGTACTGCATGAAATTCAAAGGGGATGGATGCACCTTTAACCCATGTCGTTTCCCTCATGTGTGCTCCTACTGCTTCAAACCAGGCCATGCTATAACATCATGTTATTCCATAACAACATGTAGTAAAGTGTCTCAAGTTGAGAATCCGCCAAAATGTGTACACTAGTTAGGTGCTATCAGGAAGCCCGATCGGAAAGTCCGGTGCATCACAGATTGCTCTCAGCCTCATGTGAGCATAAATGACTACATGCAGACCACTACCAGGAAGTTTTCATATTCAACTGTGGAAGATGCTGTATTGATATCAAGTCGTGGCGGCATGGGCGCAGTGGTAGATATCAGTGCAGTGTATCGCAGTATAAATATTCACCCCTCAAATAGGCAGTTCTGTGGCTTCAAATGGAACTGCGGTGATGGTCACAAGTGGTATATTGACAACTGTATGTGTTTTGGAATCAGGAGCGCATGTGGCATATTCAATAGTGTGACAGATTTTGTGAGGCGTTACATGTATAGGTTAAATATCAACGTCATCAACTACCTGGACGACTTCTACGTCCCGGGTGACGATTTTGCTGAATGTCAACATGGCCAAAAGTTGTTGATGAATGTCCTGAGACATATGGGCTTCGGTATAAATTGGAAAAAAGCAACGAGTCCCTCTAGCACAGTCACATTCCTAGGCATAGAAATCGACCTCGTTGAAATGGAACTGAGACTTCCAACAGAGAAACTACTCAAAACCCAGAAAGCAGTCACAGACTTGGTAGGGAAGAGCTGGTGCTTTAGGAAAGAACTTGAATCAGTGACTGGCCTTCTATCTCACTGCTCATCAGTTGTGAAAGGAGGTAGGACTTTCACACGCAGGCTGTTCAATCTGTTAAAAGCTACAAAAGGCAAAAGGAGGCTATCCTTGTCGTCCATTTATAAAGACGACCTCTGGTGGTGGAAAAGTTTCCTGAATTAGTTCAAAGGACATGCCAAAGTACTGCTTCCATTCACCAATACGACGGAAGTTTACACTGACTCTTCCAAGACAGGTTTTGGTGCAACCTGTGAGTCAGAAGTGCTGTTTGGAATGTGGGAAAATGAGGATCCACATGATGGCTCTGACCCTAGCGTGGCAGCTGACACACCTGACTCAATTGTAGGGGATATTAGCAGTACGTTCTCAGCTGTATGTCCACACCATGTCCCTCCGCCCAGCTCCGGTTCCATGTTTGATGACCAAATAAACGTGGGAAAATTGTGGCCGGTGTTATCCGTCCTGATACATTGGGGAGAGTTCTTTAGAGATATGACTCTGATTCTGTATACAGACAACACACAAGTCCAGGCAATGTTATCTACCGGGAAGTCAAAAAACTCAAACTGTATGCATTGGTTAAGGGAAATCTTCTGGCGTTGTGTATTTATGAACATTTATATAATCCCTAGACGTGTGGCAAGTGCTGACAACTGCTTGGCAGACTCTCTCTCCCGTCTTCCTCAACTTAAACATGTTAATAACTGTGCCTCACTAAACACAATCTTTTCTCTCTGTTGTGAATCCAAAATCAGACATCAGGCTCAGGTGGTCTGACTTGAAAGCAGCCTGCTGGTCAGACGCCACATGGAAAACAAGAAAGTCTCAGTGGAAGAAGTTTTTGTGTTTTTGTGAGAGTGAAAACCTAGTGCCAATACCTGCATCGGTGGAGGTTATCTGCCTTTACATGTCATACCTGACCTTTACCTTCAAATACTCATCCATTACAAACTACATCAGTGCTGTGTGGATCCTCCATCAATGGTTTGATGCCGACACATCAACAAAGTCGTCATTTGTAGTTCGCTGCACCATGCTCGGTGCACGCGGGCTACTAGGTGACTCAACTACTCAAATGGACCCACTTCTACCGGATCACCTACTTAGAATCTTCAATACACTGTCCATGTTCAACCCTTGGGATTTATTGTTCTGGTGTATGGTGACAATTAGTTTTAGGTGTTTGTTAAGGAAGGGACATGTTACTTCGTCCCCACACACCATGCTAGCTGATGATGTTACTATGACGTCATACGGTATGGACGTGACCATTAGGTCGTCCAAAACCATTCAGTTTCATGAAAGGAAGGTCGTGATTCCTGTGGTCAAGTCATCTGGCCCCCTGTGTCCTGTGAGGTGGGTGGAAAAGTATTCGAGACACCATACCCCCACTGGATATCTGTTGTGCACCCCTGGATCATCGAAGCCTCCTTCTTACCTGTGGTATCTAAACAAACTGAGATCTTCATGCAAGTCAGCTGGCCTTACCGGCCACTTTGGTACCCACAGTCTAAGACGCGGCTGTGCTACATTCCTCAGCAGGATCGGCCTTCCACTGCACGCCATTAGAATCTATAGGGATTGGCGCTCCCTGTCTGTTCTCCTATATCTGAGCTCAGATAAGGCTACATGCTACACCAAGGATAAATATGTTTCTACTTGCCTATCTCGCTTCACTTAGTTCAGCTCACCTTCGGTCTGGGTGGTTGGGCAGTAGGAAAATCCCGTCACACAGCCATATACGTGTCTGTATCACTTCATTCATCCACTCCAGACCTAAGTCCAATTAATTATTGTGGCACACACTAGTGTGTGCGCTATAACTAAGACTGAGACTATGCAAGTCTACTACCGCTGAACTCACCAGGTGGTGCTACCACCCACCTGTGTGGTGACTGGAGTCCAGTCACACTGACAGAGGAGAGCTAGCTGGCAACACATGGACTCATTTTTTCTTTTGGTTGAATTATAAAATAAAGTCCAATTAGTTATATGGAAATTAGCCCAAATGCGAGGCTACGGTTTTGGGGCTGAATTCACGCAAGGGGCTTCTTATACATGTCCCCAACCTTGCTATGTTTTTAGAATTTGCATCTCTACACATTATAGCAGTTTGAAGAGGGAGGGTAGTCTGTGCAGTCATGCACTCTTCACAGCAATAATACTACCCCTCAATTGGTCTAGACATGCCTACAATTTGTTTTTTCTAGATTTTGTCTCACCCAATTAAGGCCCTAACCCAGCTAACAAAAAAAGTTTTTTTACGTCAAAATAACGTTTTAAATTTTACATAACGTTATGTCATACTAAACAGCCTTACAAAAACGTTGACTTATAACGTTATATAACGTTATAAAATGGTATATAACGTTATTCGTTTACTGGGAAGTAGCATGAATGGCCAAGCATGGCCTGTGTTGAAAACTTACATGATTTGCTGACATAAGGACAACCAGTAGAAAACTGACCCTTCTCTCCGTAACTCTCAGACAGCCCCCGGCGCCCTACTGAGAGTTACAACACATAATTATCTTCACTCTCGACCCAGCTTTTAATTTGCCTAATCAACTCTGCCCTCTCAACTGTACACACAGTCACTTAACTCTGCCCTCATAAATATGCCCCCTTAATTATTTCCAGTCAGCTCTGGCCTCTTAAAGTGGGTATATCCGTTTTTTCCTCAAATTCTAAATCTTACATAAATGTATTCCAAACACTGTAAAAGTGTAATATTTAGAGAATTGAGATCAATTAAATGCCATCAATGGGTGATAATAGACTTCAAAGGGATCCAATGTCCCCCAAACCATGGGCTTTTCTAGTATATTTTCAATGACCATATATTGGGCAATGTAATCGAATTAGAGCAGAATCTTAACTTCAATCTGCTAACTCAACCCGCTCTCTCAATAGCTTTGCTTACAAACACAACGACCCACCATAGGTGATGAGCTAACTATTCACTGTTCCTACAGTGCTCTCAATGCTGCTACGTCAATCTGCCAACTAAACTATCCTCTTAACTGCCTACTGAACCCTGCCCTCTCAACTCTGCTCTAAACTCTAAAGTAAGTTGAAAAATAATATTGAACTCTCTCTAAAAAGGACATTTGTGATTTATATTTCTTTTAGGGTGACGTATGGGCATGGAGCCAAAGCATGGGTGACGGATGTCAACCATCCTCAGTTCATGGCAGGAAGACGTGCCATAAAGACAGGTAGAGTATTGCACATGTATATAGTACTAATGGGTGGAATGATGTGTATAGCCATGTCGTTTTATGTATGCAATGTACTTTCGTTGTTATACATGTTTTGCAATATCTCATCTCCCTCTCCAACTCCCCACTCCTCTCCCACCTCTCTATCTAGACGGGCAGGAGATGAGGTATAGCACCTATATAATATCATGGACCTGCACCCAATTTTCTACTGCCCAGCCTTCTCTCCAACCCATCCCCATTTCAAATCCACCCCACCACCCCATTGTTTGAATATGTCCATTCCCCTAAAGGTGTTATACAATTTATGTGAAGGCAAAGCTAGCATCATGTGCCAAATTGCCACCCTGTATCTGCCATTGCTCTTTGTTTCTATTACATAGTGTTTGGTATCGAGCCGGACCTAACCCGTGATGGATGCAGCATTCCGGTGACTCTGACCTTCCAAGAGTTGACAGGAAAGAACGTCATGCTGCTGCCGATTGGAGCATGCGATGATGGCGCCCACTCACAGAATGAGAAGATCAACAAATTAAACTATTTGCGAGGTGTAAGTACTCATCTTTGTATTAGAGAAATCCTCTTTTACACTGCACTTCTCTAACATAATTGTATTATCAAGTGTCTTCCTTTTACATCAAGTTTAAAAACTTGCCATTGATGCTTCATTGAGATTTTTTTCAAAGATTTCTAATGAAAAATGTCAAATGTGCACAAACATGATCACTCCCTAAATTCTTTTGTTTTACAGACAAAATTGATCGCCGCCTACATAGATGAGATGGGCCGCCTCTAGTGTTGTTATTCTATGTTTCTCTATAACATGACACGTCTGCCACCCAGTCTCTAAGGAAGAGAAACCGATTTTGATATAATTACATGAACTGATAACATGAGATTATGGTCGTCCTAAGATCATAGCAGTGAAGGGTATTGAATTACCTGCTCCTGGCTGACCTACTGGAAGGAAATGGTGCACAATTCAAGTAATCACAATACTGCTGTTAACATCAGTTTTGTTCTCCACGTTATATGTATCCATCTGTGGGATTAGATTATACTTTCAGATACACGAATTCTGTACTTTTGTAATTATGTGCATTTGAAATAAATGCAAAACAAAAATATATTTGACACTGTTTTTTATTGGTTAGAACATTCATTCTCACAGAATTGCTAAATAAATAGTTTGACCATGGTTCGCATCTTCTGTAGAATAAAATTGGTCAGATGCATAGGGCTGCTTTCCCAGAAAACGACATTCCTATTTATCACAGTATCCGTATTATATCTCAGCATATAACTGCATAGTTATGGTTTTGGTGCAGTTCCTTTAGATATATTCTCACATTCGTTGAGTTGCATTTGTAGTAATTGAACATCAATGTATGAGCATGTATTTCAACAACAAAAAATCAGCCATCCAGCCAGTGGAAGTTTAAAGGAAACAATATAACTAGGTGGTACATGTGTACTTTTGGAACAGCCAGCAGATTATATGAGTCATCTTGGTGTTGGTTAACATTTTTTTCAGTAAACACAAGGAATATAGTTGATTCCACAATAAATTTGCAGTATCTAAATGCATACTACAGAGGATTTAATCCTTCATACCAACATATAATACCCCTTTCATGAAGCACATATATTTCCACCTGCAGTAACAATAATAAAATATAAATAAAGTACATAAACATTTGATCTACAAAATGCACTGTAAGATGACTTCACAAAATACTCATCATGATTAAGTTCATACAAAGAACGTTGTTTAGCTTAGTTTAACTTCAGAATGATTCTCAAATCTTAAAACAGAACAAAACCCCTTGAATTACTTTTTTTTCTTTACAGACTCCTCCATAAGAAAGCAAGAATCCTTTACTTTAATCTAGACAACTAGACATGACATAACTTACACAAAACCAATGCTTTATATTATTCTAATTATACACTGTAAGAAGTCTTTAAGAAGTTTTCGAAGATTTCTGAATCAATCACAATGTCATGCATAATGTAGTCTAATAATACACAGGCATACTAAGACCACTAGGTTTTTTAGTATTACACTGGTCCAACGCCTTAGATACATTTATACAAGGCATGATGGTGAATCCCATACCAGAATAAATCTTGCCATTATGCAAAATATACAATTGGCATATAGGACACTAACATGTGTTTACTAATATAGACCTCTTGGTAGAAGATGCAAAGTCTGGGTACTTATTTGCGCAGTCGTGGAAGACCAATCGCTTTAGCTCAAACAGTGATCCTTGAATGGTCAGACGGATGCCACTGTCGATTTGAAAAAGCAATATAAAAACCTCTGAAACACTAATATTACTATATACCGCTCATCAGCATTAACCTATCTATACCTCTTAATAGCATGCTAGAGCGCAGCGATCAATTTCTATTTTGTAAGTAACTTATAGTGGTGCTCTCACCACTAACGAGATCCGCACTCGTTGACTAGACCAGCAACTTGTAGACCTGACGGACTGGGTGAGAGTGCTGCTTTAAAATACAAAATTTCTTTAACTACTGTACATGTATACACTGTATAATACAGATACATTTATAGTACATCTAATTAAACAAATTTGGCAAATGGAACTGAAATTCGTAATCAATCAGCAGTGTATACATTCACAAAGGAAGCCTTGCACAAATATGCCTCTAATTCACTACTCTATTTACAACAAATTTTACATGATATTTACAATATTTATTACATGCTTGTACATCCATGCTAAATCCCCTGAAAAAACTCAGTTGCAGAGCCTGCGAGGTAAATCATACACACTATTGTAAAGTTGTAACGTTGGTGATTTGACACTGTAAATAAATATATTCTACATAATACAGTATCACCTTTCTAGGAAATGTCAGTATCACATAAATCCATGGTCATGAATCTTTTTGTACCCGAAATATTTGCATATACAAGTGATTTTTGCATGTGGCAAAAATGATCAATCAGCAGTGATCACATGATCAAATCACCTGATATGTTCTGGACAATAGCAATATGGTGGTCATGATGTGTATATACTGTCTAAACAGACATAAGGAAGCACTAGTGGATAGACAGCTAAAGGACTGCCACTCTCAGCATATACAACATAGACTAATCTAAAACACCAGTGAATTGGTCATGCAGAGTCCATCTTTCCCCTTAAGTTTGCTCATTTCACTGTACAATTCCTTTGGCTGACTGCTTCCATGGTTTTCAGTTCAGCCAAAAATAGTATATCATGGATTGTGTGTAAGTCTTTGATGCAGACAGATTCTTATGACATTGTCTGCCAGGAATGAAATGTCTCTTTGTTCGGTTAGCGCTCCCGCAATATTTATATACAATAACATATCTGACACTTGTATGATTTACTATTTCTGATGAATCTACATTATACAGATACTTGAGATTCATACCATACTTGCAAATAAGCACCTGTATGGAATAAATTTGTGCAGTGTCATGTAATTCCATTTACAAAAGCCTATGCACACATTATTCCATCAACAAAACTCGTGCTAATGTTTATATCACATAATACAAAAGTATGCACAACTCACCCTGGTGTGGGGCGAATGTCAACTTCAACCCTGGTTAATGTCCCTGATATTGTCTAGTTTACTGTGCCCCAGTGGATTACACCACTGCAATCATCTCTTTTTCTTACGGCGTGTTAAAAATGCATGTTTTAAGAGTTCCGGGGCTGAAGGTCTTAAGTGCTGGTCCCGCGTCATGCATTGATTAACAAAGTCTATCGCATGAACTGAAAACTTGTCCGATAAACCCGGAGTTTCTTTCTCGGTGCCAATAGCAAAAATGGCCGCCATGGGTGGAACATCAGCCCTGAAAGAATAATATTGACACTTAATGGAGTTTCAGGGAATTCTTACTATTGAAATGATAAGATATGAAATCAAAATGGTATAGACCAGGGTAGATTCAATATGAATGTCATATTTGATGAAATATCAAATTGATAATAATTGTCAAAATCAATAAAGTAAAGCAACATTTACACCTTAAAACTTACCATGGTGGTTTTCTTGTGGCCATTTCAAAGACCGTACAACCGATGCTCCATATGTCTGACTTTGTCCCATATCCTGTCTCTCGCACTACTTCCGGTGCCATCCAGTAAGGTGTACCTCGCATTGATTTGAGCAGACCCTTGTTGCTATTGTTTAGTGAGTTGATATTGAGGCACAGACGTTTCGCACATCCAAAGTCGATCAGTTTGATAATTCCATTATGCATCAACATGACATTTCCACCTTTGATATCCCTGTTAAATAGAAAAATTATGTTCATTATATTTATCTCCAGAATTCTTTACTATGATTATCGCCTATTCGTGAGTGTTTAGAGTGTGAATCAAGCAGATTATTTAAACCAAATGAATCACAATAAATGCATAAATACATTTCAGACATAATGACAGATGAATGCACTACCAAACACTTTACATTGATTAATTTATTAGTTTAAGGTCCCAGCACACATAAAGCACCTTACGGGACTGCCTCAAGTTAGCGAGGAAGCCTTTCACAAAATTGAAATAATGGTAATCTGCCTCACAGTCTGACAGGTATCTAAATGCTGTTTGCCCAATATAGCAGTGATCAGAAATATGAATGATCATATCTATGAGATGTATGATTGAATCTATGGGGCGTGGGAAAAACTCTACCGGGGTACTCCCTTACTGTTTTCAAAGGAAAGCAAGTGATCTTTGATTTACCTGGTCCTACATATAGAATGGAATAGTGCCATCATAAGCAGGGCCTGACAAACCACGCCTGTTGATATCTCAGACCTGGTTCACTGAGGAGAGTTCACATGGCACACCACCAACATGAAGGCCGGTCCCATGTATATGGGCAATGGCTGCTAACATTGCATGATTAGTGACTGATCAAAGCAGTCAGCCAGAAGACACCTCAGGTTTTTGTTGCCTTTAACGATTCTGGTATTCTGCCGATTAGTATCATGGAAGGCTCCGAATGAAGCTACTTCTTCACATGCCCCTATCATGAAGGAAACACTTGATGAAGAAATGACTGGTTATGACTTACCGATGAATGACATTGTTCTGGTGTAGGTAAGCGACTCCCTCCAGAATCTGTTTTGTATAGTGACAGAAGACCTCTTCCTCCAGAGCACCAAACCTTGCCAGCAGGTTTGCGATCGACCCACCGGGAATGAACTGCATGAAGATGCTTACTATGTTGTCTTCCAGGCTGGTACCAAGATACCTATCAATAGGAATTAGGAAAAAGTTGTCCTGTTTAATGTTTTAACTACTTTAATGAAGAGTAAACAGTTATAACAGAATATACCTACTTTTTAAAACTAGTATATTACAAGAGGGAAAATTTAAGGATTTTACGGCAAAGTCGTAGTGGCTTTGGGTTTTTATAGGATCGTTAGGGGATGGGGCACAGGGCGCAGGAGGGGGTACAGGGAGTTGGAGTTCACAGTTTGTCTTTGGGCGGACTTGAGTGATTTCAAGAGCCACCTTGACCACTCAACTTCTAGTATAGGTCCTGCATGTGCATAATATGGGGATAGGCATTGACATTGACAGCTTGGCTTGACATAGGAGTCAATGGTTATTAGGCTGCCATTGACAGCCAGATTCAAAAACTCAAAATATGGCTGTGGACTAGGTGTCTAGGCCTTACCACAATGTATACTAGATCTGGAGTAAATTAGTCTTGCACATACCTGTATGGACAGATGGGGAGACCAGGTCTTGGCATGGTTGAAGGGCCAACTAGGGATTTATTTAACAATGAACAAGGGGACCTATGCTAGTATTTTCTTTTACCAACTCTCCCTCTGTGGTTTAAATGGCTCTAGGGACAAGGTCCCAAAGCCAATAAACATGGGTTGCGGGGAGATAAAAATTACCTAAGCAAATAATCATGCTTACCCAACAATATTTGGGTGTTTGAGAGTCTTGAGTAACTCCACTTCATCCTGAATCTTCTCGTACTCCAACTCCGCCTGTTCCATGTCATTGATATTGAGTTCAATTTGCTTGACTGCAATTAGCTCTCCCAAGTTTGTCAAGCCGCACCATACCTAGAAGTAAAGTATATATATGACTAATCTATAAACCATGTTTTCCATCAATATTATACACATTTCCAGGACACAGCAAACTCACAAAGACATTGAACCACAAGACCATACCATATATCATCACTTGAGATGTAATTTATTTCCTGATTCCCTCCATTGAGGAATCTTCTTCATCACTCTTTTCTTCAAAAATCAGCTTAACAGAAAAGTTCATGTATTTTATAATAAGTTTATGTTAAACCTCTATTCTGACTATATCTCTCTAGACATGTTCTTTACCTTTCCAAAAGCACCCTTGCCAAGCATATTCCCTCGTTTCCACTGTATTGTTTCCACATTGTCTTCACTGCATGACTCTTGGTTTGACATGGCACTGGTGCGTCCGGCTGCACTACGTCTCCCAATACGACTCGTAACCACCTATAATTTGAATATGTTTTACAATTGTATTGACATGTTAACAAATCACAATCTAGGCTCGCGCTAGCCATTCGCCAATTCGCCTGTGGCGATAGAAAATTGTAACTGGCGAAAATTTATCATAAAAATACCCTGAATTTTCGCCACATTTTACCCATTTGGCGAAAATTAATATGCCTATACCTAGGCATATCATATACCATTGGAAAGAGAAAATTGTGAGGAAGTTGGTAAACCTCATTGCCAGCAGATAATGCTTAAGAATAAGTTAGATTTCACCTTCAAAATGTACCAATCTAGAGATAGAAATTGGATTTTTTTTCTACAAAGACATATCGCAATTTAAATGATTGATAGGTCCTCACAAACCACATATAACTTTTTACCCAGCCTTCAGTATATACATGGCCATACACCTGCAGGCTAGACAAATACATGTCTGGCGAATCTACTTGGAAATTGGCGAAAGAAAATTGGCCGATTTTCGCCACCCTGGCGAAAAAATTACAGATCCTAGCGCGAGCCTAGACAATTTCCAAATTATATGTTCTCTTCAGTCGAAGTAGACTAATGCATAAGGTCACAGGTTATTCACTTGGATTTTCTTTGTTTTTTGAAAATATGGTGACATTAGCAGAAGAACATTTAGATAGACTGTTAGAAAATTGACATTGATATGAAGTAAATAATGCTTACACGGCTATCTTGTGGCACTATCGAATCGTCACGTTCACTGAAGGCTGAGGCAACACTAAGTGCATCCGAATGGAAATCATCATCCACTAGAGAGTCCTCATCATCATCCTGAAAATGAGATTTATGTTTTTATATATGTCATCTATGCATTTAAAAAACTGAGCCAGGTGCCTTGCCATTTAGATACCTTGCATAATCTTAGACAACATACATCAGTCATTCTTAAACCCTAGGAATGAAATAGTTGATAAGAGGTAAGTTTACAAGTTACATACCACATTTTTATATACAGATATGTCTCCCAGATGAGTTCATGAATTATAAATATTTTGGCCAAACGAATCAAATTTAAATGATGAAATAACAATCTGCAATGTCTTACTGTGTCACTCCCACTTTGTGCAGGTTGTGGTATGACAGGTTTGCCACGACCATCCTTCCAGCTATCCAGTTTCCGGACAAAGCGGGGAGACTTGTCTGTTGAGGATGATCTTGAGTCAGTTGTATTTGTGGGTTTTGGAGGCAATGGAGGCTTGTTGGTTTCTCTTTTAATTTTTGTTAGGGGGTTCTTTGAGCTATCTTGTTTGGTATTATGATTTTCATCACTGTCTTTGAGGGAGATGGTGAGTTCCATTTTTCTTAAACTGTTCATAAGCTTTTCCAATTCCTTTTTTTCCTTCAATGAGATTGGAACTTCTGGTTCCTCTTCTTCTGTGGCCATTTCAGAAATACCTTCTGGTGCTATCTTTTGCTGAACTGGAACCTGACAGAAGAGCTTTCCATTTTGGCTTTTGTTCAACTCAGTTTCCAATCTATTTCTTGCATCAATAGACATTTGCAAAATTTCTTCTGGGGTTCTGTGTATTTTTTCACCATCAGATTTCTGAGATTTCAATGACAGGGACATTGATGGGTGTGGAGTACTTTTCAGGATTTCATCAATCATGGCATCAATCTCTGGGTCTACATCCTTACTAAACATCTGCTTAAGTTCTTGACGTTCAAAAGCTTTTTCATCGCCAACCTTATCGTCACTCCTTTCAGTGTCTTTATGATTGACAGGTTGTTCTGCTACAGATTGCTGTTGCTTTTGTACAGAACTAGGTTGAACCTGAACTGATGCCTGCTTTTCAACAGGTTTAGTGTCTGGGTCATCAGCCTTTTTCTCTGAAGGCTCTTTCTTTGAAGCTTCTTTGGCAGTTTGCTTTTGTGTTGCATCCTTAGTTGCTTCCTTTTTATTGCCTGTACTCTGTTGAGCTTTCTTGGTTCTTTTGGGAACTACAGGTTTTGGGACTGTGTTTGAGGCTGGGGCTGTGGTATTCTTGTTCACTTTAGATTTTCGAGGTGGAGCTTGTGGTGCTGACTTTTGTTGAGTGTCAGTGGCAGAAGGTACTGTCTTTTTGGGTGAAGCTGTAGGAGTTGTCTTAGGTGTATTTCCTGGTGTTTGCTTTGGAGTGACAGAGGGAGTGGCAGTTGGTGTCTGCTTTGGAGTTGACCCTGGTGTCACAGTTGGTGTCTGCTTCGGAGTTGACCCTGGTGTCATCTTTGCAGTTTGCTTTGGTGTGCTTTGTGGGCCAGATTTAGTTGATCCAGCTGAACTTAAATTCTGCGATCTGTTTTTTCGTGCAGATACTACTTCTGTACTTCTAGGGCTTTTCTTCTTCCAGTTCATCACACCTTTCTTATCAAATGCTCTCATTGATGGTGGGTCATCATACATCTCCTCTTCTTCTGCTATCTCCTGTGGAGACTTTTCAGCCTTCTCATCTTTCTCTTCGATGGAAGGTCTTTTCGGACTACTTACACTTTCATCTGGTATAATTTCTTCTAGATCATCATCTATTGTCCCACCGCGTTTGAGAGGTATGTTCCTTGGTGACAGCATCTTGTTTTTTGTTGCTTCCACCGAGACAGCATTGACTTTTCTTGGCGTGAGACCAAATACAACTTCATTCAGTGTCTCCTCTGCATCCGGCAGTAGGTAAGAGAGATCATCTTCAGAGCTCCCTCCTGTGTCTGAGTCTTCAAAATCATACTGTCCAGGAAGCTGCAGATACTGATTATATTGAGAATCATCATCCATAATGTCTGTAGGTGAATTATTATTCTCAACATAGTTAGGAACAACAGTCAAACGCGGCGTTGGCTCTTCATCGGTGTCATAGTCAAGCGGTGGTCTACCAAATCTCACCTGGTGGATTGGTTCATCATCAATACACTCTGCTCTAAGCTGCCAGCCAACCCCACCAATAAATGCCACATTATCAAGGTCTGGGTGATCAGGTATCAGGACTTCAACCTTGTTGTCACTCTTTTTGCCTTTCTTTTTCTTTGTCTTTTTGTTATTGTTATTTGACCTGGGACTCTTTGATCTGGACCTTGGACTCTTCGGTCTTGACCTTGGGCTTCTTGGTCTAGCACCTTTTTTTCCATCTGTTAACTTCCCATCTTTACTTTTTGCAGGATGTGTTCTCTGTACTCCTGATTGCTGGCGCTCTGAAGCCTTTCTTTTTGTTGCAGACTTTAGGGTCCTGCCAGATTTTGGCCGCCCCTCATTTTCTACTTGTTGTTTCTGTTGGGCCCTTATTGTCTCAAAAGGATCCCAGATCACTGGCCCATTGTGTTCATCTTCTGTTGGTTTTTCATTTAGTTTCACTTCTGAAATACTAGCTGCTAGTGACTTATTCAAGGTGTCATTCTTTGTGGGTGAAGACGGTGTCACATCCTGTGGGGCGGCTTCTTGCACAGCGATTTGTTTAACTTGTTGCACTCCTGCCGGGGTATCCTCATCATTTGGTGGCTGTGTTGTGAGGACATCAGGGATAGCACTCAAATCAAACTGCGTCTGGCTTTGGCTAGTGAGTATGATGGCTGGGCCTGATTTGACCATCTGCTGTTGGGCAGGTGCTAGAGCAGCAACTTTACCAGTACCTGCAGCATCATTTGCTAAATTGTAGCTGCTCACTGCCTGCTTCTGCTGCAGGTAAGTAGACAGTCTAAATGAAGTTGTTTGAGTAGCTAACTTTTTATTTTCTGCAGTTTTGGCACTGGCCACACCAGAAGTTGGTGTATCTTTTTTGGCCGCATTTGACTTTACTGCTGCTGGCTTTATGGCTGTTGCAGACTTTTTTGGAGGTGGCGGCCTCGAAGGTGCTGAGCCTCCTGAACCTGAACTAGAGACGCTAGAGGCTGATGGCGTTCTTGATCTAGGTGGTGCAACCGGCCTTGGTGGTGCTTGTTTTGTGACTGGCTGAGGATTAACTGTTCTATTGACTGGTGGACCTTTCTGTTCAGTGTTTAATGATTTAGTAGGTTCATTAGTTTCTCTAGATCCTTCTTTTCTTCCACTTTCTGGGGGAGGTGGTCTGTGTGGTGGAACACGCGATTCAGTAGTTTTGTTCGGAACAAGCTTAATTTTCAAAAGTCCTCTATTTGAACCTGATGGTTGAGAGGCATCACTGGGTTCATCTAAGGGCTGAGGTGCAGGGGCTGAGGCAGTTGATGGATTATTGGCAATACCACTTGTTGGCTCTTTAGGAAGAGAACTTGCCTTAGAGGAACTACTTTCTGTCTGTGGAGGTTTGCTTTGTGCATTACTGTCTAGGTCTTCTTTCAGGGCATTAGAATAAACTGTCACACCTGCTTTGGCTGTATTTCCTTTTGCAGAATAGCCTTGTACATTTAATTGCACTGTTTGTCCCACAGGTTGTTTCTTGACAGCATTCTCTTTTGCAGCCATGCGTAATTTTTCCCGAGGATCCACTGTAAAATCACTCTTTGCTCCGGGACCACCCCCAGATAATAGTTTGGAATTCTTTACTGTCTGAGATTCATGCCGTATGTCAGCAGGTATAGTTCCATCAGAGGAATTTACACTACTTCGGTTAGAGCTAGATATCTCCTCTGGACACCCGCTGTCATCTGATTGCTGTACACGAGTGGTTTCTATGTTGAACTGACCCTGGTTCAGTACAGTCTTTTGTCTTGTAAGTTCATTTACATTCGTAACAGCCAGTCGCACTTCCCCACAGTATGCTTTATTGTCAACTTCTTGTAGCGGATGTTCTGTGTCCTCTTCAGTTCTTGGAGAATTTTCCTGTGAGATAAGAATAGAGGGTGACATCATTATTTGGTTTCATAATTACATGTATATAAGCTGGTCCTAGCTAATCCGGTAACAAGTCTCTTTGGTACTTTCACATTACATCGTGTATTATGATTACTGGTAGATTTTTTGTGAGACCTACTCTTCCTACATGGCAAAAATGATGCAAAAGGTCATATGGAATGATACATAGAAATACATACTTTTGTGTAACAATAAAACAAGTCTTCCACCAGAGAGCTTTTCTAATTTCTAGTATTCACCTTTGAGCTTCCTGAGAGGTCATCATACTCCATGTCTCGCAGATCGAATCCCTGATCTCCATTCTGCATGTAAATCGGGGTGGGCGGCAACAGATGCTGAGATGTTGGATGCTGATTTATGGCACTATCTCCAAAGATTGGAGACTGCTCTGCATTCAGCAACCGCATCTGGTCTGTTTTCATGGTAAAAAAGACAGAACTCTTGTTACCACGTAGTTAACTTTCTTGTTCATAGCATGATTTTGAAAATAAGATTAATATGACAACCAAAACATACCTACCCTTAAAATAAAATATGAGCTACCCTATTCAACTCAATTTTCACTGTTTAGGATGAATATAAATCCTGTTAATCCAAGACATCAATTTCCTCCAAACATAGATAGGGGAAGGCAGTAATGCTAATGAGACTTGGAGAGCATGTACAAAAGTAAGATTTGTAAGTGGTATAGACCAAAGTAAGCAAAACAGCATGGGTCTCTCTGATAGCAAAAAGATATTACATACCTAGATCTAGTATCAATGGACGTGTTTCGGATGCCACACTTCTTTCTTCAATAGTCGTCAACCGGTGCAGGGATGAGGCGGAAGGTGTACGGACTGATCCTGGGCGGGTTGGTGAGCTCACATCGGGAGATGCATCATCCCAATCGGCATTGGTGGACAAAGACGTTCTAGATGAGGACTGACCTAAAACCAAAAGGATGAGTTAGTTTAACAATCTTAACATAAATCATCGGGTCAGATGCTGCTGACAAAGAACATACCAGTACATGTACTTCAAAAACATCCTGTCAGATACTGTACCGTCACGATTAAGTGCCGGTTTCAAAAGAGCGCGGGTCTTGTATAAGCGCCGGGGGTACAGGGGTTTCCTTCAGCACTAAATAGGATCTTAAATAAGCGCCTGTCTTGGGTATAAAAGCCCCTCCAAATTGAAGAGCGCTCCGGCGCTAAATCGCAACGGTACAGTAATCGTAAACTCATCTATCTAACTCGGAAATGTTACATGAGGAAATGTTGCAAAATGTACAGAATATAGTTATGTCTATCTTACCTCTGAGGTAGAATTCTTCAGATGGATCTACTGATGAGTCGCTTGAGAAGCTGCGATACATGTTGACCTTCTTTGTCAGGGGTTGTCCTGGGCGTCTTGACCTTAAGACAGGGTGGAAAAGTATATTTTGAAAGGATTGTAAATAGATATGGGTTAAGGTGGGTCAATATGATGCCATTTCCGTTCACTGCGCAGTTTTCTGCGCAGGTACATTCTCTAGTTTGACCATAGATCACGAGGGGACCTTTATGTCATATTGGAACAAGTTATATCAAATTGTCCTAAAATGGACAATGGTGTTGCATGAACGGGGCGAGAACCACCAACCTTTGCATATGAAGGCATGCGTTCTGCCACTGTGCTATGGAGTCTGTGGTGGTGGCTCTCATTCAGAAGTCATACATAACTAGCCCTTAGCATATTTCTATTTCCTTTCAACTTTTTTTTTTCAATGGACAAAAACTTTAGAAATATAATTATATGCGAGGGACCATAATTATGTTCAAAATGGATTCTCTAGAGAGAGAACATTAAAACCTATATTCTGAGAGAGTTATTTAGATATTTAGCTACTTTTCAATACTATTTTATGTATACATGTGGCAAAACACTATATACTCCTATTATATGAAACACTGACTTAAGGCTTGAATATCTCAGAAAACGGCTCGGGACCCTCCTATTTTCTCAGCCTTGATGGAAAGTGTATGCTATCATGGTCTTATGGCGAAAACCTGATGAAAATCTAGCTACTTTTACACCAAGGGATTGATCCACCTTAAACCATTCTACCATTTCTCTGATTTATATGCAAAGAAAAATGCCCAAGGAAATTCCACCTTCAGTCTCTAAAGTTTATATATGAAAATGTTTTTGAAATATGAGTGGAATATGCCTTACCTTGGATCTTGAACATTATCATCCAAGTCAAATCCCAGCATTGTCACTGGAATGGAGCACTCCCTTTGCAGTAAAGGTGTTGTAGAAGTCCCACCTGAAAAACAATTTATTGAATTCATCAAGAACATTAGCAATATCTGATCAAATAACATTCATGTGATAGTATTTCTAATTATTCATCTAAGCTGTATTTGTAAGTGTCCAACCTACCAGTTGATTTCCGCCGATTTGCAGTGCCGTAGTACCCACCGTCATGGTCCTTGGTACCGGGACTGAACTTAATTTCGCGACGACTCCCTTTGGCCGGTGATGTGTTGCGAAGTGGTGAAAGCCTTTGACCAGATATGCCTCGTGGAGTAGTAGCACTAGGTGTTCTACTGCGTGACCTGTCACAATATTTAGTAATCAAAAGTTAAATGTTTACTTCCTTTAAGAATTTTTAATCTCAAAGAGCAACAACACTTGATATTATCATTGAAATACCAAAAGGAAAATGGAATGACAATGTCTGATGATTATTCGTTTTAAAACCCATCGCGTAGCATTGGGCAGGCATACAATGCTGTTCATAGCCTATGCCAAGAACAAAGTCTATCATTAATTTATATGAAGCTTACGCTGGAGATGCGCTGATGACATCTCTCAAACGTTGGTCTTCGGCCTTTCGTATCTTCTCTGCATCATTCAGCTGTCTTTGGAGTAACGTCACAGCAGCTCCTGTGAAATAATAAGTTGATTATGTTGTCTTGAAAACTATATTTAGTGTATGTTTTTTCCCCTCAAAAATTGGCTAAACTATTTAATTTGTATGTGTGAAGGAAGTTATTTTTAGGACAGTTTAAATATCATTTTCAAGCTATTTGAGAGGTTTCTTTCATTTTTCACTTTTTGACCGGTAACAAGCTCTGATTTTGAAGCCAGATGTATTATACACATTGTAAAGGACAGTATGTAATATCAAGTACAGTAACTAGTTCATTGTCTATCCTTCCTCTACAACATGATTCATATCTTACAGTTATTTATATAAAAGTATATGACGCCTGCCTTCAACAGTCGATCTACCATTTAATAGTGGCTACTGAATGAAAAGCTAGAGCATAATGCCCATCTGAATGCGGTAGGAATACCCCTAATAGTCTAATAGAGTTACCCCAGATAAAGTAGAATAAGAAAACAAAAGAACACAATTGTAAATAAACAGAGGAATACACAACTTTGTGGTGCACAAAAAAAAACAGACAAAATAGTGAATCCATCATTGTAATGATGACTCTCCATGAAAATAGTTTGTGATAGACTTTTTTCACATGAAAACGTGCGAGCTGATTGTGTCCCGACTTCCTCTCTTTATTACAATGATGATAGAATAAAAAAAAAAGAAGAAGATAAATAAGAAAAAATCGAACGTGTGACTGCATCACAAATGACTCAGGGTCGGGGGGAAATGTAGTATCATCATATAGGAGTATACATATAATAATATTGTTCATCCCCAAATCCCAAGCTAATGTCCCAACCCCATGTCCCAACCCCCGAGTCTCACCCCCGAGTCCCACCCCCGAGTCCCAACCCCGAGTCCCAACCCCGAGTCCCTCCCCCGAGTCCCAACCCCGAGTCCCAACCCCGAGTCCCAACCCCGAGTCCCAACCCCTAGTCCCACCCCCGAGTTCCACCCCTGAGTCCCAACCCCGAGTCCCACCCCTGAGTCTCACCCCCGAGTCCCAACCCCGAGTCCCTTCCCCTTCCCCTTCCCCCGTTAACTAGACTCAGGGTCAGGTAGAGGTGTGAAGGGAAATGTATCATTTATCATAGTAAGAAAGAGAAAGGGTGCACTCTTGTATTAATGGGATTCTTAACCCTTTCCCTGCCGCTTTACTTTTGAAAAATTGTTCCCAACCACCAGGGACATTGCAGATGAATATGTCCTATTAAAACCGGCACTACACTACAGATAGTGCCCTGGTACTGCATATATGCAGTATCGGTTTTTGTGTACTAAAATACAGTACTGCATATATGCAGTATCGGTTTTACAGTGGTACTGCATATATGCAGTATCGGCAGGGAAAGGGTTAAAGATGTGACCTTTGACCTTGATTTTGACCTTTTTCCGACCTAGATATCATCCTACACATAACAGAAATGAATTCAGCACCTTTGGTTTACCCTAGTCCACTATCCATATCCATCCATTGCTCCCCCTATTATATCCTGGCTGGACTGTTTCGGATAGCATACCCAAATTGTGCGTCACAAGTCAGGAACTCACAACTACCTATAGGCCTGCACCACACAACCTATAGGTCACATGACGCAGGTGCCCTAAGAAAACCACACCGAGTGAGGCAAGCCGCGCAAAAAAAGGGTATACTCAAAAAAAATGTGGACATTGACTTTTTTTTGGGGGGTTACTTAGGCCCAAATTCAAATTTTCATGTCCCCCGATCTTGGCTATCTATGTCTTTTGTCCTCTCACGTCTATGTCAGACACACACTGAATAAAAAGCTCCCATGTCCATATTGTAAGTAACAGCGAATAGTGCTTAGTAGGGTCTGAGCTATATGCTACTACAGGGTTGTCTGTTTTTGTTCTCAAAATATTTGTCATGTATTGAACAAGACTGGACAGCAACATATATATTAAATTACCATTAAATTACCATACCGGTATCTAACATACTGCAGCGTATGTTGGGCCTAGTATATGATATAGGATGGCATCTGCTTTGGGAAATAGTGTAGTACCTCCCTGTGTTAAATTACCATTGGATCCAGTCAAAGCTTGCTGAAAAAAAGTGTCTCACCCCGGTTTGGTCGGCTGCCGAGATCTGTCCCATTGACTTAGCACTGAGCTGTTCAATATGTAATCGTTCAATGTCAAGGGTTATCTACAGGCTCCCATAGGGCTCTATGCTGAAGCAAATTACCACCATTTTAGACACAAAATTAAAATCATGCTTTTCAGGGGGAAGCGTTTGAAAATGGATTAAAGCGCGATTACATAGGAAGGACAACATTGTACCGCATCTAATGACACAAAATTGAGAGAAAAAGCTCCAATTTTGAAGGAATGACAGCTGTTTTAAATTTTAGGCTGAGAGACCCCCTGCTACCCGTCGCACAAGCCTCAGGGGAACCCTGAGTCAATAAGAAACGACAATGTGCTAAGTTAACCAAATGCACCACATTTTTCTAATCTAGAAAGAAGTTAGGTGTTTACTTTTAGCACGTATTTTGCCAACTATCATCAATGAATCTGAAAATTGCATTTGGAATGGTGAGTTTATTATTTTCCTAAAACTTCCTCTAATGCAATCAAGATGCATATTTCAATGATAATGTCAATGAAATTACATGAAAACAGGGTGAATCATAAATACTCCGGTGGGGTGTAGCATGCATGGTTAGATATATATGTGGACATCTACAACATTCAACTTAACATTTAACTGTGAAATATCTAATACATAAATAATGTCTAACAAAAATTACGATAGAAACATTCTCAACTGAAAATGATATTTCATTATTTGAGTTGTTCTTCTTACTTTTATGTCTTACTAGAAAGACCAGAAGAGACAAGAGCATTAGTGGATCTGACACTGTCAGATATTGTTAGAAATCAGTGAGAAAAAGTTAGAAAGGTGAAATTGAATACATTTTATACATAGTTAAACAAATCAATCAGTTTTCATGAGAGGATATACTGAGCTGGGATTTCCTGCCAAGGTTTCAGTATTGGTATATATAATTCTAGATCAACATGTGTGTAAATATATTTTGTAAATATTTTGTGAATCGAGCAAGAAAAGCAACACATTTCCATCCTTTTGTAATGAACAAAATGTGAATATTTAAATACTGATGAACAGTATTTGGGAAAATGTAATGCTCCCCTATTTTTTTTTCTTTGTCCGTTGCTGTTGTTTGAAATTTTAGGTGGGGTAAAATAGTTTTTTTGTGGAAGTTGGATAGAAAAGTTGTTGTAACATAGAATAATATGCCCTACAATCACTACATTTAATGATGAACAGATTACGTGGCTTATTTACAAGGGGTATACAATAAGTGTTAAGGACAGGCCGTACATATAGCTTATTCAAAATGGGTATACAATAAGTGTTAATGACAGGCAGTCTATATCCACTCTCACAACATATTACAGGAGTATGATATGTCTAACACAAAACGTACAAAAAGAATAATTCGGAATGTCTACTTACGTCTTGGTGTTAGTGCGTCAAGGCTACTTGTTGAAGTGGTAGGGAGAGTCTGTGGGGAAAATTAAATCGAAATATGAGTATGTGTTAAAACTGCAAAGTTCAACCTAATTAGTACCTTCTTTATGAAGTTTTAGATATAGTGTAAAATAAACTAATTTCTAAAAGGATCCTCCATATAATCCTGTGCAATTATAATAAAGTTCTATCATGCAAGCATATATTTCTTTGTCAAATACATGTATATAACACAACGGATAGTTAAACTTACGGTTGCCAAGTTGTATGATTTGCCTGATTTGACATAAACCCCAGGTCTCAAAGGCCTGGGCTCTGTCACAATCTGACGCCCATAAGCCCACATCATGTTACATGGATCCATACTTTATACCATAGATAACATATCCACAAAGTATACACCCAGTCCTATATCCAGGCAACGGACAAAAAACGAGGAAAATCCCTAAATAGGTGTATCTCCCATGTGAGTGCTGGAGCAGTAGACTCGGAGGTCAGTATGGGTAGACAACTCCACACTTGTGTCACTTGTGTAATGGAGTAAGTGGAAAAGGACAAGTCTAAACACTACACACAAAACTCTAAATAAATAAACCCCTGCAGTGGCAAGTGCCTTCAGTAATCTGCACTGACTAGGTGAAGAGGACTAGTTCTAGGTAATAATGACTGAGTGAGGTGCTTTAGCATGCCTGCTGTGCTTCCAGGCATTAAGATCCAGTGCTAAGGGATCTGCTGGATTAACTAGGCCTACCTACCTTAACACCTGACCTAATTAACATGGACTTTAATCATCTCAGACTGTGTGGCAATGGCGAAGTAGGTTCAATACAGGGTGTCCCATAATACACTAAGGGAGTGTTCATTATTTATGGCAGGGGGGGGGTCAGCATTTGAGGGGGGGGGGGGCAATTTTTTTAGGGGTATTCAAAGGGGGGGGGGGGCCCTTTTTTTTTTTACCCTATTCTTAGGGGGGGGGGCCTTTTTTTTTAGGGGTATTCCTAAAAATGTCGCGAATTTAGTACATTGAAATGTCGCGAATTTTGGTAACAGCCTGCAGGGGCGTGGCAACCGGGGGGGACGGGGGGGACATGTCCCCCCCACTTTTGACCAACTCCAAAAAAGGTCAAACCAAAAAGGTCAACTAAAAAGGGGTGAAAAAGGGTCAAAATACCCCTCAGTCCCCCCTACTTTGAAACTGCTTGCCACGCCCCCTGGCCTGTGTTATATTTTACCAAATTAGGTCAATATTTTCTAAAATTTTCTAAAATTTTCCTCAAACTCCCAGCAAATTTCTCACTGCATCACTTTTGACACTCAGAATAGCCCACCGTTTTGTCAGTCTTCAAAAAAGTGCCGGCCTCATGTTAGCACTGAGGGTAAGGGAGCTTCCAATTTATAAGCACTGGGGCCCTTAAACTCAACGGTATGTAAGTCAAGTGTCTGAGGTTTGACTATTATCACTCACCAGCGAGTATCATGAGACGTTTACACTAAAACACCTTACAAATGGATGTATTTGTTGCAAGGTAGTAAATTGTAGGTAAAAAAGTGCCCAGGATTAAATGCATACAATTAGTAGACACCAACATCGTTTTTGTGATAAAGTTGAAAACGATCCAGGGTGAGGGGGGGGGGGCGCTTTTTTTTCAACCTATTCCGAGGGGGGGGGGGGGGGCTTTTTTTTTCAACCTATTCCAAGGGGGGGGCCAATTATTTTTGACGTATTCGATTTGCCAAACGCTCACCCCCCCTGCCATAAATAATGAACACTCCCTAAAGGAGTGGTCATTTTTTAACAACAGAGGGGGGGGGGAGTCGGTAGATTTTTGAGCAAGCGGATCGAAAGTTTTGGTCCCCCCCACGGGAGGGGTCTACATTTTTTCGCCCCCCCCCCCCCCCACCCAAGGCAGGTTGAAATTGAGCGCGGTCGACCACTTTGAGCTATAGTTACACGCAGGCTTCTCCACTAAAAAGGGTCCAATTTCTTGGATCCCCTCCCCCCTCAAGAGGGATTCAAATTTTGTTGGTCCCCCCCCCCCATTAAATCTAACAACCCTGCCCTGTTGTTAAAAAATGACCACTCCCTAATGCCTGCCCCAGGAGACCTACACTTCGGGTCCGACATTTGAAACTTAGCTAGGTGAGCTAAAACGCTTGATAAGAGATAACATAATGAGTACACTGCCCATGGGTAATTCCATGTCCGTGGACAGGCTTGTACCTATCTTACTAGCTCTTATCAGTCCTCCTCGGACATCTTGCATTGTCCCTATAATATAGAGTAGGACTGTAAGTACTGCATTAATTGTTATATTTTACGGTTTAAGTATATAGTTATGAAAGAAAATCAGAGCTTAGACGTCTGTGAGTCTTTGCCTCGGTTTGAGTTTGTATGGGTAGCTTACATCAGCTCGAATATGAGATCTACATGCATATAATTTGGCCTGTCACATCCCTAGTGACTATTTAGTATCCCCAATACATGTAGAAAATACATCTGGATATAAATCTAGAAGTGCGGGCTCTATTCCCATATACCGTTTAGTTAGTATTTCGTTCCTATACAAAAAAAACTTTATGTTTGCATTCTTCATTTTACTTCTTAAAAGATTCACCAATGACCTATGCATCATACTAACTCACCTGGCAGAAGGAAACCCACTGTAAGGCCATGTCTACATATAAAGTATAACCACTGTAAAATCCTTTGGCGAAGTAGTAGTTTAATCCTGTAGCTTAATACCTTGTACAATGCAAGTCCAAATTGTCTCATAAGATAGTTGACTCTCTTATATATACTTATATCAAAACCTTTGCCTCCACATCTTAATGAAAAATATTTTCCAGCGCCTCATATATATAGTAATGGGGTCGGACCCTGATCACATGACGACAGACTTGGTAGTGCCTACCCATGACACTGACAGAGTGCTGGAATTCATTGTAGAAAACAGCCGTACTAGAGTGTGAATAACCAAGTCCAAGTGGCATGTGTCTGGTATGGCACGATGCTGCTGTGGTTGCGATCGTTTTAAGCGCTGATTCCACCAACGCTACGTGACGGATCCGTCAATTTCCCCGTCCTATCCGTCCGTCAACGGATTACTCAAATCCGTCCAATTTGGACGGATCCGTCCACTTTCTGCTTCCACTGATTCCGTCCGTCAACGGATCCGTCCATTCTGGACGGATCCGTCCAGTTCTTTGTGTATGGAGCAGTGGAAGTCACATGATCTAATCACGTGATCTGTGTCCGTAAAAACGCGGCAGTGTCAAACAGAGCAGGAAGGTTGTACAGAGCACGTTTCCTTCAGCAGCATTATGGCAGACATGTGGCGTTTTAACAACCCCCCCGTACGGGAGGATGTGCACTGTGCTGAACTCATTTCCGCAGCGGTGGCAGTGCTGATGTCCGTTGACGAAGATGAAGCTGTGTTGATGGAACGCATGGCGAAAAGGCGCAGGACACATGAATTTTGGATGTCCCCCTACCTGAACGCCCGTACAGACTACACCCAGAGGAACACACTAGCCAAATTGGAGTCCGACTTCCTCAGGGTAAGTTGGTTCCTTACTGTGAACAATACCAGCAACAGGAAATGTAAAAATGAATCTACATGTTTTGAAATGAAATATATTTTTTAAATGCAAATGAAATAATTAATTAAAATTAAAAATTAAAAAACATGTAATAAAATCCCTGCTTTTGTGCTTTTTTCAGTTGGGGTGTCACACCACTTTCCGCAAGACAACACGCATGCCTGCTACAGTATACAAGGAGTTACTGGACCGCGTCCGTCCTTTAATCCAATACAAGGACACCAATTACAGGAAGTGTGTGACTCCTGAAGAGCGTCTATCCCTCACTATGCGTTACCTGACGCGTGGTGACAGCGTGGATACCCTCGCACAGTCTTACCTGGTTGGACATTCTACTGTGCTCCCCGTAATACAGGACACATGCAAAGCAATATATGCTTGCCTACACGAGGAGTACCTCAAGGTGAATAAAAAAAAATATATATATTTTTTTTGGTTTAAAATTAAAATTAAACAAAAAAAACAAAACCCAAGAAATGTAGTAGGCCATGTCAATAAATAAAGGCTAAAAATAAATTAAAACATCCCCAAAAATATGTAGTAGGGCATGTCAGTAAAAAGATGCTAAATAATCCAACAAAAAAGGGAAAAACTAAAATCATATAACATGTTATATATTGCAGCCCCCCAGTACAAAGGAGGAGTGGCTGCACGTCAGTAAAATGTTCCATGACAGGTGGAACATGCCCCATGTGCTGGGAGCACTAGACGGCAAGCATGTCCGTATTACCCGCCCCAAGAAGTCTGGATCCTTGTATTGGAACTATAAGAATTTCTACTCAGTGGTGCTGTTTGCGTTAGTTGACGCAGACTACTCCTTCATGTTCGTCGACGTGGGGTCGGAAGGCAGATCTGGTGACTCCAGCATATGGAAATATTCAGCGTTTTGTCAGGACATCACCAAAGAAGGCAATCCGCTGGGGATACCAGACCCGGCACCTTTCCCAGGATTCAAAGGATTACTCAACTACTACTTTGTAGGGGATGACGCCTTCGAAATGGACATGCATCTCATGAAGCCCTTCCCCTCCGCAGACCTCACCATGCCACAACGCATTTTCAATTACAGGTTGTCTCGATGTCGGCGCATAGTTGAGAATGCCTTTGGAATTTTAGCAACGCGCTTCAGAATCTTGCGACGTGAAATCGAGATGGAGCCGGAAAACGCTAACATTGTGATTATGGCATGCATTGTTCTACATAATTATTTGAGGAAAAACGCTGCTGCAGCCTATGTACCAAAAGAGGCCACAGACTGGGAGGACCGGGACTACCGTCAGCACAGAGGAGTGTGGCGGGGAGAGGCATCTCTACCAGGAGGGCAGCCTTCAGCTGCACGGAACAGGAAGTGGGAGGTTAAGAAAATGCGGGCGGATTTGGCAGACTGGTGTCTCACCAAAGAAGGGGAGCTGAGGCATCAATACAACGTGGTGTTGAGGCATGACTTTTTCTTCACCCGATGAAGCAATACCCACACACATTGTCCCCTGACTCATACTTAGCACTACAGTATCAAAAGGTTCATTTCAAATAACTTTTCCCTATTTAAAATTTCATTCTAAAATGGATTTTAATCTACACTAATTCATACATGATATATTTTCTGCCCACTTTTCATCTATATACAAATGGGACACAACAGGTTACAAAATATAACAAGAACTTTTATATCTTATTTTCCAAGTCAAGCAAAACAGAATCACATCAAGTGTTGTACATTAAGCACCCGTTCATCTTTTGGCTGGAATGATTTCAGCAACTCATGCAAATGTTTTCAAATATAGCGTTGTACCGGTACTTTAAGTAAAACATGTACATAAAGTTTTATAGCACTTACATGTATATAAATGACACCGGGATATACCTATATTTTAAAGCTAGACATGTTGTCAAATACCCCCATATATAGTGCATGTATTACGTCAGTTTAAGTGACGGGGACGGAGTGCAACATAATTCTGTGTTGTGAGCTGAGATAAAATTCTCCACTGTACCGGTAGTGACTTAATATTGAAATGATTGAAGTATGAATGACGTGCAGTATAGAATTAGTTAAAACAACATTTACGTCACTGCACGTGTAGGGTAAAAGATTGTGTGTTGTGTCCTGATATGGAATGCTGCAGTATACCGGTACTGACTTAATGTTAAGCTGATCAACAGACGAACATCCTACTTTGTTCAACTAGTTTAAGATATATATACGTCACGTCACTTGTATACCGGTGTCATATTAAATCAACATCAAGTCATATGATACCAATATATGTCTACAACTGTTGTATTTCTGTTTACACTTTATATACTAGTGTACCAGGATCTGGATATAATATAGCTTAAGTATATAACAGCCCAACGTGGCATACATGACACAGACGAAGAAATACAAATAAAATGTGAGCTGCAGGTAAACTAGATAACGATATTACAAAATACAGCTGCACAGCTCACATGTTTGATTTGAAAATGAACGAAAATAAAAGATATTCTTGTCATGCATTACAATTTACTCCCATCTCTCTCTTGTTGCTTTCTACAAAAGTAAATGGACAAAATACAGAAAATCTCCCTTATTGCACGTCATACAACTTTTTTGGGGTATAAAAGAACACATATAGAATAAATATGTACTATATATCATACACCAGATGTGGTTTCCAAATCCGTCAAACAACTATCCTTTTAAATAAAATAAGAATCCTCCTTCTTGAACCTCATCAAAACTAGACACGTCATTTGTGGCAGACCCTTTTTCTGAATCCGTCCAACAACTTTCTTAAATTCTATATTAAAGCACCTTCTTCTTGGATACATGTAAAACAGATATATTACTCACAATGTAGTATAAACAATCAAGCACCCATTTTGGCTTTTTTCATGGCAACACGGGATATCACGTGAATCAGGCAAATACTGTCAAATACTTGAGATCTAATATTTCACAAAAAATGAAATATTTCTGTGGTACCCACCGGGCAACATGAGGTAAATTTCTATGTGATATAGTACAAACAAAAGTCCAGTTTATGTTGAAGGCACCCATTTGCCCTTCTTGGCCTTGACTGCAATGGACAGCACATGGACCATGAATTCGTCACGCGTGTCCTCATCCATGGACATCAGATATGGGATGAGGCTGCGGGCCCACGTCTGCTCAGGTGTTTCCTCTTGAGGGGGGGGGCGTGCAGTTGAGGGCACAGCAGCATCCTGCCTCCAACGTTCAATCCCATCACTCATGCTCTGTATAGCCTTGTTCCTGTCTATCATAATTTGTGTTATTTCTTTCTCCTTCTCTTTTTCACCTTTTTTCTTCTCCTCCTCCTTTGCCTTCCTTGCTGAAGGTCCACTACTCTCATACCAGTCCTGTGTCGTGACACTTGTGTCGTATGGACGGGAGGTCTCACCCACTTTTCGCTGCTTCCCCACCATCATAGCTTTACGTTGAGCAGCGGAAGTGAAGTTGTACGGGCTGGCAGGTGTGGTGCCTTTCACATCAGCAGTGGTGGAAGGCTTACCTTTGGCAGAACTTTTTACCTGTGCAGGGTTCTTGGTCTTTTTGGTAGGGGGCGCTTCCTCTTGCACTCCTAACCTGAGAGACCGTTTTGCTGACACAGCTACTCCCTCCTTTGTGCTAATACGGTCATTACGACTGAAGTGCTTGGTGTTTGGCAGAATTTCACAGTCCACTTCCTGTATCTCCTCGTCCCCTGATCCCTTTTCTGATTGCGTCAGTGCAGCGGCAGTATTGTCTATTGGGGTCAAGCTGTTGTTGAACAGGTTCTGAAAAATATAAAAAAAATAGGCATTACAGTATATCTTTATGGAATTAATTATTTTTTGAAAAATAAGGTAGAGTTGTACCTCATCCCATATATATTTTATTCACAAAGTAAGTTGCATGTGACATAATACAATATCATGTACCGGTATCCTGTTACTTTACTATAACAAATGGAGGGCTACATAAATGTAATTTATATATTTTTTTCAATTTCTTTTCCAGTTATATGGAGTGGGAGTACACACCTGCTGCTCCTTCTTCCTCCTAGGGGTAGAGTTGTGTCGAGGGCTGACCCTTTTGTAGCACGTGAGGGTGTCCGCGACGGAAATGTGGTTGCGTAGAAACCAAGCCAACCTCAACACCTCCTTCTGGCGTTTGGTCTGTCCCACCGGTTCCGTCCCGCTCTTAGCAACCCGATGCATCTTTTGAAACAAGTTCCTTATGGCGTTCATTCTCAGCATTATCTGCTCCGCTGTTAAAAAATTATACTACATTGCATTAAATCCCAAAAAAAAGTCATGTGACGTGAAGCAAAATAATTTAATCAAATTAATTAAGTAATACATTATGACACATATTCAGGGAAATAAAATGACTTATTACACAGTTACAAAAAAAGGAATTACACCATTACACACAATAGAACTAACTTATTACCTGATTTGGAATAATATTTATGAATTTTGTGTTTTTTTAAAAAGGGCACACTCACGGGGAACTTTTGGTATTGTGGAGAAACGTTTTATTATGGTATCCTTGTCTTCCGTCATGTTGGCCCTCTGACTTTTGTCGTACAAGCCCGGTGTCTCTTGCCATAACTCGCACAGGGTTGGTTCGCGTGTAGGATCTTCATCCCAATAGTCGTCATTGCTCTTTGACGGGTCGCGGAACGCGTTGGAATCGTGTTCTATCATCTGCATTGAGCCTGCAAAAAATATTACACGTTACTGTGTCATTAAAACAACTACTGTTCTGCATGCAGAGTTAATACTAACAGGAGAAAATATAAATTTCTTTAAGGTGTTGTGGCACAGAAATGATTCAAAATTTAAATTTTTTTTTGCTATTTAATTAACGCTACTCCATTAAAAAAAAAAAATTGCATTCACATATTTTAGCTTCAGGTTTAACACATATAATATACCATACAATTTTACCTTTAGTCATGTCCAGGGCTTCTTCCTCCTCCTCCAGCGCATCTATCTCCTGCTGAGCCTTCCCAGGTAGAGCACAGTCGTCCCCTTCCGCCAGCTCATTCTTTCCCCGGTTGTGTTCGTTTATGTTGGGTGCATCCTCAGAATCATCTGATTGCATAAGAAATTGTCCAGCTTCCTCCTCCAGGTCATCATTGATGGACACATCCTCACCCCTTAATATGGCGAGCTCCTTTTCTTCACCACGTCTGATTATATCAAAAATCTTCTGTTTTAACTTGCGTTCCTTCTCAGTCCTAACTGGCATAGTGGCCACCGCCGCGTGTGCACGGGTGTGGGTCTGTTCCGGTGGCGTGGCCTGCTTTTTACTGTGTGCGCCACCTCGTTTCACGCCCAATGTCTTTTTGGTTTTTATGTCCTCACTTGCACTGGAGGCGTTTGAGACGGAATCCGCCATGACATGGGTAATTTTGGTTGGCTGTTTTGTAACATTTCGGCGTCTCGGCCGACCTACCGGTTTCTCTGATGTTTCCTCCAGCGGCACCGCCTCCTCCTCGGTCGGGGGGATCCGTTTTTTTCCACCCCTGCCCTTTCCAGGAGCTTTGTCCTCCTTTTTGCTTTGCGCCGAGGCGCCTTTCCGCCCTCCTCTCGTTGCCATTTTGTGTCCTTTGCGTACGGACGGAAGTGCAGGTCACGTGAACAGAAAACGGCAAAACACAACATCGCCCGCAGCGCCACGTGTTGTATGCGCCGTGAACTAAAGGTACAGAAATTTCCCGCCAGTCTGCAGCACTGCGCCCTGACGGAAAACCAGACGGATTGAACACTTTTGGACGTTTCCGTCAACGCACGGAAATATCTAATTTTTTTAATATTCCCGTCAGTTGACGGATCCGCCAAAATGGTGACGGATCCGTCACCCGTTGACGGACGGATTGGCATTTTCCTGCTTCCACCAGTCCGTCCGTTGACGGATCCGTTGACGGACGGACCGGTGGAAGCCATTCTGACGGTTCCGTCACACTTTTGGCGGGGCGATGACGGGGAAAATGGCTTCCACCAACCCGTCACTGGACGGATCCGTCCAAAAAGTGGACGGATCCGTCCAAAAAATGGACGGATCCGTCACGTAGCGTTGGTGGAATCAGCGCTTTAGCTTTCACTGCTATTAACTGCTTGAGGTGGGGTAGTGACGTTTTCACACCTATATTGTGGCGGACTTCACACCTTGATGCTTGATTCACCCTGCCGCTACATGGGGGCGCCACATCCACACATCTTAGTCTAAGACTTAGGCTTATGGGCTTCTCTGGGTAGGAAATGTATGATGGAAGAGCTATACCTTTTATTTGTATTCAATATTAGGCCCCAACTGAAGGTTTCATTATAGCAGAGGCGTGGGAAGCAAATCTTCATTGGGGGGGGCCCAGGGGGGCCCACTCCTACCAACTTTATGTATCGGTTTTTATGCATGATGTATCATATACCCACTTATATTAGATTGTATGGAAAAGTAGTATTTGAGGCCCCTTTGGTTCTAATTTGGGGGCCCTGCCCCCTCTGCGCCCACTTTTCCTTATGCAGGAAAGGTAAAAATTGGAAATTATGTGTATCATATGACATGTCTTGACAAGTTTTGGGGGGGCCCAAACATATTCAGGCCCCCCCTCCACAGTGATTGGGGGGGCTCCGGCCCCCTGGCCCCCCTTTTCCTACGCCACTGTTATAGTAATTTATAGCTGAGCTAACATTAAGAGTTATGGAATAGTGGCCCTACAATCTGACATCTATATATCAGTACATGTACGGAATATACATTCCATACATATAACAGGAGAGCTCTTGTAATTACTACAGGGGAATGTCCCTATACTGTAGTTGATATACAAGGGAATGAATAATTTAGAGAACTATTTTCAACAGTCTATTAAAGTTACCTCCATATTTAATGTAACAGATCAATACCTGTACTACTACCTAAATGGAGGACACTACCTCCCACGTACACGGCATGCAGTAAAATAGCCAAATGGTAAATAGCCACCATAACTAAGTATATAACCCATGGTCACCTATAGAGCAAGTATACATACAAATGTATAAATCTCAAAATTGGTGTAGGGAGCTGGGGGACAAGTGATTCGATATGAGTGTGTGTTTTAGTCTCATTCCACTCAGCCCTCATAATCAAGGTAGTTAACTGAGATTGTCTTGTTGAGTACCTATCCCATAATCACAAATGTTTGATACACATGTTGTATTTTTAAGAGTTAAAATATAGAGAACTATTTTCAATATTTACAACGAACTATAATATTTTTACTAAATGCCTACACTTTGATATTATTTTGGAGCTTAGTATTAAGTAAATCATATTATACGTAACCCGTAATTAGACATCAGTGCATTTAGATGTACTGATATTATGTGTAGTTAACAATATTAAAGTTGAATATGATGTTGGTGAAAACAAATGCAGACCTATTATTGTGTTACCCCATGCGAACTCTAATTGTGAGAGTTTCATTAAAATAGATTCTTTCAAGACTGTTATTACTTAATTCAAACAAGTGAAAACGGAACTCAAATGGACTCAATCATAAGATGCCTTGTACAAAATATTAAAGTGAGATGTTAATATTTCTGTTAATCTCAGCTGTGCCTCGACAAGTGATGACAACGATCTTTGCTTAATAACATTGATCATGAAAAATCAATTGACAACTAGTTTAGTTTATCAGAAAATCTCCCATTTAACACATAAACTAAAGGACATTGTATTGAGTATGTAGACTCCATGCTAAGTCGGCAAGTGTAATAGCTATATGTTCTTCGTGGGGAATGTCTATCCACCGGTAGATAGGTTGTCATATGGTAAGGTAGATCATTGGGTGAATGATGAGATTGCAGTGGTAGGTTCTTGGGTGGATGGTGAGATATAATGGTAGGTCATTGGATGGATGGTGGGGTGTGGTGGTAGGTCATTGGATGGCTGGATGGCTGGTGGGATATAGTGGTAGGTTATTGAATGGATAGCGGGGTGTGGGGGTAGGTTATTGGATGGATGGTAGGGTTTAGTGGTAGGTCATTGGGTGGATGATGGAATATAGTGATAGGTCATAGGGTGGATGGTGGGATATATTGGTAGGTTATTCAGTTGATGGTGGGATATAGTGGTAGGTCATTGGATGGATGGTGGGGTGTAGTGTTAGGTCATTGGGTGGATAGTGGGATATAGTGGTAGATCTTTGGTTGGATGGTAGGACATGTTGGTAAGTCAGTGCGTAGATAGTGGGATGTAGTGTTAGGTCATTGGGTGGATTATGGGATATAGTGCGGGTCATTGATGGGTAGTTCAATGGTTGAATGATCTCGGTTGGTAATTTCACACATTGCATCTAAAGTTAAACAAATGAGAAGATAATCCCTCATATTGCCTTTCTATCCAACTCTTCCTGTGTACATAATCAATACAATGACCTGAAGCACATTCATTCACAGTCACTGGTGTCGAAGGTCAAAGTTCACAATACCATTTCATAGTGTGGGTTGATTGGACTCAGGGTGCGCATGGCCGATATGCTGAGCTCGGACGGCGTCGGGGAACAGAATGTACGAGCCCGAGCCAGACTCAGCTTTGAGGGAAACAAGAAACCAGAAAATCAGAAAACTGATCGTAATCTTTTCTGACATCGGGTAACCGGGTGTGGCATGCGATTGCCACTGATTTTAGTACCCTATTTTTGCTGATAAAGCATCACCTGGTAAAACAACATTTATGTAAATACTAGAGGACACTCTCCCTTGATTCATTTTTTTTATGTTTTATGTTGTTAGTAGGAAGAGGAATATAGGATGACAGTCCTAAGGCAGCAGTGTACAGATCTATTGGGCCTCTCTTGTAATTTCGCTCCTGTTCAATGTCAATAGAAATTCTCGAGATGAATAATATGGGCAACATAGACTTAAGGTAACCTGGATAATTATGTATGAATCTACACTGGATTGGGTTGGGACATACTTCATACAGAACACCATGCATTGTTAAACACAAACTAATCTCCTATTTCATACTGCTAACTTAAGGGGCATTGGCTAGCATCAACAACTATTCAACTCCAAACATATCGACATGTATAAAGGGCCCTACTCTAATTAACAGACTTACACAACGCAGGCAGCAGTGGCTATGCTGAAATATATGACATCCATCAGCAATGGCACCACCAGCATAACTTTACACATGCCTGCTCAAGAAACACTGAGCTATATTGCCATTTCCAATTCACATGCATCAAATATACAGAATCAGTATGGAAAAGCTTAACTTTATAATAGCACAACCTACTGTATCCCATTAAAAATATTAACATTGCTTAAAAATGCAGAATTTTTAACACCGATATACGAGTACCAAAATGTGAGGACTTACATCGAAGATGACTTGACCGCCCTTTTTAGGGCTTTTTGGCGGCGGCGGTGCAGCAGTGGCACCATCAAAGGACCTCCTACTGTTGCTACTGGGGGGCCGCACAGGTCCTAGGTTCTCCTTGGTTTTGCCCTGTGTGGCCTCGGCCCAGGCCTGCTTCAATGTCTGTTTGACTTTCTTTGTCTTGGCTACATCAACTGCTGTGAGTCCACTGTCGTCTACAATCGTGACATCAGCGCCATGCTGTAGCAGCTTGTTCACTACATTGTCGTGACCATTTATAGCCTGCAAATTGAAGATGCAGTGGTAAAGTGATTGTATTAGAAGATACACAACATGATATTGTAATAATATAAGCTTACTTATTCAAAATAGGAAAGGGTCAACAAAACTACAAGCCATAGACAACAATTCCACATTAATTTGCTGTATCAAATTTGTTTGGTAAAGACATACACGTACACTAATCTTTACTCTTTGTCTTGGGATAGATATTTTCAGTAGCTTATAAAGGTTATACTCACAGATATGTGCAGTGGTGTGCTTCCAGCATAACCCCGTGCATTGGCCTCTGAACCACCTTTGAGCAGCGCGACGACAATATCAACGTTACCGGTCTGGGACGCACAGTGAATGGGTTTAAAACACCGTCTGTCTTGAGTATCTGAGGATCAGGAAATGTTTTATATTAGACCTAAGCTATATCAAACCCAAATATAAAATGTTAATAAAAGTCAATATCCAAGGCTTTCATGAAAAATGGAGTGTGTGAGTGTCCTCACAGATGACTCAGGGTAATCTGTCAATTCTGGCATCAGAAATGAATTCGAATGAGTGATCTAATTTGAGCACAATACATTATTTCTCATTTCTGACGGCAGAATCGTAATCGCCAGAAAAAGCTACCCTAATTTCATATATTGGAAGTCATATATAATCAAATTCCAGGTGGTGGCTGTAGGTGAGCAGGTGGCTGTGGGAAAGCAGGTGGCTGGGGGCGAGCAGGTGGCTGTCGGCGTCAGCGCCCAGCAGCGCGTAACTGCTGTTTTACATCTCGGCCGTAAAGCGAGTCGATCGGAGCATCAGCAGCGACACCATCGCCGTTTCCGTTTCGCTGTGTCGGTCGGCTACAGGGCGGCGTGTGTTACGCGTCCATGCCTTTGCCGTGCATCCCCTGTCTTAACACATAGATATAGAGTGGATGTGACTTGTTGCATAGGTCCTGGCGGTAGAATGTGCCCAGATTTTGCCCGCTTTGGGGGTAGAAAGAGAGAAATACGGGCAAATTCGCTCAAAATGTCATTTCTATCTTGCACCCAAAAACTTAATGCCTTGCAGCCTATGGAGGCCCATGGCGGCGGTAGCTTTGTTTTCATACATTTACATAATAGCGAAAGAGAGAAATAAATTCGTAAAGATCGCAGTTCAATTTAGTCAAGAAAAATTTAGATTTTTAGAAAAAATTTTGCGCTAGATCCTGTCCCCCGACCTTGCCTGTCTCATGTTTTTGTCGACTTTTGTCTATGTCGGACGATAACCAAAATATAAAGATTCTCCTATGTCACAAAATTGTCTTAAAACGCAAAATTAGTAGGTGTATATTACTCAGGGTTAATACCCTGAGTCAATGATTATTAGATCCTTTCAATGGGAAGCATTGAGTGTATATTTAGATACAAAGTCGAATCTGAATTACTGAATATACTCACGGACATCTGATCCGTCCTTGAGCAGCATCTTGATAATGTCGCTGCCCTGGAAGGCCTTGGAGCTGCTAACGTAATGCAGCGCCGTCCTCCCCTCCTCATCTACGGCATTCGGGTCTCTGAAAGGACACAGGGGTGATATTAATTTTGTGTTATACCCCACATGCAGCAATTACAAGTCAACACTATTAGATTTACCTATTCTACATGGGGTAATTTGATATTACAAGTGCATTGACGATACAAGGGCACACCTTAGCCAATGTGTTTGTCACATGAGTTTCTGCACCACTGTGTTGTCACATGAGTTACAGCACCACTGTGTGTCTGTCACATGAGTTTCTGCACCACTGTGTGTTTGTCACATGAGTTACAGCACCACTGTGTGTTTGTCACATGAGTTACAGCACCACTGTGCGTTTGCCCCATGAGTTACAGCACCACTGTGTGTTTGCCACATGAGTTACAGAACCACTGTGTGTTGGTCACATGAGTTACAGCACCACTGCGTGTTTGACACATGAGTTACAGCACCACTGTGTGTTTGTCACATGAGTTATAGCACCACTGTCTGTTTGCCACATGGGTTTCTGCACCACTGTGTGTTTGCCACATGAGTTACAGCACCACTGTGTGTTTGCCACATAAGTTACAGCACCACTGCACGTGTTTGCCACATGAGTTACAGAACCACTGTGTGTTTGTCACATGAGTTACAGCACCACTGTTTGTTTGCCACATGAGATACAGCACCACTGTGTGTTTGCCACATGAGTTACAGCACCACTGTGTGTTTGCCACATGAGTTACTGCACAAATGTGTTTGTAACATAAGTTACAGCACCACTGTGTGTTTGCCACATGAGTTACTGCCCAAATGTGTTTGCCACATGAGCTACTGCACCACTGTGTGTTTGCCACATGACTTAGCACCAATGTTTGTTGATACATATTAAAGTGACTTACGCTCGTGAGGTGAGCAGCTCGCTCACTACCGTTTGGGGTTCAAAACCTCGACCTCGGCTCCGCAACTTTTCAAAGAGCTGAACATCCCGGGTTACAAGTAGTAGTGGAGTCAGCCCGTCTCCATTTCTGCAGTTGATGTCTACCCTCGCCTCTGACTGCATGTCAACACAAAACCATTAATTACCATTAATAAGTAAGTGACATGTTCACTATAACATATTATGCGGACTATTTCAGCTATGCTCTCCCAACTAAATACATTTTTCAAAATTCATTTTAATGCTGAATTTTTGATAATTACCCTCTACTACAGGGTATAGGTATAATTTTGTAATATTTTTAGTCCAAAATGATATGGTCTCTGTCACTTAAATATAAGACAAACTCACAAGTATCTTTTTCAGTAACTTGGCGTCCCCCTGCCATGCCGCCTGCAGCAGGTTACGGTGCGGACCACCCTTGTCGACTGACTCCAGGAGCTGGTTGCGGATGGCCGGAGAAGCCACCTCCACTGCCGTCTGCCCCTCATAATTACGTAATGTCACATCCGCCCCATGTTTCAGTAACTGTTGTACAATCTGCAGTGAAAAGAAACACAGATTGTATTTGTCAACATCCAATACAATCATGTAGTACTTAAGTATCAGCTAGGCTAAAATTGAGTAATGATTTAACAGACTTTCCACAGTTCTGAAAACTAATTAATTTCCCCAGATTGATATTGACACAATATCTTGGAATATGGAATGCAGTTAAGAAATGCAATTTGAATTGAGTACATCTTTACTTATGATGTAAGCAGTCTAGAGAAATAAATTTGTGTCAGGCACTACTTCCTTTGGGAATGTGATCAAACATCTGTCATACCTTGCCATGGCCACGCTTTGATGCCCAGATGAGAGGGGTGTTACCCGTTACACGGTCCCGTGCATCTATGTTGATGATGGCCTCGTTACGGCGTCGGAGCAGCTCAAAGATCCGCTCAAAGTCACCGTCCTGAAAGACATTTAATACATGGAATAAGTGTGCATCCTCCAAGACAAGTTATACTCAAGCTACATAGACACTCACAGATGTGGGGAAGTTCTCAAAGGGAGAATTGTTCGAGGGTCATAAAATTTTGAATATCTTCTATATTCTGTATCTTCAAGGCAGGTTTCCTGTTTCTACTAGGTATCCCAGGAGGTTTGAAGATAATATTGTTGCACATGTGGAAGCTTATTAGGATGATAGACCTTGTTAAAAGAGGAAGACCTGTTTTTATATGATACAGATCGGTCAAGCGGTTTTGATTTGAGAGCCATTTGAAAGTGTCATAACACGGTCTGGACTTAGCCAAATTTGGCCCCTCTCCTCAAGCTTAATATGCATGCATTTGATAAGCATTCTGGAATATCTGGGTAAAGGAATAGGTTGTATTTATTGATAGGATCGTGATCACAGCATGTATTTCCATGTCTCAGTGAAGTGTGAACAAGTTAAGACATCAAGTTTTATTTTTACAGGCCCTCAAACTCATGATATATTACATGCAGTTCAAAGATTTTAACAGAGAGATGTGCAAAATATCGCAAGTTTGGTTGTCTAGAAATTCTCTCTATAGGTAATGGAGAATGTGCTATTTTTTTCCTGTTTTGGATAAGCAAGGATGACTTCACAATTTTCATGTAAAAATGAGGAAAACTGTAATTTTCTTGATGTCCATGAACAGTAAAGATGGCCAGACTATAAATCAACACCACACAACTGTTGTTCCATGAGTCAACTTGAATTTTCTTATAAGCATAGGTCAATATGGTATACATCAGTTCCAAGCAAACCTTATCCATATAAAGTATTACATAATACTGAGTGATCTGATAAAAATCATGAAATTCTCTAAATTTGCTGAAATAACGCTGATATCAGACTAATTTATAGCATCTTGGGATAAAATTTCTCGCTAACCTTAGAATCAAACTTTTAATATAAACTCATTTATACTATTCCTACAACATAACAATACACTTACTTAAATATTAGCCTCATTACATAATGGTTTACAAATCCTGATATTGTGATTTTTTTATGCTGGGAACAAATGGGTTAGCAATTGATTGTCTGATCGGAATCACATCTATGAGAATTCTTAGAGGTGTATATACATGATATGTATAGGTATGGCATGTTATATGATCGTTAAAGCCAATATGTAAGAAAACAGGCCTTCATACCTACACCCTGGTACAGGGTGTTAGGTGACTTATTCTACTTTGCTCTGACACCATTCATCATCCAGAATAAGTAGTTAGTGCATCTGATAGAGCAAAAAAATGCCTTTCAAATGACCCCAAATATGTATATCAAAAAATATTTCAAAAAGGTGCTGAAAAGTGTCGGAAATTGCCCAAAAATTCTTATTTTTTTATTTCAAAATACTAAAAATAAGTCTACCCTCGCGTGTAATACCTCAAAATGCAGCCTGAAGTATCCTTCTGTCATTGGTTAAACTCCTGAGACTGTACCTTTAATAGCCTGGGAGCGAGAGCTGTTGATAGAGAGGGTACACTGCAGGGCTGCATGCTTTATACCATTTTCGTTCTTACGCCATTAATGAAATCAACTAACTACTTATTGAATCTGATAGAGCAAAAAAACAACCTTTCAAATGACCCCAAATATGTGTCTATAACATTTCAAAAAAGTGCCAAAAAGTGCTGAAAGTTTCTTATTTCTTTATAAAAAAATACTTCTAATATGTCTATCCCCACTTGTAATACATCAAAATGACCCCCTGAATGCTCTGCTTACAATGGTGAAACTCCTGAAACTGTATATCTAATGGCGTGGGAGCGAAACCAATATATAGACAGTGTGTCCTCCAGGACTGCATGGCTACTCACTGACAGAAGGTCCCGTTTTCCAAATGTGACCTAACTTCAGAGCATCAGCAGTAGTACTTAGTATCATGACACATCGTTTTTCAGGTATCAGGGCGATGCGGATACATCAGAGCATTCATTAGCATACTTTAGATAGGTGATACACCAAATAGTATGGATATGAGAGCATTTCTAAAAGTATGTATTTTGGTGAGTTCTTACGCGAGGACACGGCCAGCGGCTGCCTATTGGGATACCTATTTCTACTCACCCTTGATGCAGTAAGGAAGATGTCATCAAGATCAGGGCCCTTGCCGACTTGGAAGAAGGTCGAGGCAATGTCATGGTAGGGTTCCAGTAGGGCCGTATTGCGGGTAGCAGTCCCTCGGCGGGCTGGGCTGTTTGGGGCAGCGAGTGGCATCGGGGCAGGCCGGGTAGGCGACACCTCCCGGGGTCTGGTTCCGGGAAGCGGCATCTCCACCGAGCCTACTCACTTGGTAAGGTTAGGGGGCCTGCAAGTACAATAACACAACATTGTTAATATTTATAAAAAGTAAGGGAAACATAAGTAGTTTCATTTGAACATGCTAAAATCAGGGCTTACAACCTACTGTATTTCCTGAGGTGGGGTGTGTAAGAAATTTCGACCCCTCGTGAGGGGGCGCACGCGTGAAAATGTTTGCCCTGTCTCAGCAAATAGGTGGGATCGAAAATCCGGAAACTGCCTCTCTTGGTTTGATAGAGATAGCATCCTGGTGCCTGGGCCTATAAAGCGGCATTCTAACCCAGGGTTTAGAACCCATTCTTCTAGTCAACATGGCCTTGGTGAAAGTGCTACTGTTACATTTGACTCAGACGTTTCTATTGGAAGTTAGTACTCACAAACTCATATTTTCTATTGAGCCACCCAGGGATGGCTCTCTCCCAGTAATTTTCCAGGGCACTGTCATAATCATAGTATCTGATTTCCTCCTTTAGATATTTTCCTTATACATGTGCTATCATCCAGAGTAATCCATTTCAGTGTAGATAGAGTCAAATAGAGTGCAACGATTTAGAAGCTATACAGGTATCCGGTCACTTCACAGCACCCACCTACTCCGGCTGGTGTCTGGATCACCGGTACCGTAAATCCTGCATATATATATTGAACGCGTTTGAATTGTGGCCACGGTTTATGTCGCTGTCAGTTATTACGTTTGTACAGGTAACTTACAGAGCCCAATTTAAATGCTAGTATAGGGCTACTAAGGGAATGATCACCCACAGTATTTGTGTGTGGCTCTCACTGATGGGAGAACAGTTAAGTAGTGTTATTGCCAAGAAGTTGACCTTTGTGTGATGTGTAATTTCTGGGTCAAAAGGTTAATTTGGCTGTTCACTATACAGTATTTTAGACTATCAGAGTGATCATATTTTAACAAAGGGGAATCTGGGGGAACCAATGCCATCTCATTTCATTGAATTTCTAATATAGATCCTGTCTAGTCCTGTGTAATCAGTAGTTTCTACTTGTCAGTGTTCAAGGCTACAATCACCCAGTAATGGGAAGAGGGAGGGAGGCAGGCTGAGATAGGTCAGCTACTACTCTTTGCTGAGTACCTGGATGTATAGACTAGAGACAGATTAGTCTGGAATAATTGATACCCAGTTCATAATCAATATATTTCTGGATAGCTATGCATATCGTCTGAAGAGCAAACTTAAATATCCTTCATGGTGCATGCATGATTAATATAATGCAATTAACCATTTATGCTGCTTGTATAACTAAGAAACCGCATCCCTCTTTAGCATTCCAGGTATTACAGTGTGTATTGATTTTGTATCGACCCACTTCACTGTCAATCAATAAGTCATCAATAATCAATCACTAAGCACTGACTGATCGCGTACATCCTTCGGCACTACCCTATACAGTACTGACACCTGGAGCAGGGAGCATTACAGCAAACTCATGTATTAACAAAGCATGCAGTTCTGTGGTCACACATCCTACATTTTTTTCTTTTTTTTTTGTTTATTTTTCTTTTAAGTTGTTTATCACAGGTAATGCAGAGCTCTATCAGCGTGACTATAATTATAAATATATGTTCAATACATATATTGTCATATCCAAAAGCATATAATGTACCAGAATACATTAATCAACTATTTCTGTATCAACTAGAAATTTATGAATGTATTTATGATGCCAAGGTCCTGACGATACACATCATCTTCATTTGTTTACCAGATGCAGTATAGTAGAAATGCTGTATTCAATGGGTAATTGCAGTGTATATTCCCTCGGGACACCCCCGCCCCCTCCCCAGCATTCACAAATATTGGTTCTCCTGATATAGTATATACTCTATCACAGAGTACTTACCACATTGTAGGGTTCTACTACATCGCCTCTAGATCCAATACTGTACATTGGTATCTTCACCACCGTATAACTTACACCAATACATAATATTAAAGCACAACAAGATTCTGGGACCCTGAACTGCTTAGTCATCCCAGGGTGGGAAATACCCACAGCGATCCCCCACAGCTCAGCACATTCAACTGTAAAACTGACAAGCACGTGCACCAGCTAGTGCTACTCCTCTCTAAGTATGTTAGATTGACCTTCCTATGGCAAAGGCAGTGTGGACGGTGAGTGACGAAAGATTAGGGAGTGGTCACTTCTCAACAAAGGGTGGGGGTTCCCTCCTCATTGATCACCTTCGTTGTGTTCTCACCGCCCAGCATTGTTTGAGCACCCTGCTCGATAAAGAGTAAACTCGACCAACCCCTCAATTATTGGTATGAAAAGTGCCCAATTCAAAGTTTATCAGACAAGCGCTTCATCCCCATTGACGTCACTAGCTGCACGTGTAGACATACATACAGCTATGTGTTTGTGATTCGTGACATAAATGGAAAGCCATCAATTACCTTTTTACTAAAGCCTGTTATTGTGAATCAAATATGAATCCAGGGTCTGGGTTTATGTTTGATTTAACCGGTGCAGCAGGTGTAGCGACCCTAGCCATAATGTTGAGTATGGCGGAGGGACTGCCAGGAACCTTTTTTTTTAAATCCCAGTGTAGGGCAAAATTAAGGTGTGTTTCAGGTTACCCTGCCCTACCTAAGCTACCTACTAAGCAAGACAGAGCTGATTTTTTATTAAGCAGCTTTGCCAGATTCTAAGTCAAAGTTAAGATACAAGACCATCCAAAAGACATGTCACATACCGAGCTTACACATTTATTAAGCAAAAAAAATGTAAAATTGAGATAAAAAATTAAAATGTATACTCCTCTGCCACCGTCATTCCACAAGTTGCCTTATGCATATTTCAATATTATATTGTGATATTTTATATTTACCCTATAGTATTGTACCCTGTGTCCAGGTCCATTATATTAAAGCTGGCACGATTGATCAACCCCTGCCTGTGGCACAGTGTTTGTGTAGGCAGATATTGCACAGGTAGCCTGCTAACATGGGTTATGTAACTAACTGCTACTGTAGACTTTGGGTTCAATACTTTGTAAATAAACAGGAGGACAAGCAGGGGCATGGGATAGGCTATGTGTGTTGTATGGCTTGTATATGGGAATGACTGTTTAGATACAGACACTGTTTTAAAGATGAGGGGATCTAAAATATTTCGACTTACAGAAAGTACTCTCTGTTATCAACTTCTGCTCATTTTCTGCCTCATTGTTATTTTCCCATTTAAGGTGCTAACCTTTTGGCTCTCTAACTCTTGCTAACTATTTTACATATACGTTGACTGTATGCAGATGTGAAGGAAAATCCACGTTTGACATGTATTAAAGATGTAACATATTCCACTTGTGTTGGGCCATGTGACTTTACCAGAAGTCTCTGACCTTGTTTAGGACCTTGGCAGACCCCTTGGTACCAAACACATACACAGATTACACAATATAGCACTCCTTGTACCTGGGTTTGGGCTGGGTTTGTCGACCACAGCCAGGTACAGCTCTGCCCAACCCATTCTATCAACTAGTCACCACTAAGAAGTCCAGTAAGACGTACAGACACAGTTCATGCCAATTGGCTGACTCGATATGAGCAGACCGGATTTATGGGGTTCAGTGGACCACATGATGGTTCACCAATGATTAGGGAGTGATCATTTTTTATCAACAGGGGGGGGGGGGGGGTTGGTTTGGGGGGGGGGGGCAAAAAGATTTGGACCCCTTGACCGGGGGGGTGTAAAAAATTTGGACCCCTCTTGGGGGGGGGGGTCAAAAAAATTTAACCTGTTTTGGGCCAAAAAGCCCGCGCGTTACTATGCTTCAAAGGGCCTGCGCGCGCGCCGATTTCCGACCCGTAGGGGGGGGGGGTAAAAAATTTTGACCCGTTGACCGGGGGGGTGAAAAAAATTTCGCGCGCTCCGCACGGAAAACCACCCCCCCCCCCCCTGTTGTTAAAAAATGATCACTCCCTTAGATTCCAAGGAGTAGCAGTGAAAACTAATGAATGCTTTTCATGTACCTCAGAGACATGAAATTAGAAATGTGCCAGGTTTCATGGTCTAAAATGCTAGGCTATGGACGTCAACTTTGTTTTTAGCTAGAGGAACTCCAAAATCCACTCATGGATCAACTTGTTGGCTTGCAGATGGTTAATGTTGACTAGAAAGCTCTCTTTCAGCCCCTCTTCTAGGATCTTCTAGAGTCCCCCAACCCAAAACTCCCCCCCCTCCTCCTCCCCACAAGGATAAAAGTGACCAATTTAAAAAGAAAACGTGAAAATCTTCAAATTGAGGTCCCTTTTAATAATGAAGGTCCTCTATAGTTAAATACAGCTCTTTGCGACATATGAAAAACTTGAAATCAGGGAAAAAACTTGAAGACTTTCATCCCTGAGAGTACTTCCTACCCACTCCATGGTCTCCATCCCCATACCCCATAGTTGGTGACCCCTCCTCCATAGTCTCTACACTGGAGGAGACCCTAAATACTGTGCATTGTATCACACAGAGTGGGAAGGTGGATAAGGGACCCCCTCTGGACCAGGTATAGCCAATATCCCCCACGCGGAGCCCCTTAAATCATATCTAATCACAGTGGTCGATAAACCTAATAAAGACCAACAGTGTTTGTATGTATATAATATACTATGTACGTAGGGATATGTATATAGACAGATCCGGGTTACAGGAAGTCAAATATAAAAGAAAGTACTTTCATTTGAAAGCTGAATATGTTACTTGGGTTAGATTTTTATTCTTTTTATACGCTATGAATCAATCATATCTCAGTTTGATATTCATTACATGTATATCATGTTTATAGTTTATACTAGGTATTTGCTCAGTTCATTGACTACCGGTACAGGTATTCACATGTAGATCACATGGCAAGGAGTATGAAATGGCCAGTGATGCAGAATAGGTCACCATTTGAGTGGTAAACTACAGATATTGGCACAATTTACCTTCTTATCATACATACACTGGTATAAAAGAATAACCCTTTATGTCAATTTCAGTTAAGATTCACACTCTGCTGTTCCTCGTCATCGTTACTTTTGCATTCAAGTCACCGCTATTAGGTAAGAAATTATTCACCACAATGATGCAGCGCTGCCAAAGTGCTACTGCCAACACTCCCATGACTAGTAGGTCTGAGATTGGGAAAGCCTTTTGTAAAGAAGGTTTGTTATTGTAAACCAAAGATTGGTGTAGGAGAGATGACAGGGGGTGCAGTGACAAGAGATGGTTGATCTACTGATAACAAGCGACAATGGGTGGAGGAAAGATGCCGGGAGGATGCCGGGACAGGTGATGGGGGTAACAAGGTTCGTCAGGTCTAGCTCTCCTGGGTGCGCAGACAAACATTCTAACCATAATCTTAAAAACCCCATAAAACCCATAATCTTAAAACATCCTAACCCTATGCATAAACTTAACCCTTACCCTAACCCTAACCCTAAGATTATGCTAAGATTATTAAGATCATGCTTAGAACATTTGCCATACACCCAGGAGAGGTATCACATATTTGCGGTGAGCAGGGAGGAGAGATCGAGGACAGATGCCAGGAGCATGTAGAGACAGTAACAAGGGAGAAGAGATGGGGGAGAGATGATAGGGGGATGTAGGGACAGGTTATGGGGGTAACAAGGGAGAAGAGATGGGGGAGAGATGATAGGGGGATGTAGGCACAGGTTATGGGGGTAACAAGGGAGAAGAGATGGGGGAGAGATGATAGGGGGATGTAGGGACAGGTTATGGTGGATGGCAAGGGAGGAGAGATGACAGGGGGATGTAGGGACAGGTGATGGGAGTCACAAGGGAGGAGAGCTGGAGGAGAGATGACGGGGGACGGAGGGACAGGTGTTGGAGGGTAACGAGGGAGGAGAGATGACAGGGGGATGTAGGGACAGGTGATGGGAGTCACAAGGGAGGAGAGCTGGAGGAGAGATGACAAGAGGATGTAGGGACAGGTGATGTTGGGTAACGAGGGAGGAGAGATGGAGGAGAGACGAATTGGGATCTAGGGAAATGTGATGGGGGTCACAAGGGAGGAGAGATGAAGGAGAGATGACGGGGGACGGAAGGACAGGTGTTGGAGGGTAACGAGGGAGGAGAGATGACAGGGGGATGTAGGGACAGGTGATGGGGGTAACAAGGGAGGAGAGATGAAGGAGAGATGACGGGGGACGGAGGGACAGGTGTTGGAGGGTAAGGAGGGAGGAGAGATGACAGGGGGATGTAGGGACAGGTGATGGGGGTAACAAGGGAGGAGAGATGGAGGAGAGATGACAGGGGGATGTAGGAACAGGTGATGGGGGTAACAAGGGAGGAGAGATGAAGGAGAGATGACAGGGGGATGTAGGGACAGGTGATGTTGGGTAACGAGGGAGGAGAGATGGAGGAGAAATGACAGGAGGATGTAGGGCAGGTGATGTTGGGTAACGAGGGAGGAGAGATGGAGGAGAGATGATAGGGGGATGTAGGAACAGGTGATGGGGGATAACAAGGGAGAATGATAGACGACAGATGATAGGGAATGCAGGGACAGGTGATGGGGGGTAACAATGGGGAATGGGTGGACGAGAGATGACCGGAGGATGCAGAGACATTTCTGCGAGAATACTGTATTCTTGAAATAATAAACTACCACACCTTCCTTGTAGAACTACAGTCTGCCCGGTGGTCTACATATCATGGTATCCAAGTGCAAATAGACCCATGCAGTGCCTCCTACCATGCAGAGCATATATCTCAACCACAGACTGCCACCCAGGGGTTAGCCCCATACCTCTGTTACCAACACATAACTCCAGATATCACTCAGTAGATTATCTTTTATATAGCTGTCTACACAAACCCTGGGTTAATTCCTAAACTGACACAATCAACTGAATATGTCTTATGAAATTTATATTTAGGATCTTAGATTGCCTTAGTCATCCAAAATAAGGTTGTAATTTATGGTACCTTAGTCCAATGACATATACTCACATCAACTATTTGACCACTTAAAAGATCATCCCGCCCGCCCATATACAACATATGTACGAGTGCAGGCCTGATTAATGTCCTTACCTTCAGTGCAGCATTACTCTATATCATGCTTAATTAAAGTGAGTCAGACATGCGAGTCACTTTAATTAGGCCTTAATAAAAATTGGCCTAAATTTTTTTTCCGGTCACCCACCCTACCTAGCAAAACAGGGCCGACCCAATTTTTTCGAGAGCTTTTCCGGAAATTTTAACAGCTTTTAATGTAATTTTGATTAAAATGCCTGATAAAAATATACAGCAGTCAAACATTATAGTACTCCAATGCACTATATGGATATATATCTAAAACTGGACACCGACATCCATATAACTGAGTCCTTCTAACAGATGGAGTATGACAGAAAGCTATATTCAGTTTCATCAAAGTAGAAATCCATAGATAGCCATATGAAGGAGAAGGCAATGTCTATGCCTATGTGTATGTCTGTGTGGGTGTGTCTGGTCCACATGTGTCTGCATTCATGCTGCACTCATGCTGCATCCGTGTTGCACTCACATGTTGCATCCAAATTGAACGTTTTTAGGGAAATTTCACTTCTTTACAGTTTTGAACTTTTTTCTCATGAACTTTTCGTATTTCAGAAATGCCACTCATCAAAAAGTACAACAGTAGGAAAAGTGGCTCTCAGGAACTAAAGACTTGTTAGTCTCAGAAAATGATCCCAGAATTTGTATAGGGATATACTTTACATACCCAATTGTGTCAAGGACTTTCTGCTAGCACTCTCGCATGGTAGTAATTAGTACGAAATGGAACAACAGCTCCATCCTGATCTTTGAGCTATAAAGCCTGGGCCCTATCTTAATAAATCCCTGTGTCGCTCAAGCCCAAACACATGTCAATACATGCAGCTATCACTTGATAAAGATATGGATAACATCTACTGTCTCTATCTATTTGTATGTCTCTCCATTGGAGCTGTTTCTGCTAAAAGAGGAACGAGCCTAAAAGTGACTAGATGGGCAGTGGGGCAACAGCGGACGTGAAGTCACGTATTCAGCTGAACAATTATAACTTTAGGAATAATTTGTACTTCTAACGGTCATATCCTGATGAAGTACAAATCTGTAATAAATATGATATTATTAACTCCATCTATTAAAAGTGACATTGTATATTTGATATATTTGATAGTAAAATAAGTTAAGTCTATTCACTTACCTTTGACCAACACATCATCCCATCATATTACATATGTGTGAAATACATCAAGACACATATAACACTTGATGAGCTGTCCGAGAGATACCCAATACTATGTTGCCTATATCCACTGGAGGCCAATGTACACCACACACCTGTAGAGGTGTTCATGTGTGCCACACACCCTGGAGGTGGTGTCTACACCTCTCTACACCTACAGGAGGAACCAGTGGACAAAGCACCTACCCCCTCCTGCGGCAGGCATATGGCTTATAGTGCATCCCCAACTAGTTGGCGATCTCCCCTGTTCCATAATGTAGGACCAGTCGATGTCTCATAGTATTAAGAAGTGGTCATTACCAGGTAATTAAGAAAACCAAATTGGGAGATTTCTCCAATTTCTTTGCCACCCCAGCACCCGTTGATCTGGAAGGTGTTTGGAAACGCTCCCTTATGTCATTATATCTTTATATCTCCTGTTCCACTGCTTCGTTAACAACATGAGGTGGGACATGTACTATAGTAACCTGCCTTTGTTTATGGTAGTGTAGCCATCCAGTCACATGGTCTTTTGTTTAGGGACTAAATCTACCACCTGACCCCTCGATGATAGTTAATTAATGTGTCTACTCCCACAATGCATTGAACAGATTATCAATTGAGAAGCAATTGTATACTTTGCCACATTTCTTATTCCTATTAGTTGTTTTTATTAACTTTGATAAATATATTTATGATCTTCCTGATTTTCGGCATGGTACATTGGGTTCACAGATGTTTGACATTATTGTATTGATCGATTTAATATGCTTCTTTTTCCTGTGCTCCTTTCAGAACAGATGGCACATTTCAACACTTTAGGATATCATCAAGGAACCTATCAGTCATTATTGTGACAACTGGTATTGTATTTGGGTCACGTTTTTCTTTCCTCTCTGTTTTCTCTACACCTGTTAGCTATTATTGCAACACCTCAAGTTAATTATAAACCTTGTCCAAATATCATTTACACTCTTGTCCTACTTTTGGGGCCCTTCCAAACAGCTATATGAATACATAAATAAGTGGTTAAATGAAATAATGGAGCAGTTAGTATACCACAGTTAGTTTGTGTTTGGGTTTGTACAAAGTGGAACAGACTGTGCTGTCAGTAGGGGGTTAACTCTGCATCAATTAGCATTGGTTAACGTTGGTGTGGCCAGCAGCTCAACTTGGGTCCAGACTCCACATGGGGTGGATTGGGTATTTTTTTATTATTTTTTTTGATGAAACGTCACCAGCTTTTATTTACTCGCGTTTTTACCTTTCTTCTTTTGCTATGTACAGGGTTCAGCAGGAATCATGTGGTATTACTGAGAATATAAATGTTTGTAGCATTACAAGCAGAATATAGTCTCTGAGTTCATATAGGTCAGTTATTCTATTTAATTATCCTATTAAATTGTTTGTTTTATTGTATGTACAGTTTGTTGTGATTCAGATTGAGGGATTCTTCCGTGTGTCATCTTGGGTTCCATTGGCCGGTGCCAGACTTTTTATCTCACAGATGACTCCCGCTTATCCTGGAATAGTTTTCGCTGCAAGTTGTGCAGACTGTCCAAATGAACTATCAAACTTAACTTATGTATAGTTGATGTTTTATAATTACAGATGGATGCGTAAGAAATTAAAGTTCCTTCCCCTTGATGTAGTCCCTGTATCTACCCTTTTCCCGGAATTAAGGTTTATTGAGCTGGGGTGGCTTCCCCATTGATCCACAGTTGGATTTACCTGTCCAGGTTCACAAGAGGTTTTTCATATATTTTGCAGGTAGCTTCTGCAGGCTGCAGAGACGCGCTCTCTACACTCCCCATTTATCTGTGGGAGCAACACCATGTAGATGTTGTGGTGCTACTGAGGCTGAACAGCGTAGGTGGAGGCATGGGCTTATTCAGACTAGGGCTGTCTCCTTCTCCTTCTCCTTGCCCTGTTTGCTCTAGTTGCTCTGTCTTCCAGGGCTGCCTTTCTCTTACCTTTCATAAATGTTTTGAACCATACTTTTGTTTTTCTTTTGAAGATTATTTTGTTTTCAGCTTCTTGAATGTGCGCCGGTAACTTGTTCCATAACTGGTAGCCTCTGTATAGAGGGGCTTTCTTTAGCTTGCTAGTGTGGGGGAACGGGACCCTAAAATTGTTTTTATGTTCCGCCCTTGTTCTGAGTCTTAGGGGTCCTGGGGGGGGGTCTTTTTTCGATTTACTGTAAATTAATGACATCAGCATTTCTTTCCTTCTAGGTGCCTGGAGCGGGATTTCACATAGTTGGTGCAGTTCTTCCACTGACTCCTCCCAGACCCTAACTCTTCTGATGCAGCGCAGCATTCTGTTTTGTACTACTTGTAGACCATTTATGTTCTTAGCTGTACTGCAGTCTACTAGGAAGGCGCAGTAATCGAAATTAGGGGATATGGCGTATTTAAAAAGCTCAATTGCATCCATTTCAGACATCAAGTGCCTTAACCGACCGAATTTGAAGGACAGGAATTTGGTGTTGTTGGAGGTCTTCCCTACAAAGCGGTGCATGTCGAGATTGCTGTCCAGCTGCGCTCCCAGGTAACAGAAATTTCTCACTTCAGAAATTCTTTTTCCACCTATTATTAGACATCTACCAGTGCAGTATTTGTAGTTGTGATTGGCACAGAACCAAACTAGCTTTGTCTTATCGTGGTTAATGGTGAGACCTAGGTTGTTACAGTTGCTGTCAAAAATGTCTACATCTCGTTGCAGATTGCGGAGGGCTACAGCGGGGTACTTGGAGGAGGAGTATATCACGACGTCGTCGGCGTACATCTTTATTCTACAGAGAGTGGGGCTGTCTAGGAGTGAATTAACAAAGAAAATAAACAGGATTGGGCCGAGGACCGAGCCCTGTGGTACTCCAAACTGGACCTGCAGCTGGGGTGATATTGTGTCTTCCACTTTCGTACGCTGCTTCCTACCGCTGAGGTATTGATGGATCCACAGAAGCAGAGTCCTGTTTATCCTGGAGTCCTTTAGGAGGGTTAGTAGCATGTTGTGGCTGACGCAATCGAACGCCTTGCGTACGTCGATGAAGACTGCTGCTGTGTATCTGTGACTGTCCCTTTCCCTGAACAGGTCGTTGCTGAAGTCATAGATGGCTTCCGCCGTGCTGTACCCTCTCCTGAAACCGTACTGGCTCTTGGAAAGAACACTGTGGTCAGCAAGGAAGTTGAGTAGGTGGACCAGCACCGCACGTTCCATTATCTTGCTGGGGAGTGGTAGTATAGATATTGGCCGCCAATTGCTCACATCTTTCAGGTCCCCACTCTTGGGGAGGGGCGTAATGGTCGCCGACTTCCAGGATTCCGGCAGAGTGGAGGACATCATGGAGTATTCCATTAGATGTGAGAAGTGCTGGACACAGATGGACATTAAATCACGTACCACTAATGCACTAACATTAGGTATACCCGACGGTTTAGTTGTGTCAATCTCTTTAATAAATATGAGTAACAACTGCTCATTGAAACTAGGAATAGTGTCATCAAGTTGCGAATAGGTATCCTCATCAGGATCAATAAAATCGACATCAACTAAATTCTTTTTGTCAAAGAGGGTTTTTCCTATGGTACTGAAAAACTTATTGATAAACTCCGCATTGTTTTCTACATGTGTCCCCGTGGATTTGTCTATCAAGGCTGGGGGGGGATGTGATTTGGGCTCTTTAAAAAATGAGTTCATTGTGGCCCAGAACTTTTTGGGGTCTTTTTTATAGAGTTGTAGTTTGCCCCGTATAAATTTACCTTTGGCTTGCCTTACAAGAACATTAATTTGGCAGCGTAAAACTTGAGCTTTCTTGAAATCAGACTTTCTTTTATGCTGTAGGAACTGCCGTACATATTCATTTCTTTCTAAGATCACCTTGCGCGTGTCTTCATTCATCCACTGTACTTTATAGTCCCTGTACCGAATTCTGCGTATTGGACAATGAGTGTCTAGGAAGCCTTTTACAAAATTTAATACCGTATCCCATTTGTCATCTATATTTATGCAAGAGTACATAGTATCCCAATCTTGTTCTAATAAAAAGTTTTGGAAAGATTCCTTGTTGTATTTCTTATATGTTCTACCAAGATAAGACACAGATTCTCTGGGGTTTCTAGCCTTTTTTCTACAAGCATAAACCGGTAGATGATCACTTATAAGTATGGGCGCCACGTCGTGAAACATGATGTATTTACAGTTGGTTAAAATATTGTCTATACAAGTGCCACCTATATGATTATCTGGATTTGGTCTTGTGATTTTGCTAAATAGCCATCTTAAACAGTAGTCACTGCAAAAGTCCTTTATCAATTCTGTGTTTGGACACTTATTGTTCATAAAATTTATGTTAAAATCTCCTAGAAACCAGTTTTCCCTTTTCTTTTTATATAACTTCTTCAAGTAGTTTATGAACGTGAGGATATCTCCCCCATGTGGTCTATATACAGTGGAGAAGGTCATCTTTCTATTACACGGTATGTCTATATCAATGCATAGGCATTCTATATCGTCAGATATGGTACTTATCTCCCAATTGACAGTGGCGTATTTGTAAACCCTTTCAGTCATATAGCAAATGATGCCACCCGCTTCTGCATCTCTATCTAACCTGTGGTATCTTTTTCCTGCCCATTGTAGAAGAGCTTGGTCATATTTGGGGTTCAGCCATGACTCGGTCAATGCAATAAAGTCACAGTTGTTTAAAGTAGGTATGATCTCTATCAGCTTTTTGTTTATGCTTCTACAATTTACATGAGCCACTGTAAAACCTTTCATGTTTGGTACTTGAAATTCCTTTTTATAAATCATTTTGGAAGCCACCACCTATATCTAATTCAGTTATCCCTAGACCCGAGGGTCTTCGCTCGGTAGCTCCATGTGGGTAGCTTTCAAGACTTAAATGTGAGTGATGATTAAATAAAAACATGATGACAGCTAAATACAGTGTACAGATTCTGAGATTTAGCTTGGTCCCACCAACTCGAAGCCCTGGAGGAGTGTCTAAGTTTTCCATCCTGGGGTGTTGAATTTATCTTATACGTTCACATGGCGGGGCTTTTTTCTGCCTTGTATATGGGGATTGTGTATACAGGGTCAGGACATTCTATTAAATTGCACATAACATCAACTTCTGGTACATCTCAACTTCTAGCAGTGGCTGCAACATTGATCACACATTTTAGTGATTACTAGTACTTTATTACTCAGGTTGACACCCCTCAGTGATCAAGGGGTGGCTTCCTGCAAGGGCTCTGATGTCCCATGGTCTAAACCTGCTGTGATCACATTATGGAATCCATGCGTTGGTTTTGCCAGCTACTAGGTCTAACATATTAATAGGTATAAAAAAAAGCCATACACTGATATTCTATGTCATATGCTTGAATGTGCTTGGATATTACATAATGCACTATATACATTGTATTAATACCCCCTTCCCTCTGTGATATGGGCATAATGAGCTTAATAGGTAATAGTGTGTGAGAACAACGGTTATAATCATCAGGTCCCCTGCTGTTGTACCTTTGTCAGACGTGAGGTACCTGTTATTATTGTTTTACCGGTTCAGGTAAACTGACTTTTTTTTTTCCATATAACCTTTCAGTAATTTCCATATTTATAAACAGTTTTTTTTTTTAAATATATATCTACTGTAGTACATGCGTACTAGGATACGACTGACATATTGCTGTGAATTGGCAGAACATTTCTCCCACACGTTGTACATGAATAAATCAAAGTAAACAAAATAAAATACAACCTCCTTGATGAGATTTTCTGGGTGTGAAACCTCTTCATTTAAGTAGTATTTACTATGTGGTATTTTGAGGTGTATTTACTCCATTTGCCAGGAAAAGATACGTATCTTCATAAATGTCAAGTTGCTGTATCTAGATGCATATTTCTAACAGGGAAAAGGTCGTCCATGTAAGACAGATGACAGTAAATGACCTGTATATATTTAGACTCACAAATGACAGTGGGAAATTTCTTGGGATTTCTTAATTTGTTCTGTAGGTTGGACCTAAGCCATGTATGCTACTTTAAGCCTCCCAGCACTATAACCGCCTTGTGTATAAGACCTACATGTATATGTAAATGCTGACGGAAGCAGTCTACTATAAACTACACAGCTCCGCTCTGTAACTTAAACCTCTTGCCTCTTAACTGAGCTTTCAAAACCTCAAATTGTGTCACATCAAATTGATTTCAGAGGCAAAGAAAATGTTCTTTTGGTGTCCTGCTCTACCTCCCAACCCCTCTTTTCTGTTTACAAACAGAAATGCGGGCTTTTTATTGTAATAAATCAACTAAATTTCTATGAGTGCAGTCATTACAGATTTCGGGACCAGGGAGCGCCTACCCTAACCCTCTGATGATTAATAATGATAAATACGGCATGCGTCTGTAAACTCATACTTTTGGATACTAAGACGCAGTAGCAGGATAAAGAGAGTGGCTGTGATTTGTCCTTGTGTTTGTAGTTTGTACTTTGTAGACACACCTCTAGTTAACACCACTCCCCACACCCAGTGCCACGACTGTGTACTATACCCCCCCCCCCACCACACACACACAGGGACGTTACTAATCCCCATGGTGGGTTTCTCTTTGGTATACTAGTACCTAGCCGGAAAGCCTATGATGTAATTTTCTTTTTGTCACCTGATCACTTTGAACAATTTTCATCAGAGAGCACGTATTGTTCTCGAATTAATTATTTAAATCTAAATTTATTAAGTTTCTAAATTTAAATCAGAAAGATAGGAAGCAGAGGTCAGATAATAAAAACAAGACAGAAAGAAAAGGGGGGTGCGGGGGCAGAGCCCCCGATATATATAGCAATGTTACCAACTTACAGTGGTGCCATCTAAAGGATAGGCCTGGAAACTGATTAAGATTACCGGAAAAGTGGGCTTTTTAAAATTACAGGTAAAATAGGTGGCGTCTAGTGACTTGGCAGGTTCGTCCCCACATGCGTGGATGACGGCGATATTGCACCAACCTGAGACACACACACCGAACACACAAGTAGCCCATCAACATTGTCCACACATTAATGTAATTCAAGATAACTCTATATAGTTCAAGAGAAATATACCAAAAAGGTCTTACAAAAAACGTCTCACCTAAAATACAAGATACCTCCCATTGACTTAGCCCTGAAATTGTGTGGACTGTAATGTAGACAAAAATCCCTTCTAGTACTTAAGAGTTTAATTTTTAGTTTTTTTGGTCACTTTTTTTGTTTTCAATATTTCAAATGGTTATAGGTGAATATTGATATAAGTGTTCCATAAACCTGAGTGTCTAATCTGTCCATCTGTCAAGTTTTTACATTTTTTGAATCATGAATTCATCTCAAAATTCACACTCAAAAGTTTCACTATCTTGAAGCGACCCCTCATGAGGCGTCACATAAGACTCTGGGTGGTTACCACCCTGAGTCAAATATAGGCTTCAAAGTCAAACTCCTAATGTCTTTGAAACATATGAATTGGCAGGGGCGTGGCAACCGGGGGGACGGGGGGAACATGTCCCCCCCACTTTTGACCAACCCAAAAAAGGTTAAACAAAAAAGGTAAAGTAAGTAGGGGTCAAAAGGGGTAAAAATCCCCCCTACTTTGAAACGGCTTGCCACGCTCCTGATTGGATTAAACATTGCAACCATCTGTACATGTTATCTGTATCTCATCTAGTGATAAAACAGGTGACTCACAGTTATATGTAAATGGATAGACAGCGTGGTGGAATCTCCAACAATGTTGCACAGCAGAGCCCTTCTACTACTACTACTACTACCCCTGTCTATTGGGACAGTTTATGTCGGCATATAGGCCGACTGCGTAGTCTCGCACATAAAAGTATATCAGAAAGTTGTGGGGGAGCTGTTGGAGACTATGTGGTATATGCCTGAGACTATGCGGCATATGCTAATGGAGACTATGTGGTATTTGCTTTTTCTCAAGGCACTGATTTCAGTTAGTCCCAACGTGCATTATCGATTTATCATCACAATGCGTCTACTCCTATTTTCTATCATCAAAATATTTAGTCATTATCAAATATAAATGTTGTCCAGGTAGCGGAGTATTCTCTAAAATATAGAGAGGTTGTTCCTTTGCTATAACTATGACTTGTCCTGTTCTGGTGTTGCCTCATGTAAGTGTGAACCTTGAAAAAAAGTGGTACATTATTCACTGGACTTTGTTCTATCAAACAATTTTGTTAACTATACAGGAAAAACTGTTGCAACTATATCTGTATGGCAACAGTGAGACAAGTCTCTTGATTACTCATCGGCGCTCAATCTCATATGTGTAGTGTTGACCATGATGTGGATAATGATACCACAGACTGGTACCACATGAAACATGTGTCAAACTCCACATAATTTAACTACCGGGTACCCACCTTTCTAATCCAGCAAACCATTTAATGTCGATTTATCAAAGAATACCTTTAGTTGCTATCCTTTGCCATATGTTTGTGCCTTGCAATATTCAACGAAACTCATTACTTGTAGATTCACTATACCTTAAATAGTAGTTTTATCCCGCATTCAGTGCAGATCCAAAGTGAAAAGAAAATGTTGTCTTGTATTTGAGCTTTGGGTGGTTAATCCTCTTGAAATTAAATCCTCAGGTGGCGAACCAGTTTCGAACTCAGATTATATAAATCTTAAATCCGAAGGTAATTAAAACCTAGAGGTTTGTGTGGATTCACTCTTCCTGTTCCCTGGATGTATTTGTACTGTCCATATACCATGGTGAAAACGTATACATATACATGTATATTCTAGTTATGTATCCATGCACAACTACATATGTTCATGTTATAAAGTATCTACTACACAGGCGGAGGCCTATAACATAGGGGATCTGCACTGTACAGAAGCCAAGTGTACAATTGGTCGTTGTGTTGGACCCTGTTGTGTTTGTGTATCGTCCTATTACTCCCTCCCCCCTACCGTACACTTCTCTACACTAGCCTTCTGTACTACATGTGCATGTACTCCAGGCTAGATCATAAGGGCAGCAGATCGTGGGGAGGGAGGGCGGGGGGACCTGGTTGCCTCAGCTAGCAATACATAAATCTGGATCCAGCAATAGCGTATGTTCTCAAGTCAAGATGTAAAACGTTTTATATTAAGGAGTTTTAAGGTCAGAGTATAACTTACTAGTATTATCGAAATGGAATTAGAACCCTGTTGTTTTATCACAGATGTGGGGCAACGGGTGGAATATATCTTTATCTGGTCTATGAATTCGCTGAAAATATTTGTGTCCATGACTTCAATATCGATACTTCTTCATCACTTAAACCCGATATCATAATCTTTGGAGCAATGTCTCTTTGCAGTCACATCTGAAAATTCAGCTTCTACATGAAATCTATCTTAAAAAGGGACACACGAAAGCCCTCCCATCAGTTACTCTTTAATATCATATTCACTACACCCCCCTCCCCCATCAAGTATACACACACACGGACCGTCTCACTCACTTACTGCTGCTACCAAGGCGCAGATTGGATCTAAGCCAAAATTCCTGTATGGTTTAACTAAGTATATCAACTTATGCTGGGGATAGGATTTCCAAATAGACCTCTGAACATGATATGATTGATGTTAACTCACATACAATACTAAGAGATACATGTATTCCGCGTGTATTCCATAACTGCGACTTCTATACTTGGGAGTGGTCTTTTTTTAACCACGGGGTGCTGGAATTCTACACGCCACAGTGCTGCCGAAAACTTTTTATGCACACAGGCCACTGTGGTCTGTGTAGCAAGATCCTACACAGGAGTCATTTGTCTTCTACACAGGCCAAATAAAACTAGCACATATACAATATTACATTGATGCGATGTAGGGGAATCACACTAATTCATATTGATAAACACAGGTGTTCTTTTGATGAGAACTGCCAAAATATATTGAGAAATGTGTCCATTGAATAATGGTTACACGGTCATATCTTCGCTTCTAAGAGGGGTATCTGAAAAATGCTTTTACTGTTGGAAAGGCTAGTTGGGACAAGAAAAAGCGTGGACAAGAAAATAATTCCAATCCTAAATTCGACTTATTTAAGATTATTTTAAGCTTATCTACAGAAGACTGAAGACATTTAGTGTGCATGAATAACATAAGGTGGCGCCACACTTTATTTCTTCTTTTCGTACACGCTAGCTGTGCAACACTCAGGGTTCGCTGGTAGCGCGCGGGTGCCGGGTAACTTGCTGATGCAGATTCCTTTCATATGGCGCAGAACCAGCTCCAGTCAACCCCATGCTACATCCTGATTGGTCCATCGGTTTGTTTAACTTCAAGCCTAGATTAGGTTTAGTTTGATCCGTGTAGCCTATGGGCGAGTATGGCATAGCGGGAGAAGATTGGTAAATTGTATAGTCTTGAGTTGAGACGGGCTGAGGGAAAGAGAAATCCATGCACACACAGTAAAGACAGTAAACTTAACCGAATTCAACTGGAGGTAGCCTTAGCCTAGGCCAGCGAGTCTCACTCCAGTAGGCCTACCACCCTGCCTACCACCCGTAGCCGCGCGGGTCGAGTGGGGAGACCGGCCGCTGTCGGGCGTGAAGGCGGCTCTCTACCTCAATTGGCAGCCGACGGTGCACGGTCTGCACGGGACCCCTTTTGGCGGGATACCACCCTAAATTTGGACCAAATTCCAGGAAAAATATACCCTTTTAACAGGAATGTCTGGACTTTTTTGGTTGGAAATTCTTGGCCTAAAAACATACCCCTTTTGCCCCAAAATGGCCCAAAAAGGACCCCTATTGGCGGGTCCGGCCGGACCCGCCAGTGGGGCCCCCAAGGCACCCCTTTCCCGGGATTTTGTGTACGCACATGGTTACTATAGATCATATAGGGAGTGCCCCCCCCCCCCGGGCTCTAGGCCTATAGCCTCTGTAGGCCTATGTGGAGGAGTATTATCAGAGTACCATGGAGGGAGTAGTATGCTCAGTGTACCTCTAGGCCTATAGTCTTTGTGGGCCTATGTGATAGAGTATTCTCAGAGTACCGTGGGGGGAGTAGTATGCTCAGAGTACCTCTAGGCCTATAGTCTATGCCTATAGTCTAATATTCCTCATGTCGCATGTCACTAGGCCAAAAAACGGCCATGTCGCCATGTCGAATTTAGTGGTCCACACCCATCATAGTACCTCTAGGCCTATAGCCTCTGTAGGCCTATGTGGAAGAGTAGTCTCAGAGTACCATGGACGGAGTAGTATGCTCAGAGTACCTCTAGGCCTATAGCCTTTGTAGGCCTATGTGGTACTGGTAGAGTATTTTCAGAGTACCATGGACGGAGTAGTATGCTCAGAGTACCTCTAGGCCTATAGTCAATAGCCTATGACTGTTCTAAAGTAGTCTCAGAGTACCATGGAGGGAGTAGTATGCTCAGAGTACCTCTAGGCCTATAGCCTCTGTAGGCCTATGTGGAAGAATAGTCTCAGAGTACCATGGACGGAGTACCGTCTCAGAGTACCGTGGGGGGAGTAGTATGCTCAGAGTACCTCTAGGCCTATAGTCTATGTGGTAAAGTAGTCTCAGAGTACCATGGACGGAGTAGTATGCTCAGAGTACCTGTAGGCCTATAGCCTTTGTAGGCCTATGTGGTACTGGTAGAGTATTCTCAAAGTACCATGGACGAAGTAGTATGCTCAGAGTACCTCTAGGCCTATAGTCAATAGCCTATGTTCTAAAGTAGTCTCAGAGTACCATGGAGAGAGTAGTATGCTCAGAGTACCTCTAGGCCTATGGCCTCTGTAGGCCTATGTGGAAGAGTAGTCTCAGAGTACCATGGATGGAGTAGTATGCTCAGAGTACCTCTAGGCCTATAGCCTTTGTAGGCCTATATGATAGAGTATTCTCAGAGTACCATGGACGGAGTAGTATGCTCAGAGTACCTCTAGGCCTATAGTCAATAGCCTATGACTGTTCTAAAGTAGTCTCAGAGTACCACGGAGGGAGTAGTATGCTCAGAGTACCTCTAGGCCTATAGCCTCTGTAGGCCTATGTGGAAGAGTAGTCTCAGAGTACCATGGACGGAGTAGTATGCTCAGAGTACCTCTAGGCCTATAGCCTTTGTAGGCCTATGTGGTACTGGTAGAGTATTTTCAGAGTACCATGGACGGAGTAGTATGCTCAGAGTACCTCTAGGCCTATAGTCAATAGCCTATGTTCTAAAGTAGTCTCAGAGTACCATGGAGGGAAAAGTATGCTCAGAGTACCTCTAGGCCTATCGCCTCTGTAGGCCTATGTGGTAAAGTAGTCTCAGAGTACCATGGACGGAGTAGTATGCTCAGAGTACCTGTAGGCCTATAGCCTTTGTAGGCTTATGTGGTACTGGTAGAGTATTTTCAGAGTACCATGGACGGAGTAGTATGCTCAGAGTACCTCTAGGCCTATAGTCAATAGCCTATGTTCTAAAGTAGTCTCAGAGTACCATGGAGGGAAAAGTATGCTCAGAGTACCTCTAGGCCTATCGCCTCTGTAGGCCTATGTGGTAAAGTAGTCTCAGAGTACCATGGACGGAGTAGTATGCTCAGAGTACCTGTAGGCCTATAGCCTTTGTAGGCTTATGTGGTACTGGTAGAGTATTTTCAGAGTACCATGGACGGAGTAGTATGCTCAGAGTACCTCTAGGCCTATAGTCAATAGCCTATGTTCTAAAGTAGTCTCAGAGTACCATGGAGGGAGTAGTATGCTCAGAGTACCTCTAGGCCTATAGCCTCTGTAGGCCTATGTGGAAGAGTAGTCTCAGAGTACCATGGATGGAGTAGTATGCTCAGAGTACCTCTAGGCCTATAGCCTTTGTAGGCCTATATGATAGAGTATTCTCAGAGTACCGTGGGGGGAGTAGTATGCTCAGAGTACCTCTAGGCCTATAGTCTATGTAGTAAAGTAGTCTCAGAGTACCATGGACGGAGTAGTATGCTCAGAGTACCTGTAGGCCTATAGCCTTTGTAGGCCTATGTGGTACTGGTAGAGTATTTTCAGAGTACCATGGACGGAGTAGTATGCTCAGAGTATCTCTAGGCCTATAGTCAATAGCCTATGTTCTAAAGTAGTCTCAGAGTACCATGGAGGGAGTAGTATGCTAAGAGTACCTCTGGGCCTATGGCCTCTGTAGGCCTATGTGGAAGAGTAGTCTCAGAGTACCATGGATGGAGTAGTATGCTCAGAGTACCTCTAGGCCTATAGCCTTTGTAGGCCTATGTGGTACTGGTAGAGTATTTTCAGAGTACCATGGACGGAGTAGTATGCTCAGAGTACCTCTAGGCCTATAGTCAATAGCCTATGTTCTTAAGTAGTCTCAGAGTACCATGGAGGGAAAAGTATGCTCAGAGTACCTCTAGGCCTATCGCCTCTGTAGGCCTATGTGGTAAAGTAGTCTCAGAGTACCATGGACGGAGTAGTATGCTCAGAGTACCTGTAGGCCTATAGCCTTTGTAGGCTTATGTGGTACTGGTAGAGTATTTTCAGAGTACCATGGACGGAGTAGTATGCTCAGAGTACCTCTAGGCCTATAGTCAATAGCCTATGTTCTAAAGTAGTCTCAGAGTACCATGGAGGGAGTAGTATGCTCAGAGTACCTCTAGGCCTGTAGCCTCTGTAGGCCTATGTGGAAGAGTAGTCTCAGAGTACCATGGATGGAGTAGTATGCTCAGAGTACCTCTAGGCCTATAGCCTTTGTAGGCCTATATGATAGAGTATTCTCAGAGTACCGTGGGGGGAGTAGTATGCTCAGAGTACCTCTAGGCCTATAGTCTATGTAGTAAAGTAGTCTCAGAGTACCATGGACGGAGTAGTATGCTCAGAGTACCCCTAGGCCTATAGCCTTTGTAGGCCTATGTGGTACTGGTAGAGTATTTTCAGAGTACCATGGACGGAGTAGTATGCTCAGAGTACCTCTAGGCCTATAGTCAATAGCCTATGTTCTAAAGTAGTCTCAGAGTACCATGGAGGGAGTAGTATGCTCAGAGTACCTCTAGGCCTATGGCCTCTGTAGGCCTATGTGGAAGAGTAGTCTCAGAGTACCATGGACGGAGTAGTATGCTCAGAGTACCTCTAGGCCCATAGCCTTTGTAGGCCTATGTGGTAGAGTATTCTCAGAGTACTATGGATGGAGTAGTATGCTCAGAGTACCTCTAGGCCTATAGCCTTTGTAGGCCTATGTGGTACTGGTAGAGTATTTTCAGAGTACCATGGACGGAGTAGTATGCTCAGAGTACTTCTAGGCCTATAGCCTCTGTAGGCCTATGTGGAAGAGTAGTCTCAGAGTACCATGGATGGAGTAATATGCTCAGAGTACCTCTAGGCCTATAGCCTTTGTAGGCCTCTGTGGTAGAGTCTTCTCAGAGTACCATGGACGGAGTAGTATGCTCAGAGTACCTCTAGGCCTATAGCCTTTGTAGGCCTATGTGGTACTGGTAGAGTATATTCAGAGTACCATGGACGGAGTAGTATGCTCAGAGTACCTCTAGGCCTATAGTCAATAGCCTATGTTCTAAAGTAGTCTCAGAGTACCATGGAGGGAAAAGTATGCTCAGAGTAACTCTAGGCCTATCGCCTCTGTAGGCCTATGTGGTAAAGTAGTCTCAGAGTACCATGGACGGAGTAGTATGCTCAGAGTACCTGTAGGCCTATAGCCTTTGTAGGCCTATGTGGTACTGGTAGAGTATTTTCAGAGTACCATGGACGGAGTAGTATGCTCAGAGTACCTCTAGGCCTATAGTCAATAGCCTATGTTCTAAAGTAGTCTCAGAGTACCATGGAGGGAGTAGTATGCTCAGAGTACCTCTAGGCCTATAGCCTCTGTAGGCCTATGTGGAAGAGTAGTCTCAGAGTACCATGGATGGAGTAGTATGCTCAGAGTACCTCTAGGCCTATAGCCTTTGTAGGCCTATATGATAGAGTATTCTCAGAGTACCGTGGGGGGAGTAGTATGCTCAGAGTACCTCTAGGCCTATAGTCTATGTAGTAAAGTAGTCTCAGAGTACCATACACGGAGTAGTATGCTCAGAGTACCTGTAGGCCTATAGCCTTTGTAGGCCTATGTGGTACTGGTAGAGTATTTTCAGAGTACCATGGACGGAGTAGTATGCTCAGAGTATCTCTAGGCCTATAGTCAATAGCCTATGTTCTAAAGTAGTCTCAGAGTACCATGGAGGGAGTAGTATGCTCAGAGTACCTCTAGGCCTATGGCCTCTGTAGGCCTATGTGGAAGAGTAGTCTCAGAGTACCATGGATGGAGTAGTATGCTCAGAGTACCTCTAGGCCTATAGCCTTTGTAGGCCTATATGATAGAGTATTCTCAGAGTACCGTGGGGGGAGTAGTATGCTCAGAGTACCTCTAGGCCTATAGTCTATGTAGTAAAGTAGTCTCAGAGTACCATGGACGGAGTAGTATGCTCAGAGTACCTCTAGGCCTATAGCCTCTGTAGGCCTATGTGGAAGAATAGTCTCAGAGTACCATGGACGGAGTAACGTCTCAGAGTACCGTGGGGCGAGTAGTATGCTCAGAGTACCTCTAGGCCTATAGTCTATGTGGTAAAGTAGTCTCAGAGTACCATGGACGGAGTAGTATGCTCAGAGTACCTGTAGGCCTATAGCCTTTGTAGGCCTATGTGGTACTGGTAGAGTATTCTTAAAGTACCATGGACGAAGTAGTATGCTCAGAGTACCTCTAGGCCTATAGTCAATAGCCTATGTTCTAAAGTAGTCTCAGAGTACCATGGAGGGAGTAGTATGCTCAGAGTACCTCTAGGCCTATGGCCTCTGTAGGCCTATGTGGAAGAGTAGTCTCAGAGTACCATGGATGGAGTAGTATGCTCAGAGTACCTCTAGGCCTAGAGGTACTCTAGATCTGCTATGTACAAGTCAAGTCCTTGCCCCCAGGGCATAGATCAGGAGTCTACCATTTGTATAAGTTAAGGCCATGTCCCCAGGGCATGGATCAGGAGTCTACAGTTAGTATAAGTCAAGGCCATGGCCCCAGGGCATAGATCAGTCGTCTGCCACTTGCATTAGTTAAATACATGCCCCCATGGCATAGATCTGCTATGTACAGTTAGTATAAGTCAAGGCCATGCCCCCAGGACATAGATCAGTGGCATACAGTCAGTATAAGTCAAGGCCATGCCTTCTCTACCTGAGATAGGCAAGGGACCCCTTCTCTACCTGAGATAGACAAGGGACCCCTTCTCTACCTGAGATACAGAAGGGACCACTTCTCTACCTGAGATAGACAAGGGGCGCCTTCTCTACCTCATGTACACTTGGGGGTGCCTTCTCTACCTGAAATAGACAAGGGGCGCCTTCTCTACTTCAAGTACACAAGGCCCTGCCCTTCTCTACTTGAGATACACAAGGCACCTCTTCTCTACCTCAGGTACACTTGGGGTGCCTTCTCTACCTGAGGTAGACAAGGGACCCCTTCTCTACCTGACCAACAGAAGGGGCCCCTTCTCTATCTGAGGCACCTTCTCTACTTCAAGTACACAAGGCCCTGCCCTTCTCTACTTGAGATACACAAGGCAGGGAGTAGTATGCTCAGAGTATCTCTAGGCCTATAGCCATGCACCCCGGGCATAGATCAGTAGTCTACAGTTAGTATAAGTCAAGTCCATGCCCCCAGGGCATAGATCAGTAGTCTACCATTTGTATAAGTCAAGGCCATGCCCCCGGGGCATGGATCTGCTATGTACCATTTGTATAATTCAAGGCCATGCCCCCGGGACATAGATCAGTGGCATACAGTTGGTATAAGTCAAGGCCATGCCTCTGGGGCATAGATCAGTTGTCTACAATTTGTATAAGTCAAGGCCATGCCCCCGGGGCATAGATCAGTAGTGTACCATTTGTATAAGTCAAGGCCATGTCCCCGGGGCATAGATCTGCTATGTACAAGTCAAGTCCATGCCCCCAGGGCATAGATCAGTAGTCTACCATTTGTATAAGTCAAGGCCATGCCCCCGGGGCATGGATCTGCTATGTACCATTTGTATAATTCAAGGCCATGCCCCCGGGACATAGATCAGTGGCATACAGTTGGTATAAGTCAAGGCCATGCCCCTGGGGCATAGATCAGTTGTCTACAATTTGTATAAGTCAAGGCCATGCCCCCGGGGCATAGATCATTAGTGTACCATTTGTATAAGTCAAGGCCATGTCCCCGGGGCATAGATCTGCTATGTACAAGTCAAGTCCTTGCCCCCAGGGCATAGATCAGGAGTCTACAATTTGTATAAGTTAAGGCCATGTCCCCAGGGCATGGATCAGGAGTCTACAGTTAGTATAAGTCAAGGCCATGGCCCCAGGGCATAGATCAGTCGTCTGCCACTTGCATTAGTTAAATCCATGCCCCCATGGCATAGATCTGCTATGTACAGTTAGTATAAGTCAAGGCCATGCCCCCAGGACATAGATCAGTGGCATACAGTCAGTATAAGTCAAGGCCATGCCTTCTCTACCTGAGATAGGCAAGGGACCCCTTCTCTACCTGAGATAGACAAGGGACCCCTTCTCTACCTGAGATACAGAAGGGACCACTTCTCTACCTGAGATAGACAAGGGGCGCCTTCTCTACCTCATGTACACTTGGGGGTGCCTTCTCTACCTGAAATAGACAAGGGGCGCCTTCTCTACTTCAAGTACACAAGGCATTGCCCTTCTCTACTTGAGATACACAAGGCACTCCTTCTCTGCCTCAGGTACACTTGGGGTGCCTTCTCTACCTGAGATACACAAGGGGCGCCTTCTCTACCTGAGATACAGAAGGGACCCCTTCTCTACTTGAGATAGACAAGGGGCGCCTTCTCTACCTCAGGTACACTTGGGGTGCCTTCTCTACCTGAGATACACAAGGGGCGCCTTCTCTACTTCAAGTACACAAGGCCCTGCCCTTCTCTACTTGAGATACACAAGGCACTCCTTCTCTACCTTAGGTACACTAGGGGTGCCTTCTCTACCTGAGATAGACAAGGGACCCCTTCTCTACCTGAGATAGACAAGGGACCCCTTCTCTACCTGAGATACAGAAGGGACCCCTTCTCTACCTGAGATAGACAAGGGGCGCCTTCTCTACCTCAGGTACACTAGGGGTGCCTTCTCTACCTGAGATAGACAAGGGACCCCTTCTCTACCTGAGATAGACAAGGGGCGCCTTCTCTACCTCAGGTACACTTGGGGTGCCTTCTCCACCTGAGATAGACAAGGGGCGCCTTCTCTACCTGAGATACACAAGGGGCGCCTTTTCTACTTCATGTACACAAGGCCCTGCCCTTCTATACTTGAGATACACAAGGCACTCCTTCTCTACCTTAGGTACACTAGGGGTGCCTTCTCTACCTGAGATAGACAAGGGACCCCTTCTCTACCTGAGATACAGAAGGGACACCTTCCTTACCTGAGATAGACAAGGGGCACCTTCTCTACCTCAGGTACACTTGGGGTGCCTTCTCTACCTGAGATAGACAAGGGGCGCCTTCTCTACCTGAGATACACAAGGCACTCCTTCTCTACCTTAGGTACACTAGGGGTGCCTTCTCTACCTGAGGTACACTAGGGGTGCCTTCTCTACCTGAGATAGACAAGGGACCCCTTCTCTACCTGAGATACAGAAGGGACCCCTTCTCTACCTGAGATAGACAAGGGGCGCCTTCTCTACCTCAGGTACACTTGGGGTGCCTTCTCTACCTGAGATAGACAAGGGGCGCCTTCTCTACCTGAGATACACAAGGGGCGCCTTCTCTACTTCAAGTACACAAGGCCCTGCCCTTCTCTACTTGAGATACACAAGGCACTCCTTCTACCTTAGGTACACTAGGGGTGCCTTCTCTACCTGAGATAGATAAGGGCCCCTTCTCTACCTGACATACAGAAGGGACACATCTATCTGAGATAGACAAGGGACCCCTTCTCTACCTCAGGTACACTAGGGGTGCCTTCTCTACCTGAGATTCACAAGGGGCGCCTTCTCTACCTGAGATACACAAGGCACTCCTTCTCTACCTTAGGTACACTAGGGGTGCCTTCTCTACCTGAGGTACACTAGGGGTGCCTTCTCTACCTGAGATAGACAAGGGACCCCTTCTCTACCTGAGATAGACAAGGGACCCCTTCTCTACCTGAGATAGACAAGGGGCGCCTTCTCTACCTCAGGTACACTTGGGGTGCCTTCTCCACCTGAGATAGACAAGGGGCGCCTTCTCTACCTGAGATACACAAGGGGCGCCTTTTCTACTTCATGTACACAAGGCCCTGCCCTTCTATACTTGAGATACACAAGGCACTCCTTCTCTACCTTAGGTACACTAGGGGTGCCTTCTCTACCTGAGATAGACAAGGGACCCCTTCTCTACCTGAGATACAGAAGGGACACCTTCCTTACCTGAGATAGACAAGGGGCACCTTCTCTACCTCAGGTACACTTGGGGTGCCTTCTCTACCTGAGATAGACAAGGGGCGCCTTCTCTACCTGAGATACAGAAGGGACACATCTATCTGAGATAGACAAGGGACCCCTTCTCTACCTCAGGTACACTAGGGGTGCCTTCTCTACCTGAGATTCACAAGGGGCGCCTTCTCTACCTGAGATACACAAGGCACTCCTTCTCTACCTTAGGTACACTAGGGGTGCCTTCTCTACCTGAGGTACACTAGGGGTGCCTTCTCTACCTGAGATAGACAAGGGACCCCTTCTCTACCTGAGATACAGAAGGGACCCCTTCTCTACCTGAGATAGACAAGGGGCGCCTTCTCTACCTCAGGTACACTTGGGGTGCCTTCTCTACCTGAGATAGACAAGGGGCGCCTTCTCTACCTGAGATACACAAGGGGCGCCTTCTCTACTTCAAGTACACAAGGCCCTGCCCTTCTCTACTTGAGATACACAAGGCACTCCTTCTACCTTAGGTACACTAGGGGTGCCTTCTCTACCTGAGATAGATAAGGGCCCCTTCTCTACCTGACATACAGAAGGGACACATCTATCTGAGATAGACAAGGGACCCCTTCTCTACCTCAGGTACACTAGGGGTGCCTTCTCTACCTGAGATTCACAAGGGGCGCCTTCTCTACTTCAAGTACACAAGGCCCTGCCCTTCTCTACTTGAGATACACAAGGCACTCCTTCTCTACCTCAGGTACGCTAGGGGTGCCTTCTCTACCTGAGATAGACAAAGGACCCCTTCTCTAGCTGAGATACAGAAGGGACCCCTGCTCTACCTGAGATACAAGGGATGCAAGTTAGGCTTATACAGGAGATTTTATGGTAGTTATGCTTATCAACTGACGTTTCACTGTGTATTGTGTCCATAATTTAACATGAAACAGTAAAGTTTGATTCCCCTGCAGCTGTCTTTTTGATATACAAACATATTCACAGGCCTCATTTAGCAGTGATTCTACATACATATGGTCAATTCCGGTGACTGGTCATAATTTGGGCCTCCCAAGTGGGCAGGGAGCTTTTTTCAAAATATTTTAGTAGGTAAAAATCATTTTGCCTACATATAATAGGGGTATTGGGCCAACTGTGTACCAAGTTAGGAATCCTAGATATATATATGTGACCCATCTAGCGAAACGACCCCTTCAGGCGGGATTTTTAGCTCTGGTTTTGGCCACTAGGAGGCACCATAGTTGCAAAAGAGTGTTAAATACATGAAAAAAATTCTAAAACTATTTTTTATGTAGAATGCAATGATCCTCATGAAATAATTCCATCTTTGCTACAAACATTCTATAGTTGGAATGCAAAAAGAATGTTTTTGTGAAGAATTAGTGCATATGATATTTTCTGGTTGCCATGGAAACCATCCCAAAAGCCTAAATTGGAGGTAATAATCCGGGATTTCTTGAAAAATCCCATCAGTTACCCAAGACTGAAAACATAACGCAAAAATTCCTTCTAGAATCAAATTTAGACTAACAAATCCAATTTCATTCGGATATTTTTAAATAAAACTGATTTTTAATAATTATCATCATTTGCTATGGGATACAATGCAATTAGAGCTTATTTACCATTTTCAATTAGTGATATGTACTAATGTTTGAAAAGCAATTCCCACAAAATTACCAGGATGTTTTTAGCTAATGATATCTCATTTTAAAGATTATGACACCAATTTTAATTACTATTTTTCCCCCTGGACCGGGGCTAGTTGAAACACATGAAGCAATTTCGGATTTTTTTCTATATAGTTAAAACTTTTTCTCAGTTTTTTTGTGGGTTTTTTTTTTTGGGGGGGGGGGTAAGTCAAAAACAACCTATGGTACTATTTGCACGACTATTTTAGTTGCATTTCATTTCAATATTTATAGGAATAAATTCTATTTATTTGATTTGTTTCAACTAGCCCCAAACCGGGGCTAGTTGTGTGTTTCAACAGACCCCAGGCGGGGTCAGTTGAAACACAAGATTTCACCCAATTTTAATAGGGGTTGGTTGAAACACTTTTGAACAATTATGTTTCAACTTGCCCCACGGGTGTTTCAACTAACCCCAGATCCAATTTGGGTTAAAGTAACATTTATTGCAGAAATTTTCGCCCCCCCCCCCCTTTGAACTATAGTAACGCGCTGGCTTTTTTTTGCTAAAAAGGGGCTTAAATTTTTACCCCCCCCCCCTCAAGAGGGGTCAGAATTTTTTACGCTCCTCCCTCAGGAGGGGTCGGAAATTTTTATGCCCCCCCCCAAACCCACCACCCCCCCTGTAACTAATAATTGAACACTCCCTTAGAGATGGCTAATGACTTTCTGATTTTTTCACTGGTGATAGAAATAACAAAAATTTCACATGAGAATCAAGAAAATCAATCCAAACACATGTTGCCTCTATTATACAGCTTGTGTTTCAACGGACCATGTGTTCCAACTAGCCTCGGTCTCCCCTACTCTGAGCATACTACTCCCTCCATGGTACTCTGAGACTACTCTACTACATAGGCCTACAGAGGCTATAGCCGGGGGCTATATCGTAGGCATAGAGGTACTCTGAGCATACTACTAGATCTCTCCATGGTACTCTCAGACTACTCCACCACATAGGCCTAGGCCTAGTAGGCTATAGACTATAGGCATATAGGCCTAGAGGTACACTGAGCATAGTATTCAATTTTCGCCAGACCCCATCCCCTTTTCCTTCCCCTTAGCCCCGGTCTCCCCTACTCTGAGCATACTACTCCCTCCATGGTACTCTGAGACTACTCTACTACATAGGCCTACAGAATTACAGAGGCTATAGCCGGAGGCTATATAGGGGGGGTCCCCATGTCGCATGTTGATTTTAAGAAATGACCATGTCACAAAGGAAAAGGCCATGTCACTAGTGTCACTCAGGGACTCATACATGGGGGTCTTGGGGCCGCAGGCCCCACGAAAATCTAGGAAAATTGACAACATACAGGGACAAAATTTAAAGAAAAAGCTGGGTAACATACTTTACTCCAAATGAGGGATTTTTCTTCATGTCACTAAGCCCCATGTCACATGCCGATTTTAAGAAATGGCCATGTCACATGTCACTTACATGGCCATGTCACATGTCGATTTTAAGAAATGGCCATGTCGCCATGTCGATTCTAAGAAATGGCCATGTCGCCCTGTCGATTTTAGGGGTCTATAATGGGTGTGGACCACTAGGCCTATATAAAATTCGACATGGCGACATGGCCGTTTTTGGGCCTAGTGACATACGACATGAGGAATATCAGAGATAGTGACATGGGACATAGACATTTCTTAAAATCGACATGGTGACATGGCTATTTCTTAAGATCAACAGGGCGACATGATCATTTCTTAAAATCGACATGGGAAATTGGGAGCCCCCCATCCAGACCCCCTCTATACCCATCTATATCCTAGGCATAGAGGTAGGCCCTACTCTGAGCATACTACTAGATCTCTCCATGGTACTCTGAGACTACTCTACCACATAGGCCTAGACCTGTAGGCTATAGACTATATAGGCCTAGAGGTACTCTGAGCATAGTATTCAATTTTCGACAGACCCCATCCCCTTTTCCCTCCTTTCCTGCACCAGCCCCCCCCCCCCCCCCCGCCGGGGGGGGCACTCCCTATGTGATCTATAGTAACTATGTGTGTACACAAAAACCCGGGAAAGGGGTCCTTTTCGGGTCCCACTGGCGGATCCGGCCGGACCCGCCATTAGGGGCCCTTTTTGGGCCATTTTGGAGCAAAAGGGGTATGTTTTTAGACCAAGAATATCCAACCAAAAAATCATAAAGTTCCTGTAAAAAGGGGTATATTTTTGGAGAATTTGTGCCAAATCTAGGGTGGTATCCCACTAAAAGGGGGCCAATTTATGGGGGTATCCCGTTAAAAGGGGTCTATTTTGGCCAAATTTAGGGTGGTGTTCCACAAAAAGGGGGGTGATTTCTACACATTTTAGGGGGGTTATCCCGCCAAAATGGGGGTGTTTTTTGTGGATTTTGTCCCGGGAAAAGGGGTCTAAATTCAGAGTGATGTAGGCACATGGTATCCAGAAATTTGAGAGTGCCCCCCCCCCCCAGTAGTTTGCAGTGTGCGGTCCTCCCCGTGAAGACCATGCGAACCACGTGTCCCGAGAAGTGCACCGTCTGAGCATACTACTCCTTCCATGGTACTCTGAGACTACTCTTCCACATAGGCCTACAGAGGCTATAGGCCTAGAGGTACTCTGAGCATACTACTCCGTCCATGGTAATCTGAGACTACTTTACCACATAGACTATAGGCCTAGAGGTACTCTGAGCATACTACCCCCCCTACGGTACTCTGAGAATACTCTATCATATACAATGTATATAGGCCTACAAAGGCTAGAGGCCTAGAGGTATTCTGAGCACACTACTCCTTCCATGGTACTCTGAGACTACTCTTCCACATAGGCCTACAGAGGCGATAGGCCTAGAGGTACTCTGAGCATACTTTTCCCTCCATGGTACTCTGAGACTACTTTAGAACATAGGCTATTGACTATAGGCCTAGAGGTACTCTGAGCATACTACTCCGTCCATGGTACTCTGACAATACTCTACTAGTACCACAAACGCCTACAAAGGCTATATGCCTAGAGGTACTCTGAGCGTACTACTCCATCCATGGTACTCTGAGAATACTCTACCACATAGGCCTACAAAGGCTATAGGCCTAGAGGTACTCTGAGCATATTACTCCATCCATGGTACTCTGAGACTACTCTTCCACATAGGCCTACAGAGGCTATAGGCCTAGAGGTACTCTGAGCATACTACTCCTACTCTGAGAATACTCTACCAGTACCACAAAGGCCTACAAAGGCTATAGGCCTAGAGGTACTCTGAGCATACTACTCCGTCCATGGTACTCTGAAAATACTCTACCAGTACCACATAGGCCTACAAAGGCTATAGGCCTAGAGGTACTCTGAGCATACTACTCCATCCATAGTACTCTGAGAATACTCTACCACATAGGCCTACAAAGGCTATGGGCCTAGAGGTACTCTGAGCATACTACTACGTCCATGGTACTCTGAGACTACTCTTCCACATAGGCCTACAGAGGCTATAGGCCTAGAGGTACTCTGAGCATACTACTCCCTCCATTGTACTCTGAGACTACTTTAGAACATAGGCTATTGACTATAGGCCTAGAGGTACTCTGAGCATACTACTCCGTCCATGGTACTCTGAAAATACTCTACCAGTACCACATAGGCCTACAAAGGCTATAGGCCTAGAGGTACTCTGAGCATACTACTCCGTCCATGGTACTCTGAGACTACTTTACTACATAGACTATAGGCCTAGAGGTACTCTGAGCATACTACTCCCCCCACGGTACTCTGAGAATACTCTATCATATAGGCCTACAAAGGCTATAGGCCTAGAGGTACTCTGAGCATACTACTCCATCCATGGTACTCTGAGACTACTCTTCCACATAGGCCTACAGAGGCTATAGGCCTAGAGGTACTCTGAGCATACTACTCCCTCCATGGTACTCTGAGACTACTTTAGAACATAGGCTATTGACTATAGGCCTAGAGGTACTCTGAGCATACTACTCCGTCCATGGTACTCTGAAAATACTCTACCAGTACCACATAGGCCTACAAGGGTTATAGGCCTAGAGGTACTCTGAGCATACTACTCCGTACATGGTACTCTGAGACTACTTTACTACATAGACTATAGGCCTAGAGGTACTCTGAGCATACTACTCCCCCCACGGTACTCTGAGAATACTCCATCATATAGGCCTACAAAGGCTATAGGCCTAGAGGTACTCTGAGCATACTACTCCATCCATGGTACTCTGAGACTACTCTTCCACATAGGCCTACAGAGGCTATAGGCCTAGAGGTACTCTGAGCATACTACTCCCTCCATGGTACTCTGAGACTACTTTAGAACATAGGCTATTGACTATAGGCCTAGAGGTACTCTGAGCATACTACTCCGTCCATGGTACTCTGAAAATACTCTACCAGTACCACATAGGCCTACAAAGGCTATAGGCCTACAGGTATTCTGAGCATACTACTCCGTCCATGGTACTCTGAGACTACTCTTCCACATAGGCCTACAGAGGCTATAGGCCTAGAGGTACTATGAGCATACTTTTCCCTCCATGGTACTCTGAGACTACTTTAGAACATAGGCTATTGACTATAGGCTAGGCCTAGAGGTACTCTGAGCATACTACTCCCTCCATGGTACTCTGATAATACTCCTCCACATAGGCCTACAGAGGCTATAGGCCTAGAGCCCGGGGCGGGGGGGCACTCCCCATATGATCTATAGTAACCATGTGCGTACACAAAATCCCGGGAAAGGGGTGCCTTGGGGGCCCCACTGGCGGGTCCGGCCGGACCCGCCAATAGGGGTCCTTTTTGGGCCATTTTGGGGCAAAAGGGGTATGTTTTTAGGCCAAGAATTTCCAACCAAAAAAGTCCAGACATTCCTGTTAAAAGGGGTATATTTTTCCTGGAATTTGGTCCAAATTTAGGGAGTGCTCATTTTTTAACAACAGGGGGGGGGGCGGTGAGATTTAGCGGGAGGGTGCGAAATTTTTTCATCCCCCCCCCCCTAGAGAGGTCGAAATTTTTTAACCCCCCCCCCCCCCCCGGCAGGCCAAAAATCGCTCGCGTGTGCATGCGCCCCTTTGTAGCATAGTAACGTGCGGGATTTTTCCCTCAAAACAGGTTGAATTTTTTTGCCCCCCCCCCAAGAGGAGTCTAAATTTTTTACCCTCCCCCGGTCAAGGGGTACAAATTTTTTACCCCCCCCCCCCCCCAAATCCACCACCTCCCTCCCTGTTGTTAAAAAATGAGCACTCCCTTAGGGTGGTATCCCGCCAAAAGGGGTCCCGTGCAGACCGTGCGGACCACGTCTCCCGAGGAGTGCACCGTCGGCTGCCAATTGAGGTAGAGAGCCGCCTTCACGCCCGACAGCGGCCGGTCGACCCACGGGTGGAGTGAGACTGCTCCCACGGCCAACACTCGCGGCCTGCATGCCCTGCTTTCCCTCGTTTTCCACTACTTATCCTTAGCAAACTTTAATGAATTATGACCGTACATGATCACACAACAGTGTTTGATAATGGTATCAATTTATTTAATGCTACCAGTAATGGTTCAGGTGTCTACTTGACCGAAAAATCGGCGGTGGATGAGACCTGGCTTTCCCATGACCTAAGACAAGTCTCAGCTTAAACATATCGATGGACCAATCAGGATGCAGTGTTGGGTAGACTGAAGCTGGTCCCTGGTGAGACCAGCGAACACGGAGCGTTGCACACCTAGACGTTACCTCTTCTTTTGCAAGACGTTAACGCGCGGACTAGGCCACCCCATTACGTAATCGTCCATAATATTTCGCTGGTTAGGCAAGTCCTAAAAGGCGGAAGTACCAGCGACCGGGTAACCATCTTACGTAAGCAGAATGACGTCAGAGGAGCTCTCCACTCAGCATGGGAGGTGGGAAAGGTGTCAATAGAGTCACATGCACTGGGCAATACACAAATACACAAACAACATGGCAGGTTGCCGGCAAAATATAGGCCCTATTCTGGTCAGGCCAAATGCGTACAGATGCGTACGGGGAGGGGGGGGGGAGGGGGAGTTGGAGCATACAAGCTGTGAGTCAGAGTGATGTTAGACTTCTTTATTATCAGTTGAGTTACCAGTAGATCTACATCAATACATGTTGGGACACTGTCTGCCATGTGCGCTCAAGTCCGCCATCTTGGATTCTGGTGTCGCACGTCCGATGCGCCCCCCAACATCTCCCTTTTATTAAAAGATTTTTTTTTTCTTTTTTTTTTTTATATATATATATTGTTTTAAAGAATTTAACATCCCCGCAGACATGTATAGTCCAAATCATAAGAAACACAATAGTGACGACCTCCATAGTCATATTATCCCATGATAGCAGTACTTTGCTGGAAAGAAACTGGGAACAATGAGGCATAAAATAATGTCACAGGGTTTAACATAGCAGGTAGACCGGGAATGAAGTCACAATGTTGGTTTTATGTGAGGTCGTAGTCATCATATTTTGTTGGTCGATATATGTCTCTCGTCCTTGTACGACGAGCAGGTGAAGGGCTTGGTGCGAGGGCCAGTTTATTGCTCATAACCGGGCCACTACCAGCACCAGGCCGAGATGCACCAACACTTGGAGTAGACGGTGCAGGACCCATTGGGGACCGCACTGGAGAGCGAGGTGCTGTCACCCCAGGTTGCGACTCAAGCTGGTTGTCTTGTAGGTCTGGCTGATCTGGGGCCCTCACCAGAGGTGGGCCACCAGGTACCAGTACCTGTGGCACTTGTACGCATCCAAGGTCCTTTTGTGGGGGAGCAGCTGGTCGCACATGAACCCGGTTACGGCTAGCTGCCCCACGGTCAGTCTGAAGGGTGTATGATCTAGGTCCCTTGCAGTCCACTACCTGCCCATAAGCCCATGGCTGACCACGCTTGTTCGGAGGGGGCTTTAAGTAGGCATAGTCCCCAATTGAGAGTGGGGAATGGTGGACCACATTCCTGTCATACAATGTCTTGCTGGCCACTCTCCGAGCCTCAATCTCTTCCTGAACCACACGAGTGTCCACCACCTGAGGGTCCAACAGTCTGTCTGAGGTCGGCAGAGGGGTGCGTGTTCGGCGACACAACATGCGCTGCGCAGGTGAGTATGTGTAGCCAGATTGAGGGGTGTTCCGATGAAGGAGTAGGGCCAGGCTGATGTTCGTGGATTTCTTTAGTAGGCCTTTGGCTACCTTCACAGCCGCCTCTGCTCGGCCATTTCCCTTGGGGTAATAAGGAGATGACGTTGTGTGGTTGAAGCTATACCTGATCGCGAAATCTGCATAATCCTTACTTATAAATTGAGGGCCATTGTCTGTGTGTATTCTTGCTGGGGCGCCAAAAGTGGCTAGATGGGCCTCGGTCTTGGCTACAACTGTGGAGGCCAGAGTGTCCCCCAGCTCATCTACCTCAATTCAGTCTGAGAAATGGCACACGGTTACTAGGTAGTCCTTACCCTCAAAGGCACACAAGTCCTGGCTGAGTAGCTCCCAAGCCCTGGTTGGTATCGGTAGTGACATCATGGGCTCCTTTTGTAAGGCTGAGCCATACAATGCACAGGTCCCACAAGCCTCACACATGTCCTTGATTGCCGCTCTCATTCCAGGCCAGAACAATACCTGCTTTGCCATTCTGTAGTTTGACTCAGCCCCAAGGTGATTTGCATGGATCTTGCCTAACATTTTGGCCCGGAGCTGTTGAGGCACCAACACAGTCTCCCCCTTATATATAGCCTCATTCAGTACAGACAGTTCATCCCTGTATCCCCAAAGTGGCCTAAGATCCTTGGGCAACAGGGTACGATCGTCGGGCCATCCATTGATGATTGTGTCCCGAAGAGCACTGAGGGTCTCGTCAGCATTGGTGAGTAGGACTATCTCCTTCTCGGTCTCTCCAGTCAGCCTGGGGCTTCGGCAGATAGATTCACATTCCAGCCTGAACACCTCAAACCCAGTTACAGGCGTGTTGACTGGGGTGTGCAGGGCCGCTCTAGAGAGCGTGTCCGCAATGAGCAGGGTAGTGCCTTTCTTGTACTCAAGTGCGAAGCGATAGCGCTGCAGGGTCATTAGCATCCGCTGCAATCTGGCAGGCGCCTTGTGTAGTGGTTTTGACATGATCGGGACAAGTGGTTTATGATCTGTGTGAACTGTAATGTCAGCTTTCCCGTATAGCCACTGGTCAAACTTGTGTAGTCCCTGGCATATTGCCAGACATTCTTTCTCCATCTGGGAGTAGCGTTGTTCTGTCGCACTGAGGTGACATGAGCTGAATGCTACGGGCTGTAACTCACCCTTGGTATTTGGTTGAAGGAGCGCTGCACCCAGTCCTGACTCACTAGCATCCACCTGTAAGGTGACAGGCTTGTCCAAGCAGTAGTACAGGAGTGTGGGTGCCGATGTGATGAGGGCCTTGGCGCTCTGGAAGGCTTGCTCTTGTGTGTCTGACCATATGAAGCTTGCACCATCCTTCGTCAGCATCCGAAGTGGCTGTAGGGTTGAGCTCAAATTCTCGCAGAACTGTGACAAATATGTGGCCATGCCTATAAACCTGAGCAACCCAGCTTTGTTGGTCGGGGTTGGCATTCCAACGATGGCTGCCACCTTGTCCGGGTCAGGTCGCATACCATTGTCTGTAATAATGTTGCCCATGAACTTGAGTTCCTTGAGAGCAAACTTGAATTTGTCTGGGTTCAGTCTGATATCTTTGGCCACACAGCGCTCCATTAAAGCCACTAGTCTCCTGTCATGGTTGACCTTTGCCACATCATAGCTCTCACCCTTGCCATACACTAGAATATCATCCGCTATGCATATCGTGCCCTCAAGCCCTTCAAGGGCATCCAAGAGCCTCTTCTGAAACTCCTCTGGTGCACTCGATATGCCGAAAGGCAGCCGCAGCCATCTGTATCGGCCATAGGATGTGTGCATAGTGGTTTGCAGTGAAGACTCCTCATCAAGAGGTATGTGTAAGAATCCTTCACGGACATCAAGGAGGGAAAAACACTTGGCGTCACCCAACTTGTGCAAGTGCTCCTTCAGTGTGGGGATCTGGAAGAAAGGCCTCATAATCGCCTTATTAACTGTCTGACTTGGGTCGATACACACCCGGAATTTCTTCGGGGTTTCCCTGATGAGGGCATTTGAGCACCATGGGGTGGGTTCATCCACCTTCTCCATAATCCCTAGGGCCACATACCTGTCCAATGCTTCCTTCTCCTTTTCCCTCTTGGCGACTGGTACCCGGTGATTGGGCATCTGAACTGGCATGACGTCTGCCTTCATTTGAAAATGTACAGTGGGGCCAAGGTATCCGAGGCCCTGAAAGCTGCTCTTGTACTCACGTAAGATGGCATCTTTAGTTAGCTTGCCAGCGGGTGGTAGGCGTCTGGAGAGCGGAATCTGGATAGTCTTTGGAGATGGTGGGCATTGCCCCTGATCTGCTGCATCTACCACATCTGGGGAAAGAGACAGGACCTCATCTGCCATGATCTTGATGAGACCTAAACTCTCACTGTCCTCACCAGAAAGCAGTGCAGGCTTGTCACCAATGTCACTGTCTGCTAGCACCTGGAATACTAGATTATAGTATCGATTCCCGCGGTCACACAGGAGGTTGATCTGACCAAGCGGTTTCACAGGTGAGGTCTTTTTGTATGGGAAAAGTTGATATGGTGAGCGTGACATGGTGATGGTGGGAAACAGACTCTTAGCTAGGCGCTCAGGCATCGTGTTGATCCCTGCTGCAGAGTCAATCTGTACCGGGGTTCTGACAAAGCTGTCCCCCTTGTCTGATAAGAGAAGGTGTGCAAAATACTTACGACCCTTCCTTGCACCGGCCTGAAATGCATCCACATCACCAAGTGAGTAACACTGTTCGTCGTACTGATCATGAGGGTAGGCACTCTCAGGTGCGCAAGCCTGGTCGCCATCAGCTTGAACTGCATGGACACTGTGTTGCCGGGCTCAATCATCGGTCGGAGGTTTGTTCGGAGTTCCATGATAACCTCCCCTCCCTCGGCGGTTCCTACGTGACTGGCCAGCACCACGGCCCTGGGACTGTGGACGGCGGTTATCCCCCTGTGTCTCGAGACAGACGCGGGAGAAGTGGTCATTACCGCCACACTTGTCGCAAGTCTTTCCCTTGGCAGGACAGTTCGACCAGGGATGTGGGCCACGTTTGTCACCACACCAGTGGCATGTGCCGCTCTCACGCTTCAACTGCATGTCCTTGTGGGCCTTTCCCTGGGCCGCCCAGTTGACCGTCTCGTCCGTTCTGCCACTCGCCTCGCCAATGAGCTGATTCGCTCTTTTAGCCGCCTCAAGTGTCTTGGCCTCCGGCACCACGTCACTCAGGGTCTTCTTTGTGTCGTCGGCTTTGACATGGCATTTTAGTAGATCGGCACGTATGTCACTGTTCCGGAGTCCGAAGATAAATTTGTCGCGACTCATCTCATCCGTCAAGGCATCATAGCCACAAAGGCTGCAGTCACGTCGTACATGGGTCTCCCAGTCTTGTATAGACTCGTGAGCACCTTGTGTGGCCAACCAGAAGGTGAATCTGTCCGTCAATAGCGAGGAAGTGGCTGTGCCTGTGTAATGTATTCTGAGCCGTTCCATCCAGACCCATGGCTTTGCCTTGTCTGCAACCGGGATCTGGGGCTCTATGCTGTACCGGATGACCTGTAGTGCCTCATCCGGCATGGACGATCGGAGCGCCGCGATCTCCATCAGTGGCTTGGCATAATACTCGACTCTATGAGTCGCCGGGTCCTTGGCCAAATCTCTGTATTCGGCCTCTGTACAATAGTCATGGAACCTCATCTCAAAATTTTTAAAGTTCTCTGAGATGTTCCCTGACAGGCTAAGTTCTGGTTTTCTAGGCCTAGACATAGTGTAGATGAAGGTGGGTCCTGATCTGAGTTGGAACAATTAGGGCTACTAGTGTGCTAATTACTATTAGATCTGGTGCAATTAGGCCTACACTATAATTTCCACTTCCAGACAGTCTGAATGAAAATTGAAGGTGATACCCACTTGTGACTTGCTGGTGACTCTGGCTCTTGACAGCTCCTGTGTTTGAAACTGACCCCACTTCTGACACCAAGTTGGAGCATACAAGCTGTGAGTAAGAGTGATGTTAGACTTCTTTATTATCAGTTGAGTTACCAGTAGATCTACATCAATACATGTTGGGACACTGTCTGCCATGTGCGCTCAAGTCCGCCATCTTGGATTCTGGTGTCGCACGTCCGATGCGCCCCCCAACAGGGGGGTCCAGGGTTGGTGGGGGGAGGCAAAAATGTTTCTATAGTATAGGCCTATAGGCGTGTAGCTGGGTGAATTATCTACCAATCAGATAATTCCCTGGCCTTCACTGCGGAATTCTTAGGGGGCATTATGTAATAGCTTGTACCCATTGTGATTGTTGTGTCAGTGCCTGTCTCGCCGGTACAAGCTTAAGTAATGGAGCCGCCCACAGGACGACCAGCCTGACCCCTATAGAGAATATTATGATATATACCTATAGTAGGCATATAGGCCTACCAAGTATTGACGATTTTTATGTAGGCCTAGGCCTGGTAGTGGGGGGGGGGCAAAAATGTTTTATAGTATAGGCCTATAGAGAATATTATAATATATACCTATAGTAGGCCTATAGGCCTACCAAGTATTGACAATTTTTATGTAGGCCTAGGCCTAGTAGTAGGGGAGGGGCGAAAATGTTTCTATAGTAGGCCTATAGGCCTATAGAGAATATTATAATATAAACCTATAGTAGGCCTATAGGCCGACCCGGAATTGACAATTTTTATGTAGGCCTAGGCCTAGTAGTGGGGGAGGGGCGAAAATGTTTTATAGTATAGGCTTATAGAGAATATCATAATATATACCTATAGTAGGTCTATAGGCCTACCAAGTATTGACAATTTTTGTGTAGGCCTAGGCCTAGTAGTGGGGGAGGGGCGAAAATGTTTTCTAGTATAGGCCTATAGAGAATATTATGATATGTACCTATAGTAGGCATATAGGCCTACAAAGTATTGACAATTTTTATGTAGGCCTAGGCCTGGTAGTGGGGGGAGGCAAAAATGTTTCTATAGTAGGCCTATAGGCCTATAGAGAATATTATAATATAAACCTATAGTAGGCCTATAGGCCTACCAAGTATTGACAATTTCTGTGTAGGCCTAGGCCTAGTAGTGGGGGAGGGGCGAAAATGTTTTATAGTATAGGCTTATAGAGAATATTATAATATATACCTATAGTAGGGCTATAGGCCTACCAAGTATTGACGATTTTTGTGTAGGCCTAGGCCTAGTAGTAGGGGGGAGGCAAAAATGTTTTCTAGTATAGGCCTATAGAGAATATTATAATATATACTTATAGTAGGCCTATAGGCCTACCAAGTATTGACAATTTCTGTGTAGGCCTAGGCCTAGTAGTGGGGGGAGGCAAAAATGTTTCTATAGTATAGGCCTATAGAGAATATTATGATATGTACCTATAGTAGGCATATAGGCCTACCAAGTATTGACAATTTTTATGTAGGCCTAGGCCTGGTAGTGGGGGGGGGGGGCGAAAATGTTTCTATAGTAGGCCTATAGGCCTATAGAGAATATTATAATATAAACCTATAGTAGGCCTATAGGCCGACCCGGAATTGACAATTTTTATGTAGGCCTAGGCCTAGTAGTGGGGGAGGGGCAAAAATGTTTTATAGTATAGGCCTATAGAGAATATTATAATATATACCTATAGTAGGCCTATAGGCCTACCAAGTATTGACAATTTCTGTGTAGGCCTAGGCCTAGTAGTGGGGGAGGGGCGAAAATGTTTTATAGTATAGGCTTATAGAGAATATTATAATATATACCTATAGTAGGCCTATAGGCCTACCAAGTATTGACAATTTTTGTGTAGGCCTAGGCCTAGTAGTGGGGGGAGGCAAAAATGTTTCTATAGTATAGGCCTATAGAGACTATTATAATATATACGTATAGTAGGCCTATAGGCCTAACAAGTATTGTCAATTTTTATGTAGGCCTAGGCCTAGTAGTAGGGGAGGAGCGAAAATGTTTCTATAGTAGGCCTATAGGCCTATAGAGAATATAGTATTGACAATTTTTATGTAGGCCTAGGCCTAGTAGTGGGGGAGGGGCGAGAATATTTTATAGAATAGGCCTATAGAGAATATTATAATATATACCTATAGTAGGCCTATTTGAATGTAGGTCTAGGCCTACCAGACCCCCCCCTGTCCGGATGTAGAGGGGTACTCTCTGAGGTCAGAGAGTTCTGATTCAATGTATAAATGGCATACCTCTCCCAAAACAATGGTTAACAAAGTGTTGCACTCTTATAGGTCTATAATTATTATAGGCCTATAATAATTATATATACAAAAATGTCATTTGGGTATAGGGGGATTTTGTATCATGGGGGGGATAGGCCTACATATAGGTACTACTCGGTATTGACAATTTTTATGTAGGCCTAGGCCTAGTTAGGGGGGAGGGGCGAAAATGTTTCTACAGTAGGCCTATAGGCCTATAGAGAATATTATAATATATACCTATAGTAGGCCTATAGGCCTACCAAGTATTGACACTTTTTATATAGGCCTAGGCCTACTATAGGTATATATTATAATATTCTCTATAGGCCTATACTATAGAAACATTTGTGCCCCCCCACTACCAGGCCTAGGCCTATATAAAGATTGTCAATACTTGTTAGGCCTATAGGCCTACTATAGGTATATATTATAATATTCTCTATAGGCCTATACTATAAAACATTTTCGCCCCTCCCCCACTACTAGGCCTAGGCCTACATAAAAATTGTCAATTCCGGGTCGGCCTATAGGCCTACTATAGGTTTATATTATAATATTCTCTATAGGCCTATAGGCCTACTATAGAAACATTTTCGCCCCTCCCCTACTACTAGGCCTAGGCCTACATAAAAATTGTCAATACTTGGTAGGCCTATAGGCCTACTATAGGTATATATGAAGAGTTTCATTGCAAAACGCAACAAATCCATTCCAGAATTAAAGCACATAGTGATTTTTCTAAGGCTACCATATCGGCAATTAAAGTGCCTCAGATATAATGTGTAGATCAGAGAAGACCTAAAGACATGAAAAATAGATTTTTGAGAAAAGATTGTTTCAAAATTGCATGTACCTATTCCTGACCTACACCTTTGTCAAAATTTGGTGTAGTTTTTCAAAATGGCGCTTATTGCGTTTTGGAACCAAACTCTTCATATTATAATATTCTCTATAGGTTTATTCTATAAAACATTTTCGCCCCTCCCCCACTACTTGGCCTAGGCCTACATAAAAATTGTCAATACTTGGTAGGCCTATAGGCCTACTATAGGTTTATATAATATTCTCTATAGGCCTATACTATAAAACATTTTCGCCCCTCCCCCACTACTAGGCCTAGGCCTACACAAAAATTGTCAATACTTGGTAGGCCTATAGGCCTACTATAGGTATATATTATAATATTCTCTATAGGCCTATACTATGGAAACATTTTTGCCTCCCCCCACCACTAGGCCTAGGCCTACATAAAAAGTCAATACTTGGTAGGCCTATAGGCCTACTATAGGTTTATATTACAATATTCTCTATAGGCCTATACTATAAAACATTTTCGCCCCTCCCCCACTACTAGGCCTAGGCCTACATAAAAATTGTCAATTCCGGGTCGGCCTATAGGCCTACTATAGGTTTATATTATAATATTCTCTATAGGCCTATAGGCCTACTATAGAAACATTTTCGCCCCTCCCCTACTACTAGGCCTAGGCCTACATCAAAATTGTCAATACTTGGTAGGCCTATAGGCCTACTATAGGTATATATTATAATATTCTCTATAGGTTTATTCTATAAAACATTTTCGCCCCTCCCCCACTACTTGGCCTAGGCCTACATAAAAATCGTCAATACTTGGTAGGCCTATAGGCCTACTATAGGTATATATAATATTCTCTATAGGCCTATACTATAAAACATTTTCGCCCCTCCCCCACTACTAGGCCTAGGCCTACACAGAAATTGTCAATACTTGGTAGGCCTATAGGCCTACTATAGGTATATATTATAATATTCTCTATATGCCTATACTATGGAAACATTTTTGCCTCCCCCCACCACTAGGCCTAGGCCTAAATAAAAATTGTCAATACTTGGTAGGCCTATAGGCCTACTATAGGTTTATATTACAATATTCTCTATAGGCCTATTCTATAAAACATTTTCGCCCCTCCCCCATAGTTGTGCAGCATCCAACTCAACAAACTATGTGCGTACCATTTCCCCACTCTCCCAGCACAGTCTCAAATAATTAAGACTCTGCCACGTGTAGGGGGGTTTCCCGCGGAGCGGGAAAACGGCATACTGACACGGGCGAGATGGGAAAAGGCGCGCACGCGGCGTGCGCGCCTACGGCGCGCACGGAACTACTTTAAGATGTATATGTGCGCGGGGGCGCACTGGTCCGCGGCTTAGCAGCTGCGTCTTCTTTTTTAACCCTTATTCATTTATTGTTAGTAATGTTATTGTATTATTGCCCTTATAAGGCGGTGATCCACTGCCGCAAATTTACTGCGAATTACACTCGTGCATGTAAACACGGAGAAAAGATTCCAGCAGTGGATCTGCTGCTGCAAGTACCTGCGACAAAGTTGTAGCCAGAGGCGTGCGGCTGCGAGTAAATTCGCAGAAATCTAAAAGTTTTGATTTCTGCAAGTGTACTCGCAAGTGCCTGTCGTACGACTACATTCGCAGCAAATTCGCGGCAGTGGATCACCGCCTATAGGGCGCCTGCCACTCTACAGTGGTTAATCTTTTAGTCTCCCTCTCATAACCATTGTCTATCTGTTTTTAAACCACAGCTGTAAGGTTATGTCAGGGTATGCAATATAACCAAGTTGTGAAACCTTTGTCTTACCCCTCCGCCAGACAAAATAAAAAAGTTGGTCAACCTTATTATTGGAAATGATATTGTCAATGGATTTCGCTCGCCTCATCTTTTGGAAAATTGAGAATTTTTTCTTTGACTTCTTTCACCTATTGGTTCTCCCAGATCAACCAATTAATTTTTTTGGTTTTGGTTTCTCTAAGAACTTTTGTCGGAGGCTGGATAAATTTATTTATTTTAAATTGTCGCTCACTCCACTTTTCCGTCTACAAAATCCATTAACAAAAAAAAAGTCTTTAAAAAAAAAAGTCTGACAGTGACAGTGACACTCTGTATCAAATATCTAAAACTAAAACTCCCGCAAAAAGGACTAGACTATGTTGGGAAGAGCTAGGCCTTAGGGAGTAGTCATTTTTTTATTTAACAAAGGGGGGAAGGGGGGGGGGGGGGTTAGGCAGAGACCCAAAAATCAGACCCCCTGAGGGAGGACAAAACGATTTGGGCCCCACTTGACTCTTGAGGGGGATACCAAAAAACTGCTACCAGTAGAAGCCGCGGCTAGAACGAGGGTCAGATCGCCGGTATGCCTTGTAGGATTGGCCCAGGGTCGGGGTGCGGCTTATACACGAGTTTTTGCTTCTATAATACAGTATTAAAGCCACCATAATCAGATAGACAGTGTGGCTTATAGCATCGACCCAAACTCGGGGTGCGGCTTATACGAGAGTTAGGCTTATACGCGAGAATTTACGGTAAATGTATCAATTCTGCTAACTGCAGTACGGTATTAAACTACACTTAGCAGTCAACCATCTAACTGCTTAGCCTACTGTATCAAAATACTGCTAAATATATCAAGCATCCAACTGCTAACTGTAGCCTACTGTAGCAATTATACTTTATAGTGATACTAGACTATGTAGCAGCATCATTACGTTTCCAGTCTACTCTGACTGCAGTACACAACACCCTGGGGCCTGACTTGCCAATCAATTAAATCAATGCTGCATACTACCACCCATACCAGGCCTGTCCGGGCACAGTCAACGTACCCCGGGCACCTGCTCCTCACTGATCGTTCACACAGAGAAACCACAGGCGACCAGCGTGTACCGTACCACAGCGGGCACTGCCCGATCATGGCCCCGATGTGCAAATCAAAACTTTGCACAAGTCCCAGAGGTCTACTAAAACTTTTGTCACATTGACAGTGCGATTAGATTGGGTGCAAAGACATGTTTTCGATATTCTACAGGTGTTTTAAAGTATGATTCAAGCCACTCACCCCATTATGACTAGTTCTTCGGATGTTTACAGGTTACATAGTAACAGGCGGTCGCCATCTTGAAACAAAAATTTCCCAGGTCACATGACTCGATGCGAGGGCGTCTCGTGAAATATGTTCCGCTGTGCGGTATTTTCCCGCCAGAGATCCCCAGTTCAGCCAGCCCCGTCTGACAGCGACCAGTAGGGCATGGGGGCCTATACCTAGATCTCTGGGATGATTCAATCGATTCCGCTTTTCACATGTAGGTATTAAATGAAAGGCTTAGGCCTACATTCTATTGAAACTTAAAATCCTAGCCTAGGGCATACAGATCTGCTGACTACACTGACAATATAGGCCTACTAAATTTATTTTTTTTTGAGAACAATTTAACTTTATTTGGCGCTTTTTTAGATCCACAGTTACATAAATTCCTTCGATATAATGAATCGGGTATCCATACAATCTTCCTTGATTTAATATGAGATTTGCTTTATGCTATTAAATTACAAATAAATAATCGTAATTCATGGGAAATTGACAATTTTTCATATAATGTATGAGTACCGGTAAGTGGCTTTAAATCAATGTATACACCTGTTAGAAACATTTTATATTGTACTTCGCCAAACAAGTAAGGACGGATTTCAGCGTGGCTGATGTTATATTCCACCCCTTTTTAGTAATAAAAACACATGTTAATCCAAAGTTTTAGTAACAATTAAATCAGATATAAGTACATTTATAGAATACTTTTCACAATATATTTTCAAAATTTACATACCGTACCACTAAACGTATAGTGATCATATGTAGTATATTTTGATTTGCTCAACGTCAAAAGTAGTATAGTATGTATCGGAACGGGACTATAGTTAAGTACTGTTTATTACTCAATCGACATGCAGCCAATCAGAGGCCTCCATTTGGTCACGTGACCGGAAGTGACCTACTTAGGGGATTAGTGGTGACGTCACGTGACCTAGTTAGCCAATCAGAGGCCTCCATTTGGTCACGTGACCGGAAGTGACCTACTTAGGGGATTAGCGGTGCATTCTGGGTAACCCTGCAGCCAATCAGAGGCCTCCATTGGGTGACCGGAAGTGACCTACTTAGGGGATGGTGCATTCTGGGTAACCTACTGACCTACTTAGGGGACCGGAAGTGACGTCATATGACCTAATTTAGGATCACGTGATCGGAAGTGACCTGATGAGTCACGTGACCGGAAGTGACGTCACACGACTTAATGGCCAATCGGAAGCGACCTGATTGATCACGTGACCGGAAGAAGAAGAAGTTTTTTTTTGTTTAGGATCCCGTGACTGGAAGCGACGTCGTCACATGAGTGACGCTTTAAGAGACTGCGCGACTTACTAGTAAAAGAAGCCGTATGATAATAAAAACACAACAATATTTTCTTTTAATTTTTTTTTATTTATTTTTTTTTCAATCTTGATAAACACTCTATTTTTGAAAAGATGCACACGCTTATTTTTTTTTTTTTTTTTTTTTCATATCTCTAAAGGACTCGTTGTCACACCGTCAGAATGCACGCGACGCTTATAATACAAGTAGCGCACGCCGTCTTTCTCTATGGTGTAGGTGACCATTTTGTTTCGCACCACTTTGAAATTTCTATTTACAGCAATGAGAGTTTTTCGTTGGCGAAGAACATCCAAGAAGGCGTCTGGTTCCTGGGGGTTTTGTTTCTTCTGTACGCCTTTTGCACTCCATTTTTTGGATTTTCTTTCACCGGTGTCGCTGACTCGATCGTAGCAAATGTAAGTCTTAGGGTTGAGACTTAGGATCCCGTCACCTTCCCACTCCGCTTTCATGAGCCCCGAAGTTCTCAGATCGTGAAGGTACCGTCTCTCACAACATCCGCCGGGCGGCGCACACCATTCTCGCACTCTTTCCGTTTTTGTCTTCACGAAAAGCTCTAAGTGCTCGTCGCACACCGCTGTCGGAAGCCACTTTCGTTTCTCTCTGAAGTACGTCTCTCTCAGGCGAGGTTTCACTAGGTCATCCAACGTGGCACCGCTGAGAGCCATGTAAAGACTGTCGGTGTCCATTTGACAAAGGGCATAATCGCGCCGATCGACGAATCTATCCAAGAAGTCGTATGTGAACTCTAACATTTTCAACTTCGCGTACTGGTATACCATGAACCCTATCTGAATAGGGAGGTTGTTCTTGACCGTTTTCGGTTGTAGTTCGACTTCAAACAGATCGGAAGTCAACTCGGACGCCTTTTTGAAGCGCCACGAATTGGCCAATAGTTCGAACTTCCGACTGTCAGTGTATCTCACCCCCGTGTGTTTTTCTTTGTTGCAGATTGTTTTACCGTACGTAGCGTTTCCCATTAACTTGTAACAGTCTGACAGAATTTTCTCGTTCTCGTTCACGTCGCCACGTCTTCGCGCCGCCGTCACTTCGTCCGCGAAACCGGCAAAGGAGCGTTTAGGTAGGTATTCTACCACCAGCTGCACTTTGGTGACTATCAAACCGTGCTCTAAATACCACTTGAGAAGCGGCGTTCCCAAGAGAATATTTTTTCCGTGGTAACTCCCTATCAGACATCTCTGAGGCGTGCTCAACAGCTTTTCTTCCTGCGCAAAGTCTGACATGTGAGGGCCTATGTCCGATTTTCAAACGGTCGCGTTCTTGAAAACGGGGGTCATTTCTTCGAAGTACTCTCGTAGGTGAGGCGGCGTAGTGATGTCCACTTGAACTAAACCGAACATTTTCTCCTCTTTCACAGCGGAAAGGATGTCGCTCTCGCTCATCGCGTTTCGAGACACTTTCAAAGCGTCAACCTTCCAGCGTTGTTGGGAGGCCTTGACCCGCTCATCTCGACGCTTCATCTCTCGCCATTCGCACTCCCACACGACGACCAGCTTGTAACCTAACGCTTTCAAGTAAGCGCTTACTCTGGTCGTTCTGTCGCGTCTCTCCTCTCTCAGTGAAGCGCACTGATATCGGTGCGACGGTATGCACTCGTGAGCGTGGAACCAACACCCGTGAAACTGGAAAACCGTATTAGAGGCCGCGTGAAATCCGTCCACGCGAATTCTCCGACAGCCTACCGCCATCTCGCCGCCGTTCAGAGCGTGGCGCAGTTTCACGTCGCGGTCGTGCTCTACGAAGCGTAACCACTCCAAAGCGCTGTGAGAGTTTCTTTGCCTGATTTCGGGCTTGAACTCGGTCTCGGGCCGTCTCACCGCGTAATAGCCCGTGCAGTGCGCTTCGCTCATGCAGCGCAAGTACAGAGAGTTAGCGTCTAGTCCTAGGATGTGTTGGCACGGTCTCGCTTCTTCGCCGTACTTGTGCTCCCTTATCCGCGTGGTGCCCTTCTCGTGAAATCTATGGAAGATGATGGAAGGACCGCCGACTAGATTCTCTTTGATCAGAGCGTGGAGGACGGCGTCGAACTGGGGAAACGTTGTGAACGCGTCTTCTAGGTTTTGGAAGAGGAAGCGTAAAGTCAAACCGGCGAGAGAAACTCCGTCTTTCAACATGTCGATGCCGCGATCTTGGAAAAATTTAGCGTGATTTTTCAGAGCTTCTATGAAAGGTTTCACGTCTTTGTTGTTGTAGTGGATCAAGTAGTCTTCCATAGTTTGCATCTTCTCGTCGGACCAAACTTTCTGACATGCGGCGTAGTCGGATTCGGACATTTTGACGCCCGTCAGCTCGCTGTCGAAAGCCGATCTCGGCGGCAGCGTTCTGTTTGCCAGTTTCCTGGTAGACGTCATCCATTCGTAAGGAAAGTGACCTTTCTCTTCGTTCCTGGTGAAAGCTCGCAAATAGGTCGCGTAGTTGTAACCGGGTGCCAAATAGTTGACTACGTCCAAGAAAACCGTGTGCTGTGTGTAAACCGCCAAGTATTGATTGCTTCTCTTTATGACGCTGAATTCTTGGTTTCTTCGGTCTCCGGAGGCGAAGAACGAGTGAAGGCGTATTTTGATCAGGTTCAAGTCGTAACGCCCCGAGTTGAAGCCCACCACTGGAGCTTGACGGATGTATCTCAGAAGACGCTTCTTCAGTTGAACTAACGGGTGTCTGGTCTGAGCCGCAGCGAAGCCGCCTGGAGAAGGGGTGGTGAACGTCGCCTCCTCCAGCAGGAGAGCTTCACCTATCGCCGCATCTAACTTCGCTAACGTCGGTCGGTAAAGTTCTAGCACAGCTTCCCCGATCGCTTTGGCGTTCTCGTTTATGTGATTTAAAACTCGGTCCAACAAGGGGTCGGAATCTGCGTCGGACGCTCTGACGAAGCAGACGGGCCCCTCCCACCCCGGAAAGTCGGATGCGACGCTAGCCGACAAAGGGACGTGATCCCACAGCAGGGACACGTGCTCCGTCGACGGTTCTTTGCACGGTCTGAAGAAAGCCTCGAAATCGAAGGCGATCTTGTAAGGGTAGATTCCGGAATGTCCGTCGGGGGGAAAAATGGAGAAGTCTGCTAGCGCTTCGAAAATCGTTCTCGAATTTTGGTAGATGCCACCTACGTAGCGCAACTTGACTTGTCGGCAAGAGGAAAGCTGGTTCCTGTGTCTCTTCAGCAAGAACTCGGTGGTGAACGCCGCCTTACACTTGCAACATTCGTATATGCCCGCGTACGCGTTGAAGTCCGTGACGAGAGAGACGTGCAAACCGCCTTTCGCCGTCAGGTGTAGGTTGACTTTACCTCGGGCGGCCACAGTTCTGGAAGGCGGTCTGATCAGAGTAACGCGTCTTCTCAACTTCCGCCCCGGCACTTGACGCGACGCGGTGTAAACCGCTATTTGTACGTCAAACAAGTTCTCTAACGCGGGTAAGTCGCGGATGTTCAGACCCGGAAAGGATTCAGGTGTGGCAGCGGGACAGAACTGACGTAACAAATCTGAAGCGCGCTTGCTGGTGTTGTATAAGTGAAAGGAAATGCAGCGGAAGATGCAGAGGTTGTCCTTGTTGGGAAAATCTAACACGCCGCTTCTCTTTCCAACTCGACCGGCCTGAGTGATCCTACCGCCTATGGGGAATTCCCCCGGTCCCATGTAAACGCAGATGTTCAAATTGGTAGGAAAAAGAACGTGCCACTTGGTGTCAGCGTCGCAAAGTTTCCGTACCTCCTCGCAAGCGACGGTGTTTTGCATCTTTGAGAGGAGCTCTTCCAAAGTTTCTGAATTAGTTACAGTAGGGAGCGGTTGTATGAGAGTTGCGTTGTTCTGGGAGGCGTGGAAGTAGCGCAGTTTGCTCTTGTCTTCTCTGTGTTGTAACAGTAAGCCTACCGAGAAACCCACTTTGTATCTGAATCTTTGTGTCAAGTGAATGCGACGCATAGTATCTACAGCGTCACTCAACTCGCCGGTTGGTAGCCTGAAGTTTGTTACACTCACGCGAGTCCCGTGCATCCTGACGCCCGTTTGTATCGCAGGCCAATTCGCCGTGAACGTTTCCTCCCCGTTCGGTACAGCACATATGCGCGGAGGGACGGTCACCCCGTCCAGAGATTCGCGTCGACAAGCGCTCTTTCGGCAATCCCCTTCGCCGCATAGAGGGCAAAACTTAGCTACTACTCTACAATTTTCTACGTGTCTCTCGTGGTTGTACGCTCTTTTAAACATTTTGAAACACTTTTCGCATACGTACTGTGTCATGTTTTTTTTCACTCGGTTACCAACTACTTAGCCGTCTAACTATCTATCTATCTATCTAGCCATCTATCAATCTGTCGTCTATGTAACTATCTTTCTGTCTGCTGTCTGTGTATCCGTCTGTCTGTCTGTCTGTCTGTCTGTCTCATACAGCGTACGTCAAACGCTGTGTGTGTGTGTGTGTGTGTGCGCGCGTGAGCGTTGAGCGTCTCTCATTCCGAATCTATGCCGAGATATTTCAGAATGATCTCTGTTTCGTCATCCAACTCTTTGAGCGCTCTGGCGGACAGCGTCACCCCCTGCTGTGTGGGTTTTTTGTCAGGACCTTCGTACTTGCGCACGTGGACGAGGTTCTTACCGCTGTAGTAGCTCACAGCTGCGTACACTTCGCCCGCCTCATCCAGCACTGCGAACCAGGGGGTGTGATTAGGTTTTCCTTGCGCGGCCGCTGTGTCGCGTATGCGCACCACTGCGCGGATATCGGCGATGCGTGCTATGAGCTCGCGCAGCGCGTCGGCCGTGAAGTGCACTCGCTTGCTTCTGGTCAGAGACGCCTCTTTCACCTGGCCGTCTTTTGTGTAGCGCGGCCTCCTAGACAGTCTAGCCACGTCCTCCCAGATCTCCAGCGTCAAAGCTCCGTCTAAGCAGAACTCTAACCCGAGTGTTTTCTCTGCTTCTTCTCGTCCATCTCCTTCTTTTTCTTGTATTTTTCTCTTCTTAGTGGGCCTTGTTGTTCTGGAACTCACCTTAGAACGTTTCACACCCGCAGGATGAGTAACACCATCAGCGTGAGCTGAATCAGCAGCAGAACCGATAGCAGGAGCAGCGTCAGCGCTGGTGGTATCGGAGGTCTCGTTGTTGGAACAGCGCAGCCACACGCCGTCCGTGCTGTGTGTAGCGGTAGAAGATGAAGCGCCGCCGCCGCCCTCGTAAGGTGGCGGTGAGGGCAGTCGCCACGGACCGGACGGGGGGGCGCTAGCAGTGGAGGAAGTGAGGTCGAAAGGTCGAAGAGGGAAGCCGAAAAACGTACCGCTCACCCCTTGCCCTTCGGGTTCTTCGTACGCCTCGTCGTCAGCGTCGTTCTCTGTCTCACCCTGTTGCTGCTCCTCCTCCTCCTCTTCTTCTCGGTTCAGGGGCTGAGTGTCCGAATAGCTGTAACTCTCAGCGCGAGCGGCGTCGAGGGCGTCCGTCGATGTAGTGGTGGAGGAGAGGGGCTGTGCAACGTGCGGCAGGTCATCAAAGTCATCAACAGTAGTGGGGAGGTAAAAACCCGGTTGCCAGTACTGCGCTGTGCCAGGAGCGTTGTCGTCAGTAGTAGTAGCAGTAGCAGCAAGTGCAGCAGAAGCAGCCGCAGCAGGCGCAGCCGCAGCAGACGCAACAGTAGCAGGCGCAGCAGCAGCCTCAGCAGGCGCAGCCGTAGCAAGCGCAGCAGTAGCAGGCGCAGCAGCAGCAGCAGCAGCAGCAGCAGCGGCAGGCGGGACGGCGGTAGCAGCGGCAGCGCGCTTAGCAGCAACGTGTACCGTCGCGAGTGTAACAACGTCGCTAGCACGACGACTGCTACCAGTAGTACTACTAGTACTACTACCACTACTACTACTACTGCTACTACTAGTGCTACTGCTACTACTACTACTACTACTACTGCCGCGAGCGCTCGCTACAGCAGGAGGGTGATAAGACCAACCGGCTGCGGCGGTAGTCTCATGTTCAGTAGCAAGAGCAGGCACTGACGCTAAACGAACGCTGTTCCGCGTAGTCTTCTTGTTCTTGAACGCCGCTAGCTGTTGTCTTTTGCTCATGGTGGTGACTGTAGAGAGCAGCAAAAAAGAATGAGTGAGTGAATGGAGGTTTCCAAGCCCCTTATATACGCCTTCTCGCTTCTAGAGCTAAGCTACTTACCGACCCTGTTCAGCTGCCGCCGGCTGGCCGGCGGCCATTCACAAAGAGAAACAAAAAGACATAAGGCATGACGTTTTCAGCTGGATCCCTTTCCCCCCCCCCTCTTTTGAGAGATCGACTGTGATGATGAGCTAAGCCGCTTACCACCCTGTTCAGCAATTCAACGCGCATTAGCTGTATAAAGGGTTAAGCGGTTGCTGCCTGCCGTCGACTGACCGGCGGCGGCCATTCACAAAGACATAAGGTATGACGTTTTCAGCTGGATCCCTTTTTGAGGGATCCACTGTGGTGAGCTAAGCCGCTTACCACCCTGTTCAGCCATTCAGCGCGCGTTAGCTGTATAAAGGATTAACGGTAACGGTGATGAGCTTACAGTGTGTATACAAAAAAAAACTACAGGAGGCGTGTGGCGTGAAGCAGGACCCCCCTAAGACGAACGTGTCTGTCTGTGAGTAGAGGCGTGTGCATGTGGTGAGCGACTTAAGTGTAAGACAAAAATCGCCACCTCCTGCCGTGGTGAGTAGACCGGGCCGGCCAGGCGGGCGGGCGGCCGGCTAGTTCAATAGGGAGGGGTGACAGCTGCCTAAGGCTGTGCATGAAAAAAAATCCGATTTTCACCTGACCTCTGACGTTTGTTACAATGAATGTCAGAGGGAGGGAGACGTCCTCGGGTAGGGGGTAGGAGGTATTAAGGCTATGAGTGAGGAAAAAACACCGTTTTCAGCTGGTCTCCACGGATAGCGATGCCACACCCCCTCGTCATCTAAGCTCTTAAGGAGCGGAGCGGCTGAAAAAGCGTCATGCGGACAGGGTGCTAGACAGCTGGAGCGCTGTTGGAAATGGGATTAAACTCCCTCTGTATAAAAAGCTCTCATTTCTGTTGGAAAAAAAACATATCACCTCTGACCCCAGTAACGGCTACTACCACCACCACCGCCACCACCACCACCGCCGCCACCGCCGCCGCCGCCGCCACCGCCGCCGCTGCCGCCGCCGCCAAGACGAGACGAGATGGCTCAAGCTATTCCACTTTCAAGCTCGCCTTCACCGCCCGGTGCGCCTGAAAAAAAGTTAATGCGGCTTGACGACGTGAGACGCGGCGCGAGGCAGCAGACCGATGATGGGGAGACCCGACAGGTAGGACAGCGGCGGTTAGCCTATAGCGACGCCTTGCTTCGTCAACTAGGTAAAGAGTTGAGCGGCTGTTGGAGAGAGTTGGGCAGTAGCTTAAAAGTCAGCGCCGCCCGTATGGATGCTCTAGTAGAGCGCAGTGTCAAGACACCGGAGGAGCTGTGTACGGCGATGTTCCGAGTGTGGTGGGGTGAAACCCCGCATCGTCATAGATGGGGCGAGCTCGGTCGCGTCTTCACCCGCATAAGACGCATGGAACTGTTGGCTCAGTGGATGGCCCTTCTCCACAGACAGGGGTTGGATTTCGAAAACCCCGACTCGCGCGCGATGCACAAGCACTTGGGCACCCTCGGCAGACGTCTGGGTAGCAGGTGGAAAGAGGTGGGGGACCATTTAAAATTGTCGCCTGAGAGGTTAGATAAGATCGCTGAAGAATGCGAATACGGAGGAAGTCCCGCTGAGTGGGCCTTCCGAGTGTTGAAAATGTGGCAAGATGAAGCTGACGGCGCCGGCGGTACGCCTTTTGAACTCCTTCGAGTGTTGACTGAGGACATGGGAAAGTTTGGCCTCGGCATCGCGATATTACTTGACTTTATCAAGCAAGAAACAACGAGAACGACGGACATGTGAATTGTTGTGTTTTATTTTCATACGTCTTCTTTATTAGTAAGTAAAAAAAAAAAATATCATAACAATTAAGACGCGCGATCTCTTAAAGTGTCACTTCCTCCAGTCGCAGCTGATCGCCTCATCGCAGCACGTGATAAACAAAAAAAAAACGAAGAGACACGCTTCTTCCTCTCGAGAGGAAGAAGCGTGTCTCTCGATTGAAATCTTTTTCTTTTCTTTTTTTCTTAAAAGAGACAAACGCCCCTTAGAGTGCTCCCCCACCCCCCTAGAGTGCCCCCCTCCCCCCTCCCCCCCTCCCCCCCACCACCCGCCCCATGCATCCTAAAAGCGCCCCCCTCCCCATGCATCTTAAAGAAGCCCCCCTCCCCCCCTCCCCTCCCCTCCCCCCCTTATACACTCTAAAGAACGCTTCTACCTAGTTCAATAAGTCACTTCCAGTCGCTCGTAAAACAATAAAAAATGAAAAAAAATGAAAAAAAAACTTATATCGTAGTGTTTTTTATTAGTTTACCGAAAAAAAATAAGAGACTCGCCTCCTCCTCCAAAAAAAAAAGATATCACATTTTAAAGCCCGTGACCCCTTAAAGACGCTCATCTCTTCATTAAGTCGCGTGACGTCACTTCTTCTTCTTCTTCTTCTTCTTCTTCTTCTTCTTCTTCTTCCGGTCACGTGATCAATCAGGTCACTTCCGGTCACGTGATCCTCAATGAGGTCACTTCCGGTTGGCCATTAGGTCATGTGACGTCACTTCCGGTCCCCTAAGTAGGTCAGTAGGTTACCCAGAATGCACCATCCCCTAAGTAGGTCACTTCCGGTCACCCAATGGAGGCCTCTGATTGGCTTCAGGGTTACCCAGAATGCACCGCTAATCCCCTAAGTAGGTCACTTCCGGTCACGTGACCAAATGGAGGCCTCTGATTGGCTAACTAGGTCACGTGACGTCACCACTAATCCCCTAAGTAGGTCACTTCCGGTCACGTGACCAAATGGAGGCCTCTGATTGGCTGCATGTCGATTGAGTAATAAACAGTACTTAACTATAGTCCCGTTCCGATACATACTATACTACTGTCAAACAATGACAAATAGGTCCATGTCATGTCTATATCTTACATCTAGAATCTGACATTTTCAAAAACATTTCTTTGTTTTTTCGGAATCGAGTTTACCAAGAGCTCCTTCATTTTTATCTTAAATTGTACTAGATTATCAATACTCTTGTACATATTATCCAGATTGTTCCAGGATTTGGCTACAAAGACAGTTAATGATTTTTCATAAGCAGTAGATTTAATATCAAAATAATGTAATTGCACAAATTGACTTTGTCTGGTGTGGCGACATTTCTTTTTGCAAAATTTATCTATTTCAGATCTTTTAAAGCCCAAAATTCTAGCATGAAAAAGGCGACGCTCCCCCAACGTTGGCAGCTTGGCTTCTTGATGTACATAAGTAGTAGAACTTAAGACCGGTAACTTAAGACAGTGCTTTAAACACCTATTTTGAATACGTTGAAGTTCAGATAATAAATCAGCATTTGCTCCATTGTAAATAACATCTGCATAATCGACAACTGGTAAGGCATATGTTCTATAAATCAGCAATAGCAACTCTGTAGGAACAAATCTTCTCAACCTGCCTAATAAACACGATTTAAAGCCTAATTGTTTTTTCATTTCCTTTACATGACTGTTGAAAGTTAATACATAATCTAAAGTTATCCCTAAATATTTGAAGGTTGGTACATATTTCAAGCGTTTACCATTAACAGACATCTCATAATTTGATAAATTAACTCTTTTATATTTAATTTTGCTACAGAAATATACTGACTTAGTTTTGGCCTCATTCATTGTCAATTTATTTTTTGACGACCAGTTGGCGTATGCACAAAGACCGACCTCTAGCCTAGGAATGATATCCTGTACAGTTTTACCATGTGAATATAATACCGTATCATCAGCATAAAGTAAACAGCCTACTCCATCTGTATCTTGGGGGATGTCATTAACATATAATAAAAATAATAGCGGGCCACATATACTCCCCTGTGGAACGCCACATGTAATGTTTAGGGGGTCAGAAACGATATCATTCGCTAACACATATTGTGACCTTTGACTTAAATAATTTTTAATTAATTTTAAATTATTTTCCCTGATACCTACTACTGATACTAAATGGGAGGGTTCATTATTTATGGCCGGGATGAGGTGAGCATCTTGGTGAGCATTTAAGTAATATGTAAGGGGGGAGCAAATCTTGTTGAGGGGTATTCAAAGGGGGAGGCTTTTTTCACTCTATTCTTAGGAGGGGGTAGGGGTAGGTACCTAGAGGTACTATAGTGGCTTGAATAAGAGCACCTGCGCTTATAAATTTCAATGGTACCGTTTACCCTAAAGCTGCGCTTAAACAAGACCTGCGCTAATTCAAGATACAAAAATGGCCTACATTTTCATTCCAACACCCTCATTTACCCTGCGCTCTTTCAAGACCTGCGCTTATTTGAGACCCCTGTGCTTATTCAAGTCACGACGGTATTTCTTAAAATGTTGCGAATTTAGTAGGTTGATCTTTAGTTGTTGAATTTAGTAGCCTAATCTGATGTCAATTTTTTTTTAAATTTTCCTCACACCTCAGGTCATGCAAGGTATTTTTTAAACTATGTTACGGGGTACAGAATTAAAATGGCCAAAGTAACACCTCAGGTGTTGGTTATACGATGGGATTTCTTCGAAGTCTAGATGTAGGTGTGATTTGTATGATAAATTTTGCGGTGGCCAAAGTTGATTGAAAGTTTACTTTATAAGGAAGCTAGGTTATCTTTTAACACAAAACAGATGCTATTCTAGTACAAAATGACTGCACGTAGAGACAGTACAATATCTTGGGATAAAATTTGACAGACCCATAAAACCTTGGTATGAAAATCGACAGACCAGTAAAGCCTTGGGTTAAAAGTCGACAGACACAGCATCTAGCTAGGCTTTGGCTGTCACACCTTACCCGACTCAATGGCCCGGGTAGCATTTGTGGCGGTAACAAATATATGTGCCCCATCATGGATAAAAATCAACACGGCCCTTTTTTTAAAATCGACGGACACAAAAAAATAAAGGTTTAAATTCGACCTGCAGATATCTTATAAAAATCGACACAAGGACACAGCCCTTTTTGCTAAAAATCGACATGGTGACATGGTCAAAATTGTGGGTACCCATGTAGAGGCACAATAGGGACCATTGAACATATATATAAATTTTGAATTATCATCTCATCCATACTTTCCCTGCTCCCATCTTTAAGCCATTTTATTTCTTAGTTCCTTATGTGTTTATTTCTAATTACACATGACCATTAAGCCTATCTATTTTATTTCTATTTTGATTAACTTTCATAAATGTTGAAAGAAACATCATCAATAATCTTCATTTTAATTCTCATAAGCTTATGGAGTGATATGTGCAAAATTACATCAATATCTCTAATTTCTGTTTTTTCCTTGCAGATTCCAAAATATTATCTAGGGCCTATATTTTCTGCTAAAATTATGAGTCAATTTGACGGAAATAAGGAATTGAAAGCTCTGAGCTCAGTTAGGGGTGCCGTTTTGCCCCGGGGATTTGTAATGCCCAGGTCTCCCCTAGCTTAGCCAGATCTTTTTGTAAAGACAGAATAATCTATTTCAATGAGGATTTTTGAATGGGACCCTTTCCTGTGTTTTTAAAAGATATAATGTATCAAAGACAGACTTAAGTCTCTAGCAAAGTCTCTATGAAAGGCTACAGGCCAGTAATTGTTACTATAGGGCGCCTAGGGGTCAGGCCATGGGGGCATCCATGTTTGGGGGTTAGAAGTTCAAACAGGTAACACTAGGTGGACACCTATAGACTCAGTACTGCCCTGTGATGTCAAAACCCCCGGTTAGCTGCCCCACCTACTGGCCAAGGGCCCGTACTGCAGGTTCTCAATTTACCACAAGCGGCGCTGCTATCGGATTCCCTGCCCCTCAGTGGCAAACCGGCAAGCTGTGCCCCCCCCCCCCCTAGACCACCCCTTCTGGATCCGACCCTGGGGAGGTGAAAAAGCAAATTCACTTGGTTTCAGTGAAAAGGCTAGCTAGAAATAGGACTCTATGTCAAACATTTTTTCAGGGTAGGCCTACCATTTATGTAGATTAGGCCTACATTGTTTTTATATAATATATTCTATTCTTAGGCTTCTCTATTGGATGGGAACAAATGTATGGGCCTAAATGGGTTCAAAGGCGTTGCCATGGAAATATGATTTCCATAATCAAATAGGTATTTTGATTGATTGACTCAAAAACGATTACTATGCTAAACACATACTGTAAACGTATGTTATTTCGCGCTGTACTTATTTTCGCGACTTTTAAAATCGCGAAAATATGTACAGAGCGAGTATTTATCCAGTATGGTCATACAACTACTATACTCCAAAATCCGCGAATTTAAATACACATGAAAGTGCATTTTGTAGCCACTTCGCGAAAATATATACGTTTACAGTAATCTGTAACTTATGTGGCCTAAAAATATAAAAGCATCAAAATACCTGAAGGTATCTTATTTATCAAAATATCATGGTACGTGTACATGTGTACATGATATCATTTTTGTAACGTCAAATCTGCCCCATTTCCCATCACAACAACTGTTACAGTATTGGTATAACATTTTTCATGTTACGTCGTACAAATGCAAAAACGCAGGATATAACCCCCATCTTGCATGGTATAACCCATATTGAGCTTTCAACCTCGGCTCCCGGACTAAGACGCCTTGCTCACACAGCTAGATATGACCCCCAAACTACCATATTGCACAATGACAGGACTTTCATGTCATCAGAAATACTCAAATTAATCAAAATTTATCAATGAAAAATCATCACATGATTATACTGTGCACTTACCACGTCAGAAAGGAGTCAATGGATAGTTTTCTGTGGCCTTTTGGTATATTTTCTTCTCTTTTCCTGAGCTGATATTCCTTCTCTATGATTTCAAACGTACACAATTGTGTAATACATTTGTATAAAAACCTCTGTGTGAGATTACCCCTATGCCCCATATGTTATACTCCCATTCTGTACAATAGTCCTAAAACTCGTCTAGTCAATCCACCAATCCCCTGTTGTGAATTGGATACATGTATATGATGGGAAGGCAGGACCTCTTCTAATTTACCGTGGGACTACGTGGGAATTACCATCACCTTATTGTACCTGAAAACATGTCAAACTGCTTTCAGATGTAGGCTACACCAAGTTTAATTCTAATAAAAAGTATCCCTGATTACAAAAGGAGTTCAATAGACTAGTGAAAGCAGTCAATCCAAAAAATATCTTTTACCTAGTCTCTTTATATTAATACATTGCTATTGAAGAGATGCCTTTTTTTCCCCTTTTTTTCCCTTTTTTTTTTAGTGTGGGCTTCTATCGTTTATGAAAGCACTATACATGTAAATGTTCCGCATTCCTGTTGTAAAAAACCTATCGCAAACTGGTCGCGGATTCTGAGACCAGGTTGGAACCCATCGCTCACGATCGCTCAGGTATACTTGCACGCCATCTCTTGATTTATGTTGAAGTATTTTGCCGTAACCTCTAGCTTTAGGTCCGGCATAGGACTATGCAGATCCTTCCCAGACGCTGGTACATGTAGGCCTGCATGTGTGCTGGCGTATCATGCAATAAATGTATAATGCAAAGCAGTATTGCAACTAATGTGGACAGTCGAGAGTAGTATAGTATGTATCGGAACGGGACTATAGTTAAGTACTGTTTATTACTCAATCGACATGCAGCCAATCAGAGGCCTCCATTTGGTCACGTGACCCCCTCATTTGCATAATTACGTAATAGGCCACGCCCCTCATTTGCATAATTACGTAATAGACCACGCCCCCTTGATCACCAGCCAATCAGGGGCCCCCATTTGGTCACGTGACCCCCTCATTTGCATAATAGACCACGCCCCCTTGATCACGTGACCCCCTCATTTGCATAGTAGACTACGCCCCTTTGATCACCAGCCAATCAGTGGCTTCCATTTGGTCAGGTGACTCCCTCATTTGCATAATCATGGATCACGTGACCCCCTCATTTGCATAATAGGACCACACCCTCTTGGTCACGTGACCGGAAGCGCTCTTTATTTAGAAAATAGGCCACACCCCCTTGGTCACGTGACCTGACCCCCTCCCTCATTTGCATAATATAGACAATAGACAGACTACGCTTCCCTTTTGGTCACATGACTTGGACTAGCTAATGGGAGGCTTCTATAAGGGGCGAGGGGAGGGGAGGGGGGGGGGGAGGGGGGCACTTTAAGATGCATGGGGAGGGGAGGGGGGGAGGGGGGCACTATTTATGGGGTGGGCGGGCACTTGGGGGGGAGGGGGGGCTTTTGGGGTCTGCTCGGGAGAAAAAAAAAAATTATCTGATCTCTAGGGAATCGCTTCCTCTCTACCCCCCTTTAGGGGGGGTAGGGAGGAGGCGAGTCGGAGGTGACTGTAGAGGAGTTTTTCGGTGACTTGATGCTTTTCAAACGACTGTGCTGATAGTTGATGAATTTGACTTTTTGACTTGAATATTTCATGCGACTTTGTGACTTGTAAGCGAAAGCGAAAGCGACTTTGCGACCCGTAACCCTTTAAATAAAGAGGTGGCTTTGTAACCTCAGGGGGGAGATCCTTCTACACCCCCACGGAGTAGAAAGGATCTCGGTTGATTGACTGTACTTTGACTTGTTGTTGTAAACAAAAAAACAAAAAAAAAAAAAAAAAAAAAATCAATGAATAGAACGACCCCCTCATTGCTAACAAAGGAACGACTTTTGAATTACACAAATGACCCTCTTTTTGTAGGGGTTAGCGGTAACTCGACTTGAATTAGAGTATTAGGGAGAGCAAAACGCGACTACACACTGTCTCAGACTGTCGTCTTACGGCCCGGATAACAATAACCCTAGTTACCTCGGTTACTGTTGCTCAAGAGACGGCGATGGATCTGGTCACGTGGATACTGAAAGAAGGTCTACCTATAACCACCACGCTAGTTTGAACGCGGCGGGTATGAGTCATCATGGGGCTCTTGACGGGTGGGTCCTCCCCATGCAGCCGTATGTCGAATTTAAGAAATGGCCATGTCACACGTCACTAAGGGAGAAAACGTTTTTTGAAAATATTTAGAACCCGAATTTGAGCATTCTGGTACATTTTTAAGGACCCAGACACTGCAAAGCCGAGTACCATCCAAGAGAAAAAAAAATTTGGCGAAATGTTTAGGCTTGAAATGGTACTTTTCTGATGCACTCTTTGAACATTTTTTTTTTTTTTCCTCATGTCACTATGGTCCATGGCACATGAGGGACTCAAGAAATGCCACATGTCCCATGTCACTTAGATGTCCGTGCCCGTGTCGTCGTATCGAATTTTAAGAAAATGCCCATGTCACCATATCGAATTTAGGGGTCTAGTGACATCAGCATGTCCGGCTATCCTCCACAAATTTAGCTCTAAAATGTTTACTTTTTTTTTTGGGCTGATTTTTCATCATTTTAAAAAACAATAGGTTGTTTGAAATGTTTGCTGTTGTAAATAGAAACAAAAACAAAACAAAGCGCATGGTAAGATTATGTCACATTTTCAAGTGGCGGGTCCGCGCGAGGCTTATTCAGCCTCTTCGTGGATCCGCGACTCCAATGTGATCATATACTAATCACCGGTGTTTACGGTATTATATACTAAGGTATGAGACGGGTCTTACAGAAAAGGTGTCTAAAGAGCCCTGTGACCTGATTGAAATGACGTCAGCGCCGTCTGCTCGTCAGTGCCCGGCTGTAGCCCGTAGGACATGTTATTCTGCTTTTCTGGATGTTTTGAAATATTTTGATTTAACTGTTAATACCTGATAACAAGCCTCTGAAGCAGATTTTTGGTCGAGCACCTGTTCTCTACTCTTCCATCGATTAGCTGCTTCAGCAAAAAAAAATCGCGCGCGCGGTCTAGTCTATATGACGGAGTCGCTAAAGCTCTGTTTAGAGAGTGGAACTTGACCTTGAGTATAGACTCAGTACTAACTGAACGCCCCGCGGGGTCACCCCTCACCACGTGGGAATATGTACAAGCTCTGGTTCTTCACTTTACGGCTTGACTAAAACTGAGACGCGTCCATGATAAACTCTAGCCTTTTTTTTCCTTTACTAGGATCGAGAGAGAGATTTTAAATGGGGCGGTTATCTAAATAGCGTGGAACTAAAATCAGGCTGCGGCAGATAGTATCTCTGCGCACCTCAAGACTCAACGTAACTTTCACTCTCCAGCAGAAGTTTAGTTGTGACTAATGATGGGCGGCGACCGTCGTGCACCGGCGGACATTGGAGAGTGTTGGAGAGCTGAACCTTACAGACATATAAATCAATCGCTTTGGTGGAAATATCTCGCCATAGATTGGAACCAAATACTTATCTAATGGAATCGTTATCAGTTTTCAGTTTTCTTGCCGTACAAAATTTATTTCCCACTCTTCACGTGGTGATAGCTGAAGGTCGCTCGTCGTAGGTACGTGTGACCGGAACACCCTTTTTGTTTTTGGCGCGGGTTGACATCAGATTTGTACCGTACTGTCGCGATTAAGAGCTCTGAGGGAGGGCTTTTCAATTCGGTGAAGTTCTTACTCAGGAGCTATATACAAGCCAGGCGCTGGCGCTTATTCAAAGTCGCGATTTTAGTGCTTGAGAAAAAACATTTGGAGGCTCTTATACTCCGGCGCTTATAAAAGACCGGCACGCTTTTCAACACTAGTTGCTTTATCGCGACCGTACGGTATGACTTCGGTGTCAAAAGATCCCAAACTCCAAATAAGGAAGTGAAACGACGTCGTCTGTCTACCTCGTGCGCGTCATAGCGTCGTCGAAAATAGTGTGACGTCAGCATCTCTCAGGCGGCTAGGAAGTCAGTTCGACAAAATGGCTCACGGAGTGAACTTCGTGGCCGTTTCTCGATCTATGATCGATGCGGCCGTGGAGAAGGAATTCGTAGCCGTGCAACAGAGAGAGGAGGCGGAGAGACAGAACTTCGTGGCCGTTTCTCGATCTATGATCGATGCGGCCGTGGAGAAGCAGTTCTTTGCCTCGCTACAGAGAGAGGAGAGACAGCGGACTGCTGCTGAAGCAGAGGGTGTGGTGGATGAGCTGATCGAGAACGTCGCTGATCAACTCATCCGCCGGTGCGTGGAGCAGGTCAAGCAGCAAGTCTGCATGGAGGAAGGACTACCGCCCGCCGTGCTGGAGGAGCTGCTGAAGGACTGCCACGCGTTATGACCACGCCCTCCGCTTCAGCAGCAAGGTCCCTGCGACCCTCTCTCTACCAAACGGTCCTTTTAAGGACCAACCACTGATCACAAAAGTTGAAAATCAATCTCAATATAATATACGCATCAGAAAAACCCCTAATACGCTATACACTGAAACCCTGTTGAGTAGGTAGATCGAGTTGGGCATTTTTTTTAGGAAGAGCAATCAGGTCATCGTGTGGAGATCATCAGGTGTCCTGTGTGTGTGTGTGTGTGTGTGTGTGTGTGTGTGTGTGTGTGTGTGTGTGTGTGTGTGTGTGTGTGTGTGTGTGTGTGTGTGTGTGTGTGTGTGTGTGTGTGTGGGATGTGTGTGTGTGTGTGTGTGTGTGTGTGTGTGTGTGAATTTTATACAAATACAATTATTCATTCCTTTCAGCAAGAAAATTAGCTCAATGTAATCATATGATTTTAACTGCCCTACTTATCAGAGCCTTGACGCCATCTGACCGCCCCCCTTTTCAGGATCTAAATGGAAATTCACCGCCACCGCTTTTCAGAGTACTGCAGCGCCATTACCTAATTCTTTTGTATGTGAAAAAAAAACAAAAAAAAAACAGCACTGATAAGGGGTTTAATTAGACAGATATTGGTTTCTACACTATCAAAAAAAAAAAAAACCCTCAGCGCTTTAATGCTAAAGGTGGCAATAGTGCTTTAATGCGCTACACCCTTTGTCGATATGCCAGTGTATGCATGCATGCAGCCCTGGTGAGGAACTCTGAGTGCCGCATTCATGACTTATGACGACAACGGGCACTGCACATTAAAGCGCTATGCGACTATTAAAGGGTTAGATCCAGTCTTGCTACAGGCATCCAGAATGCTATACCCAGAGTTGGCGGTCTGGTCCAGACTGCTGTACACAGATTGTAGACGGGATGGCAGGTTGCTGCCAGACTATCCCTCTGGTACGATATGCGGCTGGCGCGGCCGAGCCTGTCTTATATGATGCTGAGTCTAACTATGTATTAGATACCCTACGAGTAACTGAGAGTATGTCAAAATAATCACGGCAAACTGACTGGCGTCTTCATAGGATCATAGGGTGGTTATTATTACATAACTCAGTAACCTTTGGTTATGTGTTAGATAGAGTACACTTGGACACGGTTATTCCATATACCCGCTGCCCCACAGGGTCAAGACGAGGTGATTTAAATAATAAGACCCAGACGGGTAAAATAGCCAAAGTCAACAATGACCTGTTTTTTTGTTTTTTTTTGGGTTTTTTTTTTTTAGCCAATATGGACAAAGAGACACGGGGTGCTGTACACAGGTTGTGGACGGGCTGTTGGGTCACTGCCAGACTATCTCCCTGGTCCGATATGCAGCCGGCGTGGCCGAGCCTGTCTTATATGATGCTGAGTCTAACTATGTATTAGATACCCTACGAGTAACTGAGAGTATGTCAAAATAATCACGGCAAACTGACTGGCGCCTTCATAGGATCATAGGGTGGTTATTATTACATAACTCAGTAACCTTTGGTTATGTGTTAGATAGAGTACACTTGGACACGGTTATTCCATATACCCACTGCCCCACAGGGTCAAGACGAGGTGATTTAAATAATAAGACCCAGACGGGTAAAATAGCCAAAGTCAACAATGACCTGTTTTTTTTGTGTTTTTTTTAGCCAATATGGACAAAGAGACAAGGGGTGCTGTACACAGGTTGTGGACGGGCTGGTGGGTCACTGCCAGACTATCTCCCTGGTCTGATATGCAGCCTGCGTGGCCGAGACTGTCTTATATGAGGCTGAGTCTAATTATGTATTAAATGTGCTACGAGTAACTGAGAGTGTGTCAAAATAATCACGGCAAACTGACTGGCGACCTCATAGGTCAGTTATTATTACATAACTATTATTACATAACTCAGTAACCTTCGGTTATGTGTTAGATAGCGTGCACTTGGACACGTTTATTCCATGTACCCGCTGCCCCACAGGGTCAACACGAGGTGTTTAAATAATAAGACCCAGACGGGTAAAATAGCCAAGTCAACAATGTCCTGTTTTTTTTTTTTTTTTAGCCAATATGGACAAAGAGAAACGGGGTGCTGTACACAGCTTGTGAACGGGGTGGCGGGTCGCTGCCAGACTATCCCCTGGTCCGATATGCGGTAAATTTTCTGCACCGTGTGACAACGACCGATCAGCTACCAACCTATTTTTGGTTATTTTTCTATTCAGTTTTTGATCAGCGCACTTTATTAGCGTGGTTTTTTTTTTAAATTTTTTTTAATCATAAATAATATGTAGACTTGGAAAAAAAAAGAGAACTGACATGTCGCTGTTTTGTCACTAAACCCAAAGACCCACCCACCCCGTAGGAAGGGGAGACGTTTGTGAACGTTCCCTTAGGTCTCTATTCTTTATTTATTGTGTGGCCCCTAAAGAGGGGCCAACCAACTGACACTGTCAGTTGGTTAGTAGATGCTACTCAACATGGGCGTAATTAATTACACCTAGTGTTGAGAAACAACATGCCTGAGCTCAAAAGGCCCCCGTTGAGTGGGGGCCCTTGTGGCACAACGAGTTGGTTCGTTTTTCAGATTGCCGACTCGGCGAGAGTTTCTGCCTATGTATCTTTTATAAAGCCTTAGATATGGTGTGGTATTTTTCATCTCGCTATAGTTTAGTTGGTATTCAAAGAAACTGCCTCATTTCTATCAGAAATACACAATATTGAATTGTTTTTTATATTTTAATATATTCAGAAGCACACTTTGTTGCCTATATAGCTCATTATGCGTTGAAATGTTCGCGAGCATCGTAGGAATGTACAAATCCCCTATTGTGGCGCCATCTGACGAAAGAGCAAGGAACTATACGTGACCTGAACCCCGCCCTCAGCGCGTTCGTTATTCGCATCTTTGACAGCGACTAAGAGACGCTCAAACTGTCTCTTATTTAGTTTGAACTTATCACAAATTTGTCTTTGATAGGTCGTAGATCGACTTCTGACTTTTTAGTTAGAATAAAAAACAAGTGACGCCGCCACAGACCCGCGCATTAACGCGCTCCGCCGTCTTCAGAGGGCCGAGTCTATAGTACAGTAGATTCTACTGTGTACTTACACTAACAGTGCTACATATACATACCTGAGTCATAAGTGGGTTTTTTTTAGTTGTTTTTTAGGGGAAAAAAGTGATCTACTCACCCAAACCGCTATTAGTAGGTAACCTGTATGACCCATGCCGCAAACATCTGCCTCGTGACTGATAGTGTACCGGTGGTGAAGTGCTGTTGCAAGAACAATTGAGGCTCTTTATATAGCTGAGAGAGCGAATGGCCTAATCTTGTTTTCACCTTGAGCCCCACCCTATTCCAGAGAGGGTATCAAAAATCGCATGTACACGTATATGGGCTTATAGCTGGTGAATAGATAAGGCGGGGCACCTGTGTATACTAAGACTCCAGGGGGCGTTTTAACGACAGGTGTGACGCGCCAGCCCGTGGAGGGAGCTTTTTTGTTTTTCACTTAGAGAGCGTATACAAAGCCTACAGGGGGTGATTAACGCCAGGTGTGACGCGCCAGCTAGTGGCCGGATCACCTCATCTTCTAAGCTTTTGTTTTCACCTAGAGAGGGGATCGAGAGTGTATACAAAAAACTACAGGGGTGTTTAACGCGGCCAGCTGCCTACATGCTATAGTCTAAGCCTGTTTTCAGCTAGAGAGGGATCTACATCACCTAAGCTCTTTCCACCCTTAAATCGATCTGATAATTACCATAAAGAAGAGTAATGCGCGTTACATGTCTATGGGCTTATAGCTGAGTAAGAGCTTAAGATGCTAGTCAACTGTGTATGCAAAAAAAACAAACTACAGGGGGTGTCTAAAGTCGATTGTCATGCGTCAGCGGGCGGACAGAAGTCTGCCACTCTAGCTGTGACTACAAGCGCGTGCGTGTGGTAGACAGCTTAAATCAAACACGAGTTAAGCTCCTTATAGCTTCCTACTGTCTGCGGATTCGAGTCTTTTGTTTTTTTCATGTATTTCCTCGGAGGGTCGAACAGGATTAAAGATGTAACGAACCCGCGCCTACACAGGTAGACAGCCGGTCGCCTTCCTAGTGAGAGTTTTCCTCCTGAGTTAAGAAGCTTATCTCGGAGCCTAGTACATAAGCGAGAGTGAAACATGAGTCCCACACACTTCTTCAACCACCTTCAGCATGGCGTCATCAGGAATCACTCTACGTTCTACCGAATGTGAGCAATCCCAACACTACTACAGAGCCGCGACAACACCACATGAGGAGACGTCCATGTTTACTGATGAGTCAACAAGTAGCAAGGTGGAGGTTGGTTTTTATCAAGATTCGTACGGGTGGCTGGAAAGTGTGAGGGCTACTTCTGCAGCTAATGCTGCTGCTCGTGCAAAACGTGAAGCTCGTAAGGTGGAAGTTGGTTTTTATCAAGATTCGTACGGGTGGCTGGAAAGTGTGAGGGCTACTTCTGCAGCTAATGCTGCTGCTCGTGCAAAACGTGAAGCTCGTATCGCTGTTCGTGCTACACATGCAGCATACGAAGTTGCCAATGCTGCTAACAACGTTGCTGTTACTCTCGCCGCTGCTGCTCGTGCTGCTAATCTTTTTGCTACTGTTTCCGCTCTTGCTAACGATGCTGCTGCTACTGATGCTGCAACGTCTGCTAAAAGTGCCGCTGTTGCGGCTGCTGCTAGGGCTAATGCTATTAATGCTTGTACAGCTGCTAAACAAATAGTCTGTTTTGCTTCTGCTAGTCGCAGTGTCGCTGTTACGGCTATAGCTGATGCCCATGATGCTAAGTTACGGGCTTTTGCTTTTGCTGAAGCTGCTGTTGATGCTCAAACTGTTGCTGCTGCTGCTGCTACTGCTGCTGATGAGGCTGCTGCTGCCGCTGCTGCTGCTGCTGAAGATGCTGCTGCTGCTGCGGCTGATGCTCTAGACACCTATGACGCTGCTGCTCTAGACACCTATGACGCTGCTGCTGCTGAAGATACTGCTGCCGCTGCTGCTACTGCTGCTGCTGCTGCTGAAGATGCTGCTGCCGCTGCTCTAGACACCTATGACGCGGCTGCTGCTGCTTTTGCTGAAGATACTGTTGATGCTGCTGCTGCTACTGCTGCTGCCGCTGCTGCTACTGCTGCTGCCACTGCTCTAGACACCTATGACGCGGCTGCTGCTGCTTTTGCTGAAGATACTGTTGATGCTGCTGCTGCTACTGCTGCTGCCGCTGCTGCTACTGCTGCTGCCACTGCTCTAGACACCTATGACGCTCCTGCTACTCCTGCTCTAGACACCTATGATGCCACTGCTCTAGACACCTATGACGCTCCTGCTACTCCTGCTCTAGACACCTATGATGCTGCTGCTGCTGCTGCCACTGCTCTAGACACCTATGACACTCCTGCTACTCCTGCTCTAGACACCTATGATGCTGCTGCTGCTGCTGCTGCTGCTGAAGATGCTGCTGCTGCTGCTGCACTAGTCATCTATGACGTGGCTACTGCTCTAGACACTTATGACGCGGCTGCTGCTGCTGCTGCTGCTGAAGATGCTGCTGCTGCTGCTGCTCTAGACACCTATGACTGAAAACATAGTAGGCGTTATTTACAAACACTGCTGTTACCTATGCCTAAACTTAGTAGGTCTTATTTACAAACAAGAGAGCCACGTGGTGTTGTTTACAAACAAAGATAGTCACGTGATGTTGTTGTGGTCTATCATGTCAATGAAGGGGTCGCGTGATCAAGGGGGCGCGGTCTATTATGCAAATGAGGGGGTCGCGTGACCAAATGGCGACCTCTGATTGACTGGTGATCAAGAGGGCGTGGCTTATTATGCAAATGAAAGGGTCACGTGATCAAGGGGGTGTGGCCTATTATGCAAATGAGGGGTCACGTGACCAAATGGAAGCCTCTGATTGGCTGGTGATCAAGGGGGCGTGGCCTATTACGTAATTATGCAAATGAGGGGGCGTGGCCTATTACGTAATTATGCAAATGAGGGGGTCACGTGACCAAATGGAGGCCTCTGATTGGCTGCATGTCGATTGAGTAATAAACAGTACTTAACTATAGTCCCGTTCCGATACATACTATACTACTGTCGAGGGAAAAGGGTCCTCCAAGGTAAAAATTTAATAATGAAATTGATGTCATCAGCTTTCCAGTGATATCTTTTATAAGCAGGTACCACTTCTAGTTTTTGAGTACTGGCTCTCTGAATATGTGTGGTCCCTGTCCAATCTTAAATGCCAGTAAGCTCTATCTTCCTTTGTTTTAGAGATATTCCTATCTAATTAGCATAATTATGCTAATTCCCAAATATCCAAACTTTTTCAAACAATTGGCCACAACTTTTGATCTAAAAATGGTATTTATATTCTGTTTTCAGCAAAGAAATAGTTTCGGGGCCTTCTTTCATTCAATTTATAAAAGATGTCGATTTAGAATGAAAATCATGTTTCCATGGCAACCAACATGTGCAAAAACACCAATTTAGGCCCAAAAACGTTCTTTTCCATTCCAAATATGGAATGTTTTCACCAAAAATGGAATCTTCTAATGTGGCCTATCATATTCTACATAAAAAAGTAATATAGATAAGATTTTGCTATATCTTGGTCCTTTTTGGCTATATGGAGCCCCCTGGTGACCAAAGTTGGTACTAAAAATCCCCCGCGGAGGTCCCTTTTCCCTTGTTGATCCACTAATGTCTATGTTATAATGTCACCAGAATACACATAATTCTGACACCCCCACTGGGCCCCAGAATAGATATCAAGCAACTAGAAAATATTTAGATTCATGTATGAGGTGATGTTGGGGAAGATGTGAAAAACAAACACTTTAATATTAAAAGTTATCAAAGTTATCAACTGTCAATGTCATGTCTTAGATGTAGGCTAGTTTAATGGCAATCAAGTTGTTTCTCACCTATTAAAGGTTGATTAGCTCTAGATAAGCTTAGATAATCGGGGAACCTAATATGACCATGACACATATAGGCTGTTGGGCTGTACTACGCCTGCGATACAGTGGAGTGATAGTAGGAGCGTTGGCAGGTGACCAGCCTAAGAGCCAGAACAGTATGTGTCTCTTAGGGAGGGTTCATTATTTATGGCAGGGGGGTGAGCATTTGAGGGGGGGGGGGCAAATTTTTTTAGGGGTATTCAAAGGGGGGGCCTTTTTTTTTACCCTATTCTTAGGGGGGGGGCCTTTTTTTTTAAGGGTATTCCTAAAAATGTCGCGAATTTAGTACGTTGAAATGTCGCGAATTTTGGTAACAGCCTGTGTTATATTTTACCAAATTATGTCAATATTTTCAAAATTTTCAAAAATTTTCCTCAAACTCCTAGCAAATTTCTCACTGCATCACTTTTGACACTCAGAATAGCCCACCGTTTTGTCAGTCTTCAAAAAAGTGCCGGCCTCATGTAAGCACTGAGGGTAAGGGAGATTCCAATTTATAAGCACTGGGGCCCTTAAACTCAAAGGTATGTAAGTCAAGTGTCTGAGGTTTGACTATTATCACTCACCAGCGAGTATCATGAGACGTTTACACTAAAACGAATGGATGTATTTGTTGCAAGGTAGTAAATTGTAGGTAAAAAAGTGCCCAGGATTAAATAATGCATACAATTAGTAGACACCAACATCGTTTTTGTAATAATGTTGAAAACGAACCAGGTTGGGGGGGGGGGCGCTTTTTTTTCAACCTATTCCGAGGGGGGGGGGGCTTTTTTTTTCAACCTATTCCGAGGGGGGGGCCAATTATTTTTGACGTATTCGATTTGCCAAACGCTCACCCCCCCCTGCCATAAATAAAGATGGATTGTGTGATATACATCACAAGTGACCCAGGGCTTTTCCAAGATTGGCAGTGTCCCAACTCATGTCCCAACACTCATGTCCCAACACTCAGGTCCCAACACTCGGGTCCCAACACTCAGGTCCCAACAATCCCAACCCCCTACCACCGATGACCGACGACCAACACCCAACCCTGCAATGGCGAGTTCTATCATGGTCCGCCGTGCACTTTCCATTGAAAACAGTATCCGGAATACAGGCCCTCCTGACTGTAGGCCCCCAGCCCACAGGCCCTCCGGACCTGAGGCCCCCTGCCTTTAGGCCACCCTGACTACAGGCCCCCGGCCTGTAGGCACAAATCTCACGTCCATATCATACGTCCAACCCTCTCTAATAAATCATATGATGTCCTACCCCTTCCCTCACATCCAACCCCTTTTCTCACGTCCGACCCCTTCCCTCACGTCCAACCCCCTCCCTCACGTCCAACCCTTTCCCTCACGTCCAACCCCATCCCTCACGTCCAACCCCTTGGTGGTGGATGTGAGGAAATGGTGGTGGACGTGAGGAAATGGTGGTGGACGTGAGGAAATGGTAGTGGAAGTGAGGAAATGGTAGTGGCCTTTAAATGTCTGTGGGTACCAATGGAAGACGATCTGTTCTACCACAAAACGTCTCACTTTTTCGTCTCACCTCTTCTTAACCATTGCAGGTATAGGAAGTCTGTGTGAACGTGACTCTTTTAAAGTCAGGATTCAAGGTCACTGGCCTATCTTCAGCATTAGTTCACACAGACTTAATTTTAGGGGTATTTTTGACTTTTTTTAAAGAGCATTTTTCTGCTACAAATATATTTTTTTCTACAAACTGAAAAAAAGAGGGAGGTACAGTTTGTTTCAATCTATATGCATGTCTTTATTTCGATCTGATAAATGAAAAAACAAATGCAGGGGAACAGTTCAAAGTCAGCTGACCAAACTCCTTTTTTTTTCTGGAAAACCGTCTCACAGAGACCCAGGGTACCCTGGGTCAATGAACCCTCCCTTAGGACCAGCCCACGACAGGCTACCCGCTGCCCGGTAGGCTACCCTGCGTCGGGGGTTTGATGTCAGAAATGGTGTATTCGTAGTCAGTGTTGGTTCTATAATGGTGTAAAACGGCATTGATTACACTTAGATGCTAGAACACTCGGTAAAAGGGGAGAAGGTGTGAGAATGTTAGGACATGCAGCGAATTTGGCTTTCACACCCTACCAGTGCCTCAACACTTTTGGCGCGGCCCTTTCAGGGCCCCATCCGGCTTCCCGGAAGTGACGACACACAATTACGTATGCTAATTATCCAGGTCATGACCTTTGAATAGAGTGGGATGCTACAGCACAGCACAAGCGTTGGGTTTGCATGGCCGCACGGACGGGCTCGCTTTTGCAGGATTTTCAAGTAGAAGTACTTTTTTTGTGAGAATCTCTTTAAGGATACAAAGCTGGCTATGTCTCAGGACGTGTTTAAAGGTAAGGATTGGGGTTTCAAGGGATAGTTTGGCAGAAAACACCTGCAATTTAGGGCGAGGTTAGTGGCCTCACCAAGTTGTCATCAACAACGATCATCTGACGATCTCTTGTCTACCCACCAAACTGTGACGAGGAAGAGAGACATTTTCCCTCTTTGTACTTCTTCCTATTCAAAGATATTAGAAAAGTTATTGCCTCTTGTTTCTAATATCACTAGTTTTTTACGTATTTGACTGATTTTAATCGCCCTAAACACTTTATCCCTGTTGGTTGTTTGAAACGCTTCCTTCAACATGGCATTCTGTACAGTTCTCGCTTTTCTCATTTCAGCACCAAAAGCGAAAAGGAAACACGGCCACGGAAACAAAAAGGAATCAGAGGTAAGAATTAATAAGTCAAAATATAGTGTACTTCTTTTAGGAAAAATGCGATTGTGAAGAGTATGTTGTGTCGCAATCGTTTTAGTTTTCTTGGTGGTGTTGGCCTACAAGATGGCGGACCCGGGCACTCGTAAAACAAACAGCTTCGGAAATGCCGTGTCATCTGGAATTTCAGGAACATTGAAGTTTCAAAACCGTGGAAAATTATATTTGCACATCATCAGAAACATGATCGGAACAATTTAACGCAAATTCCAGTCGTTTTCACCGACTGCCACTACAGGACTTCCGTACGAATGGTGCATACAATTAGAACACTTGGCCACCGGATGGATTCACTAAGCAAACTCAAAAACCTCCTGGTCGAATTTTCTTGGAATCGGCCTCCACAAACTCACATCTATGGAGAGTATATATTCCAAGTTTTGTTGAAATTGGTTGAGCGGTTTTTGAGAAAACAGCACTTTTGTGCTTGTTATGACAAGGAAAACCTCAATTTCCAAGATGGCGGAGGCGCATTGTTCCGTGTGGATCTCATGGGTCGCCGACTGAAATGTGCGTCGACAGCCCCCCAAAACGATCACGCCTCCAATTATTGAAGACTTTTCGTGATTTTTAACACCCACGAAGGAATCGCAGTGCTCAAAATGGATTTACTCTCGTTGGCTTTCTCACATGCACGGAGGATTTTTAATGGTGCCAACTCAGACTCAGTCAAACCATGCCCAATTCATCACTTGTTTTCCCCATGAGGATTTGACCAAAAACCGCCATAACCTCTCCATAACCATTCTTTCCAGTGTCATCCGCTGGGGTATCTGCGGAGAAATAAAGTTTTATGATGTGTTGTGTGTGTATTCACTTGATTAGATCTGTGGTTTGGTTGGATCTGACAAAGACTAGATATGTGACCTTGTGCTGCGGCCGCGGGTTGGGGTAGGCCCGACCTAACTACGTAGATCTGGCGGGGCCACCGAGCCGGCCGGTCTATGGCCACTACTACACCTCTTCTATTTCTATTCTCAATCTGACACCCAAAATATCTAAGAGAAAAAACACCAATGTTTGGTAGGCTTTTAGAAATGTTACTTGTTGTATGGTAACTGATTGACACTTTCAGAGCCAGTGGCTTCATTCAAACACAGTTGTGTGTCACATTTTACCTCTGGGAAAACTGTCAAAAGTTTGGTTAGAGATAAACAGGGAAACTGATAGTTTGGACTTGTATATGTTATGTGTATTTTGACACGGTTTTGCCCGTCCATGCTGGTATGGTTTACGTCGGTGAGGCCAGCGGTGTGCACAGCTATAGCACAAGCAGGGCACACACTGGCCGTGGCAGCCCTCTGTGTGTGTATGTGTGCTCTGAAAATGGCAGCTTGTGTTGGTATGAATATTCCAGCAGGTGACGTAGGCCGACTCCGGCCCAGGGGGCGTGGCCTAACTCACTGGTCTTCCCCGAATCGTCTTCCCCCACCCACAGCCAGCTCCACTAAGCACAGTCGAGGTTGGGCTCAGTCAGTTCACTATCCACCCAAAATGGACAGTCCCAGGATCTATTCCTTGTGCTATTCTCTCACCCTTAGCCCTTGGATGAACCAAGGACCTCAACGGTAGGTGACTGGAACCTCTTTTCTCTCAGGGCTAGCAGAAATGGCCATGGGAAAGTAGAGTCACTGAGCCTAGGTTGTCCTGTTGGCAAGGCAAAATGGCTGCCTCCTCTATAAATAGCAACGGCTAGGAAAGAGGAGTGGGGAGGGGGTGGGGGCAGGTGGAGGGAGGCGGACACGATGACTGACGAGCCAGTTGACTGGCTTTGAGGAGGGTAGCTGCCGCCATGTCTGTTTCTGTTCTCGACAATTCCACTCCTTCCATATCTATTTCTGGACATCTTTTCATTTGCTGCTAGGACAAGGGTGTAGGGGTCTAACGCTAGCTCTGAACCTGTTCCATTTGTGTCGTTGTTGGGGGAGGGATCTCAACCCTGCCATGGTCCTGTCTTTGTATCATGCTGTGAAAGAAAGAACTGTGTCTAGACCAATATCTCTACCCAAGAAATCGTGTGTCCTATTTCTGTCTCTGATTCATCGTGAGCACACATATCCTATCCTAAGTCAGTATGATGCACACGGGGGCTCCCGAAGCTCCTGTTCCATTTGGATCCTGTATACATTGTGACTCCTTGCCAAAAGATCCACACTGTGTGACTGACCCATTTTCAATATTCATGTATATGTATGGCCATAAAACAAGACACGCTGCTTGTGATGTTAGGTTGTAGGGTTTGGACTGGGCTGCTTTTAGTGGTGAGTGATTTGTCTTCATGATGCTACCCCAAGTTGGTTGGGATATTCAAGAAATACTTGCTTGTAATACTGGGTCAACTAGGTATACATGGATGAAAGTTTGCCCAGATTTTCATTAAAATAGCTCTATACAGATGTAACGGCTGTTTCTAAAGGTTCCAGTAGCTTTCTTCATGATGTGGGGTTCTTATGAAACATGCCTCCCTGACGATATTAATTATTTATGCTGGATGGTCCCAAACCAACTATAGTCACCGGTAAATAAATAACGATTGGGAGGGGAGGAGGGTATATCGATGTGGCCAACCCAGTGTACCCGGTACTACATGGACAATTAGTAAAATAACATAGAAACCCTGAAGATATCCCTGTGTTCTGATAGATGATGAAATGTAACACTAATTTCTACCAGCTTGGCTTCAAAATCATGTGAGAATATAAAAAAAAATATCTTGCTTAGCAGTAGGTGTTTTTTCAAAGCATAACGTGTCGTATATCTATGCAGAAGATGAGTATATATTGTTAGGAACATACTCTAGTTTGCGTAAGCTATTGTTGTAATCGGTGTATACCCTGCATTGTGTATATTTTTTCATTATGTGTGAAATCTAATTCTGACATTCATTCCTCTATATTTCAGCGATGGTCACCGAAAAAGAAGCGGCGGACGAAAGAGGACTTCAATGCTTTTTGTAGCATAGTCCTAGAATACACACAGTATGAGACCCTAAAACAAGAGGTAAGCAACCACACTGAGTAGCTGTTCTGTATTTACTTAACAAAATGCTATGTTTACCCACACCCTCTATAACATGTCTTCAGTAGTCAGTGGCTTTAGGCATTGAAGCCATATTTCTATTAGCATGTAGTGAGGTTGATGGGTGGATGTCCGGAATATGTCTAGGTACCAATCAAGACCAGCTGTAAAGTTAAATGAACGCCCCCATATGTAGATTACATGGCTATGCACCCTACATCTGGTGCCGATGTCGATGCACTTATATCCACTTATTGATCATTGAAATCCCAGATGTCCAACATATTAAACCAAAATGGACTGATTAATAAATGATTCTAAACCATTGGCACTGTGCCGGACCGTAGGTGGTAAGGCCCAGCCTGCTTTCACCGTTAGTATGGTTTGTAGGTACTGTAATTACTCGCCATAACGGAATTATAAACCACTGAATATTGGCAGCGGTAAGAGTAAATTGACCTGGCTGCCTGTCAACATGTTAAAACCCACACACCCAGCAGCACACATTACCTAAGCGGCTTACTGTGGGGGAAAAACATGGGCCCTAGTTAAACCCTCGCCCACCCTATATATGTGTCTCAGTACCTGTCTTGGCTCCACTCTGACTGTTGCTGTGGGGGTGTCAAAATTTGGACCTTTAAGTGGACAGGTTGGGGGTATAGGGACACTCTCCATAGGCCTACATGCGGCACGTTCTGACAGGTCGACATGTTTTGGTTTCACACCATTTGAAGTAGACCACGTGTAAACCAGCTTAAAAGTCCAGTATTTGACTTAAAACCCTGAGCCTTCACTTTGGTGTACCTACAGCTTATAATGAGGGCACATGGCAGGCCACACATAATTGTAAAGCCGACTTAAATGAAAATACTTTATGCCCTAAAAGATTCTATTTTGGTCAGGGACTGTGACAAGGAGTCTACTCTATTGTGGTGTACATGTTCCACACACATACCCATAGCTTTTCCCTGAATTTTCTCTTTATGACTAGACATAGGGAGTACACTAATTGGCCCCCTAGATGTGCATTATGCCTGTATGTTGGAAGAGTCCATGCCTTGCCGTAGTAACTGTCTATTGATACCTCCCCCTCCCTCGCCTTCCCAGGGCCTATTCCCCATACTCCCGGACATGGGGGCATAAAGAGCATAACGAGCGAACCCGCCCCCAAATCCAGTCTGGGATTGCGGCCTATTATGTTGTTAGTGTAGTTTAATGACGACTCAATAGGTGACTGGTAGGGGCAGGGCTTGAGGTCCGCCGCTTTTATGGCTAAATTGTAGCTCTTTATGTGTAGCTCCATCCAGCACCCCTAGTCATCTTGGACGACTGGGAATTAATATTGCTTCCTCATATAGCACTGGAGATAACTTTAACAGTTAAAAGATCCGTCAGTCTAGACCAGAGGGATATTTGTAAAGGAATTTATTGTGTATTCTAAAAATATGTTGTTGTTTTTTTTTTGGGGGGGGGGGAGGAGGGGGGGGTGGTTGCGCCAAGAGGGCTCCAAATATTAAAGATGAAAGACATTTATGAACAGTACCAGTAGTACCAGGGGATGCTTTTAGGCTAGCATAGTCTTCAATAGATCAATAAATGGGTATGTGTACATGTATTATAAACAGGCAATGCAAATTTGTTTATGATGGTATTAATGCACAAGCACGCTACCATGGCATGATACATGTATAACCACTGAAAATGGGCATGCCCAGATCGGACACAACGTGATGTGCCCATAGGTCAGTGTAAACAGTGTATCACCTATTTTTTTTATCCCAGCTGTGACCAATGCACAACCACATTGTGACGTATTATAGAAAAGGGGCGGCGCATGAATTATGTATGAAACCATCCCTAATGCAGTACTGGTGGTGTGTATCACTGTGTTTTGAAGCTGTATGTGCCGCTAACAGAGCACACAGACACACACCTCCTAATCCCCAATATCCTCTATACCTGCAGTCACAACCAGGTGTGGCATCTGCCTCATGCCACCTGTTACAGTCTACCCAGAGAGGCCACTGTGCCTTTGCAGCAATTCCTATATGCATATTAGAAGCGAGGTGGGGCCAGGTTGGGGGGATGGGTTTCAATGCTTTTCAAGATGGCACCGATTATACTGTAACAGAGCACCATCATACTGCCAATTCCACACCCTCTGGTGTGTGTCAATGAGGGCTATCCTATTCATGGTGCACTAGATAGGGGGTGTCAGGGTGGGGCTCGGGGAGGTGGGAGTAGATGGGAATAGGGTAGGGCTGTGTGATATTATAACGGTATGTATGTGGTACATTGTGGTACCAGGACACCTGTAGTCACACAAGTACCGTACAGGTAGAGGCTCAGGTACACCTACCTGCAGCCAGCAACTGCAGCAATTCGTAAATAAACCGTGGATTTTACAAAATATCAACACCTCAACAGGTGGTTGGGTAGTCTGACACCAAAGGCAAGCAGCAGCGTGGCTCATATAATATAGGGTTGATACCTGTCAGACCTCGGTAGTGGTTGTAGGTGTGGTCTTGAAACCTACCCTATCTGGCATACCTGGACTAACCTGGACAAGGAAGTAGTCCCTCCTGAAGCATGGTCGGCCCCAGTTATGGCTAACTCTAGTAAATAGGGGTTCAATTCCTCACCTAAGCTATTGTGAATGGCACATAATACCGCACATACAATTATGTAGCAAACAAGGACTATAAAATATACAGGGGAAACCCTGTTACCGATAAGAGGTGGTTACAAATGACGTCACCAGCTAGGGGGTGGGGAAACGTGACCTGGGCAATACATATGTACATTGTATAAGCCAATTTGGCAAAATAATGACAAGAATGTAGGTGGAGTGGGGATGGGGGTCAGGTGTATTTAAAAAAAAGTAGGGTCCGTCATTTGTGAACGTACCCTAGTATATGGAACAGCCATGAGAGACGAGAGTGTCAAAATGGGACAACTCTAGTTCTAACAGCCATTACTTTCCACAATAATCAAATTTATAGTAATTTTAAAAGCAGGTTCGAGAAGGTTGGTACCGGCACACGTCACGAGATGGTGCTGCCTGTATTTGAATATTCATGAGGGGATGCAGGGGTGGAAGCAGGAGGAGGAGGGGGGTATGGGAGGAGTTGGCTTGGGGCCAATGGTACCCGCACGCACGACTTAGAACAACAGGCCTGTCTGTGTTTGGGAATTGTCAGTAGTGGGGGGGGGGGGGGGGGGGCTCTTATGTATTCTGAATGTATTGCATGGTTGGGTGGGGGGGGGGGGGGTTGTTCACGGTACCGTACAAGCGGGATGGAGGGAATCGGCTCTGACATTAAAAAGTCATGTCATGGCTGAATGGAGGGCAAATGGGTCGCTGTATCGATGTTTCCAGGCATTTCAGGGGAGAGAGCATTGTGATGAGCCGGTTGCCTTTCAAATACAATCCAGCGTTGTGCTTCTAATATGCTGAATTATAGCAGATATAGCACAGATATTTATATTCGAGAATTCTGTGAAACAAATTGGATAGGGAGGTGTTAAAACTATGGTCCGAGACAAAGAGATTGATAATTGTATTCTGTTTGATACCAGGAACTTAATCAATAAGATAGTAAGCTGGCAAAAAATGTTGTTGTGACAAAGTTCAAAGCTGAAGTGCATATTACAAATAGTAAACTACAAAGACCGGCTGAGTGCAAGTAAACAAAGTCTGCAGCATAAATACTGAACTAAAAGGGGAGCATCAGAATAAGAAATAGAAAATAACAAGGCTGTTATAGCTCATTTGGGCTGACCTTTATTGCGACTAACCGAGTGACCTTTGTGATTGGCAGGACCTGCGGCGGTGTAATAACACGTCGCCGCTGGACAGCGCAGGCAGCACCGCAGACAGCTTCACATCCGAATCAACAAGCAGTTCTATCTCAGAGTCGGAACACGACGACAAGTTCCTTGACGGCACGACGCCGCAACTTGTCGCCTCACACCTGTCTAATGATGAGAATAGTAACAGCAGCTTCAGTAAGGTGGATGAGGACGATGATGACGATGCCGACGACAGCCGGGATGACAGTCGGGGTGACTTAGGAGACAGTCCCCCAGGACCTGCCCGCAAAGATGTCAAGGGCAGCTCACGGAATGAGCGCCGGGAACACCGTAGTCATAGTGACAAGAGCGACAGCTCAGGCGACGAATCAGGAGGTGAGTACAAACTATGGCATTCTGTTTACAAAGGATTACATATTGAGAACTGATCTAAAGAAACAAAAAATAGGGTCCTTTAAAATAGGTCATGTGTGTTGTGAGTTTAATAAATCGAACAGCCAAGCCCAAAATAAATGGCCAAAAATAAGTACCAAAAATTGTATCCTCTGGTTTTGTAATTTCAGTACATGTATTTCCGTTTGACCTGGATTGAGGTTGTGTTGAATCATACAAAGAACGCCATTGAAATATAACAAAACCATTATTAAATCATCTAAACTGTCCAATTTTCGAGCTTGACATGGTTTAAAACATCATCGGACACGTTTGAATTATCATTGATACCAACGATAATAGTTCTGCAAATTCTAAAATAAAACATTTTTGCTTGCAGATGACGACTCGTGGGAGTTGGTGACGTGCTACTGCATGAAGCCCTTCTCTGGGCGACCGATGATCGAGTGCTCCGAGTGCCTAACATGGATCCACTTATCATGTGCAAAGATCCGCAAGTCAAACATCCCCGATGACTTTGTATGTCAGAAGTGCCGGGAGTCGAAATTCACCATGCGAAAGTCGAGTCGCATCCGCAGTGAAAAGAAAATGATCAACGCATAGCGTTGTGTTTGGACGTTGATGAGTTGTTGTTGTACAGCAGACAGTGACTGATGGTGTGTGTTCTACAGCACCAAGTGTGTGTTTTACTACTGCCACGGGCCTCCTCACAGACTACAGCGGGATTTGTACATAGAACGGCCGCACCCACACGAGGCTATCTCTCACAAGGCGGTGATCCACCGCTGCAGTCGGAGGACACAGTGACCTAACGCGCGGATTCACCATTCGCATGCCGGGTTCGGGTCCTCGTAGGTATAGTTAAGATATTGTACATTTATTTTTACGTTTTCTGGGGCCGTAGCAGGCCCTGTACACCAGCAGGGGTAACAATTCAAGGCAGCTCTACCTGACTTCCCCTCTCAGCACAGTGGACCTATCCCATCTGCATAACTGGACGAGTCCAACCAGGAACTGGAGGGGAGGCAAGGAGCCAGTTACAACGGACACTTAATATTTTTATGAGCCATCTGTACAGTTATATACATATACACACAATTATATACCGTGTCACGTCAATAGATTGTGCATTGCATTTAGGATCCAGTGGAGAAAATTTGTTGTTTGGCATACATAAAAATTCACTAAGTCGATCGCCATAATGTGCACTTTTGGAGTTGGGCTGTGACGGCTTGAACCCTCTGTAGTGTATTTTGGAGGTAGTTGGAGAGGCAGCGGACCATGAAATTAGGCCTTAGGGTGATTAAGGGATGGGGGTAGTAGAGCAGGAGTAGTAGGGGGGGGGGTGTTGTGGTATGATTCAACAGTGCCAGACCTGCTGCCCACCAGGGAGTGTGTTTTCCCCAAGTTGACGTCAGCCCCGGCGCTCCCCCATAACCCTCCCTCAATCCCACATTGTCTCCTTTTGGCATTTCTGGCCTAAACACATCAACGTTGTTCCCTCCACACATAGTGCAACGTCCGACTCCCAGATCCCTTAACCTGTCAAATTATATCCCCATCAAAGTTCCATTTTTCCACTCTCAGTACACATATACAACACACAATACACACCCATCACTCTTCACTGATCACCTAATGCAAAATTGACCCAGCATTCACACACCATACACAACAAAGGCTACCTTGATGTAGTCTCAAAGTAGAAACTATTTATTTACTGCCTTACCAAACTGAATAACATAAAACAGTATACAAAATACATGTATATATTAATTTATAGAGGACACTCCTGCCCCTCTGTCCCACATTGAGAGAAGCATGGTAAATATATACCTATGAAATAAGATAGTTGTCATTCCCATCTCCGGGTAAATCCGACCTGCCCGCTCCTCCCCCTGTTCGTCCCTAATGCCTAAGTGTGTTGGTCCGGTTGTCTGTACCGGTGTGGCCGTCACAGCCATTGGTGTTCGGCCTTGGTCCCTGCAGAAAGCAAACACTCAGGACTCTTCGTTCTATACTACACAAATATGCAATATTGACTAGCCGTGTTTGTTCCATTTGTCGGTCGCCATGGCATTTGTCACGGGTCAGCGCATCTGACTGACAACACATTGGGGAACTTAGTGTCTCTAAACAAAGCTGAAATATTTCATGCATGAACCTGGGTACTATTATTGGGGTGTGTTGGTGGTCTAAAATGAAATTTGTCCTACACATGTCGAGGCAAATTCAATGAATTCCAATATAAATTGAGAGCTTTGGGAACTTGGTGGGGAGGGTGGTTATTAGATGATATATGTGTGTGTCCAGTGTTCAAATAATTTATGGGACAACTGAACAAATGCTCCCATAGTCTTCTCGTGTATAAAATAACCATGTCACAGAAAGTAGTCTTTTGGGAAGTGTATTTTTAGGGATGTCATGTGCTAGGTCCGAAAGCGCGTTACAGATAGAAATACAGTGGACTTTTGCCAAATTAATTTATCTCTTTGTTGACATTTTGCCTGAATACAAACCGGTGTGTGTGATAGTGATAAAACGGTAGACTACTGAGTGATGAACAAAAAAAAAAGCCTATTTGGTGACATGAAGCTGGTCTGAAGTATTAACCACAGATTTACATACATTAAATGTAATATTGCTGATCTTAATGCAAAGGCCCCTAATGTATTCATGAAATCCAACAGACAGTGCTGCACAATCATTGTTCTTGTCAATGTGTTTAACGTAACGGATCTCTCGCTACATACATAGAGGTATTTTATCGAAAGATATGATCATTTTATTGGTAGCATGTAATAAGTATTGATAACAATTATTGGTCTCATTGATCGCTACCATTGATGATGATTATTATTCTACCCATAATCGATAATGATCATCAATAGCTATTGATAACAATAATTATTATTAATAGATAATGACCATTGTTGGTTGTTATCGGTTGTACAGGTAGTAATGCACAGACAGTTTTTTGTTTTCGTGTTGACAGAACTCACGACACAGACACTAGTCTCTGGCTGAGCTGGTGTGCATACTTAATGCTGGGTCTGTTCTAAGGGTAAATACCGGTAATACCTTTTGTAAAGGGTCTCAGACTGTAAATGTATAATATTGCTCACGCTAAATAGATGGTCGCCTTCGTAATACATACATTGCCTACACCGGTCACAATCCGAAGGTGGTTGGGGGGAGGGGGGTTTGGGGGACGGGTTGACAACATGCATCGCTAAAGCTAATTCTTTGGTTTTGTAACCTATTCTCAAAGCCAGCCTCCCTGTCTTAGTGTCTGGAGTGAGAGCTGTGTTAGTGTTTTCCCTTCTTGTAATATATTGTACATATGAATAAGAGATAATGATTGTAATATGTTGACACTTATGTCCATGCCCCATTGGCCTTGTTAACAGTATAAAGCTGCCCTGTGGCTAACCAAGGGTGGACGGTGTGTGCGGTGGGGAGGGGTCGCAAAACCTTTGTCGCTAAGGGAAAGAATGGCGTAACCCAGTGGGTCTCTGAGAGTGTCCGCTGGAGCGTCGCGAGTATTGTAGGGGTGGGGTATATTTGACACCACGGTGGCACACTGTTCACACTAGTTTTGTCTGTTGTCCTGTAGGCTGCGTCCTATGTGGTCCTGTTTGTTGGTGCCTGTGTGTATATGTACAGAAAGTGTTTACTTTGTACAAAGTACAATTTTCGTTCACCGTGGCCCGCGGTCCCCACACAAGGCCGCGGGTGTGATTCATACCACAAATGCTTATGATAACCGTGATAGTAAAAGGTGAGGAAGATTGACAATTTTTATACGGAGGACGTAGAGATTGTATGATATGTTAGATGGCCAGTATCTAGGCAGCCTGTAAGTATAGATATCCTTTTTGCATTCCCCCCTTTCTTTTTTGGCTTACTGGCGGCACTACTGCCCACTATTTTTGCTAGTTAAGGGGTGTTTTAGGACCAGGTGCTAAGGAAGAAAAACCAGCAGGACCTTTTTAATGTGATGAGTGTAGCCCAGGTTGAGAGTAGGTACTAAGATGAACGTGGCCCCTGTGCACCCATATTATCATCACCTGTAGATCTGTTGCTGTTACAAGTATACTGTGGCTTTTAGGGAAGAAGGAGTTGGGTCCATTTTGGACGGTCTTTATTTTTTAGCGTATGAAAAGTCCCAGCCAGACTCTGCGGAAGACAAAGTGTCACGGTGTTAGTGATAATGATGTGACTGAACCAAGCCAGTGTGATACCAGTAAGGGAACGTTCACAAATGATGTCAACGACTAAGGGGTTAGGGTGTCTTCTTGGGTTTCTTGACGAAGCATTACCGGGGATGTACATTTGTATCGGAAAATTTCCAGAAATAGTAAGGGGATGGGAGGTCTTGGAAAAGATCCAAAGATTGTTGACGTCATTTGTGAACTTTCCCTAAGACAGACAGTGCCCGACCTTTTCATGTGTACCAGTTGTTTCTAAGCAGGCCTTCATAACCCTTGTAGCAGTATCCTATGTTACTACTTTTGAAATCAGGGGACCTGAAGATATGGATATGTAAATCTTGATTTATCAAGATTTGCTTGTCATAAGACTTCAATGCTGAAGATTAAGAAGGGCCTTCCCAGAGAGGAATCTTATCCTTCTATGTAGAGCCATTGGAGGAGTTTCAAACCTAGATACAGTGGTCACCATTTCACAGAATATCTGCATCAGTGATCAAGCGCTTGTGATCAGTGATTGCTTCAATTCCAGTTAACCACCTTGAAAGACTTAATCTGTTGATCCTTTTGAGTGTAGACTATGAACTCGCCTTATCAGTTTTGTTGTATAATATCCTAGTTTTAAGATTGTAATCTCTCTCCCACCTCCATCCCTGAGCCCGAAACTCTTTGTGCAAATCTCAACCATATTATATCATGTGTGAAAAGTTGTAAATTGTAACCTTGGACCAGAAACTAAGATAAAAGGAAGGCAGCTGATATGATTACTTACTCCCTGTTCGTCTCAATGTATTGTGTGCCGGAAATTGAAAATGGAAAAAGATTTGATCTTTTCTAACTGTAAATGTATTCAGGGGTAAAGGGTAATGCAAAATGATAATGATCTTCAACAAATTGAGCTTATGCACTTCAAAAATGTGCATCCTTGGTAAATGAGCTAAGCTATCCGCTGTATATTTATCAAAATGTCACATTGTTGATTGTCTGTGATGTCTACGTGTGAAAATGTGTGAATTGGTTAACTTTCAAGATGTGTCCAATTAATTCATTTTCGAATTATTTGATGACCAATTACCAGCACAAAGTTAGAAATTATAAGCAAATATGGAAGTGTGTATGCTCTATCACCTTAACAGCTATGCCTACTGCCGATTTCAGGGTAAGATATACACATGAAACTAAACTGGTCGAACAGTGACGGGTCAAAATGACAATCATGTACGCTTTCACGCTTGTTTGAGAGGACAGCGCGAAGGCTGTTTAAACATTTATGTTCGCAGTCTCTTTGTCACCAGGTGAGGAATGTGTTGTTATTGTTGCCATGGTTACCACTGGTTTGTTTTCCCCTCTTGTATCATGTCCACATTGCAAGCGTTTAGACATTTTAAGTCAATAAGTAGTATGACTACGCGTTTGTTTCTGTCCGTTCTTTTTATCAATGGTCAAGTGTTGGGCGGCGAGTCAGTTCCTAAAAAGAATCCTTAAGATATCTCTTGAAATTCTGCAAAAAAAAAGAAGGAATATCAAGTTTGGTGTACTTTCCAGCTTCACGAATTGATGTAAATATAAAGTAAAATAAAGATAAAACAATATTTTCAAAGAACATTTGGAGATGTTATTCTTCTTGCATCACGTAGTATTCTTCTGTCAAGATGCGCGTGGCACCGAAAGTCCAAGCGTCGTGTATAAAAGTTTGTTTGTGTACGTTGAAATTGTATATCAGTCCATCCAGGCATTTTGTCACTTATCACCGTAGTTTTCCCCAGGCGCTCAGCGTTAACAGTGATGTGACAAATGCCGAACTTGTATATTGGTCACCTTGGTATATTAATGATAATAAACATTGAATAATAAATTATGAGCTTCTAGTTATTATTACTACAAAGGTGATATAAGTATTAAAGTGTATCCTACATCATTAATCATTGCTCAGTCATGTTCTTAAATAGACACTACTCTACAGTAGAATGAGTCTCAAGACGAACACTGACAAAGAGGATTTGGAGGCTTAGTATGGGTTTGAAAGTGGCTAACTACAGGGGATAAAGACCCTAGGGGTCAGGCCACCTTATTTTGATAACTTGGATTACGGGCTTTTATTTTTAAAAAATTTGGGAGGGCGGAGTGGGGGAAAAAGCTGTTTTACACACCGCCCGGAGTACCAAAAATTCCCAAAGGGCAGAGGCAAAAAAAACCATGGAAAACCTCGTCTACGGCTAGTCTAATGAAGTATGTTGAGAAATATCCCCAATCTGAAAGGCCTTATTCCACCTTTTGCTAGACAACTGGTACTTTTTTTTTCGGTAATAATTTTCAAAAATTCTCAGAGGTTAAAAGTAAAAAAATTGTGTTTTTTTTGTTCTTTTTGCAAAATGCTAAAAATCTCGGCGGCGGATCCGTAATCCAAGCTATCAAAATAAAACGGCCTCATGGGCTAAAACGAGCGCGCTGTGTGAGAAATGGTCGGAAAGTGTATGTAGAAATAATATAAGGTCTGCCAGGCTGATGGCACGGTCGTTTCCGCGTCCTCTCTCACACTCATTTACATGGGCATTGATTTAAAAGATAATGGTTATATTCTGATCTATATCTGCTTAATTGATGTCAATATTAAGTCAAAGTTAGACAACTGACCTATTTCTTTTTATTTCAAACCACTGTATAACACCCAGTCACAGGGTGCCCTGGGTCATATTGTCTAGCAATAGTAGAAGTTTTCCTAATGCATCGATTTTGCGACTCAGGCATGTCTACAGCCTAGTAAATGGTCGGTCTGTACTCTTTCGTAAAATCGACATGGGACATAGAGGAGGGTGGATGGTAAGGTTATTTTCAATGTTATTTGCAGCCCGATTTTGTAATGCTTTAGCCAGAGGGTGGTGGTACTGTAGTTATTGTGCTACGTACCATATTTCTTCTTGATCAGTATATAAACAATCTGTGCCTGACATTAAAGATGGTGTATCAACTAATACTCTTCCCAAACCTTTTCCTCAAAAGGGATGCCATGGGTTCCATTATCATTTTAGTTGATACACAGTGCCCAATATTTGCAAAATATTTCTCTATAAATATATGATTTGAGATATTTAACAATAAAGCCTATTCACCTCATTGACTCAGTCACTCCCCCAGGTGAGTACAGGGGAAACTAGCCTGGTAGAAAAAGCACTGAGCCATGCAGTACCACAACATAAACAGTTTTAGTGTCGACCTACAGTAAAAATGATTGCACTAAATAGGCAAATTTGATCGATTTAGAAATATCCCATCCTTTTAAAAGCAAAGGAGTATTTATAGCATGGTATGTACAATAGTATTATGGCATCAATAGAAAATTAAAGAATTTTAGGTGGTACACCATCTTTAAACTAAGATATATGACTGAAGATAAGCTCACTGAGATAATATACCACAATTCCAGTCCTGCTGCTAACACTGCCCCTAGATTCCCTATCAGCATTTTAGATAGGGAAAGGGAGTACCGTATATAGATAAGATAAAGTAGTATTGTTTACATAACAGTGGCTACAGAAATCAGTTCAACCGTTAAACAAATATTGCTAATTGGCTTATCTGTCTACGAGGATGCAATTGTTAAGGAATTGCACAGCATAGCTGTGGTGACCTGCTTCATTCTAAGGTTGAAGGGCGATAGTAAAAGTCAGTTGACTTTAATGTAAGGAGTCATGATGCAGGAGTGCATCACTGTGTAGGTGAGGCAGTGTGCTGTCCCTAAAGGGTTAATGTAAGGAGTCATGATGCAGGAGTGCATCACTGTGTAGTTGGAGCAGTGTGCTGTCCCTAAAGGGTTAATGTAAGGAGTCATGATGCAGGAGTGTATCACTGTGTAGTTGGAGCAGTGTGCTGTCCCTAAAGGGTTAATGTAAGGAGTCATGATGCAGGAGTGTATCACTGTGTATGTGAGGCAGTGTGCTGTCCCAAAAGGGTTAATGTAAAGAGTCATGATGCAGTAGTGCATCTCTGTGTAGATGGATCAGTGTGCTGCCCTTAAAGGGTTAATGTAAGGAGTCATGATGCAGGAGTGCATCACTGTGTAGGTGAGGCAGCGTGCTGTCCCTAAAGGGTTAATGTAAGGAGTCATGATGCAGGAGTGCATCACTGTGTAGTTGGAGCAGTGTGCTGTCCCTAAAGGGTTAATGTAAGGAGTCATGATGCAGGAGTGTATCACTGTGTAGTTGGAGCAGTGTGCTGTCCCTAAAGGGTTAATGTAAGGAGTCATGATGCAGGAGTGTATCACTGTGTATGTGAGGCAGTGTGCTGTCCCAAAAGGGTTAATGTAAAGAGTCATGATGCAGTAGTGCATCACTGTGTAGATGGATCAGTGTGCTGCCCCTAAAGGGTTAATATAAGGAGTCATGATGCAGGAGTGCATCACTGTGTAGTTGGAGCAGTGTGCTGTCCCTAAAGGGTTAATGTAAGGAGTCATGATGCAGGAGTGTATCACTGTGTAGGTGAGGCAGTGTGCTGTCCCTATAGGGTTAATGTAAGGAGTCATGATGCAGGAGTGTATCACTGTGTAGTTGGAGCAGTGTGCTGTCCCTAAAGGGTTAATGTAAGGAGTCATGATGCAGGAGTGTATCACTGTGTATGTGAGGCAGTGTGCTGTCCCTAAAGGGTTAATGTAAGGAGTCATGATGCAGGAGTGTATCACTGTGTAGTTGGAGCAGTGTGCTGTCCCTAAAGGGTTAATGTAAGGAGTCATGATGCAGGAGTGTATCACTGTGTATGTGAGGCAGTGTGCTGTCCCAAAAGGGTTAATGTAAAGAGTCATGATGCAGTAGTGCATCACTGTGTAGATGGATCAGGGTGCTGCCCTTAAAGGGTTAATGTAAGGAGTCATGATGCAGGAGTGCATCACTGTGTAGGTGAGGCAGTGTGCTGTCCCTAAAGGGTCAATGTAAGGAGTCATGATGCAGGAGTGTATCACTGTGTATGTGAGGCAGTGTGCTGTCCCTAAAGGGTTAATGTAAGGAGTCATGATGCAGGAGTGTATCACTGTGTATGTGAGGCAGTGTGCTGTCCCAAAAGGGTTAATGTAAAGAGTCATGATGCAGTAGTGCATCTCTGTGTAGATGGATCAGTGTGCTGCCCTTAAAGGGTTAATGTAAGGAGTCATGATGCAGGAGTGCATCACTGTGTAGGTGAGGCAGTGTGCTGTCCCTTAAGGGTTAATGTAAGGAGTCATGATGCAGGAGTGCATCACTGTGTAGGTGAGGCAGTGTGCTGTCCCTAAAGGGTTAATGTAAGGAGTCATGATGCAGGAGTGTATCACTGTGTAGGTGAGGCAGTGTGCTGTCCCTAAAGGGTTAATGTAAGGAGTCATGATGCAGGAGTGCATCACTGTGTAGGTGAGGCAGTGTGCTGTCCCTAAAGGGTTAATATAAGGAGTCATGATGCAGGAGTGCATCACTGTGTAGTTGGAGCAGTGTGCTGTCCCTAAAGGGTTAATGTAAGGAGTCATGATGCAGGAGTGTATCACTGTGTAGGTGAGGCAGTGTGCTGTCCCTAAAGGGTTAATGTAAGGAGTGTATGATGTATAAATGAGTTTACGAATGCACTCCCTCCTGCCAGCGGGGAACGAGTCCACTGCAGAATAACCTAAAATTTCCGAATACAGCCAGACCGCTGACCATGACGTGTGAAAAACATGTTGAGGCTCTGACGGCTTGTGGGAAGGAGTGGAGCGGGCGCTACAGGCGTCAACTGGTGTGTTATAATCAGTCCCTATGAGGATTCAAGTGCTACTACTAACTGACTCTGCCAGAAACGCAAGTTAGAGCCCGTGGAGGCTACGTCCCGGTCCACTGCCCCTCCATACAAAGCTAGTGTTCGCGGAGTTAGTGTTGTAGCATAGGACGCGCTCGTTCCCTCTTTGAGCTTACGGCCAGTCCGTGTCCCATTGTATGACCTGGATGGCTTCGCCAGCAGGTCAATAATAGTGGGGATGCAATAGAAAGAAAGGAAATCCGTATTCTTTTTCATATACATTTATTAGGATGACCAATAGCCAAATTAACCAGAGTAAAATACCAACAATGATGAAGTGTGTACAGGATAGTGTGAGAATTAATTCATTTTCATAAACATGATATTGAATATGAGATGATGACAAATACATTTTATGTTGTAGAGCGTCAACTCTGTTTTGTCGAGCCTTCTTTAGAGTAGTATGGATCAGGGATACGGCGGAATATGGCAGGCCATTTGTCTCCTTTGTTACGAGTTACCTTCTGGCCTTCCTCTGTACTCTCGTAGAGCTTGGCCACCACCGGGTCAGCATCCTACAGAACACCAAATGAGACATGTATTACGAACAATGTATGCAAGAACCCAAGTCTGAGGAGGATTCGGTTATTATTGAACAGTTGGCGAATTTTCATTTGATGCAGAGCACTTTCTGTCCAAACGTTCTTACACGTGAATCAATGCTTATAAATAGATTGTCTTATCGTCTTATATATATATACCGGGGAGCCGATAACGAAGTACCAGGTACCTCTATAAACAATTCCCATTAAAGTAGTCTAAGGGAGTGTTCATTTATTATTTACAGGGGGGGTGGTGGGTTTTGGGGGGGGGGGGGCGTAAAAAAATGTCGCCCCTCCGCACGAAATCTCACCACCCCCCCCCCCTGTAATTAATACATGAACACTCCCTAAAGGCAAGAACTAGAACTGCAAATTTACATTTGTATACGCCATCCATTAACATATACATGTAGTTGACACTTACCATCTCCTCTTGAGTTAACTGCTGGAATAGTGGGTGTGCGCTGATGTGTTCGACCATCCACAAGTGGACTTCGTGCACGTCTGTTATCGTGTAGATCAGACCCTGTCAGAGACATAGGAAGAAATCATGAAGTTATTATCAACTAGGATGCAAAGGTTCTGCTCTAGGATTTGCACACCGTAGGTGTGATGACCGGCAACCAAATTAGGATTAAAAGGTTATTGTCTAAGATAAACGGGACGGGATAAACGGAGAACGGGATAAACGGAGAACGGGATAAACGGAGAACGGGATAAAGGGAGAACGGGATAAACGGAGAACGGGATAAACGGAGAACGGGATAAACGGAAAACGGGATAAACGGAGAACGGGAGAAAGGGAGAACGGGAAACCGGGAGAAAGGGAGAACGGGATAAACGGAGAACAGGATAAACGGAGAGCGGGATAAAGGGAGAGCGAGATAAAGGGAGAGCAGGATAAAGGGGGAGCGGGATAAACGGAGAGCGGGATAAACGGAGAGCGGGATAAACGGAGAACGGGATAAACGGAGAACGGGATAAAGGGAGAACGGGATAAACGGAGAACGGGATAAACGGAGAACGGGATAAACGGAGAACGGGATAAACGGAAAACGGGATAAACGGAGAACGGGAGAAAGGGAGAACGGGAAACCGGGAGAAAGGGAGAACGGGATAAACGGAGAACAGGATAAACGGAGAGCGGGATAAAGGGAGAGCGAGATAAAGGGAGAGCAGGATAAAGGGGGAGCGGGATAAACGGAGAGCGGGATAAACGGAGAACGGGATAAACGGAGAGCGGGATAAACGGAGAACGGGATAAACAGAGAACGGGATAAACGGAGAATGGGATAAACGGAGAATGGGATAAACGGAAAACGGGATAAACGGAGAACGGGAGAAAGGGAGAACGGGAGAAAGGGAGAACGGGAAACCGGGAGAAAGGGAGAACGGGATAAAGGGAGAACGGGATAAATGGAGAGCGGGATAAAGGGAGAGCGGGATAAAGGGAGAGCGGGATAAAGGGAGAGCGGGATAAACGGAGAATGGGATAAACGGAGAGCGGGATAAACAGAGAATGGGATAAACGGAGAATGGGATAAACGGAAAACGGGATAAACGGAGAACCGGAGAAAGGGAGAACGGGAAACCGGGAGAAAGGGAGAACGGGATAAACGGAGAACAGGATAAATGGAGAGCGGGATAAAGGGAGAGCGGAATAAAGGGAGAGCGGGATAAACGGAGAGCGGGATAAACGGAGAATGGGATAAACGGAGAGCGGGATAAACGGAGAACGGGCTAAACGGAGAACAGGATAAACGGAGAACGGGATAAACGGAGAACGGGCTAAGCATAGAACGGGCTAAACGGAGAACGGGATAAACAGAGAACGGCCTAAACGGAGAACAGGCTAAACGGAGAACGGGCTAAACGCAGAACGGGCTAAACGGAGAAAGGGAGAAACAGAGAACAGGAGAAACAGAGAACGGGAGAAAGGGAGAAAGGGAGAGCGAGAGAAAGGGAGAAAGGGAGAAGGGAAGAAAGGGATAAAGGGAGAGCGGAATAAACGGAGAACGGGATAAACGGAGAGCGGGATAAACGGAGAATGGGATAAACGGAGAACGGGCTAAACGGAAAACGGGATAAACGGAGAACGGGAGAAAGGGAGAAGGGGATAAACAGAGAACAGGATAAAGGGAGAGCGGGATTAAGCGAGAGCGGGATAAACGGAGAGCGGGATAAACGGAGAACGGGATAAATGAAGAACGGGCTAAACGGAGAACGGGCTAAACGGAGAATGGGAGAAACAGAGAACGGGAGAAACAGAGAACGGGAGAAAGGGAGAACGGGAGAACGGGATAAACGGAGAACAGGATAAAGGGAGAGCGGGATAAACGGAGAACGGGATAAACGGAGAACGGGATAAACGGAAAACGGGATAAACGGAAAACGGGATAAACGGAAAATGGGATAAACGGAAGAAAGGGAGAACGGGATAAACGGAGAACGGGATAAACGGAGAACGGGATAAACAGAGAACGGGATAAACGGAGAAAACATTGGTACCAATATAATCCGACAAAACGAAAATCGCAAATATCTGCCGTGTACGCTCCGATCGGCCCGATTTTCGGAAGGGTAGGAGAACTTCAAAATCGTTTTTGGGTCAAAATCGTTTAGGGGCTCAAAATCGGTTTTGGGGGCAAAATCGGTTTTGGAGGCAAAATCATCTGCAGCTCATGCCGCCCCCCGGCCAACCCGACACGTCGAACCAGAAACGAAGCTGCAACGAAGATGGTGTCGCTGCTGACGCTCCGATCGACTCGCTTTTTCAGCCGAGACGTAAAACAGCGGTTACGCGCTGCCGGGCGCTGACGCCCACAGCCACCTGCTCGCCCCCAGCCACCTGCTTTCCCACAGCCACCTGCTCACCTATAGCCACCACCTGGAATTCGATTATATATGACTTCCAATATATGAAATTAGGGTAGCTTCTTCTGGCGATTACGATTCTGCTGTCAGAAATGAGAAATAACGTACTGTACTCAAATTAGATAATTCATTCGACTTTCTAATGACAAAAGCGGTATGTGTGAGGCTTGTGGTGGCCTGGTAAGTAGCAGAGAGCGGCATAGGAAATAGCAGACGACATTCACCATATAGTTAACCCTTTGAGGCCAACATTACCCATTACTATATTCGTATTACAAGGTGTACAGTGTGTTGGGGATGGGTGTATATAGAAGGCCTTAAAGGGTTATTATCCAGGTGTCACAAACATGTTGCCACTTCCCTTTAAGGGCCGCAATGTACAGATTAAGCCACCGCGGTGGTACTGGGGAGCTTCTATGGGAGGTGTGATAACCTTGGGCGGGCTCCAGTGAGTTTTCAAATGCCATGTACCTATTGAGAACTCAGCAGACCGGAATGAGCAGTGCATTCTGGGTGGGAGTCAATAGACCATATGGGGCTAGGTATATTTTAGCGGATTGTGAGCTAGGCAATGCTGAGGAATGGGAGGAGTCAGCGGAATTAGTTTATAATCACCCTGGCAGAGGGCAGCAGTGCAGGGTGTCTAGTACTAATCCTACGGAGAATAGAGGATATGCTGCTAGGGTGCTAGGTCCGATCCCTCAATGCTATTTCAATGGGCTCGCCGTTTGTCTGTCTTAGCTTACGGCCATCTGTCTATCTTAATACCTGACCGGACACATAGTGCCGGTCAATAATAACTGCTGTACAGTAGGCCCCGAGTGGGTCATGTGTTATCTTGTGGTTTAGCGATAAAACGGGAGGGAACTTGTTCCCGTGATAAACATGTGCACACTGGCAAAGCTCTTGGTTCCTATCTCAGAACGCAGCTGGTTGTTGGTTGATCATGCTGTGGTCACGAGATATTCCGAGGACAGAACTAATATGGCCGCGCACAAGGATCCACCAGAATTATCGTTATACTATATATAATAGGGCATTAAGTGAGGAACCCGTCTCAGAAGTCCTTGTACCGGTTACTTGTTTACTGTAAGGGCACCTTCACAAATGATGTCAACTATCCACTTCCCCGACACCCCCTGCCACCATATCCCCTCATCACTTTCTTGGGCAAATTGGCTAACGCTATGGACCTGTACAATACACTATGTTGTATATGTCCATGGAAGGAATGCTGATTCTAACGTATGGCCTGGGTTACATTTGGCACTAAACCCCCAAAAGAACTAAACCCATAGTGAGTGCCATCATTTGCAAACGTTCCCCAAGCTTCATTTCTTGACGATACAAATGTAAATCATACCGCGAAGCACACCTCAAGTGGTGTTGTCCACAGGTGTAACGTACCTGGATTGTACATTCGTACATGCACCTCTATATCATAGATAACAGTGATCAATTGGTATTCTTCCGTGTACTAGGCAACTATACATCAGGCTGGCTCATATACGTATTTTTATTTGTATATGACATCTATCCAACATATACATACTAGTATGCACAAGCAATTGACATTTTAAAATGACATATAGATATCTCGTGTATCAGAAATGGGAACCAAATAATGATATCGATGGTTCACGTCTTCTCTTTTATATTTACTTCTGTTTTTCTGCTGCTAAAACAGGATATGCATATTATTATTCAACTGGATGTATCATAATCTCAGCTCCTTGACCTTCATACTTTCAGTATACATATTATAAAAAATAATTCTTTATTCAATTCTATGCAAAAGCATTGCTTACCCCTTCCCTGAGTACGTAGGCGTACTCTGCCAGTAGCTGGGGACTGATGATGCGCCATTTGTGTTTGGTCTTCTTGAAGTGTGGGTCGGGGAACAAGAAGAACATCTTGGACAGCTGAAACACAAACCAGGAGTTATTTATCAATGGCCACAATCAACATCATATATCAAAACAGAATGTTCTGTATACATAGACATATTCATTCACTTGTACACCTTCATGTACAATTTCATACTGAAGAGTAAATCCAATTTATTGGTGTTCCAAACCATTCTCAATGTATAGTTTATTGAGTTTGTTAACATTTTATTCTGAATGAATGGTATAGTGATGGGGCACCACAGTGCACCTACGACATTTTTTGTAAGTTGTATGGTTTAGGCCCAACGGGACAGGTCGTCGCATCACAGTGTCGATTTTTAAAAGGGCCGTGTCACCCGTGCTTTATGGAAGAAGTTGATCAGTAACTTGATATTCATTATTACCTGTGCTTTGTGGAAGAAGTTGGGCAGGTACTTCATGGCGTTGTTCCTGATACAGTTGATGTTCTGGTACTGTCCGGGGTTCTGATCCCGGAGCGCAATGACCCGGTCACGCACATAGTCGGACACCTTCAGTCGGATCTCCATCCCCAGCATCAGCGTCTCTGGGAACATGGTCGACAGCGTCACTGCGGAAGAAATTTATTTGATTTTTTATTATTCTGATTCATAGGAAAGGACATTTATTTCATTCTCTATTTTATCCATGGTATAGCATCTGCATTCCGGATCTTATAATCGGTTATGGTAGATTTTGATTGCATTATCAACTCTGATAACTATCTCAATTTTTTATCTTTGATCTAAATTACTTGAAATACCCAATATATTGTTTAAGATAATCAAAAGAGCACAAGAGTAGTTCAAGGCTTAATATCTGGACCTCGTCCTACATTTATTTAAAAATAAAGAGGTTATACTTCAGGTCTCACCAAGCAAACCCCCATAGCCGCAACCAATGTCAGCAAACTCCACTTTCGGCTGCTTCTTCTGGGTTTCTTCTTGGTCCTTTGGGTCGTCGTGTTTGTCGTCAGAGAGAGCTTTGAAGTGGGCAGGGTAGTGGACGCTCCAGTCCATGAGGTCTGGATGAGGGGGGCTGCGGAGCAACAAATAGAAGTGTTAAAATGTGTCTAGACTTGCTATATACTATGGAGATGATATTCAAAAAAAGATTAATTGTAATAATATGGGACCCCGGCCTGCTGTAAAGTCTCACACTCGCACTTGTACGAGATCCAAACCTCCAGGGCGGGATGTGTGGACTATGAGAAGTTTTTTTTTAATAGAAATATACTACAGATCAGCCAAGATCAGACCCCAGGTGCTGGTTATAGCATTTCCTCAACGTCTAGGTGCGGGTTATATGAGGGATATGGTTGTACAGGAGACTCACTCCCTAAGAATGAATGGTATATGACTCACTCTCACCAAATCAGTGCAACTAAAAAAGTGACGTACATGACCAGTGGACGTACATGATCGGTGGACGTACATGATCGGTGACGTACATGATCGGTGACGTACATGATCGGTGACGTACATGATCGGTGACGTACATGATCGGTGATTATTGACTGCCCCAGTCTTTCTGATCATCATATAACATAAGTAAACCTTACCAAGGTGTTCATATAATGTCTGTATTGGTATTTAAAATGGTTTAAATGTGTAAATGATTCTAGTAAGAGTATTTTACATGACATTTCAATGCCGATCATGTACGTCATGTGACGTACATGATCGGTGACGTACATGATCAGTGATTATTGACTGCCCTACTCTTTCTGACCATAATAAAACATTTATAAACCTTACCAAGGTGTACATATAATGTCTGTCTTGGTATTTCAAATGGTTTAAATGTGCAGATGAGTCTAGTAAGAGTATTTTACATGACATTTCAATACCGATCATGTACGTCATGTGACGTACATGATCGGCCATTATTTATTGACTGCTTTAATTACCTTTTCTGACCATATTTAAAACATAAATCAATCATAGTGAGGTGTACATATGATGTAGGTCTAAATATGTGTAATCATAGACAGGTCAAGCAGTGGGTAAATAGGAAATTTTACATGACATTCCAAGCCGATCATGTACGTCATGTGACGTACATGATCGGTTACACATTGAGCCCCCCCCCTCCGGCCCCTATAAATATTTTGGGAGGTTTTTTTTTCTAATAAACTCCCCAAAGATACATTACAGCCTGTAGGTATGGTTGGGAGAGTTAAACATCGTAGTGCAGGGGGTAAAAGACGGATTCTGGACTCTGCCGATCATGTACGTCCGCCGATCATGTACGTCCACCGATCATGTACGTCACTTTTTTAGTTGCACTGATTTGGTGAGAGTGAGCCATATGTGATTGATGTCACATGTGAACTAGGGCATTTTTTTAAATTGATAAACCTACCTGAGGTCCCCCCCCCCCGATGTGTGAGTGTAACATGTGTGAGTGTAATATTTGTGAGTGTAACATGTGTGAGTGTAATATGTGTGAGTTTTGATGTTGAATCACCGAGATTGAGTGCTTACAACCCCCCCCCCCCCCACATATACACATACAGTGCCGATTCCCAATGATCAGGTACCTAATTTGAGTAAAATACGTTATTTCTCATTTCTGAGAGCGGAATCATAATCTCAAGGAAACACTGACCCACTTTGATAGGTCACATGCCTTATTTAATCAAATTCCAGGCGAGCAGGTGGATGTGGGCAAGCAGTTGGGTGTGGGCAAGCAGGTGGCTGTGGGCAACCAGGTGGCTGTGGGCAAGCAGGTGGCTGTGGGCAAGCAGGTGGCTGTGGGTGTCAGCGACCTGCAGCACGTAACCGCCGTTTTACGTCTCAGCCGATGAGCGAGCCGGTCGGAGCGTAAACGGCAACAGCATCTCCGTTTTACTACACTTTCGTCCATAATCATTCATTGGTCAATTCTGGCATCAGAAATGAATTCCTTATTAAAATATAGCGGTCTTTAGCTATAGCAGTCCATATATAATATATGTAAATATTGGCTACGTGGTGTCCATCACTATGATACATCCAGCAATTGAGAAAGGCATAAAAGGAGAACGGGATAAAGGGAGAACAGGGATAAATGGAGAACGGGATTAATGAAGAACGGGATAAACGGAGAAGGGGATAAAGGGGGAACAGGATAAATGGAGAACGGGATTTACGCAGAACGGGATTAACGGAAAACTGGGATAAACACAGAACGGTATAAAAGCAGAACAGGATAAAAGCAGAACGGGATTAACGGAGAACTGGGATAAAGAGAGAACGGGATAATTGGAGAACGGAATAAACGGAGAATGGGATAAATGGAGAACTGGATGAACGGAGAACTGGATAAAAATGGAGAACTGGGATAAATGGAGAATTGGGATAAATGGAGAATGGGATAAAGGGAGAACGGGATAAATGGAGAACTGTATGAACAGAGAACTGGATAAACAGAGAACGGGATAAATGGAGAACTAGGATAAACGGAGAACTGGGATAAACAGAGAATGGGATCAAGGGAGAACAGGATAAAGGCAGAATGGGATAAATGGAGAACTGGATGAACGGAAAACTGGATAAACGGAGAACTGGATGAACGGAGAACTGGATAAAAACGGAGAACAGGATGAATGGAGAATTGGGATAAATGGAGAATGGGATAAAGGGAAAACGGGATAAATGGAGAACGGGATGAACAGAGAACTGGGATAAACAGAGAATGGGATCAAGGGAGAACGGGATAAAGGCAGAACGGGATAGAGGGAAAACGGGATAAAGGGAGAACGGGATAAACTGAGAACGGGATATACGGAGAATGGGATAAATGGAGAACTGGATGAACGGAGAACTGGATAAACGGAGAACTGGATAAAAATGGAGAACAGGATGAATGGAGAACTGGGATAAATGGAGAATGGGATAAAGGGAGAACTGGATGAATGGAGAACTGGGATAAATGGAGAATTGGGATAAATGGAGGATGGGATAAAGGGAGAACGGGATAAATGGAGAACTAGTACATATAAACGGCAAACGTGATAAACGGCGAACGCGAACAGAGAACGGGATAAACGAAGAACGGGAGAAACGGGAGAAAGGGATAAACGGAGAATGGGATAAACGGTGAACGCTATTAACAGCGAACGGGATAAACGGAGAACCGGATAAACGGAGAACCGGATAAACAGAGAAAGGGAGAACGGGACAAACGGAAAGCGGAGAAGGGGATGAATGGATTAAGAGAGAACGGGATAAAGGGAGAACGGGATAAAGGGAGAGGGGGATGAACAGAGAAGGAGATGAACGGAAAACAGGAAGATAGGCAAGGTCACATGACCTTAGAAACGGTTGTTTCCGATCAACATATATACCAATACATATTAACCTTTCACTCCATGTCTGAAATATGGGCCCTGGATGAAAACGCCCCTTTTTTAAAGTGCATATATATATGTAAAAAAATGGCCCTAGAATTATTTTAACAAATAGATAAGTAAAGTCCAACTTCTACCTTTATGATAAAAAAAATTAAATTAAAAAAATATTGAGTTTCAAAGAAATTATACCAAAAAATGTCTCGTCTTCTATAACTCGGTAAATAATGGCCCTAGGGAGCTGAAACTCTGCCTATAGACTGTGTATAAACAACTCCCTTTATAGGCCGCAATGAAGCACCACCAAACACCGCCCTGTGACGACCTGGCTTGCATTTAGAACGGGATAAATAGAGAACCAGATAAATGGACAAAGGGATAAACGGAGAACGAGATAAACGGAGAACGGGATAAACGGAGAACAGGAAAAAACGGAGAACGGAAGAAACGGAGAACGGGAGAAACGAAGCACGGAAGAAAGGGAGAATGGGATAAAGGGAGAACGGGATGAACGGAGAACGGGATAAACGGAGAAGGGGCTAAACGGAGAATGGGATAAAGGGGAAACGGGATAAAGGGAGAACGGGATAAATGGAGAACGGGATAAAGGGAGAAAGGGGGCGGGGGACAGGGGATTGACGGCAAAGGCATGCACACGTAGCACACGTCGCCCTGCAGCCGACTGACACGGCGAAACGGAAACCGTGATGGTGTCGCTGCTGACGCTCCAATCGACTCGCTTTTTGGCCGAGCCGTAAAACAGCGGTTACGCGCTGCACGGCACTGACGCCCACACCCACCTGCTCGCCCACGCCCACCTGCTTGCCAACACCCACCTGCTTGCCCACACCCACCTGCTCGCCTGGAATTTAATCAAATAAGGCATGTGACCTATTAAAGTGGGTCAGTTTTTCCTGGGGATTACAATTCTGCTGTCTATAGGCCTATAGCATACATTCTGCTCTATTGTCTCATGTCCGTAGACTTTTAAAGGGGCTGTGTCACCAGTGTCGATTTCTAAATGGGCTCTATTACCGTGTTGATTTTTACCCAGGCTGTGTATAGTCACAATACAGTATTAAGAGGGGTCAGAATACACATCTGGGAACTAAAGCAGTGTAACTGGCAGCGAGAGAGTTAATGTGACTGCATGGCCATGGCTTGGCATGGGCACAGGAGAGCCTAGCTATGCGGCAAGGCGTCTATATAAACGGCCTCTGGTGAGGCGGACGCCAAGGTTGAAAGCTCAATTAAGCCTTAACTCTTCCTTTGCCGTACACGCATTATTGCGAGTTTACAGTACATTGTACAGGACGGTACATGCATTATTGTGAGTTACTCGCCGATTTTCGACCCCCCTGTGGTTTGCCTAAAGAAGGTAGAATCCCATGATTTTTTCTGACAGTATGGCATATTGTCTCTGCATATAAACGGTTTGTACATACATTCAATATTTTAAAAATTCTGGGCATCTCAACTTGGATGACATTTAACTTATTTACAATATGATTTGAGCAATATTTTAGGAAAAAATCGTGAAAAATGTCAAACAATATTGTTTTTTGGGTGAAAAATGGTTTTGTCCGATTATTCATGCTGAAAAAGATAGAACTCAAGTTTTAGGTCTATTTTAATGCATTCTGGCCTAAATGTAAGTTTCAATGGCAACATACATTAGAATAAACCATATTTAATTTCAAATACGGCTTTATCTCCCTAATTGGAACACTTAAGGCGATTACTTTCTGGTTATTCAATATTGTTCATTTTGTCATAGATGTACTTCAAGTTTGAATATTTACAAAATTCTTTCAGTTTCTAAAAGGTAAGGCCATCAGAATGAAAGTAAGAGTTTACCGTCTGGGACTTTTAGAAAACAGATGCGGCCTTTTTTCATTATTCATTTTTCATTATTAGGGATTTCCCTAAAAGAGTCAATTTTTCACAGTTTTCTGGGGCGTAATATTTTTTTGAATTTTGTAAAATATTGGTGAGATTTATGAAAATTATCAATAATGAAAAATTACATTAATAATGAACTTTTCATGCCGCCCCCTTGTCAAGGCCTTGAGCTTGAAGGCATGCGGGCGGTGGACGGTAAACTCTCACTTTCATTCTGATGGCCTTAGGGAGGATTCATTATTTATGGCAGGGGTGGAGGTGAGCGTTTGGCTAATCAAATACGTCAAAAATAATTGCCCCCCCCCCCTTGGAATAGGTTTAAAAAAAAAGGCCCCCCCCCTCGGAATAGGTTTAAAAAAGCATTTAATCCTGAGCACTTTTTTACATACAATTTACTACCTTGCAACAAATACATCCATTTGTTGAGTTTAAGGGCCCCAGTGCTTATAAATTGGAAGCTCCCGTAACCTCAGTGCATACATGAGGCCGGCACTTTTTTGAAGACTGACAACACGGTGGGCTATTCTGAGTGTCAAAAGTGATGCAGTGAGAAATTTGCTGGGAGTTTGAGGAAACTTTTTGAAATTTTTGAAAATATTGACATAATTTGGTAGAATATAGACTAACAGACTGTTAAAATTCGCAACATTTCAACATACTAAATTTGTGATATTTCTTAGGAATACCCCTTTAAAAAAAGCCCCCCCCCCTAAGACCAGGGTAAAAAAAAAGCCCCCCCCCCTCTTTGAATACCCCTAAAAAAAATTGCCCCCCCCCCTCCTCAAATGCTCACCCCCACCCCAGCCATAAATAATGAACCCTCCCTTAGACCATCCCCTAAATGACAATATCCCATTTGAATTTCATTTGAGAAAATCTGGTCTTGGGAGGGGTGTCTTTATGTGGATCGTGGTTAAGGAAGCGTTAAGCCTTCTGTCTCTGAAACAGACGCAAAGACTTCCAGTGTAGGCATGGCACACCGACGCCTATGGCGCTTTATCATTGCATCTACTTACATTATCGCCCACGCAGCGACACCTCACCCAGAAAAGAAGCAGACAGGCAACGCAAGATCAAAAGCAATCCATCTGACGATAACAATGTTCACGACACTTTGATTTATGATGTAACTTACTATTCAAAGGTGTGATCCGCTATGGGATTACAATGTGCCCGCTGTCGGTAATATTTCTTTTGCGGTAGGGAAGCCATGCTGCTCTTTGAATGCACTCCTCCCAGATGTTTTGCTCTTTAACGGGCTGCAAACTGCGGCAAACTCTGCCTGGAGATTGATCAATATAGCCTCAAACCCCACCACTGATCATTAGGAAAATGGTAATGTTAGACAATTGTAAATTAAGATACAGTGTGGGACAAGTTATATCCTTAACAATATAAGAAAATATTAATTATATAAAAATCATGTACATTATGTTAACTCCAGGGTACGACGATGACCAGACAGCATCGAGACTATCTGCCAGGTGTACACAAATGCACAAATGGCAGAATGTTGAAGGAACTTGTTGTAAGTAGAGCTATTATTTCTTAAATTATGAAGTTGTCATACTATAATACTCTTCCTAATATACTTACTAAAACCCTTGATGATATGGTGCACGCTTTAAAATATCAAATTAGCTTATTACCAGTAGCATAAAGCAAATGCACACCAGAATCTCTTGTCTAGATTTGTACTTTTTGACACAGATTTGCTGTGACATGTCAGTTGTCACCTGTGTTGTAGCTACCTGAGCTGATCTGGCAAGATTCGCCTTGATTTAATACCCGTTAGATCTCATAAAGAGATCTGGTATAGGCCTGTATTAAAGTGCAATGTTTAGAGAACCAAGTTTCTGGCCATGGATAACATAGCCATAGCCTAAATTGATCAGTAGGTTGTTTATTGGGGGGGGGGGGGGAGGGGTCCATCATTTCAATTTTAATTTAAAACTTTATTTCAGACTTAGTTGTTCAAAAGGTCCATAGGTAACAAAACACACTAACGACTTACATCTTATACAAGTACAAAAATACAGTTATAAATGTGACTATGTATCTACTGAGTATCACTTGTGAGATCTACCATGTTTTTGATTAACCTAATTTCCGACCCTGTCAGTCGACATAATATAAAGCTGTAAATCAGTCTTCTAATTGTAGCACCACATGTTGGAAGACCACAAACAGCAAAGGTTTCTCCCGCACTGGCATATCTTGGTATTCCAAAGGTGTCGTTGTAGGCCACCGTTAACTTCCGCATCGAAGCCCTTTCCATGTTTTTTCTTAAAACAAAATTGATTATCATGGGTAGGCCTATAATCTTCTATCCTTGATACCAGAACACAACAGATATATTCGATACCCGGTAACACCCAATATTCTAAAGTTATAATTCTTTTAAAAATATTTCAGCGTTTCGATGGAAGTTGACCCCGTGGTAGATCTGAAGTGACTGTCAAGATGATGCTGATTACCTACGCAGCGTTTGTCGTCCTGGGGCTACTCTGTGTGGTGCTCCAGTACTGGGCCAAAAGGGTGCGGAACGACCCGCTGGTTGGCAACAACCCCACCTTCCTCCAGTTCCAGACGGGCTACTTCGCAGCATATTACTTAGCCTTATTGGCTGACTGGTTACAGGTAAGCTGTCAGTGATGGGTGCATAATGGAGTGTTTTAGAATTATGTGTTGGTGAGTCTGGAGTATACTGGTAATTAATCGTTAATAGAATTTCAAAGAAGTGAGTCCTACAGGTGTGTTATTGCTGTAAGATGTGCATATGTGATAATGGAGAGCTAGATCTATATAGTTAATCTTTAATAGCGAAAAAAAAGTTAGCGAGCTGTAAATAGGCCCAATACACTATCTGTTCATTTTGTTGCCTTGGTTTGATGATTGCATGCTGAGACATTGTGTATTTTCCCTTGTAGGGCCCTTACCTGTACAAACTTTACCAGCACTACGGCTTCCAAGAAGACCAGATTGCAGTCCTGTATGTATGTGGGTTCGCCTCTTCTGTGGTACTCGGCACGTGGGCTCCGATTGCCGCCGACAAGTTCGGACGGAAGAAACTATGCATATTCTTCACTGTCATCTACTCCCTGGCTTGCTTCTTCAAACTTTCCAGGAGTTATGGCATCCTCCTATTGGGGAGGGTCCTTGGTGGTGTGGCCACCAGTCTTCTGTTCTCAGCCTATGAGGCATGGTATATCCACGAGCACTCGGACAATGACTTCCCCAAGGAGTGGATCGGGGTGACCTTTAACAAGGCGGGTGTGTGGAATGGCATTCTGGCAGTGGTTGCTGGAGTCGTTGGCAACATGACGTCCGAGTGGATGAACTTTGGGCCAGTGTCGCCTTTCATGTTGGCCATTCCATGTCTGATAGCCTCTGGAGTGGTCGTCATGGTACAATGGAAGGAGAATTATGCAGAGAAGAAAATCCAGTTCGCAAAGCCATGTATGTTGGGACTCCGGGAAATTGTTACTGAACCGCAAGTTTTCCTAATTGGTACAATCCAGTCGTTGTTCGAGAGCGTCACTTTCATATTCATTTTCCTATGGACGCCTATATTAGAGCCTGGCCACCCTTCGCTCGGCATCGTATTTTCCAGTTTCATGGTGTGTATCATGATAGGGTCGGCCATCTTCCAGTTGCTATATGCACGTAAGGTGCCTTTACTACACCTCCTGTGCATCTCTATCCTCATCGCCCTGTCTGGTAACATCCTCTGTGTCCTCGCCACACACCCCGACAATATGAGTCGGAATCTCGCCTTCGTTGCCTTCCTGATGATCGAGGTAGCCGTGGGCATGTACTTCCAAGCCATGGGGCGGCTAAGGACAAAAGTCTTACCCGAGGCCAATGCAGCCAGTATTATGAACTGGTTCCGTGTGCCGCTGAATCTGATCGCGTGTATAGCGCTCATGTCGTTACACAGTAAAACAGTGAAGCATGGGAACCGCATGCTCTTTGTGGCCTGTGTTGGCTTACTCTCCATTGCCGTGCTGAGTGTGTTTAAGTTTATTGGACTTGTTAAGAATGATGAAGAATTCAGGGCCGTCAATAATAGCACTTCGGAAGAAGAGAGCGTTGAGGCCTGATCTATGTTCCGCTTATACAAAATTGTTATAAAGAAATATTTCGAGGAACCCTGTTATGGCTGTATATTGGTGTGTACATATTTATTATAGAAGTCTTGAAGGTTTAAAAAGTACAGTTTTATCCCTCAGGGAGGTACCAATTTACATATTATCGATCAACTGATTTGAACCAAATGCGGCATTTCTTGTAGAATATTGAATGTTTTCATGTAGTTAATAGACAGTTCAAAAATGATTCAGACATAGCTTGAGTTTGACCCGTCGTTAGAACATATGCTGTGTATAGCACGTTGTCTCAACGATTTTCAAGGTAATTCTCATGATTATTTGGCTGCTCAACTTCATACCCAAATGGTGCATATTTCAAGACATGTGTGACAAAGAGGGGAAGCTGTTTCCAGTAGCCCAATCGATCTTACCTTGCAAAAATGGGCCGACTTTATGTTCACACTTTCCTTGAGATGTACTTTTTAGACCTAGGTATGAAGGTACACATGGTGACTTTGTTTCAAATATATATTGATTGCATGCAATATAAAGCTACCATTGCGTTGTTAAATGACTTTATATCTGTTAACCAAACGTTTTATAGACTCAAATCAAATTGAGGCTTTAGCACTAACAGTAACACTTCAAATGTAACTCATTGGGTCCTCCTTCTCTGATTGGAAAAATAGTGTTTCCTTTTTGAATTACTGTTAATCTGACTAAAGGCTACTTTTTGTGAGTCAAGTGATATCTTGAAGGTAAACAGATTTCTGAGCGGACGAATGATATACATGTATTGTTATTGTGAAAATTGTAATACTTGTAAATAAGAACGGTTCATGCGGATTGTATCTATATTGCGAGCTATGTGGTGAAACTATGGGAAAACAATAAAAGTGCAAAGAAAGCCATTGCTTGAAAAAGTCACCTTTGTGTTCACAAATTCAAATCTCAGCATTTCCTTTACGTACAATAAAGCTATGCTGTATGGTATCTCAACGTACACCTCATCGCTGTTTATTATGAACATGACCCCTCATTCAGGTACACTTTGTGTTGTGTCACCTTGTAGGCTGTATAGTTATATGAAAATGTTATGGTATGTATATCATAGTCAATGCATTACAAAACGGGATGTATTTCAATTTATTTGAAGCATACAACAAGAAATTGAAGGATAGTTGAGCGAAGTCTAATGTAAACAAAATAAAACATTCCAGAATAAAAAATATACAAAACTAGTTTATCTTAGAAGTCTCTATAATAAAAATAATAAAAAACTATATGGGCATAATAAAGGGGGCGTAGGTAATGCATATTACACGGATATATAACAATAATTGACTGGTGGCGCCATCTCTCGCAAAGGCATGGCAGTGCTGCCATCTAACAAGATTAGTATTGGAACTCTTCACGAGAGCTTGTTGAAGGTAGAAAACATTGAGCCTCAGCACTCATCACATGACCCAAAACAAAGTTGAGGGAGCAGACAGAATGTTGGAGTAAGTCACTTGATAGGCAAACCTAGAAGAGCAGAGGGTTCATTAATGTCAGGCTTAATGTTGAAGCTAGGAGGACAGCTCTGAGTCCACAGGTAAAGGCTACCATTAGGGAAGTTTCAGTACCAATAGTGAAGAACTTTACATGTTTATATGTGGCACTACAGAGGTAGCCCATACTATGACAGTCTACCTCTATACATGATCACACTTACACTGTTCCTGATCAGTGATTATATACACCTACAACCAAGGGAGGGGTACTTCATATTGTCATCATGATGGCAAACGTAGCCTACCCTACCCTTTCCACGATTTTATTTTTTTAAAGCATGTTTTTAATTACCTCAATGCTACATCCCCTATTACGTTCATTAATTATATCATTATACCTCTGCTTTCTCTCCCATTGCCTCCCTGGTGCATTGCAATATAACCTTCCTCATGGCCGCGTCTCCCATTGCATATCAGATAATTACTCAATCTCCCATTGCCTCCCTGATAAATTACAATTGTGGCTTCTCTTGAGTGATTTCTCCCTCATTGCTAGCTACCTCTCCCATTCTCTCCCCCATGCATTGTTATGATACCTTTCCCCTTATTGGACCGTATTACTACCAACCCCTTTGCCTCTAGCTGTCATTGCTTTCCCTTTCAATCTCATTGCTGCCTCCCTGTGTCATTGCAAGAAGCTCTCCCTATTAAATTGCTATGTCCCCTACCCCCACTCCCCTCTGAGTAATTTCCTCCGTTTCTCTTTGTTTTCCAATCATGTCCTACATCTGCCCTATAACATGTACTCAACTCCCTTAATGGCTTCGCATCACTTTCTTCTGATGCCTCCTTTTCTGATTGTCTCTGTTCTTAATAATTTGTGGCAGACTCTATCTGTCTCCGTTTTAGATATTTCCTGTCTATGGATGAAGTGACATCAAACATCGCATAAGCTGAAACTAAAAGGACCTCCCACTATGGAAGGTCCTGTTAGTATAGGCGCAGCCGACAATGAAGGTTCCTCTGGTACAGCAGACATGGATAAATCTACAGAAAACAAGGCCGATGAACTACCAACCCATTTCCTTGTCCGCGCTGATCCATTAGATGGACTGATGCAGCCAGTACAAGCATCAGCTCGCATCAAAGTAGGTGAAATCTATCAAACTATCCTGCAGTAGATAAAACAAAAGACACAATATCATATTTTCTTCTGGACCTGAAAAGATGAAATGCAGCAATATTTATGCATCAAACGATCAGACCATTTGCAGACAAAAGTAATAATAGCTAATGCAAGCAATATATTAACACAAGGAAATGTATCCTGTTAATCAAACTGTTTTGGTATATCATTCATACAGTATGTCTGCCTGACTGTGTCTGAAAGATGTGTTGCCATGGGGACCAACACAGGAGTTGTCTACATCTTTAGCAGAATAAGTCAGCGACGGATTCATGTCATACCCGGAGAAACTGTGAGCCTGTCTTCATTTTTTAGTTCTTTGTATACACTTGCCTAGTATGAAATGAATGGAAGTATTTACAACAGAAAGAGTCGCACAGTTCTAATGAATGCATTATCTATTACCATAGACATAGACCAGGTCTGTGCTATTACTGTGTATATGTCACGTGCAGTATCGGAATTTGCGCAATATCGGAACTTTAACATCTCAATAACAAGTCTTATAAAATAAGTTAGTGCATTGTATAAACAGAAAGGTAGGGTAGAAAAAGTATTTACAAAGATATGTTATAGTATTACTTAGCTCCTTGTTGGGTTACAGGCAAACTGAACTCCCATTGTTGTATCACACCAAAGGCATTACTGCCACACCTCATTCACACCTACAGTTAGGTGTGGGATGCACTCATGTAGACCCATGAACTAATTTGAGTAATAAATGCTTATGATCAGGAGTGCTGATGACAACTCTGTTAATGTATTTTTCAGGATGGCACTGTAGTGCAAATAACACTAAATGGACAAGGGAACTTATTAGCCTATGCTACAGGGTGAGTAGGTCTATATTTTTAGGAATCCTCCAGTTGGGTGTGTCAGATAACATCTACCAGCATAACTTCTAGTCTCTTTCTTCTAGTCTCATCCTCGAAAACATCCCATGTCATCTTTTAAAGAAGAGTTACATTTTGTTATAATATCTACCAGAAATATTATTTTCCCTGATATACATCTTTGTTTTCAGCAAAGGACATGTGATGATATGTCGACTCTTCCCTAATGCTGGTGGACATCCAACAAGACTGCGATGTGCCACTGAGCATGTCGGGTCAACCGTCACAGCCATGCAGTGGAATCAGAATAGTGACCAGCTCTTTATTGGGGATGATTTGGGTCGAATATCAGTTGTCAACTTCTTCACTCTTACAAACAATGTAGGTATAAAATCAGACATTGGGTCATGTTCTCCTATACATTGATACATGTACTTCCATTATGCAAAAAGGCAGCAAATGCTAGGGTTGCTAGAAACTCAACTTTATATGTATAGGAATTACCCATTGTCTGGGGTAAAAAAAAACAATAAAACTTTAGTTAAAACTTAATTATCAAGGATTCATTGTAATTGTTTTCTCCAAATGTTTCAACTTTTCATGCTACCCAGGCTCTTGGATCTCTCGGGCCCCCATCTGAGGTGATACTTCGTCTGGATTCCGCGGTGGTACAGGTCGACTCACGCGGTGAACAGCTGCTTGTGTCAACCAAGACCAAAACTGTTCTCTGTGATGTGAAGAAGTATGCCACAATTATAGTTCACTATATTTTAGCTGTTCTTTCGTTATTTTGTTGTTGACTCAGGGTAACTGAGTAATACTAAACGACCCAACCAAGGTTTAAGACGTTTTTGTTACATGGGAGAAGTGCTCTCATTTAATGTCCATGGCCCACAGCCATTAAATAAGACCATGGAGAGACAGGCAAGATCGGGGGACAAATGTTTCCTTCGAAAAGAAATTTGAAATGTCTTTCCTTCTTGCTGTAATTGGCCTGCGATCTTTAGGTAGTGATTTCTCTCTTTTCCTTAAACTCTTAAGTATTCTTAAATTGCTACCCTCTAAATGAAAGCCACATAGGCTTCAGTGTTGAAGCAAAGATAGAAATCACTACTTTTGCCAAAGTCTCCCATATTTCTCTCTTCACACGCAGAAATGCCATTTTCTACAGTGGAAATACCCTCAAACACACAATAAAAACCATCTTAAACGTTTAAATTAAATTTAAATAAAGGTTTCCAACACAGAGCATCACCAAAAAATATTTTAGTTCCTATACTGACCGTACAGCAAAGGGTAGCGCCACCCCTACTTCTCGTACACTCCGAGAAGTCCATGATACAACACGAGAGTTGGCAGCAACAGCGTCAGGATAAAAGGAGCGTTCAGAGCAGTTCAAAACTGTACCACCCATATCGTTGCCGTTTATCGTCCGATTGACTGGCTTTTTGATAGGGACAGAAGGCGGTACATGCCCGCAGCCTGCAACCGTTGCCCACACCCACCTGCTGTGGCTAGGGAAAACCCTTCCACATCAATGTGGGCGTAAAGATGAGAGATGAGACGTCAGTTTGAGTACTTGGTATCTTTTATTAATAATAATATTAATATCAGAGTACCAGTCACTAGGGCTCAGTATATAAGTTACTGGTGGTTGCAAGATGATAAGTAATTTCCTCCTCCATCTGACCGGGGTATAAGTACAGGTGCCCGGCAGGTGGAGGGGGTGCCCATGTGACCGGAAGTAGATGTAACAGTGGTTTTCATTGGATAATATACATTTGACATTTGATTGGATAATTATATATTCATGGCTTTAACATGTGGCGTGCGCTGGACCGCGGGTGGGGAGCCTGGGTCCAGTGCATTATGGGTAATGGATTACATGATAAGTAGCATGCACACGTGGGGGCTTTGTCGCCTGCCTCCAGGTGGCCTCCAGCCGGCTCAAGTGGCTTTGGCGGTGCCACACTGATTAAGGGTGTCCAGCTTTATAGCTTTGTTTATGTGTAGACAGTTAATCCTTGGGGTCAACATATTGTGTATAGGTGACCGGTCAGTGCCTTGTCGTCTGGAGGGGCTGACCGTTACCTATTGTCCCTGGGATAAGGGTCTGCTTGTGATCTATGGATTAGTTATGTATGGGGGTCCGTTTGGCTTGGCTTTTGTGAGTAATAAATATGTCTGACGTCTAGGTGTACTTTGATGGACATATGGATTGAAAATATGTATAAAGTATTGTGCGTATTACAAATAATAATAAATATGAATATTAATAATCATAAATCATAATTATGACGTAATATGACGTAATATGACGTAATACAATTGATGAAGTTATAATAAGGGGTTTTGTGGCGTGACAGCACCCCCCAATACAACTCCTGCACGCCCTCGTGCAGGCCGCGAAGTAGTAGAGGAAGAGTTATGTCACGCTTCAAAAAGTATTTGTATGAACATTTTTTTTGTATTTTATGATTTTTGATATATCAATCTTATGCTATGACTATGACTAGGTTCTTAATTTTCTAGGTTTATACGGTGTTTTGGACATACATGTTATGCAGTGGTAAATTAATAATATTTCAATGGTAACGTACTGGTACTATATGTCTCGCTTCCGTTCTATTTATATGATTTTACCTTTGGAAGCTTTTAACCTTTACCAATTATTTACATAATACAAGTCGTGGTACAGTGGTAAGTGTAATTTTGACGTACTGATTCTATATGTCGCGCTTCCGTCCTAGTCTATAATACAATCAATTCATACGATAGGAAGCTGTAAGATCTTATCAATAATAATATAGATGTACTAAGCGTTTACATAGGCCATGTGTAATACTTAGTATGTTATGATAGTACATGTATAGCAATAGGTTTTGAGCAGTGTATTTTGTTTATGCAATGATCTTTGGCAATACTTGATCTTTGATATTCATTCTCAAAGTCGAGGGGCAATGGAGGAAGTTCGTTCTGAGGTATCACCTTCTATATTAAATTTTTATGTTTCATTTCCTGTCTCACTCTTTTTCATAACAATGGCTGTCAATAGTTCGGTAGTGGTCATGTCTTTTGGGTTTTTGATAAGTGACGTAGTGTTGTCACTGTCGGGGTCAATGTCCATGTTGTCTTGGGTTTCAGTCGGATGTAGGGATGTAGTCATTTCAATAGTCTTAAGGGTTAATCCTGTGGTGGTAGTGACGTCTTTCAGGGCCGGTATGATAGAAAACCGTGCCGCTAGGGGTAGTATGACGTGGTTGGGTAGATAGTATTGTTGGCCGGCGACGGAGTCCCCGGCCATGGTTAATGAGTTCACTTTTCCGTAAGGTTTCAACAGGAATTGCGCGTCCATAGGATTAGCATTGGGCCGTTTGCTTTTTGCACCCTACAGGCACAAGCTCTATACTCTCCCACCCTTCAGCACTGGGCTCAGCCAGAGTGATCCTAACCCTGCGCCGTCCGCGCGTTCCTCTTACGCAGTACACCTGCTCTATGGTCTCCCACCCTTCAGCACTGCACCCCACCAGAGTGATCGTAACCCTGCGCCGTCCGCGCGTTCCTCTTACGCATTAGCCCTTACCTGCAACCAATCTATATGTTGATCACACGTCTCTCACCCAGAATCCACTGCTCATTCCGGTCTACTGAACTTTGAACAGGTAAAATGTTTTTCACACGTATACCCCCGCCCTCTCCCGACCCTTACACACACACACACACACACACGCACTGCTCATTCCGGTCTACTGAGCTTTCAATAGTAGCATGTTGATCACACGTCCCCCTCCCTCACCCTCACACACTGCAGCGGCCAAACACTACTAACACCTTAATTGCCTGCCCCCTCTCGTAGTAGTGGCACCCTGAGGTACAAAGCTCTAATATGTTGATCACACCCCACCATCCACACACTAGCAGTGCAGACCGCGGCATGTGAGTCCATTTAGTAGTAGCACGTCGGTTCGCTTCTAATATCCCCTCACACTCTATGGGTCTGGCCACGGGAAGCAGTACTGTGTACAGGGCGGTTGGGAGGAATATCAGCTTTCTGAGAGCTGCCTGTCCAATGTGTGTTTGTCACACATTACTTTGCTCGCCCACCCACTACTAACATATATGTATCACTGTGTGGAATGCGGGTTGAAGTAATTATCAGATATCTGATGCTGAGCTTTCAATGGGACGATATATAATATATATACATTTGTATAATATATATATATATATATCTTGTTGGTAATGGATAAGGTCGGCATGATGCTTGAATTAATTCATGCATTTTGCTGTAGTATGCATGAATCATGAATGCAGCCCTGGAGTTGAAAGAAGGGAATAATTCTACTCTATTAACCCGTTAAGGGCCACATAGTATATTATTAGGCCGTATTCCCGTATGACCTCTCCACACTAACCCTTTAAGGAGAGCATGGCGCTGCAGGTGAACCAAAATGCATTCAAGCATCATGACCTCTCCACACTAACCATTTAAGGACAGCATGGCGCTTCAGGTGAACCAAGATGCTTTTATGCATCATGACCTCTCCACACTAACCCTTTAAGGACAGCATGGCGCTTCAGGTGAACCAAGATGCTTTTATGTATCATGACCTCTCCACACTAACCCTTTAAGGAAAGCATGGCACTTCAGGTGAACCACGATGCATTCATGCTCTCCACACTAGCCATTTAAAGACAGGTTTAAGGACAGCATACTGCATCAAGTGAACCAGTGATGCAATCATGCATCATTAGTACATCAATTATAATTATAGAATAATATATGTGATCCAGAATCCTTGATGGAAGCCGGCCACCACACCTATGGTGTGGATTTCGTAGATCTTATACCTTCTAATCCTAGTTTCTGTTTTCCGTTGATGTTGAATGATATGGGGCCGTTCCATGTCATGTTTATGCGTGGGTATGGGCATGACAGGGCTGAGATGGCCGTCAGGGTTGGTATGAATTCATTAACAATAGAGTCACGTTCGTAGGGTAGGGATAACAGTGGGATGGTGTGATTGACGTGTCCTTGGTAAATTTTGAGCGTAATAGTAGGATTGGTTTTGTGTCCAGAGTTTGTCATTCCAAAGTGACGTGTAATTTTGTTTTTACACTTGAAGATGATTTTGATAACAGCGTATACGATTAAAGCTACAAATATCAGGGTAAAAATGTTATGGGCATCAACGTATTGATCTAGATTGATAGTGTGGTTTTCTTTGGTTTCACTCTGGGGGATGGGGTTAATAAATTTCCAAGAAATATTGTTGGGTCGAGCGCTAACGGTCGGGATGGTCGCGAACAGTGCTTTTCCTTTGGATACATATAATAAGTAGAAGAATCCTACGGCGTTTAGAATGCAAGTGACTGGTACTATATAGTTCCATACAGGGCTAGCGAAGAAGCTAGCTATGTTCTTTCGTATGGGTGTGTCCTGGATGGGTCGGTCTAAGATGTCTGCTGCGTTGGTGGCTTCTATTAGGATATTCCTGGTGAAGGGTTCCAGGTCTAATGTAATGTCTGATGACAACTTGCTGATGTTTGTCATAGATTTGATGATAGCTTGTGTATGTAGATGTGGTATGTGTATTGGATCGTGGTGTAGTGATGATGCTGTGATGTTCAGATTGTTTGTGAGTGCGAGTAGTATGGGTGTATTGGCCGCGTGCATTAGGAAATGTGTTGAAGAAGATTCATTACAAGGAATTTTGGTGTTTGGGAGGTACAATGAGTCAAACTGTAAGTGGCACATACATGGGACACCAATAACTGCGTAGGCCGAAGCTTTCTTAGTAGTTGGTGTCATGTGCTGACAGATGACGTGGTAATACTCCCTGTTAGTAGTTACTAAATATTTATCTTTACCAATAGCTATAGCACGGGTTTGTATGGGTCTCAGAGGGTGTACTTGAAATGTGCAGAGTCTGGCTATGTCTGCCTGGTTACCTTTAAAGGCCGCCATGAGGCAGGTTGGCTGGTCACTGCGTATTCTAGGCATGGTCCTAGCGCATACTTTCAGTATCGAGCCTTGGCACGTAAGCAGATCTGCGTTTGTCATCTCTAAGTACAATGTCTCTGCCTCGTTGACAGCGAGGAAAGTTTTGTCAGTGTGTAATAGGGTAGATCCAGAACTTGTCGTATTTTCGGTGTTAATGGGGACATGAGTTGTAATTACTTGATATAAGTTAAATGCTGCGTCTGTGGCAGAAATGATAACATTAATATGAATGTATAGGTGAGTTTTGGAATAGGTGTATAGTGCAACTGGTTGTGAGTAGTAATATGCGGTGTCAATAATGGTTACCTCGGATCCTGGGTTCCTAATTTTGAGTTGTGTGTCTAGGGTGGCTAGCTTGAGTGCCAGTTCTGTGGGTTGGATCATATCCGGTGCTAATATTCCAGTGGACAATAATCTGAGAGAATTTTCCACTTTGTATAACCCTTGTTGGTAGGCGATCCTGGTCATTAGGACAATTACCTGTGCCGATATGATGGCTGACTGGGTAATCCTACGATCCTGGTCGGCTTGGATGGAGGTAAGGGTTGTGGAGAAATCATCAGACCATGAATCTATGGATTCGGTAATATTAAGTAGGGATTCCTGTACAACGTCCTGTTGTTTTATATAAGTGTCTAGAAACTGCTGGTGTTGCTGGGTGACGTCATGTAATCCTTGTGCAGTTTTAACATTGACGTCGGCCAGTGTACCAATTCTAGCATCTAGGTGATGTATGACGTTGATGATAGAATCCATGTCTCTAGTGGTTGCCAGGCCAAAGATTGATTTAAAAAGCTCCCCTAAGAATCCTAGGATAGCTCTCTTTGGCCTGTTGGTAATAGGATCCGAGAGGAAGTGTGCAATGTTCTTTAAAGTCTTAATAATATTAATATCTACGTTTTGTAGTAGTCGGTCAAGGTCAGCAGCTTGTTGCAACATCTTAGCGTCGTGGCTGTCGTGGGGTCCTAGTGAAGTCAGTTGAAGAGTCCTGATGGTGTTGTAAATGAGTGGCTTCGGACGAGGAGCCATTGGGATGTTATAGGGGATGGCCAGTATGACCTCGTGTAGGTCATGACCGGTGATGATTTGTCCCGGCAGCTGTTCATAGATGAGGCCGATATTTTGCCTCACTACTGGCTGTGCTGCCGTGTAAATGATGTGTGTGATGATTAATAGGAGGTAGAGTGTATACCTCATGATTCCCGAGTTGTTGGGATTTGATAGTAATAATAGTAGTAGTCGATCGTTTGTAGTAGTAATAGTTGATAGTCGATAGTTGGTGAAGGATGAGTGTAAGTGCGCAGTACTGGCGGGGATCTACCAAATTAACTGTGGGCTGCTCCTGACTGAATCGATGTGTGTAGGGGTGTGGTCACTGGGTGACTGTGGAAAGATGGGGGGATGTGTGGGAACTTATACCCTTTGGTCTGGGTACAGGGTGGTGGCTATTTCACCCTGCCATGTTGGTCGTTATCACACTCCCATAAGTGGAGCTTTTGTTTGCGCACTCCAGTGGTGGCGCCATCCAGGGCTCAGATTGCGGTCATCCTCCTGGTGTTGTTGACACCTGCGATGCATGCGGGCGGCCACCTGCATACACCGCTTTTCCACTGGTCTATGGGGGGGGGGTTAATAAGAGTGCGCAAAACTGTCCTTTCATGTCGGATTTTGACATGTTGATAATAGTTCTATTTGAAGTGTCAGTTTGTTAAAGGAGCAGCAATAATATGGAGTCGCCCTGCCACTTACTTGTGTGGTGAAATGGGTATAGATGGATAATAATAATAATAGTAATAATTGATAAAGCTTGTGCGCTTTATGGTGATAAATACTGTATTTCCAGTATTTCTTTTGATGATCGGTGTGTAAGTCGTGATTCTTTGTGAATCATTATAATAGTAGTAGTGATAATAGTAGTCGTAGTAGTCAGTGTTGATCCTTTTGATATTAAAGTTGATAATATATGACAGTTGATGTCTCTTTGTAATAGTAGCGATGATATAGTGAGCTTTTTGTTGTTTATGTAATATAGGTGATAACTCTTTTCCTCTTATATATTCTATAGTTTATATTATGGTTTTAGTCCTACCGGTGTCCTCCTCTTGACCTTGGAGTGGGCCGGCTTTGCTTTGTATATATTTTTGGTTTGTAGAAGCACTGGTCTCGCTTTATATGAATCTCCGTCTTTCTTCCATAATTTGGTTATGAGGTCGTCGTTTGGGTCAATGAGTCTGTGAATGAAATCGTTATTTCTAACGTGACGTACTAGTTTCAGTCTATCTACATGGACTGGGTTTTTCATTGTCTTCATTGTGATGACGGATTTGAGGAGGACAGATGTCTTTGAGACGAATTTGCACACTATGTATGGACCAGAGTACACCTTCTGAAGTTTCAAACATTTTGTTCTATCCATCAGTCGGGGTACCTTGACATACACTAGTGATTCTTTCTGCACCTTTGTAGGTTTTGCCTTTTTGTCGTGTTGTTGTCTCATTTGTTCTGTCCTCTTTTCGATGTTTTCAATGACCTGATTGTATGTGTAGTCTATTTTCTTTAATTTGTCAATGATGTGGAGATTTAGACTTTTCTCTTCTTCCTGATTGAGTTTGTTGTCTATTATGGTGTTTGGGTTCCTTCCCTTCATAATGAAGAACGGTGTGAAGGCAGTGGTGGCGGACTCTGTGTTGTTGATGGAGAACACGAGGTGTGGTAGGAATACATCCCATGTGTCCTGGTGTTCCTCACAGTAGGCCCGTATGCCTTCAGACAGCGTCTTCACATATCTCTCAGCCTGGCCGTTCGATTTTGGTCTATAGGCCGAGCTGAAGACATGTTTTATGTTGAGGGAAGATGTCATGTTTCTGAATTTTGAATTTTTATATGACGTTCCATTGTCTGACTGGAGGTATGTTGGTATACCCTCGGCCAGAACAACCTTCTCTATGAATTCTGCGGTAGTTGTTTCCGCGTCCAATGATGTAGTAGGGTAAGCTATGCAGAATTTAGAGAACCTGTCGACCACTACCTGAATGTATACATTCTTTCCTGGTGTTGGTGGTAGTGGGCCTATGGCATCTATGTGGACAAACTGGAATGGGTAAGAAGGGGTACTATGGGCCGTCATTGGCAGGTTGTTGGTTAGGTTCATCTTTTTGGCTTTCAGGCAGACGTGGCAGGTCGCTGTGAATTTCTGGACGTCGGCCGCCATGCTCTTCCAATATACTTTGGGAAGCATGGTCGACAGCATTCTTTGTGCGCCAGCGTGTCCTGCCATTGGGAGGTCGTGAAAAAGCTTCAAGATGGGAAGTCTCATGTCATCTGGGATGACAGGTTGGAATGAGAACTCCTTGTGTTTCTTCCATAGTACCGTGTTTATATGGACCAAAATATCATTCAGCATGATGTGGTCATCAGCTATTTTGATAAATTGCTCCGTTTCCTTCTTGTTTTTGTCATTGGGTACCTGTCCGTTCTCTAAATACATGATGATAGCTTTCGTATGTAAATTGTATCTTTGTTCTCTTTTGAGGTTGAGGATGGAGATCTGTGGGTCGGAGAGGCTCTCTATCATTTCAATCAGATGATTAGTCTGATTGGCCAGATGTTTTGCCATGTCTGTGGCATCTCTTCTAGGCTTCTCATTTTTCTTCTTTGGCTTTGGTTTATCTGTGGTTTTCTTAGGTTGCGGTGCCGGGGTGTGGCCTGGGACCGGTCGGGTCGCCGCAACCTGTTCTATATTTTCTGTCTGGGTTTCTTCTATGAATGATGATAGGGCTTCTAGGGATGTAGAGGGTACTGTCAGCTGCTGTGGGGCGTGGCCTGGGACCGGTCGTGCAGCTGAATCCACTTCCTGTTGTACTGAGGCCACTATGGCTGCTAACAGTCCCTTGTATTCTGTTTGTGGAAGCCCAAAATGATGTAATTTGGTACTTGGGATGTCAGGATTTGCTCTGAGGTTGGGGGTCAATCGTTTTATTTCTTCTATGTCTTCTGTGTTTTCCTCCATACATTCACAGTAGAAGTGATGGGTGGAGTTTCTCTTCAGGATTGATTTGGGTAGTCGTTTTGGTAGTGTCAATGGTGGTTCGTCTTCTTTGAATTTCTGTGTGTGTATGTCATCCTCAAACATAATTCTATGTTGCACCCTTATGGCTTTGGGTTTTGGTGGAGGATCTGTCATTGGTGTCTTGTCTAGTGGGTAGTCTCGTCTTGACATAACGTCTGATGGTATGTTTAATTTGCCTCTTATGTGTCTGATATTAAATTGAAATTGTTGAATTTTGAGCGCCCACCTTGCCCACATGTTTTTGTTATCTGATTTTGTCAACATGTGGATGAGGGCTTGGTGGTCGGTATATAACTCGAATGGTCTTCCTTCTAGGTAGTGTCTGAAGTACTCTATTGCAAATACTACTCCCAGTAGTTCTCTTTGGGTGGCACCATAATTCCTTTCGTGGTCATGGAGTGCTCTGCCCGCAAAGGCTACTGGTCGTAGAACGCCGTCTTTCTCCTGGGAAAGGGTAGCTCCCAGGGCTGTACCAGATGCATCTGTTGTAAGATGGAACTGTTTGTTGTAGTCTGGGTACAGCAAGATCACGTCATTGCATGTAGAGTCCTTCAGGGTCTGAAATGCAGTCTCACATTCTTTGGTCCAGACAAATTTGTTCCCATTTTTGAGTAGGTTGAATAGAGGTCGACCAATTTCACTGAACCCTTTGATGAATTTTCTATAGAATTGGGCGAGTCCAGTGAATGACCGCACCTCTTTTGTGGTCTTCGGTGTGGGGAATGTCTGGATCTTGTGGACCTTGTCTGGGGATGGTTTGATACCGTCAGTGGTGACCTTCATTCCTAGGAAGTCTAGTTCCTCTAGGAAGAATTCGCACTTGGTTTTCTTCAACTTTAGTTTGCCATTTCTTAGTGCTTCGAATATGTTTCTTAAATCGATGAAATGTTGGTCTATGGATGGTGATAAACACAAGATGTCGTCTAAATATGGAATTGCACATTTGTACTGCAGGTTCTGTAGGATCAAGTTGACTACAGCTTGGAAAGCCTGAGCACTGCTGGCGAGTCCCATGGGCATGGTCTTGTATCTATACTTTTTGGTCCTAGTGAGAAAGGCTGTGATGTCCCTGTCGTCCTCTCTAATTGGTATCTGGAAGTACCCTTGTTGGGCATCCATTTTAGAGAACACGGCACGTCGCATCTCACCAATCATTTCTAGGCTGTCGTCTGCTCGTGGTGATGTAAGTGCTTGGTTGATGGATTGGGAATTCACATATCTTAGATCTGTCACTAATCTGTAACCCTGCCCGTTCTTTTTCTCTACAAGAAAACTTCTGGATGACCAGGGACCCGTTTTGGTTTCCTCCAGAATGTCCTGCTTTACCAGCTTCTGACATTCAATTTCAAGTCGTTCGGCTTTGTGCGGGGCCATTCTGAATGGGTAGAACTGTAAGGGTTTGGCGTCTGGGATCAGGTTGATTTTATGGGTGTACAGATGGGTTCTTCCAATCATGTTATCTTTTCCCACGAATATGTCGTCGTATTCTTCTATTAATTGGCAAAATGTTGAAAATTGAACTTCTGTGAGGCAGTCTGGTTTTTGGAAGACGTGTGATTTTTCTTTTTCTGGTTCTATGTCTATGTCCTTCCCTATGTACATGTCTTTGTCTATGTCTTGTTCGTCGTGACCTGTCGTCTCTTGTACCATATTTATATGATCTTCGTCGTCTGACATGGATTGATCCATGTCAGAGTCAGAATATTCTGAGTATGTTGGAGTTGGTACATAGAATGTTTTGTCTGACCCTGTTGATGATGCACTGTCACTGATAGTAGAGTTGTTGTCTATGTCTATGTCTATATCTCTGTCTGTCTCCTCGGGTTGTGTCTCGTCGTAGCCTGTCGATAATATATTACTTTCTTTGTCTATGTCTGTTTTTGTATATAAGGCTACGATTTCACCCTTCTGGATTTTACAGATTCTAGATGTGATATTCAATAATATCAGTGGGTGTCTGTCTCTTTGGTCAGGTGTCACGACTGAACGTTGTACGATGTAATTTGGAAGTTTGTCTGATCTGTCAAAATTGTCTGTTATACCATTGATTTGACTGACTGAGTGGTAGCATGTGACTTGGCCTGTTATGGCCATTTCAGAAAATGGAGGTATCGAAATGGCTCTCACTGCCCTGATTGGTTGAGATTTTGGAGTTGGGTCAGTGGAGTAATTGATTTTGCTTTTAGTCTTTGATAGGAAATCTGTTCCCAATATGATTGGTGAGGAACAATTTGGAAGAATTGCAAATTGATGACTGAATGTTTTGCCTTGAATTTTGAATTTAATTTTGATGGCTCTTTTGATGTGACACAATGCTCCATCGGCAAGATAAACTTTGGACCTGATTCGTGAAAACTCATGAGGAACTAGTTTCGATAGAGTGGAGGCTAGACCCTCTCTCATGCAAGAGACGGTGGCTCCTGTGTCTACTAGACTGGGGATATTGGTATCTTTGAATTGTAGATCTATATTGCCATTGACCATGTTGATAAACAAAACACTCTGCTCACCTTCTTCCATGTGTAGGTCGGGGAGTGGTGGGGGGACGACTTCCAGAGTAGCTTGGACGTCGGCAGGTTTCCCGCGCACTGGTGCAGCGTTGTGGATTGTCTGTGGGTCATGTAGCGTGATGTCGATGGGCGATGCTGTGTCTTCTGTGTTGGGGACTGTTTTGTCATCCTGATGAGGCCTATCCATAGGATGACAATCTAGTTTCCCGTCGTCTTGGTGAGGTCGTTCATCATGCTGACAAGCTGTGCCATGGTGTACTGTGGAGTGGGGTTTTGTGGCGTTGGTTGAAGTTGTAGTTGTTGTTGTTGTTGTGGCCATTGTTGTTGTTGTTGTTGTTGTGGCCATTGTTGTTGTTGTTGTTGTGGTGGCTGCCATGATTGCTGTTGTGGCTGCCACCTTTGTTGTTGTTGTTGTTGGCTCTGGATGAGCTTGAAGTGATGTGGGGGTAGGGAACCCGTTTGAAGAAGGGTTATAATGTCTTTGGGTCCCCCTTTGAATCGGTGGGTGGGAGGGATGAGGCCCATTGAGCGTGCCTTCCTGATGTTGTCGACGTAGTTGATGTCGAAGTCTTCTCTCCTCCCCCTATAGTTGGGTGGTAACGCGAAGTCAGTGGGTGGAGATTGGTGTGTAGGTGCAGCTGCTTGTTTGTGGTAGGTGGGTTTAGGTTTACCACCTCCCATAGCAGCTACGGTATGTTCGGTCTCCATAACTTCCTGTTGCTTCTGTAGAAGGTCTCTGAGTTTTTCGTTCTCCCTATCCTTCTCTCTTAGCTGAGCCGCTATGACTGGGTCTAGGGTGTTGTTGGATAGGGATGATACCTTATGTGTGGAGGTCTTCTTATAAAGGTACGCACACCTGAGTGCTCTGCAGAGGGAGGCCCATGTAGTAGGACTTTCCGCCCTGATTGCTTCTCGGTAGTCCTCGTTTAGCACAGTGGCTACCTGGATGATGGCAGCTTCTATGTCCACCCCCTTGTTTTGGAAGTGGGTGTTGGCATCCTTTAGCCATTCTTCCATGGTTTGTAGGGTGGGGTCAAATTGGGACAGTGTCAATAGTTTGATGTCGTTTTCGACATCCTTGAAATGGTGGATGAGCCCCTTCTTTATAAGGTCATAATCGTCTTGGATACTAGTGGGCTGCATACTGTACCACTCGTATGCTGGTCCAGTTAAATAGACTGCGCAGGTGACGTGGATGGGGTGATCTTCTTGGGGATATTTAAGTCTTACAAATCGTTCTAGGTCTGTGAACCACTTGCTGGTGCTCATTTTAATGTCCGGTTTGGAAAATCTGATTGGTTCCCGGATGGTGTATTTGTTGGCTTTTGATATGGCGCTAGCCAGGTCGCTAATGGACTTGTTGTTTCTATATTCTGCGATATCAGATTTGAGTCTTTCTAGCTCTGCCTTGTGGGCTGCTAATTGTTCGTCTAATTTTCTTGATATCCTATCGTCTAGTTCTCGTTGTCTTTGTACCTCTACCTGATCGTCTCCGGCCATGTTGACAGTGGGTTCAACACGAATGGGGGAGGTGGGTGGGGTAGCTATGTCTATAGGTATAATAGGTACAGTGTCTATAAGTGTTGGTTTAGAATGTCTTACTGTGTCCTTGTAGATGCAGGAGGTGGACTTGTTGATGTGCTTGTTGTTGCTTGGTCCTTTCCTCCTGGTGGGTTGTAGACCTGATGTTGGTGCTGGTCCCTGGCTCCTAGTGTGCCTCCGTGATGATAGGTCACTGAGGGACTGGTGTCTCTGCATTAAAAAATTTCTTCATGGTCGCAGGTAGCTGAAGGTTGCCCGGTTCTCTACCACTCTGTGGCTAGGGAAAACCCTTCCACATCAATGTGGGCGTAAAGATGAGAGATGAGACGTCAGTTTGAGTACTTGGTATCTTTTATTAATAATAATATTAATATCAGAGTACCAGTCACTAGGGCTCAGTATATAAGTTACTGGTGGTTGCAAGATGATAAGTAATTTCCTCCTCCATCTGACCGGGGTATAAGTACAGGTGCCCGGCAGGTGGAGGGGGTGCCCATGTGACCGGAAGTAGATGTAACAGTGGTTTTCATTGGATAATATACATTTGACATTTGATTGGATAATTATATATTCATGGCTTTAACATGTGGCGTGCGCTGGACCGCGGGTGGGGAGCCTGGGTCCAGTGCATTATGGGTAATGGATTACATAATAAGTAGCATGCACACGTGGGGGCTTTGTCGCCTGCCTCCAGGTGGCCTCCAGCCGGCTCAAGTGGCTTTGGCGGTGCCACACTGATTAAGGGTGTCCAGCTTTATAGCTTTGTTTATGTGTAGACAGTTAATCCTTGGGGTCAACATATTGTGTATAGGTGACCGGTCAGTGCCTTGTCGTCTGGAGGGGCTGACCGTTACCTATTGTCCCTGGGATAAGGGTCTGCTTGTGATCTATGGATTAGTTATGTATGGGGGTCCGTTTGGCTTGGCTTTTGTGAGTAATAAATATGTCTGACGTCTAGGTGTACTTTGGACATATGGATTGAAAATATGTATAAAGTATTGTGCGTATTACAAATAATAATAAATATGAATATTAATAATCATAAATCATAATTATGACGTAATATGACGTAATATGACGTAATACAATTGATGAAGTTATAATAAGGGGTTTTGTGGCGTGACACTGCTCTCCCACACCCACCCGCTCTCCCACACCCACCTGCTGGCCTGAAATGGAATAACATACATGTATGACACATGACTTTAGGTTACTTTTTAACAAGGAATTCATTTCTGATGCCAGAATGGACCAATTAATGATTATAAGGGAGTACTATATCTAAGTACATGATAAGCTACAGATTCAGCTTACCCTGAGTCATCTGTGAGGCCACTCACACGCTCAATCTTTATCAGAACACTCCAATTATTTGTGATTCTTCAGGAACTATTGAGATATCATCTCAATGATAGAATATGATAGGCCTATAATGCTTTATATAGCCCATAAATGGATGATTGAATGAAAGTGTGGTTACAAATACCCATTGATTGTGTATTTCTTCCTTTCAGGCACCAGTTCTCACAAATTGGTAAACGGCCAAGGTATGGTAAAGTTCTATATTGATATAAAGGAAATTGATATAAAAGTATGCATAATTGTGTCAATGAATCATACCAATACAACTGCGAAAAAATTCATAGCAAACACGATGTTTTTGTTTCAGAGATGGGAAGTTTGGCTCATGCTTCTTTGGTGCTGGTACTGCGGAGGCTGCAGTGATCTACTGTAGCCGGCCGGGCTCCCGTATGTGGCAGGTGGACCATGAGGGTGTAGTGCTGAACACTCATCAGTTCAAACAGCTCCTCAACAAACCACCAACACCAGTCTTAAGTATCAGGTAAGATTTAGAATCAGTTGACCCTCCTAATGCTTGCATCCTCCATTGAATTGGCTGCATTCCCCTTTGTATTCTTCTTTAATTGCCTCACATCTTCATTGTCTCTCTGCACCATTGCCTCCCCAATCCCGTTGCCTACACCATCAACTGCCTCATTGTCCAATTACCTACATGTAAATTAACCCCTCTGTCTCATTTCTGGCTCTCATTGTCCCTTGAAGTCAGCAGCCTCCTACCACTCCTTAACCAATATCTGTCTCCCCCATGTCACACTAGCATGCCTCACTGCCTTTCCATTGCCTGCACCCGTGGCCTTCTACAAGCTATTACCCCCCCCCCCCCCATCCATTACCTATTGCCATTATGACATCCCTTCCTCAATCTATATGCTTCCCACAATGCCTTCATCTCTCATAAACTATATCATTCACTGTCTCCCTATCCCATTGCTTCATTCCCATAATTTGCATTTTTCTCCATACATCCTCCACTGCCTATACATTTTCTATGCTCTGCTATGCCTCCATCATTGCCCCCCCTTTCCCATTGCATGCCTGTAGCTGCCTCTGACACCCCAGTACACTTTTAGTACAGCCCTCATTTCCTCTGCATCTATATTGCCAATTTGGCACTCACTTCCCATTGAAATCTCCCTGATTGCATACATCTTTCCCTAATAAATCTCATCGCCTGTTGCGACACTCTCCCATCACCCGCCTCCCCTATTGCGCCCCCTTCCTATTTTGTATATCCTCTATGACCTTCGTACTTTCTCATTGCCTGCCTCATGGAATTGCACAAAATCTTTTGTACAAGTCCATGCCTGCCTTATTCATTCCTGGCTACATTTCCATTGCCTGTGCCCATGGCCTTGTACAATGCATTACCTCTCCCAACCGACCCATTGCCTAATGCCATTATGGCCTCCGTATTCCATTGCTTCATTCCCATATTGCTTGTCTCTCCAATGGCATACATCCTCCCTTGCTTATGCTTTCACTATATCATTGCCTTCTCTCCTGTAAATCCTTTATCATTGCCCCCTCTCCTATTACCTGTTACCCTTATTGCCTACATATTATGATTCTCTTATTTCATCTCTCTTTGTATACCTTCCATTATACTGCCTCCCCCATTGCATGTATCCTCTATTGACTGACTCTTCCACCAGCCCCCAGGTTCACAAGCCTCTTTTCCTTGTAATTTCCTTTGTTTTAACATAAGTCCCTGCCTCTGCCCTATTACTGCATAAAGGCAGGGTCATTGTCTCTCTTCCCCATTCCCTATATCCCCTTTAATACATTAGCTGTCTCTGACACCCCCGACCCACCTTTAGTACAGCACTTCGATTCTATTGCTCACCCCCATTGAAACCCTCTCTAATTGCATATACATCTTTTCCTGATTGTGTAAGAATCGAATAACAAGTTTGGAAGAACATCCTTATTGCATGTATATAAGATACACACTAATGTATTGCAGGAATTGGAGTCCAGTAGACTTTGTTTCTTGTTCCTCCCCCGGACCCCAGTCACTTGCCTTCCCAAAGTTGCTGTTGTGTGGGTATGTATTCTGAATTACAATATTTAGAATACCATAAGTATCATTTTTATCAATTATTAAGAATTAAGTTGAAATTGTATATGCAACCACATTTTAAGTAATCTTATTGTCAAAGTAATAAACTAAATTTGGCTTTTTTTTACAGAGATCATTATTTACTATTTTTCTGCCCTAAAGGCCTGTACATTCTGGACCCTGTGAATGTAGGTCTCCTCAACTGGACTGATCAAGTCACAGGTAATTGTTCTTTTGGAAGACGATTCTGTAATATTTCTACCAAAGAGCTCATGGTTACATTGAAGAGGATGTATTTGTGCTACAGTTCCTTTCAAAATGCTTTTTATAGCCAGTGCTTAAATAACCTTTTACATGATGTCAACTCATTATGGCCTATCCAGTTCTATAAATAGTTTATATCATTTCTATATATCCATTAATATGTACATTGGTTAACAGGACCTGGTTATGATTGTACTCTGTGTAAACAAGAGTTTTTAATACTGTAGATGCTGTGGATGTCTGTTGCTACAAGAGTGAAGTGTATGTGTTACGACAGAGCGGTGATATACACAAAATGGAGCTACTGTCTGTGCGTGAACTCTGGACATGTCTCGTCTCTCGACAGCAGTGGGACTTAGCCGCCTCGCTGGTCATCAACTTCCCGAGTCTTACAGAGTGTCAGGACAGTGCATATAGCATTGCACTACCACTGCTGAAGGAACTTTCAAATAAGGTATTAAAATTGTATACCTGCATCGGCATAAACAGGATAATTTCAAAGACCTCAGATGTTCATTCATTACTCATATAAAAGTTGTATGGATTGTCTTATTGTAACAACTTTGCTGTACCTCCTTGCCACACTGTTATAAATACATTTACATCTCCAGTTGACTTAACCCTACAGGTTACTGAATCTGATACAAGGACCTCACTTATCAGCATCATCAAGGGGTTGGAGACTGAGGGAGCAATGACAACCCTAGATACAAAAGAACCAGGTTATGACAGATTAGACAGTGGCATATATAAGATGCGAACACAAGATATAGAGACAAAACTGCTTCACAGTTCTAAGAATGAAGCTTGTTTGGAGAATGCTGAGAAGACTTCAATAAAGAACTCCTCTCTCTCCTCTCCAAAAATGGGTAAGTTAATATGATCTTATAGGAAGTGTTATGCACCTTCATCTTATACTTATATAATTATGGGCCAATTGTATCAACAATGGATGTTGTAATGTTGAAGCCTCAATATTGCGGAACATTATCGTAAGTGTTTTATGGTTGATTGCACCTCAAAATCGCATATAAATCCCTTGAAAGTTCTTACAAGTCATATACAACCTGTGGTGTATGTGGGAAGAAATTCAGTGATGAAAAGAGTAGAGACTGAGGCAAGTAACTTCTTCTGCCGGCTGGGCACAACTGACCTAGTTTGCCGCGCTTTTATTGCTACTTCCGGTATGAGTGAGTCTAAGGTATCACAACAGTATTTTTGATATGTATATTACCTCCCTCCGCCTTTAGTTTTGTACTCATAAGTCCAGTCTGGTAGGTGGCTTTATTACTCTAGTAGACTTTCTAATACCAACTGGTGCAGGGCTACTTGGTGTAGGAGGCGTAGCACTAGGTAGAGGAGGCACATGGCTGTCTTGTGGAGTCACTGGAGTGGTACTCGGAGGAGTACTGGGCTTCGGCATTGCAGCTGGCACTGGGATTTGAGGTGCAGGTGCAGGTGCAATGTAAGGCGGTATTGGTCGATTCTCCATTGGGACATGAGCTTGAATGTGATCCATGTGACATCTCCACACTCGTCCATCGTCAAGACGTACGATATACGTGACTGGACGAGTCTTTGATTGGAGCACTCCCGGCATCCACTTGGGCATACCAGCAAAATTCATGACCCACACGGCATCGCCAACAAAGAAGTCACGTGGGATGACTGCAGGCTGATGGTACTGCCATGCATATGATTGTCTATCTATAACCTTACTGGATAGAGAAGGATGAAGTACATCCAACAGGAAATGTGGCTTATGTTTCATCAGTAACTGTGCTGGTGCTTGTCCAGTAGTCGTCTGTGGAGTAACACAGTATCTCGAAAGGTAGGGTATTACCTTAGTTTCCAGATCCTCACCTGGCGTTTTCTTGATACCTTCCTTAAGTGTCTGTACGCCTCGCTCAGCTAAACCATTACAAGCTGGGTGGTATTGAGCTGTACAGATATGCTTAATAGCATTTTTCTTACAGAACTCTTGAAACTCTGAACTTGTAAAACAACTTCCGTTGTCACTCACAAGTACCACTGGAGTTCCATGAAGAAAGAATGTTCATCTCAACTTCCTTATAGTAGCTTTGGAAGTAGATGTGTTCATGACATGAGCGTCAATGTACTTCGAATGAGCATCCACAATCACTAGAATCATTTGTCCATCAATTGGGCCAGCATAGTCTATATGGATCCGATGCCAAGTTTACCTGGCCACTCCCAAGGGCGGAGCTAAGCATGCGGTGGAGACTTGGATTGGACTTGACACTGCTGACATGATTTCACTTTAAGCTCGATATCAGCATCGATTCCTGGCCACCATACATAACTGCGTGCGAGTGATTTCATCCTAACGATTCCTGGATGACACTCATGGAGTTGTTCCAGAACACAGTCCCGAGCTTGTGGTGGTATTATCATGCGCAAACCCCACATCAAGCAACCCTGTTCTGCACACAGTTCTTCCCTCTTGCGGAAGTATGGTACCAGTTCCTCGGACACACTATAAGGCCTTCAAAACAAAGTTTTGTATGGAAGCCATGATTGGGTCTCGAGTGGTCCAAGAAGCAATTTGAGTACATGTCAAAACCTCAGAACACTGTTTCAGAAGGCACAGGCACGGTGAAGGATGGTGTGGTTAAAGGTAACCGGCTTAGTCCATCAGCATTGCTGTTCTCCTTGCCTGGCTTGTAACTTCACAAGGTAATTTGACATTGTTAGAGACCAACGCTGTAATTGATTGATTGATTGATTGATTCTTTTATTTATACTGTTGATGTACATAGGCCGGAGACCTGTCTTACAGCATCACAGTGTGCATGTGGCACAATTATGAGTTTGGTATCATCCCTAATTTCCATATATGTTACTTATTTTTGCTTTAGGAGCCTAGTGATCATGTAGGGAAGGGTTTGATGAGTGATGATAGTGTGTTATTAGTGTTTTAGCTACCGCCAAGGGGTTAATTTGATGCCCCACTAGCGATACTTAGTTAGTATTTCATGTGTATAACAATAAGAATAATAATGAGGTTTTTCAAGCATCTTGGCCCGTCCGGTGTTAGTGGACACATTTGGTTAGTATGGGATGGTGTTGGTATCCCGGGTATGGTCATGGGATTTGGGGTGGGGGTGTCACACACAAGTGTCTATACATGTGTGGGGGGGGGGGAGAGAGAGAGAGGGGGGAGAGAGGGGGAAGGAGCAAGTGATTGCCTACTCATAGGCATCTCGCAGGTTCACCATTTCCTCCTGATTCCACCTGGAAAACTCAGATATGGTTTTATATTTCCTAACACTGATGTCAAGTTTGTTCCAGCAGTCCGCTACTCTATATTCCAAACTTTTCTTATAGGCGGGATTATGAGATCTACGTTGGATGAGCAGTCCTTCATCATGTTGTCTCGTACGTATTGGTCTTGTGTCAATGCATGTTTCAACAAGGGATTTTGAAAAAGATTCTGTCCTGAGGTGCATCAGTCGTCTGTCTTTTAGTTTATTATATTTGGCTTTCCTGTGTATTTGCGCTGTACTGGTCAGTCTCTTTTTCATGAAGGCTGTCTTCAGTGCCCCATTCACAATTGTCTGCAGTTTGTCAAGTTTTGTTTTAGGAGCAACACCATAGATCAAGTCAGCATACTCTATAGCTGGCACTATTTTTGTTTTTACAATCTTTAAACTTGCCTTTGTGTCCAGCGAGTATCTGATTCGGCCCAGTAGGTACGATTTGTGTCCTGCTGATCGCTCTACTGTGCTGACATGGGCACTGAACTTCATATGTGTGTCCAGGGTTACCCCTAGGTATCTGTAGGTGGGGGCTGTTTCTACTTTTTCTCCTTGTAGTACTAGTTTTGGACGGGTGGTCCTTCTATTCAGTGCCTTGGTAGTAAACGTGAGATGCCTTGTTTTCTTAGCATTTAATGAAAGTTTGTTTTGGTTGCACCAATCTTCTATGCCTTTAAGGTCCTCATTGATGTGTCTCGAGATATCTTGGTTGGGTAGGTGTCCAGTATACAGCACGGTGTTGTCCGCATAGTGTCTGCATTCCATGTGTTTTAGGCTTTTGTTCATGTCGTTTATATAAATCACAAACAGGAGGGGACCCATAACAGACCCCTGCGGCACTCCGCAGGTGATTGGGTGTATGGAAGATGTGATGTTGTTTACTTTGGTTTTTCGTGTTCTATTGGTTAAGTAATTTGTTATTAAACTGATTGTGTTTGGGCCAAAACCTATTACTTTTAGTTTTTTAAATAATATATTGTGGTTTAAGGTATCGAAAGCTTTTCTAAAGTCTAAAAAGATGGCAGAGGTGCATTTTTGATTATTGTAGTTATTGTAGATACTATTGGTAAATTTGGTCAGGCTGTCCATAGTGGACCTCTTGGGTCTAAATCCGTCTTGTTGGTCAGTGAGTATGTCTTCTGTGTTTAAGTAATGCAAAATTTGTTGATGTATAATTTTTTCTGCTAATTTAGCTGGTAGTGGTAGTATAGAGATAGGTCTAAGGTTATTGACATCTGTTGGGTCCCCTCCCTTTGGTATGGGAGTGACTGTGGCTGCCTTCCATGCATCTGGGAATTTATTGGTCCTAATAATGAGGTTTATTACATGCCTAAAGTGCTCTGGGAGTGTTGTCATGGCATCCTTTAGAACTACGGTGGCAATTTTGTCAACCCCTGAGGATTTGTTAATTTTGATTTTCTTTATTAACTTTTCTACTTCAGGTAGTGTACAATCCCTAAGACTAAAGTTGTTATCATTATATTGGCCCTTCCATTCCCAGGTCTGATTAAGATTTGTAGCTAATTTGTCTCCTATTTCCGCAAAATACTTGTTGATAAAGTTAGGCACTTCTTCTGGTAATATGTCTTCGTTGGTATCTTGATTAACCAAGTTAATATGTGTACTTCCTACCCTAGGATTAACAATCCTTTTTATAGTTTTCCAATATTCCTTTGGGTCTGTATCTGTTTCAGTCAGCAGGTTTCTATGGTAATTTCTGTCAGCTTGCCTGTTTTCACTCTTAGACAGGTTGCGCAGGTAGTGTGCAATGTGTAGGTCATCTTGGTTTTTGGTTCTGTTGTACTTGGCCATTGCCTCATCCTTATCTTTCATGAGGGTAATGTGGTCTGCAGTTAACCAGGGTTTTTTGTGTTGCTTGAATTTGAATTCCTTAATGGGGCAGGTGAAATCTAGTAAGAAGTTTATCTTTTCAACAAAGATTCCCCATGCTTTTCCTGCATCCTGACTCTCCCAGAAACCATTCCAGTCAATGTTTTTTAAACCAGTTGTGAAATTGTCCTTTATATACTCTTTGTAACTTCTCCCCTTAATTGTTAATGGTTGTCTCGGGACAGTGGTGTGTGCCCTAGTTACATAAATAGCGTAGTGGTCTGTGACATTCATATAAACTACACCCGACTCTCTAATCTGATCACTGTTGGTCAAAATCAAATCAATGGTAGAAGGCTCCCCATCAGGATTCGGGTGTGTGTGTTCCTTGATCAGTTGGATCAATCCTTTTGTTTGCGCAAACCTCTTCAGTTTCCTGCTGTTTGTGTTGTTGTAGGACATGTCTATGTTAAAGTCACCAAGCATGTATATCTCCCTGGCATGTGGATCGTTCAGTTTTGTCACAGTATTTGTCAAGTGTTCTATAAAACAGTCAACGTTTAAAATATCTGGTGGTCTATATACATTGACAATTGTTATCCTTTTGTTCATACCCTTCTTAATTTCTAAGCATTGAATTTCAATGTCTGGGTTACTAAGATTAAGATGTTTTACGTCCTTGTCTGAGTATGTTATGTCGTCAGCTGTGTAAATAAGTAGGCCACCGCCTCCCTTTATGTCAGTTGTCCGTAAGTTCCTGTCCCATCTTGAGATGTTGTAATTTGCCATACCCATCTTGGAGCTAGGCATTCCTTCTTTCATCCATGATTCAGTTACCAGAAAGCAGTCAATATTAGAGTTTTCAATATACGGTCGTACATTTTCCAAATTATAGCAGAGACTTCTACAATTCATGCTCACCAAATGCAGACCCCCCCGCCCTTTAAAATCGAAGCGACGGACTCTTGTACAATTCCTCACACTAAGCTCCATGTGGATCAGTTTCCTTCTATCCCTCAGTCCCCGTACTCTCCCCCTCCCCAGACGCACACTAGAAGCTAATAAGTTTCGTGCTTCATATTTTTTAAAATTTTCTAGCCTGGATTTTAGCATCCTGCGCTATCCAAGCTTTACTTTTGAGTGGAGATATGAAGACCCTCCGGCCAGTGGATATTGTACTTTTTGCTAAACAAAAAAATAAGTTCATTTGGTAAAGTTTCATAGATTAAGTATTCAATTACGACGGTATATCCTGTCAACAACATGTCAATTATAATTAAATTAAATTAAATTTCTCGTCTTACCGGTTCTTGGAGTGCAATATTAGGTGTATGAGTTGATGATGGGAATTGTTAGTAGTCGTGAAGTGTCACTTCAGATCAGCACGGATCCAAGGTCACGCTTGTGACTTGTAGGCCAGACTGGGTGTGGGTTGTCAGGTCCGTCACCAGGCTGTAACTTAAGTTTTAGGTTAAATATTAGTGCTGATCGCTGTACAGGTAATAGAGGTATACATGGTAGTATAAGTAATAACAACATGGGCAGATAAACTACTTTCAGAATTTACTGAGGTTCATTGGTTTAAATGTGAACGTCCTGTATATGGCATGTAGCCCCAAGTCCAGAGTCTGTAGCGTGATCATACTAAATATATGTTTAAAGCAGTGTGTAAACAATGGATCCTTAATACAAATGATGTTATTTTCCATCAGCTGCTGCCTTAGCATGTTTAAACACGCAGTTGGGTATAGTTCAGTCCAGTTTAGGTTTTCAGGCCTGTGGATACCTGGGTTGATTTTAGTTACCAAAGTTACCAAAAAATTACATACCGGTAACTTCACTTCTAGATATTCGCATTTTTATACAAACTTTACGGTTGCTGCTCTATGGTGCATGTGGGGTGCTAGGGCTGTGCCGGTATGGATGTAGCATTACGACGTTACCACGCCCGTAAGTTAGTACCGCCATACGGGTTTCTATAAGTGAAGATTGGATGGTTAATTACATAAATCAAATTTTTTTTTTTTATTACAGATCAATTCAAAATGTATACTTAACAATGCATATAGGTGTTTTTAAGCCAAAAAGAGACGGGGGTTTGAATTTCAATAGTTTCCATTGTTACGGTATAAATAAATAATAAGACTAAATGCCACCGCTACTAGTCTTGTATGTAAATAAAGTGGGTGTTTTAATTTTTTACTAATAGTAAGTTACCACTTCCCTATTGTTCCACATGCATTGTGATAATAGTTTTTAATTAGTTTTGATTTTGTTTTAAAATTGCAATTTTGCCAATTACATATCTAGAGTGTTCCTAAAGTGTATTCTATGGTTTTAAGGAGGGGGTGGGGGGGTGCTTTCTGTCTACGTTACCACTGCAGGTTTGTGAAATAGTTCATCATCGCCACCAGCGTCATCATCGTCCTCATCATCATCTTCAAAGATGTCATTGGAGATGCCGTTTGCCTCATTAAGTCGTCTTCTGTTTGTGACCACAGATTTGACAAAGATCTTGGACCAAACTTTTAATGTCTTGTCGTCTGGGTGCAAGCCATCGGGATTCAGCTTCTTGTACTTGTGTGTTCTCTTTCTTTTCTTCAGGTGGTGAATGGTATTTTGTAACCATGGTCCCACTGTAGCGTGCTCATCATTTATATTACAGATCACCTTGTTGATTTCAACCACACCAGAGTCAATGACCTTTTGCTCAGCCTCATATGCCTTGACAGTTTTGTTTTTCATGTCTAGGGATATGCCTATCAGATGGGACAAAGTGACTCTTTGGTTGTATGCAGCTACAAATGTCATCAGTTTTTCATACCTGGTTGTCAACACTTCAACCAAATTACCGTGTTCAGAAAAGATTGGCGTTACCTTGTGGGTGTCCTTATTTAATTTAGTCAGGTCATTCACTCCTACGAATAGTATGAGTAAATCATACATTTTTCCTGTTTCCTGTCTAGGCATGAGTACTTCTGTGACTTTGCTTTCAATTGTTTTGATTTTTGCACCCGGCATGAATTCCACTTTAATACTGATTTTATCGTCAATTCTACGTCTTTTAATTTCGTCGTCCACATATGTTTGTAGATATCTACCTCTACTGTCAGTCACCATAGCAACCTCAAACATGTTTAAATACAGTGTTCAGGGGGAGGGTGGGGGACGGTCCGTGTGTATTCAGGTGTCAGTCAGCCAGTGGTCACTGTCACTGTGGGGCGGTGTTTAGCGTGTCTCTCACCTTTTCAAGTGACAGCCCGCACAGGTTTTTGTTTTTCGGTTTGCAGTTTAACTCACCGTCTTTAATGACGTAGCCCGTACCAAATTCCGGATCTTTAGTTGCCTCGTACAATGGTAGCTGTGTTTGCAGAAGTTTGTCACGCAATTCGGCACGTTGCGAGAATTTCTCGAGCTGCATTTGGTAGAGTTTTTCGCCTCTCTCCGTCTTCCATGTGTCCGTGTATTTGAAATCCCTCGTGATTCTCTTGACCTCATATGGACATGTTGTGCGTAGAGCGCGCTTTGCTGCTTGGGGAGCATTACAGGCTGTGGCTGCCGCGTAAACAAATGCCTGTTCGACGCTTAAGAATTCTCTCCCTTCAAATTTAAAGGTAGCCGGGTACATATTACTCAGATAGCTATATTTTGACTGAAATACGATACCTGTGGGGAAAGTAAGTGTTTTTGCATCCTCCAAGCGTAATCCGACAGGTAGGAGTTCCAGATTGGCGTGCGTGTAGGTGTAGCCGTCTATGGTTAACTTTCGTCCTTTCAGTTCCACGTTACTCCCAGTATTACGCGCGTGTGAAGCCACAATTCTGATTTCTCTCATCTGTTCTTGTTCGCGGGGTGTCATGTCATCTCCAATGCTCACTCCTTTCCACTGGTTGCCAGCTCCCATCTTTTTGATATTGCTGTAGATCTTCCCTTTGTCACTGTCACTCTTCAATTTGACCATGATCGGGCGTGCGGGGGCTTTCCAGTTGGGGTTGTTCTGGGGGGGCGGGCGTGTATTCGGCTTCCCAAGTCGGTACACTGCATTAGTATCATTCCCAGCTGTTAGTCCACTACCAATACTGGCCATGATCATGTCAAATGCCGTAGCTGGATTTTGATAGTCCAGTTCACTCAAACCCCTCATAATAAGGTTGTTTTTCCTTCTTTGCCCGTCCAGCGATTCATTTTTCTCTTGAAGTTCTTCAATGAGAATTGCATCACTCGCAACTTTGGCGCGGAGTTGACCTATTTGTTCCTCAAGCGTGACGATGTGCGTGTGTTGGCGTTTTGTTATCCGGCAGAGTTTCTCAATTTGTTTTCCGTTCCTGTTAACTACAGTGGTTAGGAGATTTAATTTCTGCAAAAAGGAGATTTCTAAATCATGTACTGTCTCTGCGGGTTCTGTATGAAGCAGTTCTGTAGCTGTCACATCTCCCTGGCTGTCCCCTCCGTCACTGTTGCTGTCATCGGCTGTCACTTCGCCCTGGCCCTCAGTATCACTGTCACTGCATTCACTGTCACTGCCTGAGTCACTTGACACCCGTTCCTCAATATGGCTGTCTTTGCTGTCAGTAACATGTGGTTTTTTGCCAGCTTTCATTTGGGTTATGCCTTTTGCGATGAATGAGCCTATTTTTAGGCCTACATTTTGTAGGGGACTCTTATTGGGAGAGCTTGTACCGGGGGCAGGATTTTGAGTGTGGGCCGGAGTTCGCTCGTGGTCAGGGGAGGTGACAGTCCCTTGGGATCCGCCATTATCGCTCACCTTGTTCCTTGCCGATTTTCGGGACGCTGCTTTTTTCCTTTTCCCAGGGCTTGTTGTCGGCCGGTCTTCTTCAGTGTTGTCTGCCGGCATGATGTTGGTGGATACGTCTTAATGTTAGTCCAGTTTTCTATGAAAAAACCTTTAGATAGTCCAAATACGGTTCCAGTGGCCGGAGCTGTGGTCAAACACGTCTAGCCACTCGTATGACCCATATGTATATCGGGCATAAGCGGGCAGTGGACATAGGACTGATGAGTTTGTCCTCTTGCAGCGGGCCCAACAGCGGCTTATGGTCTGTTTCCACGGTGAATTCGCGACCATACACATACTTATGAAACTTGGTCACACTGAAGATTACGGCTAGCCCTTCGCGCTCGATTTGTGCATAGTTCTTCTCAGGGGGAGCTAACGATCTGGATACAAATGCGATTGGTCGGTGGGAGCCATCCGGCATCCAATGAGAGAGTACCGCACCCAGGCCGTATGATGACGCATCACAGCCAAGAAGCAACAGTAGAGCCGGGTTGTAGGGAACTGACACTTGCGAAGATTGCAAAAGTTCCTTTGATTTAGCAAACGCTTGTTCTGGCCCCCACTTCCACGGAACATACATCTGTAGGAGCTGATTCAGTGGCCCGAGTGTCGAGCTGAGGTTCCTTAGGAACTTGTGATAGTAATTTACCATTCCCGGGAAATTTCGGAGTTCACTCACATTGGTAGGAGGTGATGCATTCTGAAGAGCTGCTACTTTCTCGGTAGTCGGGTGAATTCCTTCGGCATCCAGCTTGTCACCTAGATAGACACAGGAATCATGGAGAAACACACACTTCTCACCTCTCAGACGTAGTCCTGCCTGCTGCAGCCGACCCAGTAATGTCGTCAAGTTTTGATGTGCCTCCTCCTTTGTGTGCCCCGACACCAAGATATCGTCCAGATACACTGCTACCATGGGTATACCATGAAGTACCTGCTCCAGAACTCTCTGGAAAACACCTGGTGCAGAAGATACCCCAAAACACAAGCGTGTGTACTGGTATAAACCTTTGGTAGTGTTAATTGTTGTGAGTTCAAGGGAATCCTCACTGAGAACTACCTGAGTATATGCATGACTGAGGTCCAACTTGGAAAAACAAACACCCCCAGCCTACTTTTGGTACAAATCATCAACATTTGGAATTGGATATTTGTCCACCTTTGCTGCTCTGTTGACAGTCAGTTTGTAATCACCACAAATGCGAATGTCACCATTTGGTTTCATTACAGGAACGATTGGAGCAGCCCAATCTGCAAATTCAACTTTTACTATGACCCTGTCACGTTTGAGGCGATCAAGTTCAGCCTCGACCTTCTCTCTGAAAGACCAAGAGTGTTTGCGCCTTGAACTGACGTGGTTGCGCATCAGTGTCTATAAACAGTTTCGCTTTGTAACCTTTCAACTTACCAAGGTCGGGTTTGAATAGGTCTGGAAACAGTTTCTTGTAGTCCACATCTGAAAGAGAATGAACCACGGACCAATCAAGATGCAACTCGTTGATCCAGTCTCTTCCGAGAAGACATGGTCCTTGACCCTCGACAACTAATGCATCAAGTTGCAATGACTGACCTGCATGCTGCACATTCAATGTTACATGACCAAGTGGCAATAGACTTGCACTTGAAAACATCTTAAGTACAGGTAAATTGGTTTTACTTAACACCAAACCAGGATTACACTTCTTGACATTGTCATACTGAACCTTGTTCAAGATTGTTACACCAGAACCAGTATCAATCTCCATGTAAATCTACACATACAATGTAGGGTTTGACCCTTTTACTAGGCATGGCATTAGTATGAAACAAATTATACTGATACTCAAAAGTATCGTCGCTCAGCGGTGCGGCGGTAGCACCTTTGTCAGTCTCAACAAAGTTTGTTGATTGTCTACAAACTTTCCCAAAATGATTGTATCGGGAACACTTTTGACAAACTTTCCCCCACGCAAGACAGTCACGTGCTCGCTTTTTATGAGATGCGCCGCCGCAACCAGAACACGTGCCCATCTGGTCGGAAGGCTGCAGATGTTGTTGCTGTTGACGCTGTTGCTGTTGCTGTCTGCATGGCGGTGAAGACTGCCTCTTCTTACCACGACCCCAGGAGTTGGAATTTGACGTCACCTTGTGCACCTTTGACTCCACAGGAGCGGTGGGCATAGACTGCGACATCACCTTGCTTTGTCGTCCCATAGACTCCTGAGTGCGTGCAAATTTTAGAAGAGCCGCCAAAGTGCCATCTGGCTCATCGAGTCCCTTCTCTTGCACTTTAGGCCATGGACTGAATAATCTGAGATTTTATCTCACCGGTCCTCATTATAGAACTCGCAGTACTTAGCGAGACTCTTCAGCCGAACATGGAACTGATCAATCATCTCGTCATCTCTCTGATAAGCCTGCCTAAACTCATCTATCTGATACTCTTTGACGCATTTAGGTGCAAAGTAATCAGTCAATTTAGTAGTTGCCTCATCAAAAGCAACATCCATTGCATCATCACCTAAGAGCAACATCAATGATGCAGTCTTTTTAGCCTCATTAGAGATGCCTTTGTATACAAGGAAGTGTGGGAATTTTCTAAGCCATCTCTCCCACCTCTTAGCTGCTGACTCCACTGGTTCCAACTGGAAAGGGTGCATAATGAAGTCCCCCATTTTTGAGGCAAGATGTAGGCCTACAACAGGATGAATAGGCCTAGGCCACCTAAACAGCAAATGTTCCACAATGTAGATGTGAATGTTCAGGCTGTTAAGACACAGCTGGTGCAGACCAAAAGAGCCTAGATCCACTGGTGAAATGAGTGTGTGACCATGCAGAAAGTGCCAACACAGGGACTGAGGCTGACTGACTGCACAACTGACCCAAATCACTGCCCTGAATTTTCCACCCAAGTTCACCAAAGATCACAATCAAAGTTCTCAAAATGGAACAGACTCACAGTTTCCAAAAGATTCCAGGCATGATTGTCCACAGGGTAAGGTCCTTCGTCGCCAAATTATGTGGTGTATGTGGGAAGAAATTCAGTGATGAAAAGAGTAGAGACTGAGGCAAGTCTAACTTCTTCTGCAGGCTGGGCACAACTGACCTAGTTTGCCGCGCTTTTATTGCTACTTCTGGTATGAGCGAGTCTAAGGTATCACAACAGTATTTTCAATATGTATATTACACAACCTATTATCAATGCCCAAACCAAATATGAAAAGGACAGGGTTATTTCCTAATGACATTTGCTAAAGATGTGTATTTACTCTTCAACAGACCAACTCGTATGTTTCGGATATGTCTACCCTGTAATATATCAAAATAACAGAGTTGGTTGTTATTTCTATTTTCAAAAACAGTTATCAAGAGGACTATGCAGGCAGGTTACAAGAATAGTGTCCTCATTCCTTTTACAGGTGGATATCCCAGATGTGTCTCACCTATGCTCAAAGTAAATGTCCAGTAATATTTAATAACATGGATTGTACTCTAATGCTTCAGGAGATCTTGCTAACGGCCATGATGTGTCGCGAGTCATTGGAGATGACCAAGGAGAAGAAGCCCAAATAGCTTATGGCCCGTCATGTGGACAGAATACAGTTACTGCCATTGTATCAGAGGAAAATGATGAGGCAGCTAGTAATTCCTTCATGCATGGTAACCTTTGAAACAATGTATAAATACTATTCCGATTAAGTTGTGAGATAAGCAGGATTAATTACCAATTCCCAGTACTAGCAATTTAAATGCAAGGCTTCGGTTTACATACAAAATATAAAATTTCATGTCATAACAAAATTGATTTTTAAATGTTTTCCATTCTGTTACTCCAGACCCAGCTCCGATATATCCGGCAAGTTGTGAAACTAGGAAGGTCAAAGGCCGGAAGATCAAACCTGCTAGTGTGGGGCTGAGCCCCAGCAGAAAGAAAGCAGGGGATAAAGGTGAATTCAGTTATAGGCTACATGGGGGAAACTAAACCTTTACAAAGGACCCAGTACTACCAAAGTACTATCAGCATTGGCCATTTCCCTTAGTTAGTATCTCTCTTTGATAAGATAATTTTATATGTTATAATTAAAATTGATCTAATAGTGATTAATAGGCTATTGTAGATTCCCAGTAAATTGAATGTTTTTTCCCAGCAAGCACCTGTGTAGGTATCTGCTTGCCTTCTAATATGCTGCTTCTAATATAGTGAATATTACTCTTGCAGATAAGAAGTCAAAGAAGTCAAAATCACTTGCTCATGTCAAAACGACCAATTCAGGTAAATATAACATGATAATCATCAACTGGGTGTAATATAACTCCAGGCTTATTCAACCTAAGTCAGCTATATCAAAGGAATTTCAAATTAAATCATCATTCAATATGATATTGCTTTGGAGGTCATCATATCTTGTATTGAGAATGGAAAAGTATCAGGACACTGAATTTCTAGATATAATATCTGAATGCCTTTTAACTTGATCTTTCCAGCTCAACATACTGAGGTTCTCAATGAATGTACAGTGGACAAATGTACAGTAAATGAAGAGGAACATTCTCCAGCTATCGCAGAAGAACCCTCTTTAGAAACCGTTCCAGAGCATGACTGTACAAGCGGTGGTGGCAACCCAGTCATACATGAAGAGCTTATTGATGGGTTGGAAGCCAAACTGCACCTGGCAAATGTAGGTGAACCAGAAACACCAGCACAATGTGAAGATCTGTCAAATAAGGACACACCAGGACACATCAACCACATAGACGCGTCAAGTACAACAGCACCAGATACAAGTGGGGATGCTGATGACAAAACAATGCCATCAACAAAAGTCAACTTATATAGTGTTAGAGAAAGGTTAGTTTCCCATTGAATTTCATAACTGACTTTATCACTTAAAACGACCCACTATTTAAACAATGAATTACAAAATGTACTATCCAAATGACTATCACTGTTCATAAAATGTCATTATGTAAAAGAATATGCATGAAATCATATACATCCACTCTGTAACCTGGCCGCAAAAAACTTGGACCAGAAAACCATATCAATAAAGGAAATGAGGTTCATTAAAAGAAATCTTTTTTTATCCCACAGGATTTCTTCCAAAGTGAAAAGCACCACACTGTCCATGATCCAGAACATAAAGGACAGGAAGGTTCTACTGACGCGAATGGTTTCCTCACCAGAGAACAAGGACGTGAGTACTAGATTTAATCTCACTGTGCAGATTCCTCTCTGTTTGATTAAACTTTGATATAATTGTATTAACCTGATTGTTAATGGTTTATGATAACATCCTCAATAATATAACTGTTATTGGTTAACTGCTTGTACACCAGCATGTATACTTCCTTCTTGACTTCATCCATGATGCTGTCTGCTTTTGTAACATTACTACCAGTAGTTCTGTCCTTTCCTCATTACTTCTATTACCTTCCTGTAGTGGTCATTTTAAAATTGTGCCCAGTCCTCCGATCTGTGCTATTTTATGCTACATCATGCATGACGTCTCAAGATGTAACACACACACACAAACTAGGTGTTAACTTCATTTAGAATATCCTTCCTCCATCTATCGGGAGCACTATCACCTGCTGGCTAGTATAGAACACATCGCACATACTACTTTCAGCCTGGTTGCTTATTAGCCAACATGCATGTTGAGGATCCGGTCTCTGAGCTGTCATATCCCCAAGAACTCTGCTCTGAACCATCACAGGTACCTACATACTAGCATGCCAGTTCACTTACTGTGTAAGAACACAATAGTGCACAATACCTTTCTACATTCCTAGGCAAGACCAAAAAAAGAAGTGGTTAATAACTTCTTTTTTTTTTTTTTAATGGATTTAACTTGCCTCCTTTTTAAAAAAAAAAAGATATTTTTTTAACCTTATTTTTTCTCTTGATTCCCACAGTTCAACCAATCAAATATTTTTTGCTGTGCGTTCACATAGAACTTTGTCAAAACTTATCAAGGCTTGGTGGAAAAAAAAGTCGCTCGCTTTACTTTACCACCACAAAAATAAATTCTTAAATTGAAATAAAAAATTTACTCGCTCGCACCATTTTTTCAAAAGTGAAATACATTGACCAACTTTTATTTTGGTGTGGCCCTAGGAAAACCATTCTATTTTACATTCTTCTTAATCCATTAATAATGAAAGTCCATATGTTTCTCTTCCACATAGTAATCCAAACTATACCTGAAATACTAATTCACACCTTTTCACAATTATGAAAAACAAACTTGTGCTTCACTTCTTCTTTCATCACTTATGCCTCTGCTTACACAGCTATCGCACCAGTTCTTATTACCAATGCTTAACTTTATTTGTTTCTATTGAGTTACATGTATAGGTATTTGAAATACAAACTATTTTAAACCAATTTTTAGTACAGATAGTAAAGATTTATTTATCTACCAAAAATGAAAAGTTTTTTTGTTTTTTTTTGTTTGTTTTTGAAACCACTCAGATATTGCAGTTGGGGTCATACTTATGGGATATTTGATATATGAGCTACTTGCCAGGGAAACATGGCGATAATTATCCTTACTCTTAATTAGTAACTCACTATGACCTGGACCAGGCAGTTATCACTGAAGTTTTCATGATGTAATATAATGGTTAATTTGCTGTGAAGTAAATCAGATTTTGAACTTCTTCCTAGCTAGAGTATAATGGTATGAAATGCTCTTTACTCTCTAATAATGTGTGCACTCTTATGTCTTAAGGGTTCAGGAACAGAGACTGGGCTACCCGTAATAGATGTTAAAGACCTGGTTCTGGCAACTGAAAACTGCAGGTAAGGCTAAGACAATTCCTAATCATTGCAAAACATAAAATGAAGCAGAAAATTTGTCAGGAACACCATGTTGGGCTGTATGACGGCTAAAAAATCTGAGAAACTAGAAATAAGTTTGAAATTTCTTTTATTTGATTTTCCCTTAACCTCCTACACGCTTTATAAATGGCTGGATTTAGAAGAAAATCTAATCAAATTGAAAACTGCACAAAATAGTGTATTTGATTCAACAGGAACAAGATGGATGATCCGCATATCCTGTACAGACCGGATGTTGCTAAGGCAGCCTTGACATCATGGGCGGTGATGCTGAATCAAACCTTACACACCTTACTCATTGCCAACCAGGACAGGGAAGAAGCTATGCCAGATGAGAAAACAGAGAAGTTGGATGACAAGACAACAAAGACTAATCAAAAACTTGAATACTCCATACAAGAGAAATCATGTAAAGATAAGAAACTGGTGGCTGACACTTCTTCTGATCTACTTGAAGATGATAGCAAGAACATTTGTAGTAAGACTGCTAGCCATGTAGGGCATGAATCTGGACCACGCAATGATGTATCAATAGAAGGGGTTTCTCTAGGACATTTTGACAGTAATAGTGATGCAGGCACCGTCCAACCACTCTGTCCCGATTATGAAGCCTCATTAAGTGTTGATGAACATACATATAGCCCAGCAAACACAAGCTCTGAAGTATTTCATGATGTGAGACAGTTTGAAAAGCTCATGTTCACTCAGGATCCATTTAATCTACCAGCAGATTGTCACCAAGCAGCATCTGAACTTGCTCAACTGTGCCTGTCTTTCAGCTGCTATGGGGGCACATCAGAATCCATATCCCCAAATAGGGAGCTACCAGAATGTGATATTCAAAACGCAGAAAATGATCTCAACTGCAATGATATTGATTCCACAACGAGGAAAGCCAATCAGACATATTTAGTATCTGAACGTGCTGGTGAGGATCAGTGTACAGATGATGAAGGAAGAGATGAACTTAGTATTTTTCTTCGCTACCATTTTAACCTCTTTACAGGGAACTTGGATGAAACTCACAGAGCTGTACTGAGACCATGCAACTACAGGTTTGAGCGATGGAAATCCTTTGTCACATGCCTTTTAGGTAAGGATATAGGTCTACTCATTCTTATTTTAGGTAAATCTGGAAAATAAAGATAGGAAGTTTGTGATTTGTTTCTTTTTGTTCAGGAATAATGCTTGATTTGTAGAATAGTCAGTACAGAGGCATCCTTTAACTTTATATGTTCATTAATTCTACTCACTGCCTTGTATATAAGTAGAATGATTGGCAAATTTTCAGTACAAAAAAGTGTATCATAACTTTCACACAGATCTCACTGAGGAAGATGTGGTAACACGCCAGATCATGGATACAGATGTTGAAGCTGCCATCGCTTTTCTTCGCTCCCAAGTGTCGCAGCGTGGCATCTGGGTGCTGGCCTCCATCCTCAGGTAGGTCTTTATCTTGAGAGAGCTCGACAACCTTATATATGGGATGCGCTCTTGAATCACTCTCAGCACCCTAATAACCTAATAACCTCAGGCTTTCAGAGGCATTTGTGAACTGATCTTGATGATAAGCCAATATGTTGATTAAACTGACTTGTCGTTTCTAGACTCTATGGGATGGTACCACAAAGGACGTTGGCCTTCTGTGCAGAGATCTGGGAACACGTGCCACCAATAGACATCTTCTTTATGACCAAGATGGCATCTAAGGTTGACCCCCACTTTCTGATGTATGCAAAGCGTGTATTGGATAAGGATACCAACTCCAAATGGTGAGGTACATTGAATATCATCATGTACATATCAGCATGAATTGTGTGACATCCTGTGTAAAAGATTCAAGATCTAATGTTAGATAAGCATTCTCACTTCATGATTTGTTGTAATAATATTATTACCTGTGTTCAAGAGAAACACTGAAATACATGAGCACATCAATGCAATATATTAAAAGGATAAACCTGCTAGAAATAATCATGGGTCAGGGATTAAAATGGGTGAGTTTACTTTAATGTGTGAGCTCAAGATGGACTACATCATTATGTGTATTTACATTCATTCCTTCAGGACCCAAGCATTACAAGGAGTGTGTCAAGATGAAGAGGTGCGTCAGGGTTTGGTATACAACCTGTTACAGGCCAGACCAGAAATGGCCATCCCACTCAGCTGCCCATGTGGACTACCATGGTAAGGAAAAAAAGTTTAATGCCTTCCATCGTCCATTGTCATTCTCATTGCCTCCCAACCTTAAGAGCCTCCAAAATCACTTTCCTCCCCTATTGTCTTCCTCTCCCATTCCTCAAGCATCGTCATTGTACATTACCATCCTCTCCCATTGCCTCCGACTTGATTGCCTTCCTCGTGAATTTCCTTCCCTTGCAGTGCCATCATCTGGCCCATCATCTACAAACATGTTTTTCCTGGGGCCATTGCATTCTGCCACCATTGCATTGTCCCCCCTGCATTACCGTTGTTACCATCCTTTATTATTTCCCGATAATCCTGTATTTCCATTATCCATCATCCAGCACTGCATTCTCTCCCCCATTGCTAGCATCATGTATTGCATTCTCCCTGGTTTCGTTCACTCTGAATTGCATTTCATTCCAAATGCCTTCGTACTGCATTGCATTTCTCTGCTATTGCATTCCCCCCTCATTAATTGCATTCCTCCTGGGATGACCTTCCTCCTGCATTACACTGTCTCTTCCTGCATTGCTTTTCTCCTACATTGCTTGCCATCCTTATTGCCTTCTCCATTGTCTTCCATTGCCTTCCTGCTGGATGGCCTCCTATCCTATTGCATACATCACCCATTGCCTGCCATCTGCATTGCATTCCTCCTGCCTTGTCTTCCTCCCCCATTGCCTTACTCCTCCATAGTTTACCTCTTAGTACCATTGCCTTCTGTCCATCTATAGTGACTTGTCCCTGCAATGCTTTGCCTCTCCAATTGCCTGTCTGGCCCTTTGCATTCTTTCTGGATGTCTACTTCACCTCCTTCTGCACTATCAGTATGTTCATTTACCTTCCTCCTGCATTGCTCCCTTCCCTTGTGACTTTTCCCTGCATTGCTCTCCTCATGCATGGCTCTTCTCTTGCATTGCTCTCCTCCTGCACTGCCTTCCTCCTGCATTGCCCTCCTTCCATATTGCCCTCCATCTGCATTGCCTTCCTCCTGCATTGCTTTCATGTCCAACGGCCTATGCCCTGCATTCACTTAGCCCTAAATTGCTTGCCTCCCTCTTTCTCTTAATCTGGCATTGTCATTCTCTTGCATTGCCTTTGTCCTGCATTGCCTGCCTCCTGCATTGCTTTTCTTACTATTGCCTCTCCAATTGACTTCATTCTGCATTGCCTGCCTTTCTGATTTCCTTCGTCCTGCATTGTCCCAGGATTGCCTTCTACTACATTGCATTTCTCCAGAATAGGCCTTTTCTCCAATTCTTTCTGCATGCCTTCTTTTCTCCTATTGCTATTTCCAGTTTCCTATACCCAACAATGCCTTCATCTTACAGTATCCCTAATTACCATGTTGCATTGCTTTCCTCTCCCCCTTCCCCTCATTGCCTTCCTCATGCATTTTCCCTTGCCCAACTCATGTATTGCATCGCGTCTCTGGTATTGTTTTTCTCCCAAATTGCCTTCCTGTCCGTTGCTTACGTTCTGTATTGGCTTAGTACTGCACCCCCCATTCCATTCCTTTTGTATTGCCTGCCTCCTATATTACCTCCCATCTGCATTGCCTTCCCTTGCAATTGCCTTCCTCTTGCATTGCTCTCTTCCCCCATTGATTTCCCTGTTTCCTTTGCCTTGCATTGCCTTCCTCCTCTTATTGTCGTCCTCCTGCACTGCCTGCCTCGCCCATTTTCTACTTCCTGTATAGCATTGCTACTGCATTGCCTTCTTCCTGCATTGTTTTCCTCTTGCAATGTTGCTTCCCTCTCCATGTCCTGTTGCCTGTTTTGCCTACATCACTCATTGCCTTCTTCCTGTATTGCATTCTTCCTCCATTGTCTTCCGCCCCCATTGCCTTCGGCGCTGCATTGCTGTCCTCCTGCATTTCCCCTTTTCTACATTGTTTTGCCTGTCCAATTGCCCGCCTCACCTATTGCTTTCTTCCTGCATTATCTGTCTGGCCAGTTGACCTTCTTCTGCATATGCTTTGCATCGCCTTCCTCCTAAATTGCCTCCTTCCTGTATTATGTACCGCTCTAAGTGAATTCCATCTGCAATACCCTTATGACCAATTTCCCTCCTCCTGAATTGCGTTCCTCTCGCATTGCCTTTTTCTGTGCATTGCATGCATGTCCAATTGCCTACCGCCTGCATTGCAATGGGTTCGTCTTGAATTGCTGGCCTCTCCAATTCCCTTCCTCCAGCATTGCCTTTCTTCCTGCCTTGCATATGTGTCCAATTACCTACCACCTGCATTGGCTTAGTCCCACATTGCTTGCCTCTCTTATTCTCTTTCTCTACAATTACCCTCCTTCATTACCTGACTTTCTAATTGCCATCCTCCTTCATCGCGATGATAATGTGATTCTAGTTCTCTATCGACACTGTCTTTTCCACATTCAGGCCAGGTGCCCACCTTCTTGGCTGGCCATACAAAGACCTGCTACATCTTATCTTAGACCAAGGCTCATGTGGCGTTGTGGAGAGACAGTTGTGTTGGAGGCATGGCTTCTGGACTGGAGTTGTCAAACTTTGCCATCAGGAAATCAACTGTACAGCCTGCAGGGAAGAACACTGCGATGTGCACATGGTGAAACCCTGCAATGTGCGTGGGGATGTGCACAAGGGAAGAAGGGCAGAGAGTTGGGATATCCATATAGAGGGACCACATACAGACATTAACAGAAATCTGCATGTCCCCCTGATGATGGACAAAGACATCAATGCAGAGTCAGATGGACAAAGAGATACACTTATGGATCCCCACGGATCCCCACGGAGGCAAAGAGATACACTACAAACCATAGTCCTCCAACTTGCTGATATCAACCTCCTTCAACAGGATACAGAGTCTGGTAAGATTTGACTACAATTCAATCACTCTCTGGCAAATTATCACTGACAGAATTGCAGCTATTAGCACAGCAGAAAATCCCGTGAAAGTCTTCCCAGTAACACTTACAGCTGGATATGATTTGACAGTAAGCAATTGAGCAAGTCAGCTTGGTTGAGATATCTCTAAGGATTCTTTTGTTTGAAGAAGAAAATTTCTGCCAAAATTATTAAGAAAGGGTGATTTCTGATTAACATTAAGATACATCCATCTACACATGTATAATATATTGTAGAAATCATCCTGTCCAGCCCCATGGGTTGGTTTTATAGGTTTACTGTATTCTGAAAATACAATTGAAGTTTCTATCTTTGCATCACCTAAATATTTTCAGGGTATTTCCCAAGGTCAGTGACAGAATGGGAGGAACTGCTGCGAAAGAGGAGTGCCCAGGGTTATGGAAAGAACAGTGAGGCAGAATGCATTGACAACTCTGTCCTCTGTTTAGGTTGCTCCCGTTCACTAGTTACCGATTCAACAATCATCCTGAAACCCAACACCAGCATCGCAGAGAGACATAATTCAGACAGTTATATCCCTGACATCACATTGAGAAGTACATATGTAGAGGACAATACTGTCTGCAGTTGGAGACCAGATGTGACCTGGGAGGCATTGGCGGCCATGTTGGTGAAGGAGGTTGGCCTGAGCAGAGGGCTGGGGGTGCTGCAGGGGGTGGGGGTACACCAGGGACAACTCTCCATGGCCTTCTTCAGCAGCTGTGTGATGGCAGCTACATTACAAAACCACCAGAGGTGAGTTATCCTGTTTTTTCAGCTTTTCTATGATGTACTATGATCACACAAATTTCATATGTAGTGTCATGGCTGGAAAGTGCACTTTCGGGTTTGGCAGGTCTCAGATTTGAACTGGGACCTGCCAAACTCTGCTTTCACTACCAATGAGCTTCCGAGACTGCCTCAAATTGCCTCACCCTACATACAGGAACACTCTCTATTGGAGGTGCTTGTAGCTACTTGCTATATCCAGATCTAATCATTTATTCAGCGTTCATTTTATAGAAAAGCTCTGTTACCACGTATTGTTATTCTCCTTTTCCTCCTCAGTCGCTTAGTCCACAACATGTTGGAAAGAGTAGATACGTACCTCTGGTCGGTGCGGCCTACTACCATGGCACCTGAGGTATCCATGGCTATCCTGCAGGAGAATTCAGATTCTGGACATACTACTTCAACAGACAAAATGGTCAGTACTACTTTCAGGTTAATGATATGAGAAGACAGGCCATTATTTAAGCCATCATGATGCTCATTAATTTGTAAATGCATTTACATAATGACTGAAGGAATATCATTTGATTTAACTTCATTTGTAAAAAAATATATTTAGGTTTCATCTCAGTCCTTTTCATTTACAGTTTGAAAATCTCCGTAGTGAGCCCATCATCTCCAGTTCACTTGAAGATGCCACCGCTGGATGGGGAGTCGCTGTTGACCTGACAGGGAACTGTGCCGTGTGCACATTACCATTGAAAACCATGGTTTCACCACTTTACACTGGCACCATATTCTTCAAATGCGGTATGGTTATCTTAATTATTTTCAAGTTTTCTAGTTGTATTAAAGGAAATGTTGAGCAATAATTCAGAATAGCATGGTATTAACCCTTTAAGGACGGTATATTGCATTAATGCATCATGCCCTTGGTCGTCATGACTGGGTGTGCGCTAGGACTTGTATTCAATTAGCCAATTTGGCGAATTTGTACTTATTTTCATTGGCCAAATTCAGCATTGATTAGCCAAACCTTTTTTGCTATGATTTCTTATTTACGATTTTTGCACCATTCATAATACAGTGATTCAAAGAGCAACTGAATATGGCAATAAACTCAGAGAAAATTAGAAAGTGTTTTATTTTGAAAACAAGGGTATTATTGTTAGCGTTTTCTATTAAAATGGGAGGGGGTGTATGGTTTCAATATAAAAGGGTATATTTGCACTTGATCAAAATATCTGATAATATGAAGTATTTCTGCAAAAACTATAATTCAAGTTTTATCCTATACCCCTCCCTCAGTCCCTCGGTCCTCCTGTCACCAACCCTCCCAAACTTACCCCTCTGACATAAATCTCTTACATGAATTCAGGATTTGTGTAATACATCCGATTGTCCATTTCCTTTATTGCAAACTTACATTTCCATTTGTGCGATACCATGTCCATAGTCCCAGATCTGCTAATAGGTATAGCTAATTTTTTTGTCCTGGATTACTGATTTTACTTTCTTTAGGGAAAATTCATAATTGCGTTCAATATACCAGAATATAATCAAACTGGCTAGCGTCTCCTTAATTTCTCCTTTCCAATGATATATATATAACATGGCTATATTGAACAGGTAGAAACTGTCCCACACCCTAAATTCGCCAATTTGGCGAATTTTCAGTGGATGGCATTAGGCTATTTAGCCAAATTCAACTTTGATTCGCCATTGACGATTTGGCGAGCGGCTAGCGCAAACCCTGCATGATGCATGGCGAGTACCATGCAAGTGCTGCATTCAAGCATCATGCTGACCCTGCGCAGGATACTCCTGGAATATTGGCATGATACACCAATGTACCATCGGCGAGTTACTCGCTGGGGCTGCATCATCTATCAGCGTTTTTCTCCTACTATCATGAAGGCTTTGTTTTATCCGACTGACCTATCATAGACTAGGGCCTACCAGTACTAGAACATGGTTTATTTGTTGTTCTTTGGTCTTAGCGCCATTTCCATGATTTTCAGCAGTTATTTACTTTTAAATATTCAATCTGATAGTATGAAATTCCATGAAAGCGCTAACCATGGAACCCCTTCTTTCAACCCTAGGTCACGGCTCTCACTACGCATGCTCGTCGAAGACATCATGTACCACGTGTTCGTCTCTACATCCAGTTCTACTGCCCTAACAGGGGATGGCGCTAGTCTCTATAATGCACCACCAACCCGCTTTTTGTAATCTCCAGTCTAGCCAATGGACAGCATTTACAAGGAATTTGTTGACAGTACACATTTTTACAGATCTGCACTCCGTGAGTGCGCTCATCCATACTTGCGCTTCAATACTAATGATATGCCAGAGTTGAGGTGATGTAATTAGTTTTATCTATCCGCAATACTTCTGTAGCCATTCCTATTAGAGTTATAAACAGGTACGTGCCTTAGTACACAGGTGAGTTGTGTATTTCAAAAGGATCTAGATAGCTGTTTATAGATATACTAACAGATTGGTAATACTAAAAGACTGTATGACTAAGTTGATAATGTGTTGTAAGGTCTACACATATTTACCATTGAAACTGTGATAATATTATCTAATTAATATGTCATCAAGCTAGAACTAGTTCTGAATCTCTAGCAATTAACACGGGGAATTAAAAGTGCTCTTAATGGGCCAATATAATACACATATTTTATGGATATCGAACCAAAACGATAACCCAGTTTTAAAATCTGGTATTATAGTAAGTGACGGTCACATAATTAAGAATATAATTCTACCTCGTTCGATGGTTGTTTCTCACAAGTTTGATTTGAGATAACCAGCCCACGTAATGATAATCAGGGGCGACATGTGCCCCACATGTGTGTTATCATTCTGTGAACAACGGACCAATGAATGTTAATAAAAAAAAAATTTGTGAAATAGTTTTGAGTTAATTTTATTTGCAAATAAACGGGCAAAGTGGAATCATTTCAGTAAATGTCTGAAGACTGGACGATTCTGAAATATATTTACAATGGGACAAATGACAAGATCAACTATATAAGGTTTAGACAAGTTTATTTGGGTCCCCACTAATTCGAGGACATAAGTAAGATTTGTTTCGAGTCGGAGCTGTGTTTGCAAAACGGAAGGCTTCATCTAGGTTAAATGATGAAATAAGAATATAAATAGCTTGTCAGCTTGTACACTCAATCGTTCTCTTCACGTTCGTTTTACAGTTACAGTAATAATAGAGAGCTTTACATATCACTTCAGCTTTCCACTATCAATCCAACATACAATCGCTTCAGCATATTATTGTTAATACCGTTATTTTGAAAGCCATCTCTGTAAACTAATTTTGACAGCCTCTTCATTATATACAAACACAATCTGTCAATCACAGTGACCAGGTGCCGAAACAATAAGGCACAAGGCTTAATGGCATAGACCAAGCGTTTAGAAATTGCCTCGACGACCATGGTAGGCGCTGTTGAAAACATGGGGTATAAATTCACACTTTTTCGTTATATTTGATCAAACAGAACAGAAGGTTGAAAATGCAGACTGGGGTGTTTCTAAGCACCAAGTACGTAATGTAGAAATGATAGAACAGAATACCTAAAACTGACCACAACGCTATTATCTTCACACCACTCTTGTATTTCACATGGTATCAAACCAAACTGGAGTTCTGGGGAAATCACTCGAATATCTAGAAAATGTCAATATATCTAGATTAAAGCACTGTCATATACTTTTTAAATGGGTACACTATACGATATCGATATACAATGTATCTTCACTTCCATCACAGATCTTAGCTTCATCCGATAGGTGGATTTCTTAATTAGGGCTTTCATGAGATTTCCACACTGCTTAGCAAATGCAAATAATTTTGGGAGACGTTTTAGTTATTTTAACCAACCCAAGTTCCGTGCCGTACCGAGCCAATTGAATACATATCTCTCAAGGAAATATTACATCAGTAACCACAATCTGTTTTGATTTTAACACAGACACAGGCTATTATTGCCACCAGTGGACACTGAGTATTGCTAACTTGTTATTTACACATAACCTGTACAAATCCTTTACTTTATTGCACTTTAAACCAGAAAAGGTGTATTTCATCATATTTAATTAAACCTATCAAGTATGTTAAACTTCTTTGGTGGTGATATATGAATAGGGTCGATTTGGGTGAAAATCTCCTAATAACAACTGACGCGTTGTATCGCACACTATGCAAACAAACTTCCTTCGTTATCACTGAGCGTATACATCCCATATTTCTAACCTATATTATCTTCACCCAGGAATCACCTTATAGCTCATCACTGAAAGAGGTGGGGTGGTTGGGTTTGATAATGTTAACAAACTCATTAGCGTCAGATTTCACTGTTGCGAAGCCGACACGGTTGTTGCCGAGGTCGAACTCTGTATAGTAGCGGCCGATGAAGACATCACCCAGGATCCAGAGAGGGCCGGCGGGAGGAGGGATGTCCATACCCAGGAAGCCACTCAGGCAGATTGTCTCACCCATCTGCTTGATCTGATGAAGGAAATAAATAAAATATGCATCAGTGTCAAAATGTGGTATTCATATTACACATGAATAGTAAAAGGTTCACGCGCCATGCAATCTGGGCTGCTGCTAGATGGAAACATTCGGATACGTCTTATCTATATACCCGGTATGAAGAGTGCTACGTCAGATAACATGAATGCTTATCGTGTAATGCACCAGTAGTAAATCTATTTCCCCAAATCTTTCATATCCAATTTTACGTTGCAATAAATTTTGATTTTCCGTTAATTAAAACTATTTATATCTACAGGTATCATAAACTCCCGCTTATAAGTCGAATTTCCTTTGGAGTTTTTCTTTTCTTCATATAGGGTTGATTTTCGTCCAGAAGTGGGCAGGGTTTATGGTCTTAGAAAACAGATTGTTACTTACGGCGAGCACGTAATCCTTGCCCTGCAGAGTAAAGGCCTTGCCGCCGAGGATGAAGGAGATGGTGGGCAGCTTGGGGATCAGGTTACAGTTGATCTCATACTGTTGGCACAAAAAGGACATCAATGGCATAAACTTTAGAGTAATTTGATGAACATATGTATGGGTATATATAACCTAGTGTGACTGTTCATCTCTTGGTAGAATATGCCTTACTGTATTCAACCTCAATAAACCCTTATTCACGAAGACAATGTCCTAACAGCGCATGAAGTTTGGGTTACATGAAACATATCAATTAAGATTCTGTTTTATACATGTGTTTTTTTTCGTATCTTATCATTTTTGAGGAAACTTGCAATATTCCAACAGAAGCACAATAGTGCGCACGTACCTCGCCACCTGGAAGAGCCTTGGCACCGATCATATCATTGATTGCCTTGACGTCAGCGACGGGCCCGGCGAGAAGAGAGGTGCCAGTGTCTGCGATAGCCTCACATCCTCCCTTACATGCGGAGACTGCCTTACCAGCAACCTTCATACTACAAGGGGACAAATTCAAGGATTTTACGGCAAAGCCGTAGTGGCTTTGGGTTTCTATAGGATTGTTATGAACTACAGGTGAGAAAACGAAGGGGCATAGATTTATGCTTTTTGGTGTGTCTAGGGTTCTAATGCAATTCATATGTGATGGTTTGCAGCAATACTGCATGGTCAGTTAACTTACATGCACTTAGCTAAATCTTTTTGATTTTTATTGGTTTTACTGCTGCTGGTATAGTTTTTGGAGGCCATCTTGGCAGCCATCTTGGAAATTTCCCGGATTGAAAATCTAAGCCTAAAAATGGATTCTACATCCTAGAAAACCCTATTATCCCTGTATCACACAAGGAAATCAGACAATCTTGAGTTTTTGGCGGCCATCTTGGCAACCATCTTGGAAATTTCCCGGATTGAAAATCTGAGCATGAAAATGGATTCTGCATCCCAGAAAACCCTACTATCCGTGTATCACACAAGGAAATCAGACAATTTTGAGTTTTTGGTGGCCATCTTGGCAGCCATCTTGGAAATTTCCCGGGTTGAAAATCTAAGCCTAAAAATGGATTCTACATCCTAGAAAACCCTATTATCCATGTATCACACAAGGATATCAGACAATCTTGAGTTTTTGGCGGCCATCTTGGCAGCCATCTTGGAAATTTCCCGGATTGAAAATCTGAGCATGAAAATGGATTCTGCATCCCAGAAAACCCTACTATCCATGTATCACACAAGGAAATCAGACAATTTTGAGTTTTTGGTGGCCATCTTGGCAGCCATCTTGGAAATTTCCCGGACTGAAAATCTAAGCCTGAAAATGGATTCTACATCCTAGAAAACCCTATTATTCATTTATCACACAAGGAAATCAGACAATCTTGAGTTTTCGACAGCCATCTTGGCAGCCAGAGGGAGGGGCAGAGGGAGGAGGAGGGGGCAGAGGGAGAAGGGAGGGCACAGGGAGGAGGAGAGGGCACAGGGGGAGTAGGTAACAGGAAGGAGGAAAATGGGGTAGAGGGGGGAGGAGGGGAAAGATGGGGTAGTAGGAGAGGGCAGAGGAAGGAGGAGAGGGCAGAGGGAGGAGAGGGCAGAGGGAGCAGGAGGAGGAGAGGGCACAGAGAGGAGGAGGAGGGGGCACAGGGAGGAGAAGGAGGGGGCATAAGGAGGACTTGTGTTGGCAACATATTATTTTAGGGTTGTTGCATGTGGTTTCTTGCATGTGTGTGTGGGGTGGGGAGGGGTAATCATGTTGGACTTCACAGTTTGTCTTTGGGCGGGCTTGAGCGATTTCAAGAGCCACCCTGGACCACTCAACTTCTAGTACAGGTCCTGTATGTGTATAGTATGGGAATTGGCATTGACATTGACAGCTTGGCTTGACATAGGAGTCAATAGTTATTAGGCTGGTACCTATCCTTGCCATTGACAGCCACATTAGAGAACTCAAAATAGGGCTGTTCACAAGATGTCTAGGCCTTACCACAAGGTACACTGGTACTACATGCAGTAACTGAAAACCAGATCTAGGTTAAATTAGTCTTGCACACACCTGCAAGGACACATGGGGATACCAGTCCTAGGCAATGTTTAAGGGCCAGCTAGGGCTTAATTTAACAATGAACAAGGGGACCTATGCTAGTCTTTTCTTGCTACTTTTTCCAACTCTCTGTGTGTGGTGTCAATGGCTTTGGGGACGAGGTCCCAAAGCCAATAACACAAAGGGAGATCGAGTCATATCTAAATGTAATTCAAGGGTATTATAGCGTGTGTGTTTTTTTAGTTTAAATAACCAGTAGGACCTTTCTTAGGAAATGAACCCAGAACTTATATTATGATCAGAACAGGGGTGGGCAACTGTCGCAATGTCGCAAAAAATGTGCGACAGAGGCCTTGAAAAATGCGACAAGGACATTAGGGATAATCTGGGCTTTCCAAATCTGAAAGAATTTTGTAAAAACTCCAATTAGAACCAAATTTAAAACTGTCTAAAATAGCCTTCCTCTCCAAGTGTTCCGGAGCAATATTATTATCATATGCTCCTAATATGTAGCCTATAAAGCTTACCAACTAACAACAGAAAAATGGAGCAATCTATCCACAAAATAGAATAAACCAATCTAGAGCTAGAATTCTAAATTTATTCTGGAGCAATTTTCCCACAGAATGCATTAATCTAAAAGTAAAATCCTTAGCTATTGGAGCAACCTTTTCTAGGTTTTCTCAGCAATGTATTATGTCTCCGGACCCCTCAAAATACGTCAAGCTACAGATAGAATTCCGCAGAGCACTATGTCCCCAAAACTCCACAGAACACACTACTTCAATGTAATATTTCTAAATTTACCTGGAGGAAACTGTTCTGATACCCTTCAGAAGAAATCAATTTAACAATAGGATTTCTGAATTCTATCCAGAATAATACTAAGGTAGAATTTCTAAATTTTCCTCATGCAATATACTCAGAGAGCCATCAGAATATATTGATTATAAAAGGGAGAATTTCTGTATGTTCCTAGACCAATATATGTGCCCAAAAACCATCCAAATTCACAAATATAACAGTCAATTTTATTTGAGTCTAAGAATCCTCAAAATATAACAATCAAGAGATAAATTCTTAAGTTTTCCTGGAGCAATGTACCCCCAAAAGTCCAAAGAACACACCGCACTAAAAGTGGAATTTCTAAATTTCCCTGGAGTTAATGTATTATGTTCTGAAACCCATCGCACCTAACAGTAGATTTTCCTAAATTCTTGGAGGAATATAACCTCTCTACCTATAGGCTAGAATATACCAACTCTACTAAAAGGTAGAATTTCTTCCTGATACAACATGCTCCTAGAACCATCAGAATACATCAGTCTAAAAAGTTAGAATTTCTGAATTTTTCTAAGTAATAGTTTCCCAAATCCTCAGAATATACCGATCCAACAGTTTTCTTGGAGCAGTATGTCTCTAAACACCTCAGAATATACCACTCCACAAGATAGAAATCAAAAGTTTTCTGGAGCAATGTTCAACAGAACACATCAATTGAAAGGTAGAATTTCTAAATTTATTTTCTTAACCTCAGAACACACAACCGGTATAGTAAAGACATTGGACGTCTCAGAATTCTCCTGGCTTTAACACACAAAATCTCCCTTGAAGTGACCGGGGAGGAGCGTAGGGATGTCACCCCCCTCACTCCTAGTTACCGGTAATGTTTACCCCCTACCCCCCCCCCCCCCCCCGAAACACTTTGCTCCATAGATTTCTAGATTTGCTCCAGGGTATAACAATATGCCCAGCCCTGCAGAATTTATGGTTCAAAAATAGGATTTCTTTTGGGAAAAAATAGGAAAAATAGAAATGGCGTGACACTCATGAATAGGTCGAAATGCCAGCCTTCTATTCTGAGATAGAAGGCAGGCAGCTCGGCATACCTGTAAGTGCTTGCTTACCCATCCATCTTGAACTGCCAGTAGCCCTTGCGGTCTACACTGACGTAGGTGAAGTCACCGGTGTAGTACTTAGGGTCGCTGCCGCCCAGAATCATCTCACCGCCCTCAGCCGCTGATGGGTCTCTGCAAGGAAGAAAACCCAGAGTTTGACACGCAAGCATTTTTATTGCAATCTACTTTTGTCTAGTAGAGACAGGAAAGCAAGTACCAGCCGTGTTCAATTTTTGATGTGTTTAATATCAAATAGTACAATAGACATGTAGGGGTTTCATATGCGTACAACACGAACACAGGTTCCAAATTCGGTTTGAATGCAACAGGTCTTTATTCGATCACAGCCTCAAAAGTACACGAAGGTTTCTCACTCGGTTCACTTGGTCTTTCAACCATTCGAAGACACACAGGATTCTATCGATAGTTCGAAGCATTAGCGATACCGGACAGTTAAGCTCTGTGCCAGCATGGCTGGTGCAGAGTCCATAACGTGGGAGGGGTGTAGGTGCCCCTGTCAAAGCGAAGGTACGAAAGGTGCGGGTCAGAGCTCGTCCTAGGACTAACTGGTGAGGTAGCCAACCTCGGCCTCTTATATACCCTGAGCGCGGACCAAGCAGTGTCGACGTGGCACTCCTCCGTAGCGCCGTCTGGAGTGCCCTGCCTGGCTCCGCTACCGGATAACCGAAAGGACATGGCTCAGGTGTTGCCACCTAGTGTCCGTTGGGGGCACTTACCGCTCTGACTCCACGGACCTTATATGTACACGTATTATTCGTGCCCCTACATCACCCCCACCAGATTATAACTAGGGTCGAAATACATCTGATATAATATAATATACCCGAATATGGGAGAATAATATCAGTGTACATGATGACAATACCGGGGTGCATTTGAAGGTACGATATACGTTTTTACACTTACATGTAGAAAGTACAAATATAGATTTTAGATTTTACCTGTTACACAAACAACACTTACATCTCTATGTACAAAACAGGGATCTTATAGATCCAACACTATAACGACAGGATAGATACGTGAGTATCCATCTTTAATAAAGATATGAATATATACGAATATATGTTCTATACCACTTCTAACTATAGTGATCACAGTTTTGTATGGTTTTCGTCGAGATATAATAATGGTTACTACATTAATCATTTTAAGGTAAGTTGAGATTGCACAATATGTGACTTTTTAGGACGGAATGACACAGAAGTAATGGCTCGAAAATATTTAAATGGGCGAACCGTCCCTGGAGAGGTAATTACGTGAACTATTGGAATTATGTAAAAATACTTGGAACCAACATAGTTGTGACATTAACTCTTATAACCAAGGAATGTAGTAATATTAGCCGCCATTTGAGGCAACCGATATATACCTTTATATCTTTAACAATAGATATACTTTCGAAATCCGAATACCAGTTGTTATGTCCAAAAAGAAAATTTTTGGAGATAAAGGTAGGTATCGAACATTATGTACAGTTTTGGTTCGAATCATAGTATGTAGTATCAGTTATACTACCTAAAGTATGAACACCCTTTTTTTTTTTTTTTTTTTTTTTTCTTTTTTTTTTTAGACAACGAAGACATTTCTTGACAATTATGCATTTTCCACCCGGCTTATGTTTACCTTCGAATCATGACCTTAATCATGGATGTTTTATAATAACAACACAATTATTACAGTATCATCGAAGCATCATATGCACAAGTCATCAATCACACAATCGAACACCCAAGTTAGCTTATAAGTCCTTCAATACGCTCTGGAGTTCTTCGAGTGACCCACTCCATTGGGTGAGTCCTATACCGAATACCCGAATGAACTTAACGTTCAGGGCCTTCAGAGTTTTGGCCTGATCGTCAAGAGTATCTTCTGCAGCTTTCTGCAGACAACGAGCTGTTGAGAGTTCTTTCTTCGATTGTGCCAGCTGCTTGGTGAGTTCGATCACCTTATCTGGCTCCGATTGTTCGTCAATACGTTGCTGCTCGAAGATCTTCCTCAGCCTCTCGACCTCCTTGCCCTGCATGGTGATGGCATAGTCGGTTGATGCTCTCGCCACACCGGCTGCATATCGTTGCATGCCAGCCAGGTGTTCCTGCAACCATCGTTCGTATAGTTCTTTATGCACCACCGCATCCGGAGCCTTTGGAGGCTCGAAGTAGTCCTTCGGAATCTGTATCTGGGGCCGAATGTTTTCACCACTGATCATCAGATCATACCACCGGTTTGGATCCACTGCTGGTTCCTCACGAACTCTGGGCTTATAGGGCACAGTAGCAGTAGTAGTAGTGGTGGTGAGTAGGGTGGCTGCAACAGTTGCTGCCTTCCCTCCTCCAGCAGTTGTCGTTGGTGTGGTGGTGACTGGGTTCGAAGTGGTCACTGGAACCGGGTCCACCACAGGCTCAGCTTTTATGGATGTCGAATCCGCACTAGTAGCAGGGGTTTTACGCCCCACTGACTTTGTAGAACTGTCAGCCCTTGGTTTCCCCTTGTCTTCTGCCCGAGGAGTGAGGTTGGTGGTCGTCACCACCAAGTCCTTTTTCCCAGGCAGCACAAAGTGATCCGAATCCGCCATCTCCACGTCCCGTGAGTCCGGTTGGCGGATGGCATCCATCACAGAGATGCCCGTAGGGAGATTCTTGTACGGATCCTTCTCAGTTTGTACCTCCGGACCAGGGAAGTCCATTGAAGGGTACTCGGCCTTACTGGCCAAGTTACCAGGAGTCAGAGGACGAAGGGTTTGCAGCTGGGAGCGACCCTTGGGGGCTGAGAAGTCCGGACCATAGTCAGGACGCAAGTCCTTCAGTGGAGACCGGTGCTCGATCGTTGTCGCGCGCCCTCGTGCTGCAGTTGGAGCTCTTGGAGCTGGAACCTCCGACTTGACCTTTTTGCAGTCAGGTTCGGAAGTCGCTGGACTCCTGTTCTCACTTCGTTTCCCTGGAAGGGGGTTGGCCGCTCTCCAGTCGTACAATTGCTGGTACAAGGTGTCGTTCAGGTCCAGTCGACCACGTCGATCAGTACGCTGGAAGACAGCTGACTGTTTCGAATTCCGGGTTAATTGGACCTTTCCGAATTGGAAGGTCTCAATCGTAATGGTTTCGAATTTGACTTTGTCCAGGCCTGCCACCAGGGACGCATGGAGATCTCCAACGTTCTTTCTGGCCAACATCATGGCTTGGCCATGACATTGTATCAGGTGCTCGATCATTCGGCCTCTTCTAGGGGTCCACATTCCCGAACACTTTTTGTTTGATTTGCCGATATCAGCGCAGACATACATCGCATGGTGGTGCATGTGCTTCTCCACGAGATGTCGCATGAATCGAAGACGAGTAGGCATGGGGCGGTTCTCGTGTGCGAAGTAGACGCGGCAGGAATCGAATGGGCAGTCCTCCCTTACCCCTTCTTTGTACCGGGCCATCGCCCAACGTATTTTGGGACGGCCCTCATGGTTGTAGTAAGTCTCAGGGAACTGTTTTCGATCCAGCAGCCGACCGAACCAGTTTTCTGTCCATGACCAGGAACTGGGTGAGCCCATATTGGATCTCATCCATTCTTCGTCATCAGACAATCCTTCATGGTCCGGTTCTTTGGGACACGAATACATATCCCTCGATCGTTTGCAGTGTTCCATGCACTCGGGCCTAAATTTCCTGAAGCCCCCACTGGCATTGCGCCAAATCATGTCCTCCACCCGAGAACTTGGGACGTCTGCCGAGGCACCTGCCCCTGCAGCTGGAGCTGGAGGGGGCGACGAAACCACTGGTGGTGTGTTCGATTGCCCTGACTCGGAGGACGTAGACGGAGATGCAGGTACCTTGACCTGCACTGGAGTTTTAGTCGGAGTTGCTGGAGGGGTCGAATGCGTCTGGGTGGGTGCCCTAGGAGGCGTCGAAGGTGTAGAGGCCGTACTGGATACTACGTCCACCAACCTCACGATTGGGGACATATTAATCGCAGTAGTTTGGGGAGGCGAAGGATGGGGTACACATGGCTGTCGTGCCTCATTCTTCTTTGCCTTCCGTTTCTGGCTCTTTGGGAGTTCGAAGGGGACCTCCTCCAGATCCGAAGCGTCGGATACGGACCGTCCTTTTTGTTGCGGATTGGGGTTCTTACGGGACTGGGCTCGAGTCATTGGCGTTCTGGGGGCAGTTTGCATAGCCTCCAGAGTTAGCCGTAACTGTTCATTGGCTGCCCTGAGTTCATCGGATTCTCTAACCACCTGAGCATAACGGGCTTCTTGCTCAACTGATCCTGAGGTATCCGAATGGATCTCCCGCGGAGCCAACTCCACGCTAGCTGAATCTTCTTCGAATGGGACTGGTAAAGGTCCCGGAGCTTTCGGAAGGGATTCGGATGGGGACTCAGTAGTCCCGGTGGTCGTAGTTGGTTCTTCGAATGACGTTGAAGCCGACTGGGAAGTACTCGAAGAGCATTCGGACTGGACTGGGGCAGGTTCGGACACCTCGGACTTAGGCGGAGTATTGGGAGGAGTACTGCCATTAGAAGTTTTACGACTACCTTTGGTCTTGGAGAATTTCTTTTTCTTCCCCTTCGTACTGGTCGTGCTCCCATCACTTGAGGGCACTGCTTCCTCCCTAGCTTTGGCTTGTTGGAGATTCCGAAAGTTCGTACCACACTCTAACAGAATGTCACTGAAGACTCCGTTCTTAAAAGCTCCTCGAATCGCCCCTTCGTAACTGTCTAACCAGGTGGGATCGTAACGATAGAAGCCCTCCTCTCCCAGCCTGTCCAACATCATCGACATTAGTGTGGGATGTAGTTTCAGCGAGGAATCGAATGGCGAATCGCACGACAGCACTTCCATTAGTTGTTGCTGGGCCAGCGATGTTCGCACAACGTCTTCCATCTCTTCGTCAGACACTGCGTGGATAGGCAATTTCTGGCTTACCTCTTCCAACTCTGGCATCTCGTCCTCTTCCTCATCACCTGCTGCGTTCAGCCGGGTTGACGTCGAATTGTCTATGTCTTTCGAAGCAACACGTTTCGGGACATTGCGCCACGGCAACGGCCCTAGGTTGACTGTAGCCGGGGGTGGCATGGTCATGCTGTCCCGATCAGCCGTCGAATAGGAGCCGATCCCCGCTACACGAACGGTAACCGCACTCCCGGTGGACTCAGAGGCGGATTCATAATCCGACTCACGAGCGTTGTCGAATTGGCCATCGTCCATCCCGAACAGATCTATCTCGTCGGACTGGAGGCCCTCACCGGGGGTGTACTGCTCCTCCATTGCAGTCGAATGTTTTCAGCGAAAACGAAGTTTAATGATCGAAGATTTGCGGAGTACGAAGCTCCGCGTGTCCTAATGACACTAGGAGTGGGAACTAACCAGGTTGGCGCATCTTATGATGTGGTTTTGGAGACTTTTGGTCGACTACAAGTCCCTTCTTCCTCCTCCTTTGCCCTGCAGCGTCCGTGCGTCTTCTTGGCACTGATCCAATATGGCGACCGCCCTTCTTGTCTCGTGATGCCACGCCCGCCGCGGGAGCGAAGGTCAACCAATCAGCGTTCACGCTTCACCGGATAGCCCTTTTCCGACGGATAACCCGGCGGGAGACGCTCGCGTTTCCCGCCACTAATCGAACGGGTAGCTCACCGGAGTGTAATCCTTATTGAGTCAGTTCCACAGAACCAGGGGTACCGCTAATCATGAATTCTTCAGGAGTGTAGGCAAATGTCATTACGGGTAACATAAGAATACCCGCCGGATAGTTCCGTCTGCCACCCTCGGGGACGTTCATGATCAACTCTCACCCTAGCTCTGCTCACTCGACAGCAATTAGGTCTGTACTACCATCATGGCATCGAAACTTCTTGTTGTGTATACAAATTAGGTCACAGCAGTCTCCGGATTATGCCGTGGACTGCGTCTTAACCCCACCTTGGGTTCTTTAGACCTGGTCGTCCGGGAAGATTCGACAGGATGTCCAGTAGTCAATTGGACAGCCCTCCTCCCCTTCAGACCTTCATTTGCCGAGACTTTTTTTCCGCACTTTTTATCCTTCTTGCTAGAAGCTCGAATTGGTAAATTTTTTTTAGGCCTACCCCGGCCCCGCTTTAATTTACCAATACCAGGAGGCATAGGTTTTTTCTCATCTGAGGGTATCACTAGTTTCCTAGGTCTACCAGGACCACGTCGTTCCGGGGTGGTCGCTCTCCACTCAGTGTTATCTGACTTCGAATGCTCCCCTGGCTTCGAATGCGCTGAAGCATCACCCTGCCACCGGCGTAGGCGAGCTACATTGGATTTATACAGGCGTCCCAACAAGGATTTGATCACCACCGTGGATTCAGAAACAATCCGAACCACAGTAAAGGGACCATCCCAGTTGGGTGACAACTTTAGCTGTTGTAGGGGGTCGTGTAGCCTAACTACTTCATCCCCCACTCGAAAGGACCTAAGTTTCAAACCTACGTCATAGCCCACTTTTTGCCATGAAGCAGATTTGCTTAGTTCACATCGAACCATCTCGTATGCGGACTTGAATTGATCCCTCAATGCCTCCACGAACATCACCTGACAGGGTGTTTCAGCGTTTATCCCAGCTACGCCAAACACCAAGTCAGCAGGCATAATCAAATCCTCTCCGAATACCAACAAATTGGGGGAACAACCGGTGGAAGCATGCACCGTACTATTATAAGCATGTACCACAAACTCGCATTGCTCGTCCCAATCATCCATCTGACTGTTGACCAGAGGCTTCAGGACTTGTATCAAGGTTCTGTTGAACCTTTCTACTTGACCATCAGACTGAGGCCGGTACGGATTCGTTCTTGTTTTGCATATAGCAAGGCTATGGCACATTGCTGCCCATAACTCAGATTCGAATTCTCTGCCTTGATCACTATGCAACATCAAGGGCACGCCTAGATGAAGCACCCAACCCTTTACGAATGCACGAGCACATGTATGAGCCTTGTGATCTTTCAGAGGAAACACTCTAGTATACTTCGAATAGTAGTCGGAGATCACCATCATGCACGTGTTTCCATCAGGAGTGGTTTTTAGGCCACTAATGATATCAACCGCTATGCGTGCAAATCTAACTCCCCAGAGCTCTTGAGTTAGTGGCAACTTCCCCAGGCCTTCACCTGGTTTGCTCAGCCAACAATCTGGACAAGTAGAGATCCACCTAAGCAGATCTTTACTCATGCCAGGCCAGTAATACCTTCTGGAGAGTCGCGCAAGGGAGCGCTTCTTTCCAAAATGTCCACTGGTCTGATGTCCATGTACGAAATACATGATATCCCTTCGCATAGCTGTGGGTATCACGATTTGTCGAATTTTGGCCTTGTACGGTGTTATCTTCCACCTACATAAGATACCGTCAACAACAGTTAGCTCAGACCATTGAGCAAGTAGCTGTCTCATTTCCCGGTTCTCAATCGAAATGGTTGGTCTTTGTGGTTGGGCACCACTGGAGACCTGTTCTATTAGTCTCGAAATGACAGCATCACCCTTCTGGAATTGCCTGATGGTTTCGGTGGACCATTCCATTGCTTTAGAATGTCCTACATCATACGGCATTCGAACTCCAGCTATTACAGCATTATGGGCTCCACAATCATCGCAATCCATTCTAGAACATTTCTGTATGGGTCTTCTCGAAAGGGCGTCAGCATTGATATGCTTGCTCCCTGCTCTGTGTTGGATTTGGCTATTTTCCAACCCGAACTCGGACAAGTGGGTCAGCCATCGACCGATCATTCCTTCTGCTTCCTTAAAGTTCAACAGCCACCTTAAGGACGAGTGATCTGTCCGTAAAGTAAAGTCACCTCCCCAAAGGAAGTGCTTAAACTTCTTCGTATACACCACTACCGCCAACAATTCGCGCTTAGTGGTACAGTAATTCCTCTGGGCCTTATTGAGGGTATTACTAGCGAAAGCCAGTGGCACTTCTATCCCCTCTTGCATCTGGGATAGAGCAGCACCTATACTGTCATTACTGGCGTCTGTGTCCAGTATGAAATGTCCATCAGCTGTTGGATATTTCAAAACTGGGGTGGTTCGAAATAGGTTCTTCACGGCTTCGAATGCTAGATCTTGTTCCGGACCCCATGGAAAAGGCTCCTTCCTTCTACCCGGAGTCCAGTGAGCTAGAGCCTGCATAGGCTGAGCTATTCTGGCATACCCCGGTAGGAAGACTCTGTAGTAGCTACAGAAGCCCAGAAAGGACCGTATGTCTTTAGGTCCCTCTGGCTTTTCCCATTCCGATACAACATCTAGTTTCTCAGGATCCGCCTTAACCCCCTCAGTGGATATTATCCGACCGAGATAGTTAATAGAAGTCCTAAACAGGTGACACTTCCTTGGTTTCAATTTCAAACCATGGGTTATCAACCTCTCGAAAATTTTGACTAAAGTAGCCAGGCACGATTCGAAGGTCTTCCCGAAGACAATTACGTCGTCCAGGTACACCAAACACTCCTTCCATAACAGGTCACTCAACAGAGATTCCATCATGGCTTCGAATGTTGCAGGGGCGTTACACAATCCGAACGGCATCACATTGTACTGGAAAAGACCGACATGGCTCGAAAATGCTGTTTTTTCCTGATCCTCTTCCTTCATTCCAACTTGCCAGTATCCGGATTGTAAATCCAGCGTACAGAACCATTGGTTTCCGCCCAGGGAATCAATAGTCTCGTCTATACGGGGGAGAGGATAGGAGTTTTTCTTAGTACAACCATTCAATTTTCGATAATCTATGCAGAAGCAAATTGTGCCGTCTTTCTTAGTCACCATCTGAACAGGACTGGACCAGGGGCTAGTGCTGGGAACAATCACCCCTAATCTCAGCTGATCAGCGATTTCCTTCTCGGCCATCAATTTCTTCTTCAAAGGTAGGCGTCTATAAGGGATTTTGAAAGGTACAGCGTCCTCTGTAGTGATGGAATGTAGCACCTTGTCAGTTCGCCCCAAACCAGTGGGCTCCCCGAAGGCTGCATCATATTTCACCAATACCCGTCTCAACTGATCTTTCTGGTCCCCCGTCACCAAGCTCGAATCGTCCACCAACTTTTGGAGTTCCGGACGTAAATCGGACATCCCCTCAAGGTTCGGTTGGGTATCTTCTGAGAGTATACTGGTGCTTGCCTGTGCAACGATCACCTGCCCCACGGGAGTACCTTTCATCAGATAACGGACTTCACCACCAGGATTCGAAATAGGAATTAGATTCCTACTGCCACTGCCTACTAAAGTATCTGCACTCTCGAGTCCAATTGATGCAAGTCTCACCACATCGGGTTCAACCACCGCCATCTGGTCTCGGAAGATACTGTCACTCGAAAACAGGACATCACATGTCTGTCCTGGGGGTATCTTAACCGTCTGTACCACCGAGGCTACAGAAGATACCTTTCTCAACACGCATTGTACGGCCACCCTATATGGATGTTCTATCTTTAACATCCCCCTACAAGGTTCCAACATTGCACCGTACAACGCAGCGAAATCTAATCCGATGATGCCATCATCACTCAGATCAGCAATAGTAGGGGACAGGAGGTAATCCTGCCCACCTATATTGATTTCGAAAAATGCTTTACCAAACGTCTGCATGCAGCTACCGTCGGCCGAATGAGCTGTTACCCTCGTTGTGAAGTTATCTGGCTCATCGACTACAAGGTCATAGAACCTCTTCGAGATCATGGAGTGACTAGCTCCAGTATCCACTAGAAATTCTGCAGACCTTCCCCTCACTGCTACAGTCAAATACCACCTCTTCCCATCCAATGGTGATGGGTTGACGGTGAAACGTTCGAAATCCTTAGTGACACCAAGATCTACTCCCCGTCGTTTCAAGTGCTTCAAACAGGGGTGATCCGGGGACAATCGGGCACTGCTGACTACTTCCAGCTCCTGTATCCAATTCGCCGCTTCCCCAGTACTTCCTCCTCGGACGTCTACTATTCTGGGTTCATTGGACATACTTAGAAGGGACTGATCAGGCCCCTCCTCTAAGTTTCCAATCTCTACTGCACCTCGGACTTCATCGCTTGCACCGCTGGCGATATGTTGGCTTTCTTTCTCCTTAGGGGTTACTACCTTGCCATCCAGAGCAACCCCGTCTAGTTTTCCGTTTTCTTCTCTTCAGGCTTGGGTACCGGCTTTTCAGCTGGGCATTCTGCAGCAAAGTGTCCCAGGACCTGACACCTGTAACACTTCCTAGTGGTCTTGTCCACTCTCGGCTTCGAATTCCTCCCTGTTAATTGCTGGTTTCCAGACATCAAGTCAGTCAACCTTAACAGAAGTTCTTCCATAGAACTGGGAGTTGAGGAAGTAGTCGAAGGTGCGCTTGTAACTCCTGGGGTCACAGGTGGTGTTTTCCTGTCGGCCTTCGGATAGCGCTTCGAATTCGAATTGGAATAAGATTTGCCGCTGTTCTTTTGAGCAACTGCGCCAATCTCCTCCTCCCTTCCAGAATCACCTTCCTCTGTATCAGAGGCTGGTGGGTCTTGCACCACACTGGAAGTTCTCGAAAGTACTCTCGAAGATAGCAGATGCCGTTTCCTGTCATAGTCTTCTATGGCCATGAACAAATCAGTGAGAGAAGTTCCAGCTTTCCAACTATCACATGCAGCGGTCCGTTCATCTGAATCCCTTAATCCCTCAATGAATTGCGAGAACAAATCATCTAGGAACTGTGGGTCATCTAACTGCCATCTTGGTCTAGCTCTTTGCAAGAGAGATTGCAATTCTAGACCGAACACACGGTGCGACTCGTTTGGCTTTTGAGTCCGCTTCCGGAACAATCGAAGCGGGTCTTCATTACCCACATTACCTATCAGATAACTGGCGCATTCCACCAATTGGGTAAACGATCCGGCACCATGCATCGTTCTCCATCTCGAAACCGCTAGCTTGCCTGGGCCATTTCTCAATGCCCGTAAAAGTTCGTCCAACGATTCCTCTTCTGACCATCGATTATACCTCATATCGTCCATGAAGTCTGCGAACCAGTCCTGCCATGGCTGTCTTCCTGTGAACGGACTCGGAGTGCTGGCAGTGCGTCTAGCAGTGTTGTGGTTGTCCCTGTGCAACAGAAACGACTGCTCGATGCTCCAGTCGACGATATCGGCACTATCAGCTTGTCTGCTAACACAGTCCACTCCCATCTCAGCAATGCAGGGGTTCGTGTCGTAAATCAATTTCATCCCAGGGGACATCGATTCGCGGCGAGATACTCGTCTACCAGCATGTGTAGGAGATCTCCCTGGCCTCCTTGAGGGACCACTCGAACGTTCATTCGGATCAGATCTCGAAGATCTCTCATTCGAACTCGTACGGCTCGGTCTCTCTCGAGAGCTGGAACGACTGGGAGAGTTCGAATGGTCGTCATCATACGACGTTGGGCGTTGGTCACGCCGCGAAGATCTTCCATCCGGATCCCCTGTATCAATGGTCACTCGTTTTGGTCTCCCTCCGGTTGAGGTAGAGGCACTACCCCCACCAGTTGATGAGTTGTATATGCCACCACTGACATGATCGAACCCTGAACGGCTACCTCGAGTTGCCTCTTCATCTCGTTTCTTCTGTAAATCTTCCACCTCCCTGATCAGACGATCCTTTTCGTCCATCATCGCCTTGGTAGCTTCTCGGATCGTATCATGGAGCTCGTCCGAATCATGTATGGTCTTATCCTGACGTTGTTCTAGAGATTCAGTACGTCGCCGCAAGACATTCTGTTGATGAGCGAACTGGTTTTCCATATGTTCCAGTTCTGCCTTCGTTGTGTCTAAGCGGTTCTGTTTCTCCATCGTTGCCCCTTCTAGATCTTCATTCTTGTTCCGAAGCTGTACCAACCGATGACTCAAAGCTTCAAACTCTTCATTCATCCTGTCCATCTCTGCGATCCTTGCTCCTTCGAACCGATTCTTCTCCTCTTCGAAATGACGACGTGTCACTTCCTGTCGCTGGTGTCGTTCAGCATGCAGTATGCTCATGCCTTGTGTTGGCATAGGAGCAATGTGTCTCTTCGAACCACCAGTTTCAAACAAAGAATCATCTAGGTTTGACCCCAGATCTTTTCGAATAGAATCAGGATTGCCTCTCCTTAGTTCTGGTGTAGAACTCGAACGGTTTGGCCCATAATGTTTCTCAAGGGCTGCTACCACCTCCGGATCTGGACTCGAAATAGGATGAAGGGACGCTCCACCCTTTGCCTGTTCAGCCATGTTAACCCACTGACTGTGCTATTCTGTGTTTCACCCGAACTGGTCACGGCACCAATGTAGGGGTTTCATATGCGTACAACACGAACACAGGTTCCAAATTCGGTTTGAATGCAACAGGTCTTTATTCGATCACAGCCTCAAAAGTACACGAAGGTTTCTCACTCGGTTCACTTGGTCTTTCAACCATTCGAAGACACACAGGATTCTATCGATAGTTCGAAGCATTAGCGATACCGGACAGTTAAGCTCTGTGCCAGCATGGCTGGTGCAGAGTCCATAACGTGGGAGGGGTGTAGGTGCCCCTGTCAAAGCGAAGGTACGAAAGGTGCGGGTCAGAGCTCGTCCTAGGACTAACTGGTGAGGTAGCCAACCTCGGCCTCTTATATACCCTGAGCGCGGACCAAGCAGTGTTGACGTGGCACTCCTCCGTAGCGCCGTCTGGAGTGCCCTGCCTGGCTCCGCTACCGGATAACCGAAAGGACATGGCTCAGGTGTTGCCACCTAGTGTCCGTTGGAGGCACTTACCGCTCTGACTCCACGGACCTTATATGTACACGTATTATTCGTGCCCCTACAGACACATTACATTGTTCCAGAAACTTCCTTTTAATTCATCTATTCATATTCGGTCCTCTCAGAAGTATGGTGGATTTTTTTAGACCAATACTCAGATGACATGGAGTTTAAAAATGTATTTGAAATTACAGCTCTTAGAGATATTAGGGGATTTTCCAAATATATTGTCCTTACCTGTTAAGGTAGAAAGAGAAGATAGGCTTCTCCACCAGCTTCTGACTGACCATGTTGTAGAAGACAGGAGTTACTCCATCAACAGAAATGGTGTTGTATCCCAATCCCAGAATACCGTCAAACTTGGCGGCCACAAAAGTGATGCCAGGCTGTGATGTGGCCTCGGCAAAGGTCTGTCCTTTAACAGCCAAGTCTCCGATCTAAGCATAAACAAGGATTTGATGAGAATCAGCCAATATTAATCTGATAATACATGCGATTTATATACAACGCAATTGGAACAAAAATATCTATATATACTCATAATACTGATCGGAACTGACGGTGATAATTTTGGAAAAGGGGAAACCGGGGCCCCTCTTTAGGAATAAGGCCAAGGCGTTTTCTTGATTTCAAGATGGGGTGAGAAGAGGTATTTAGTTTGGCGATAAATTCATTTCCCTCCTCTTAAATGATGACCTCAGTTTTATACATATATGAGAGTAGTAACGCACGGCGACGGTGTCGGTGCTAAGGAAGCCGGTCAGACTGCCAGAGCCGTATTGGATGCTGAAGGTGGTGCCGTTAGCTTTGTAGGTGCTCGACTTGGTGCTGTCATACTTGTTGTGCAATACTGAAAGAGGATTACATAGAGGTAAATACCTGAGGTACTTTAAAATCTACGGGATTATCCATGTATTGTAATTTAAAGCGTAAAACCAAGAGTTTTGGATGGCGAAGGGATCGACTGTTTTATCAGCGAGTGAACTATGTACAATAAATAAACATGAGTGATTACCACCAATGTGTACTTAACATCCTTGATATGACTTTTTAAAAATATAAACTAACAAATATCAGAATTGAAAGGGGAAAAAAAGAAGATATATTCCAGCACTCACGGCATGCAATGTCAGTCAGGTGGCACTTCTTGGATGGCACCCACAGGTTGGACGAACCGGTGTCAAACACCACCTTGAAGCTCTGTGCCGGCGTGCCAATGGTGATAACTCCATAGTACTGGGCCTGTCAAATACATACAAACATCACGTTGTAATCTTACTTTTCATTTCTTTTGGTCCATACAAATCCCTTATTGAGACAGCTCACACCTAGTACAATATCCTGGTCTCTGGATCCGGGCAGAGGTGCTCCCCATCACCAGGACACGTTCACACGACCCGGAATCATGGCTACATTACCTGAGCTAAATGTCACCAAATCTGGTAAATTCAGAAGCAACAAAGTTTAACACTTACATCGAGGTAGTTGGAGAGTGGTTCAGGGGTGGGCCCTTTGACGGGAGAGGAGTTCAGGTAACGATTACGGAGCGCCTCAATGGATGTGCCCACCTCATGGAAGGTTCTCCGTGACGACTTGAAACGGTGCAGTGGAACCCTAATTAAAATTAAAATTAAAATTATTTTGTGCTTATGTCAAAATGAGTTATTTGACTGCATAAGTCAAACACTGAGATTTTAGTATTGGAGAAGGGGCACAGATTTAAGACCATTTTAAATCCTATTAGAGCTCTAAAGATTATGTGGTGCGCTTTCCCATATTTGCCAAGATAAAACACCCATGATAATCATTTATCAAATTGCAGATATAGCATCTGATATCTGCATGAACCAAGTTGCACTCTTTCTCCTGATAAGGTGTTTAAATATCAGACGAAATACTCCCATTTATCAAACTGTGGTCTATCCGCCCCTTTCCGCTTCAAGTGTTTATACAAATATAGCATATGGGCCTAGAGGATATGGTGCGGGAGGGATGAAGGGACGGAAGGTAGAATAAGGAAGAGAATACAGATGTTACTTTAAACATTACACAGCATCATCAATTCAGGGGGCATATCATTTGTTTATATTCAGGGATACAAATGCTTTAATTCAATCCTCATTTCATATTATCACTAAAAGACAGCATCTCGTGGTCGTAGTCCTAACATATAAGAATCAAATCAGCATGGGGTAGCCCTATGGAAATAGGATATCCTGTTTATCTGCCTCCCCTATGTTTAATATCAAAATGACTTTGGGACAATCCATGTGTATACTGTATTTACTTACAAAAGTAATCGAGAAAAACCTTCATGTGACCCAGTTATTTGCCAATATATTGCATTATTTAAACCTGGGAAGAGGGGGAGGGTTTTCTATTGTCTAGAAGGTAAATATCATAAGTGGCTCTTTCAATCTTATTCTACTGACCGGATACAAAAAAAATAGAGAATACTATTTAATAGTTCAAAAGAGGATGGTGTGACACCCCAGGGTGTGACTCATACCATCAGCTGACTATGAGCAATTGCAGTAGGATATGGGTCATCTCTGTGTGGGTCACGAGACCATATCTTCATACACAGTCCATCAGAACAGTACGTTAAAGATGAAGCAAAAAGTGTTCATAGTCCCACAGAGTATTTAGGGTTTGAGAATTAAAAAACACAAAAAGTGGATTATAACTCAAAATAATTCATTTTAAGAAATGCCAATGTCCCTTGTCGAATTTAAGAAATTAGTGATTAGTCTTGTCCCTTGTCACCAGCCCTCTTGTCACTTGTAGATTTTTAGAAATACCAATGTATATTGTCGATGTTAAGAAGTAGGTCTATTCTATTGTCACAATGATTAAACAGGGCCTTGTCGACTTGTCGATTATTCCCATCTGGGGCCCTCGTTATAAGGGTTGCTCTATAAAATCATTACCTGCTACTAGAGTAGAGTAAAAGGAGGGGCGGCTGCCTGCTAGCGATATCAGAGTAATCAGCATTAATCTAAGTTCAATATGTCTATCGCTTGGAAGTTGGGTTGATATTGTGGCAAATCAATAAATCATCATACAATGATACATGGTGTTTTTTATCTCTCTTTTTGTACACCCCCAGCTGCCACCAAGAGTAGACACTACTGTACAGCAGGGGTCAGACAGCCGCCCCACCCCCCCCCCCCCAAACTGGCCAAAGGCTAATTTTATTTTGATAAATCCCCCCCCCCAGATTATTGAATAAATTACACCTCTTTTATCGGGACAAACAAAACGATACATTGTATTAAACATTGTCATTGTAACACCAACACACTTAGTCTTACTTTAATAGACCTGGGCCAAACACTGTGACTAAATGATAAATGATATTTGTTTTGGAAACAGTACAAAGCCGAGCCTCAGGCTCAGGGCAACACAATGAATGACCGTGAGCTGAACTGACCCCAGTCTCGGACCCGACTGTAAGTATACAGTCTGGGAGAGTACTTATGTACTCACTTGTACTGGATATCACCAATCTGAACATCATGGGTTCGAGTCCCACCATGGCACAATGGGTAGTAATTTTGATATCTGTACAATGCACCTCTATTGCACTTTTGTCACTATCCAAATATGTAATATGTAATATAATAAGTATGCCAGTATAGGGGTATATATGCTTCAAATAGGCCAAATAAAGAATGTAAAAAAACAAACCTTTATTTTGCCAAAGGTGGGATTCGAACCCATGAGGCCATACACAACCTCCTTCATCATCATGTGACCATGGCTAACCAATCAGTGGTTGAGCTATCTCATTAAGAAATGATCCAGGATCCTGGATCATTTTCTAAGTAGGTCACAGTTATAAGATACAAAATTGTCCAGGCTCATTACAGCCTGACGGCTGCAATGGGACTGGAGGACTCGAGGCTGAACTGACCCTCTCCCCTTCCTACTAGCCTACCACCCACCCACCTCAGCTGATCAAAACACCAGCCTTCAACTTGAGACTGCGAGTTGAGGGTGGAAGAGAGGAAGGACGCCAAACCCGGCAAGAAGACAAGTGCCCTTGTTCAACTAGCAATAATATAAACATACCCGGTATGGGAAAAGATTGCCCTTCATAACGTAGTATTCGAAATAATAGCATACCTTACAAAGGCGCTGCAAACTGCCAAAAGGCAGGCGAAAGCCAAGAGAGTTTTCATATTTGACCTGTTCCTATTGTTGACACCGGCAAACTTCCTCGTGATCTGCTCGCTGGTCAACAACAGCAGAATTTATAGTACGACGCTTGCCGAACACATCCGCGTCACATGACTCGTCATTCTGGTAGAAACCGGAGTGCAATAATGTACCTCTCTGATAAATTTAAGTCTTCAACTCACGATATAACAATCACTAGATATATCAATATAATAACAAATACGTATTCCCACATATGACCGCTTACTGCTAAAGATAAGGGTAGAAATAGAGAGGCTACTGCGTTAAAGCGTGCCACAGTCGCCATTTACGGTCTCGTGATAGATCGCAAGTCAACAGGCACTGAAGAGTTTACTGTTTGCTGATTGGCCTACGAAAATATAAAAAATATATATCAACTCTTTCCAAAATATCTGCTTAGTTGAGTGAAAAAATTGATCTATGTTATTGATACGTTTTTTGATCATATGTGAGTTTAGTTTAACATGTAAATAGTGAGTTTACCTAAAGTCCAGCAGTGCGGAGCTATTGTTTTGAACGGGTGCGCGGGTTTTCCAAAGACGGCAAATTCACATTTGTAAATACATCACTTTTGCCGTTTTTGCCGCTTTTAAGAAGATATAGGACGATTTCTCGAAGGTAAGAGAACAACCGAAAGCATCTTTCCGTGAGGCATATAAATAATGAGGTATACATCGCTTTTAAACCAAGAATAAGATGATTCAATTGATTGAATCTAGCGGGACTCCTGGACTGACACTGTCAGTGTCACTACACATTTTGAACCAATGTTTGAATGAATCATGTGTATTCCCGAAATTGAAGAGATCCTAATTAGGCTCAGGCTAATAAACTTCATTAAATTAGAGTCCTTGCTGATCTGGCAGTTATGATTGGGCCAATGGCAATGCATGAAAGACAGTCACAGAGTGACAGACACTAGTTCAACACTTCTACCTGGTACAGCCTAGGCTAGAACGCATTTGATAGTTCAGCTAATCAATATGGTAAGACCGAAAACGCCGCCATGTTGATGTAGGTGCGCTGCAGTCACACCGGAAGCAGAGGCACCGCCATCTTTAGGTGGGGCATTTTGACACTGACAGCACTATGACTCAATATTAAAGTAAGGGAGTGCTCATTTTTTAACAACAGGGGGGGGGGGGGTGGTGGATTTGGGGGGGGGTAAACAATTTGGACCCCTTGACCCGGGGGGGGGGGGTAAAAAATGTAGACCCCTCTTGGGGGGGGGTCAAAAAAATTCAACCCGTTTTGAGGGAAAAAGCCAGCGCGTTACTATGCTACAAAGGGGCGCGAATTTCACTGCGAAATCTCACTGCCCCCCCCCCCTCTGTTGTTAAAAAATGAGCACTCCCTAAAGGTTTAGTGGAGCATTTCACTTTGATATGTTGCCTTTTTGTTGGCCCAGTGCAGAGGTGCCACTTTGTGGTGAAGGCAAGCTCTGAGGTATCACTTTTTGTTTGTTGGTGTAAGTGTGAAGACACATGCAACATGCCCCTCCTTTAAATAGCGGCCATTGTAGCCGGATGCGTTTTTTACAGAAACGCATTTTCGGCCACACTTACTCACTTAGACTAAACTTGTCGATGCAGGCCGAATCGGATAGGGCCCTGCACATAGTCTGTAGAGTTGGATGCTGCACAACTAGAAAGCATGGGCTTGGCTTGGGCTAGGCCTAAAGGCTAACCAAGTATTAAACTCTGCCCATGGCAGAGTTCAAGTTCAAGTTCATCATTTGTTTATTATACTAGGGTAGAATTTTCAGCTTTACAGTGATCTTCCAAATTCTCGCCTTGTGAGGCAAGTGTGCAGGCATGGCCTCAGATGAATACTATTGTAATATGTATAACGGTACATTAACCAACAAGATGATCAAAATATCCTGCACATCTAGGGGAGGATTCATTATTTATGGCAGGGGGGGGGGGGTGAGCGTTTGACAAATCGAATACGTCAAAAATAATTGCCCCCCCCCTTGGAATAGGTTGAAAAAAAAGGCCCCCCCCCCCCCTCGGAATAGGTTGGAAAAAAAGCGCCCCTCCCCCCCTCACCCTGGATCGTTTTCAACTTTATTACAAAAACGATGTTGGTGTCTACTAATTGTATGCATTTAATCCTGGGCACTTTTTTACCTACAATTTACTACCTTGCAACAAATACATCCATTCGTAAGGTGTTTTAGTGTAAACGTCTCATGATACTCGCTGGTGAGTGATAATAGTCAAACCTCAGACACTTGACTTACATACCGTTGCGTTTAGGGGCCCCAGTGCTTATAAATTGGAAGCTCCCATACCCTCAGTGCTTACATGAGGCCGGCACATTTTTGAACACTGACAAAATGGTGGGCTATTCTGAGTGTCAAAAGTGATGCAGTGAGAAATTTGCTGGGAGTTTGAGGGAAATTTTAGAAAATTTTGAAAATATTGACATAATTTGGTAAAATATAACACAGGCTGTTACCAAAATTTGCGACATTTCAACGTACTAAATTCACGACATTTTTAGGAATACCCTTAAAAAAAAAAGGCCCCCATAAGAATAGGGTAAAAAAAAGCCCCCCCCTTTGAATACCCCTAAAAAAAAATTGCCCCCCCCCCTCAAATGCTCACCCCCCCCCCCGGCCATAAATAATGAACCCTCCCTAGATAAGTACGCTGAGACATAATGGATTTGACAATGAATCAAGAAAAAAAAAATTATTTACACATTAATATATGGGTCATCTGATAACATCAGTGGGGTAGACCAACAATATTGGCCGGAGTACATTCAAACATTCTAGAACATGCTGGGAGTCAGAGGTATTGAAGACACACATAATACTGGGTAGAACACAACCTGAGGAGGGGGTTCCAGGGGGGATCAGGATGCTTTTACCCTGGAAGAGGGCTACCGGGTAGTCAGATCTCCAGTCCCTGCTGAAATAATCCTTCAGCCTAATCTTTACCTGTGATTTGAATTCCTCCTTACCAAGTGACCACCTGAGCTCAGGGGGTAGTGCGTTCCATTGCGTAGCTATTTTGATGGAAATATTCACTATTTAGCCTACTCCAAAGTCTAATGCTTCCAGTCACATGTCCCTCAATGTATTCCCACCTGTTCACCACCAACAAGACATTCCTAATACATTAAAATAGATCTATAATCCTGACTTTGTTTGACGTCAACTCCACTCCTCTTGCCAGCCTTAATTCTCCTCCCACCACTTCTCCCTGCTGCTGAAATCAAAATGTGTAACATACACTATCATTGACATGTTTGCAGCAGTATAAGTTTGCTGGACATGTGGACTACTTTTTGGGGAACAGGATTGACCATTTTGAGGGACTGACAGTGAGTACATTGAATGATTGATGAGAATATCACCCTGTTTATTCCCATGTTGATCCCTATGGCTATGTAGGCTAGCTGCTGTCTGGTGCAGTAGCGCCAGATGTGTCGGACTACACAGCCTCGTACGCTCCAGCCCCAGGGTAACGGACAAGCCCACACTGGGCCTGGTCGCAGATAGAACGTTTGCTTAAGCTCCCGGAAGTTGGTGCACTCCCCAATCACAATTTAGTGGCGTGTTGGGGGAGCCTCTGAATCACGATTGGCGAGAGTAAATGTAGCGTTCTTACCTCCTATACTAGAGAGTTCCAGGTGGAACGATTTGTAGCACTGACCCCTGACTGAGTATTTCCTCAGTCGGACACGCCGAGACTGTGGACTACAGTGTCCTCTGTATCCGGAGGGCATTTACTGACGTGAAAGGATCAAGAGGCTTAGCCTTAGCCTAGGCTTAGTACTACCGGTATTACTATTACTAGTACTAGTACCAGTAAGGGGACGAAAGAGGCTACCATTAATCCCGGGCCATTGATTAATATCAAATTGAAATGGGGTGGTGAAAATCTTTTGAGCGCTCTCCCCCCAAGCGAACTCCTACTTTTTCAGTGTGATTTCTGCATTGAATTAAAGTAATTTACTATATAAAAATGACCAAAATTGGAAGATTTCCTACTGTTTATCAATCAGGGAGTGGCATCTCTGATTAATACATGTGCAAACAACTACATGTACCGGTACATGTAGTGTGTAAAAGTCCTCCATGGAGATCAGCGTAGTGGGTGGTGAGGGGAGGGGGGTAGGTGAGCACTGGATCTCTCTGACTTATTAACACCCTGCAGTATCATTTCTCTTGTGTCACAAGTGATGATTTGTGTGTCCTATTACATCTTTCACTGCCAGATTTCTCTGTAATTTTGGCAAAAATGAGAAAAAATATAGATATCAAAAATTGAAATGAGGTGTTGCCATGGCTACTCCTTAAACGTTCTTTGTAAACACAAATGGAATGTGGGATGTGACAGAGGATGTCATAAGCTTTAATAGGATCCCAAAAACGACAGACTCTGACTAGAACTTATAAGAAAATATTTCCATCAATAGGCCACACCAAAAAAAAAATTAGTCAATGGATTTCACTTTTCAAAAAATGGTGCGAGTGAGCGAAATTATTATTATCTTTTTTAACGATTTTTTTTTGTCCGTGGAAAAGTGGAGCCAGCGACAATTTTTTTTTTAAACCCACACTTTGACAAAAGTTCTTAGTAGACCCCTAACAAAAAAAAATATGGGTTGATCTTGGGGAATTACTGAGAGAACAATTTGAAAAAAAAAAAAATCTCAATTTTGAAAAAAAATGAAGCGAGCGAAATCCATTAACATTTTTTTTCTAAAAAAAATTTCCATTTCCGAAAATAAGGTGAGCGAAATCCATTGACCAACTTTTTTTTTGGTCTGGCCATATACGTTTTTATTTAGCTCAGTAGGTTTGATGCTCTGGCCGCTTTAGCGGCCTGCTGGCGATGAGAGAGTTTTAAATCATTTTATAGACTCATGGAACACAAGTCAAATTTAATATTTTCATTGAATGGCATATTTTTCAATCATACTAACATTTTCTTGTGTCTAGAAGATGGCTGACCTGGAAACGAGATTCGCGTACCTGATTAAACCCATTCGGGACCTGGCCAAGAACTGGGAGATTGACATTGCTTCCCAACTGGAGGAATACCTTGATGAGGTAAGCATTATCCTTTAACTCTAAAGTGAGTGGGTGTTTTTTTAAACAACCAGGAATAGGTAGTTTTGGTGAATCATTTTGTTTGTTACCCACGCCCACCTCTCCGGGCAATTAACATTTATAGCAAGTACCGGTACTCATTGGGTTATATAGGTAATTCCACCACTGATATGGAATGAATGTAAATACTGTACCAAGCAACAGTTAATGATTTGATAATTAATTTCAATGGCCATTTTATATCCATACGCATAAATAAACGTTTACAGATTGATAAGTAAACTTTACAGGGGTCATGGCGAAGACTGACCAAAAATCATGATTTCGTGGTGTCTTAAATTCAATTTCATTCATTTGATTGTGTTAATTATTGAATTGCTCTTTATTTCAACTAGATTGATCATATAACAATCACATTTGACGATGGGGCCACATCGATGAACTTTGCCGAAGCGGCTATGGTCATTCAGGGATCCGCATGTATCTACAGCAAAAAGGTGCGTAGTGCAGCAAGAGAACGTAATTCATAAGATCAAGCAAGTAACAACGAAGAGAAATTAATGTTGTATACAGTACATCATACTAATATGTTTTAACGCTGAATTGACACTTTCTTTTTTACATCATGTTAACTTCCTACAAGTATTTGACCAACATCTTGTTTTTGTTGACCAAGAAGTTTCCGCTCTCAAGTCATGTACATTTGCATCACAATCCTGTGATAAAAAAAAATAAAAAAACAGACCTCAGTTCTAACTCACCCCGCAGCACTCTTCGTGCTAGGGGAGACCAGGGAGAGAGACACCGGAAGTGACGTCAGTTCCGCGAAGCACACACAACGAACGTAGACAACGGTTTCGGAGCAGGTAGATATTTTAGCAATTTTAATACTTTTTATCATTGTTGCATATTCGAATTTGTTCGAATATTACGTCTAAACACTTATAGACGAAGTAGGTAGTAAAAACTGACCAGTTCTCTACCTTTTTAATTCTTACAGAGCGAAAACGCCTGAGAGTTGAAAACAGCGAGCAGCGTCTGCTCGACGCCATCTTGAAAAAATGTCGTCGTCTTCACCCAAGACGGGTGAAAACAACAATCAAGACTCGCAGGATGGGGATTTTCAGCATAAATCGGCCCCATCATCATCAATCAGCAACAGAACCGACTTTGAAGGGTTTGCTGAGGATGAGATTGAGAAGGCAAGACGCAGAGCGGACTCAAAGCGTAAGCATCATGAATTGTCAGATTCTGACGATGAGCTGCCGTCAATGAGTGATGAACAATTTCTCAAACTTCAGAGACGCCGTGTTCAAAAGTACAATGAACAGAGGGATAGAGAGCAAAGATGGGGTGATAACCAGTTTGGCTCTCAATATTATAACCAGCCAGGCTTCATGCAATCAGGCTACGCGTCTCAAGGAGCGGGCTACATGGATTATGGCCCGGGTTATGCTGCGGCGGCTCTGGCCGCACAACAAGCTACACAACAAGCAATGGCAAGCCAACAAGCACAGTTTGCTCAACAGTTGGCTTTGGCTCAAGCACAAGCTAAGGCAGCTACAGAAACTGCAGCAGCAGCCTTGAAGGCAGCAGCGGAGGCTAAGGCTACGCCTCCTACACCGCCGCCGCCTCCTCCAATGCCTCTTCTCCCTCCGCCTCCCCCGCCTCCACCACCGCCACCGCCTTCAGCACCAGCCTCAAATATGAGTTCACCTAGGAAAGGTAGGGATCTGTTTGGGGATGCAGGTTCTAGTATAGCACCTGAAGAAGAGGACGAAGAGGATGACAAGTCAGTAGACTCTGTACTCATAAATCCTAAAAAGAAAAAGAAGACATGTACAACGGTGTACAAGAATTGTGGTCAAGAAGCTCAAGAAGAGGGCGATAAAGAGGAGGAGGAAGTTGACCCCTTTGCTAATGTGAGGTGTGGGGCCTTTGCAGCAGCATCTAGAGCCATAGTGGAAGGGGCACAGGCTAGAAATGTGTCAGATGAAGTGTCTGAACCACTGTTGGCGACACTCAATACTCTGTATAGGGAAACTAGAAGTGTAGAGCAGGGGTTGGAAGCAGCAGAGGCACACCCACCCCCAGCAAACGCTGAACATCTCCAGGTACTGAAAATGGATGCAGCACTTTACAAGAGTGAAAGGATTGCTAAGACAGTAAAGAAGGCAGACAAGGACTTACAGGATGTCCAACAAATGTTGTTAGCTGCTATAACGGCATTCCTGCCGATGTGTGAGGTATTGATGAACAGAGGAGACCTTGACCCAGTACTGGATAGAGCAGGCTCTTCGGTCATAGAGGGGATTAGACTTGCATTCCATGCGAACTCAGCCCTGGTCCGGAGACGCAGACAAGCCCTAAGACCAAGCCTCAACGCCAACGTAGCCACTAGGGTGGTGGAAGGTGAAATTGGGGATGACTTCCTGTTCGGGGAGGCAGCTCACAATACTGTACAAGAAGTGAAGAAGAGTGAGAAATTACTCAAGGATCTTCTACCGGAGGAAAAGAAAAAGCCACCACAACAGACTCAGCGGGGTCGTGGAAGCCACAGAGGTGGTAGAGGTGGACATAGAGGAGGTGGCCATAGAAGACACTCCTCAGCGGCAGGTTCCAGTAACCAAGGTCAAAACTGGCAGGGAAACGGCCAGCAGAGGGGTCGCGGGAATGGCAACAGGGGCAGACCGCCGTTCCCGGGGGCACGGGACTCCCACGACTCACCTCTGCACAGGAACCAGCCCCCAGAGGACAAACCAAACTTCTCCAAGAAGAAATAGTGCAGGCAGGTACAGAAAACTTTCACATTTCCTATGCTTCCCTAAATGTACAAAATGAACCTGTTAACTTTGTGGGAGGTCAAGTAGAATTCTTTCAGGAGTCATGGAAACTTTTGACAACAGATCCATGGGTGTTGAACAATGTAGAAGGGGTTAGAATACCTTTTGAAGAAATACCGGTACAGAACTCTACACCTTTTCCATATAGAATATCGAGGGAAGAAAAGAGCAATTGGATGTAAAAATCAGGGAAATGCAGGTGAAAGAAATTATTGAGAGAACTGTGAGGGAAGAGGGAGACTGGGTCTCCAATGTATTTCCAAGACAGAAACCAGATGGCTCTGTGAGAGTGATACTTGACCTCACCCAGTTGAACTTGTATGTTGAATACTTACACTTCAAAATGGCCTCAATAAACACGGCACTAGAAATGGTTAGAAAACACGCATGGCTAGCTTCCATAGATTTGAAAGATGCTTATTTCTCTATCCCTATCCATAGGGAAGACAGAAAGTACTTAAAATTCTATTGGCAGGACGAGCTCTTTCAATTCAGGGCACTTCCAAATGGGCTAGCGTGTGCACCTAGGTATTTCACCAAAATATTAACTCCACTGTTTGCTGAAGCCAGAAAGATGGGAATTCAATGTTTTCACTACATCGACGATGTGTTTGTCATGGGGGATTCTCGAGAGGAATGTGCCTGGGCTGTAAGGACATTGGCTGATATGATAGACAGGTTAGGGTTTGTGATTCACCCAGATAAATCAGCGCTCACACCAGCAAAAGAAATGCAATTCTTAGGCTTTCTGATTAATACAGAGAAGATGAATGTTACTTTGCCAGAAGATAAGGTAGAAAGAGTGGAGGAGGCAGCAGTGGCACTACTGGAATGGGAACTACCCACAATCAGATTTGTGGCTTCAGTGTTAGGACTGTTCATAGCCTACTGTCATGCAGTAGAATATGGATTGAGACATGTCAAGAATCTAGAGAGAGATAAAAATGCAGCACTAGTTAGAACTAGAGGCGATTTTGATCAAACTATGACTCTATCTGAAGGGGCTAAGGAAGATGTGACATGGTGGCTACAGAAAGCTAGAGAGGCAGACAGGAAAATCAGGGGTGATACGCCGGATGTCTACATGGAGACAGATGCCAGCAATAGTGGCTGGGGGGCGTATTGCAACGAAGTACTGTCGCAGGATAGATGGAAAGGGGAGGAAATTGATCTACACATCAATGTCCAGGAACTTTTGGCCATTCTATTCGGAATTAAAAGCTTTGTTGACAAGAAAGAGATTCATGTACATGTAGCAACAGATAACACCACAGCCATGAGTTATATCAGGAGGCAAGGTGGGGTACAATCAGCTCAATGCAATGAGGTAGCTCAGGACATTTGGGGCTGGGCAGAGAAGAATCAGTGTTGGGTGACAGCTTCCTACCTACCGGGAAAAGACAATGTGTACGCTGACTTTGGGTCGAGATACTTCAAAGATAACCTGGAGTGGGAATTGGCACCAAAAGTGTTTGACAGGATCATAAAACTGTTTGGGGTACCAGAAATTGATCTCTTTGCATCAAGAAGTAACGCAAAATGTCAACAATTTGTGTCATGGTTGCCTGACCCAGACTCTGTACATGTAGATGCAATGACTCTGTGTTGGACTGAACTTAATGCATACGCATTCCCTCCTTTCAGCATGATCGCACGAGTTCTCCAGAAGATCGAGGAGGAACAGCCAAGAAGGATCATACTGGTGACACCAACATGGCCGACAGCACCATGGTTCACAAGGATAGGACGCCTCACAGACAGAGTACTAAGCATAGGCAGAAAGTTCAAGAACATTCAGTGGAACAGCGACCACAGCAGCAGGTTTCCAAAAGGAGTACCACTGACAGCTTCACTGTCATGGAGAGACGCTTAGTTCATTTAGAAGGTTGTAATAGGGCCACTGCAGCTTTTCTTATGACAAGCTGGAAGGATGGCACTAAAACACAGTACAATTTCTATTACAAGTTATGGAAAACCCACTGTCTGGTATCAAAAGTGAATCATAGAAAGCCCACGGACTTTGAAATTTGTAGTTTCTTAAGAGTTGTCTGAGAAAGGCTATTCTGTGGGGGCAGTAAACGCGGCAAGGTGTTCTCTTTCATGTTTGTTGCCGCGACAGGAGAATGGAGAAACAAGGGGAAAGAGTTTCTGGGTCAGTAGAGCTGTGAGAGCAGCGGGCATACAGAATCCATCAAAACCGAAGTATCCATTTTTCTGGGATGTCTCCATAGTGTTTAATCTGTTTACCAAGTTAGGTACAAACAAAATGTTAAAACTAGAGGTTCTGACAAGGAAATTGGTGGTATTATTACTGTTGACTACAGGCCAAAGAGGTCAAATGATCCCAGCACTAGACTTGGATGAGATGTCACAAGATGACGAAGGAAAGGTAGAATTCATACTAACAGAGTACATGAAAACAGCAAGAGTGGGGGATAAGTTGGAGAAAATAACATTGAAGCCATTTTCAAAGGCCCCCACCCTGTGTGTAGTTAGAACATTAAGGGAGTACATACGACGTACCGCAATGTTCAGGCAATCTAGGAAGCTGTTAGTAATCACTAGGTTCCCTTACACAGCAGCCAAGAGAGACACGGTCTCTACTTGGGTGAAGAAACTCCTGGAGGAGGCAGGAATTGAAAAACAGTTCGGCGCTCACTCCCTGCGGGGGGCAGGGGTGTCCAAGGGGGCACTCTTAGGACTGGACATTGACTGTCTCCTGAAATATGGGTCATGGAAAAATGAGAAGACGATGGCGAAACACTACCGTAAACCGATCAGGGACAACCAAGAGGTTGACTTAGGTACACAAATACTCGATGCACATGTTGGTGATATCAGAGTCTAAAGTTATGTAGGTTAGATTGCATTAACCAAAGGTTGGATGTGTAACATTCAAATTGTTAAAATATTCCATAAAGGAATAAGAAGTTGTATGTTGTAAACAACTCAGGGATAAATCACAAAGTGATGATAATTGGATCTGAAAAGATCTAGGTATAAAAGATTTTCTTAAAAACTTTTTATACTGAATACTGTTGACATGTTACATTCAGAAATAAAGGATTAAAATGGAAGTCTAATTGTTTGGCTCCAAAACCTTCTTTGTAACGTGAGACTGTTGACGGGAAACTAAATTAGGAGCTTTGAAACTCTCCCTGGTCTCCCCTAGCACGAAGAGTGCTGCGGGGTGAGTTAGAATAGTAAGTTACTTGAAGTACCAGAAGGGTACTGAGAAGGAACTGAGGTTCTAACGAGCCAAGCAGCACTGAGTGCTTGGGGGGACAAGGGCCCACCCACCTCCCTGAAGACTTAAAAAGATTGGCAACTTAAATGTGATTTTTTCTGAGTAACTTACTTAAGTAATGGGTAATATCCTAAATTAGTTTCCCTTGTGTGCTTGCTCCTTAACTGACGTCACTTCCGGTGTCTCTCTCCCTTGTCCCCCCAAGCACTCAGTGCTGCTTGGCTCGTTAGAACCTCAGTTCCTTCTCAGTACCCTTCTGGTACTTCAAGTAACTTACTATATTTTGAATTCCATTGATTTGTTATCCAATTGTTCCAGTTCTTAATGCGTGTATAATAACAGCCTAACATTGACTCTTTGATATACAGGTCGAGTACCTTTATTCCATGGTCTATCGAGTATTGGACCTTCTTGCAAGTAAAAAGTAAGTGATTTTGTCTAAAAAAAACGCCCGGTTATTTAGACACAATATACCTAATATAAATACTAAATATTACACTATAGCAGAACACAACGTCCCAAAAAGTCCCCCCCCCCCCTTTTTTTCGAGACTTGTTTCTAATAGCAAACAGCTACAATGGTATTTGAGCTTGAGTTTTGTAATGTTTTATTTACATATTATAAAAGTGCAATATTTGGCCAACACGAACTCTTGTGGATACTTCTACAGAAACTGTCCTCAGCGCCACTTTCAATAAAGTCCCCCTGAAGTCTAAAATTGAACCATAGTCAACGTTCTGCAAAAGACATGCAAATAATCTACTGTGGAATTTTGTTAGAAATTTTTGGCAGCCGTTACTTTATTTATCAGTGCATATCAAATTTCCATCCATAAAACAGGAAACTTCAACAGGCTGGTTCAGTTGGTGAAGGAGGGGAAGACAAAGATGCACCAATAACTGAAGACCGAGAAGAGGAAGTGAGTGAATTTCTATTTATTGTACATTCCTATTTAATTGTACACGATTAGAAAAGAGAATGATAATAATACATTTATTCATAATCAGAAATATAAAATGGACCTATTGAAATCGATCATGTTCATTGATTGCACTTAGTGTAGCTTACCAGTTGCTGATGTTCTTTCTGTTAGTGCTACATGTGTATGCATACATAGCCCAATTAATTGTCGACAATTTCATTAATATTTATGTGAAATGAAATTGTAGGGACACTAATATTATTACGATAGTCGAACGCCTACAAGGTAGTTCGGGCGGCCAGAGCCAGGGGGCACCCCTATCGGAGGCGGACAGTATATAAGCTGTCCTCACCCCCTTGCTCTGGCAGACCTTCTCAGGTCTCTGACTGTATTACATTGAAAGATATCGAAAGCCGCATATACATATTGATCGAACCTCATATACATCAAGGATTAGCATTATTGTACAGGAGAACGATAAATAAACCCTGTTTTCTTGCATCTCTACATGAAAACTGCAGTTCGAGTCCTTATTTAATCGAATTACATATAGACGAACTCTACAAAATCTTAAATATTTCTTTTTCAGTTCTTGACGTTAGACGACATCAAAGAACATCACAACATCGATATGAAGGACAGTTCAGAGAAGGTATAATCTTTGTAATATTATCAGTTATCAAATTCAGATAAAGAGAAAAATTGTAACCCATGGTGGAAACTACCCGACCCACCATGGCGCACCACCTTCTTTCATTGCTTACTTAAACTAACCCATCCTCATGACCGTTATGATACTGAAAAAAGGTGAAGAATTCACTGGTAATACTGTAGGGTAATGTTGTGTTATTACTTGTGGACTTTCAGGGAGTACACGACATACCACAGACACCCATGGCACTCACCAAGCTAGACGAAACAGAAAAAGGCGACAACCCTCTAATAGGGTAAGTTTACACGTCCAAAATATTTTAATTTACTTTAATGAAAAAAACACAGGTTAATAAAAATGCAGACTTTACTTAAAGGCTGTTTATGCTGATATTATCCACAATGGCGCTGAGCTAGTGGTAGGATGGCAATCTCGCATACAGAAGGTTCAAACCCCGGGCGAAGATGGGTCATACCACCAATGGAGGAACGGATGCTGAGGCTGAATACCCAAGGACCCTATACATCTAAATGATCAACATGTATTGAATAATACTGAATTCCAATTTTTAATTGCAGGGCGAATGGAGAGGTAATCGCCAACCGATATGACTTCAAGATGAACCTGAGCCACATGCACAAGTCTGCCATGATGCTGCTGGACATGTCGCACCTCTCACTGCTGGAAGCCTCCCTCTTCTCCAAGCCCAGCTCCACACCTTTCCACCCCATACCCAGTAAGTACATGTCTCACTGCTGGAGGCCTCCCTCTTCTCCAAGCCCAGCTCCACACCTTTCCACCCCATACCCAGTAAGTACATGTCTCACTGCTGGAGGCCTCCCTCTTCTCCAAGCCCAGCTCCACACCTTTCCACCCCATACCCAGTAAGTACATGTCTCACTGCTGGAAGCCTCCCTCTTCTCCAAGCCCAGCTCCACACCTTTCCACCCTATACCCAGTAAGTACATGTCTCACTGCTGGAGGCCTCCCTCTTCTCCAAGCCCAGCTCCACACCTTTCCACCCCATACCCAGTAAGTACATGTCTCACTGCTGGAGGCCTCCCTCTTCTCCAAGCCCAGCTCCACACCTTTCCACCCCATACCCAGTAAGTACATGTCTCACTGCTGGAGGCCTCCCTCTTCTCCAAGCCCAGCTCCACACCTTTCCACCCAATACCCAGTAAGTACATGTCTCACTGCTGGAGGCCTCCCTCTTCTCCAAGCCCAGCTCCACACCTTTCCACCCACTACATATGTACTTAGTAAATACATGTCCCACCTCTCACTGCTGGAAGCCTCGCTCTTCTTAACACCTCCAAGGCGCAACTCTTTGACATACAGTAATACATAATTAATTCATGCAGGAAACAACAGGGTCTCTGTAGTGAACAGGACAATACAATATATTGAATTTGAAACGTTTGTTTCTTGTAGAATCGCGTCTGGCAGACGACCCGCAGCCGCCTCCCGCTCTGGACAAGGATGACAGCGGTCACATAGACGAAGGTCTTCCAGCCGATATCAGTAGTAAGTGGTAATCATCGTTTGAAAAATGGTTTAATTATGGAGAAGAGCCTAAGTTACTGCAAGTGGTAGGCCAAATAAAAGAAAAAGAAAATTTTAAGATCATACTTTATCCTCACAGTAAAAGACGAACAGCTAATGAAATAAAATGTTATTATGTTTTTTAGTGGATGATGATGGCCCAGCTGAAATGGATCTACCTCCCTGCACGCCCCCAAGGTCTCCCGAACAAGTGAGTTCTGCGGTGTATCTAGTGATGACGCGTTAGTAATAATAAGACTGCCTTTATGATAAGGCAGGTCATGCCGTAATGAGAGGAAGTTTTTTTTGTGTTTTTTTGTTATACAAAATGTATTACCCTATGCACAGTTTCATCCCTACTGGCCACTGACAAACAGCAGAGTTGCGTTCTTTTGCCAGCATTAATAATAAATGTGTTGAATTTGCTGCACTAACTTCACAACTGTTATGATGTGTTGTCAACAACATTGTATTTTGTGTTTGTTTGTTGTAGGTAAACAGGAGGCAGCTCCGTGACAGGAGGGCAGTCGCAGTAGCACCAGTCAAACCAGTGAGTCATCAGTCATGTTATCAGTCCATAAAACAGGTTCTCCTTCGCCGCGGCAAACAACTTTGCAGCGGCGGACAGGGGAGATGACAGCGGCAGCGTCAGTTCGCGCATGCGCGGCAAACGTCGATGATCGCGGGCGGCCGTGGGTGAGTAAATTGCATTATTTTCATGTTTTTTGCTCAAACTAAGTATAATTTCTGCTACAGGTAGTTGGATAAAGGCCTTGTGCTTGTCCTGAACGAAGATCCTGGCAGGATGGCTAGTGGAAATAGTTATTTTGATGGTGGAACTGGCCCAGTCCAGAATCCACATGGTGGCCATGTTTGTTTTGGTTTTGGCAAACTGGCACACAGCCAATCCACACTCAATACACTGTCAATACACATTAATACAAGTCTCTTTCTTGTATTTTCAGTGTTCCCTAAGGATATCTTGGAAATTCAGACATGCCTGGGAAAAGGTCATCCTCCAACCAGGAGGGCCCACCCTCAAAGAAGGGCAAAGAGAAGAGGTCTAGGGCTGAAGCCACTGACTCTGGCCACATGGCTTCTAACACTGTGGCCAGCACTAGGAGGACACTCCACAGCATGTCTCCAGAACACTCCTCACCAGCCTCATCTGAGGCCAGCAGGTTGGCAGGGGTGGCAGAGCAAAGGTCTAGGGAGGAGACCCCCACCCTCTTTGGTAGACTTTCTGACACTAACATTGTTGATTTCTCCCTGCCCACCTCAGTCCTGGGTACTGATGCCAGAGCTGAGTTGGAGGCCATACAGCAGGAATATGCTCTAAAAGTGCAGCAGGCCCTAGCTGCTAGTGGAGGTTCGGCCAGTGCTAGTTTAACTAGGAGACAACAGCTAGAGGCTGAGCAAGCTAGGCAGTCTTTGTCATCTATGGCCATGGGACCCCCAGTACAGGGCGGCAGTGGTGTCCAGAGTAGAGAGGCCCAGAGAGCAGCTGCTCAGGCCCAGTATGACCAGGAGGAGGACACCAGACAGAGGAACCTTAGACTGCTTCAGAGCTCCCTGGCTGCTGGTTCCGAGCGCGCTGAGTCTGATTTTGGGGAGGACTTCCTGAGAGGCTCCTATACACAAGCCCCCTATCAATATGACCAGGATGTGTTGGACCTCGACCCGGCTGTAGGGGTGGGGTCTTCGACCTCAAGGGGTGCACCTCTCTCCAGAGCTGATCAACAGGTTAGGGTCAACCAGACCTCAAGTGGTGCCACACCCTCCGGTGTTTCTTCTACCGGGTCTGTCCAACATGCTGTTCCTCTTCCTCCGGTTACCGTGCAGTCTGCGGAGACCGCCGCGCCTCCGGCCGGCTCCGGAATCGCTCCCCCCGACGTCCTAAATCTCCTTCGCGGAGCTCAGCAGGGGTCTTTCCAGGCGGCCGCTATGGCCGCGGTGCAGGACATGGACTTTGTGAACGCGTCCGACGAGGTCTCCCCCGCTTTGGCCCAGTTTCTGGACAGGCTGTTTACTGGCACCTCGGACTTGGGTGCGGGTCGCGAGTTGTCCACCTGGTACCCCCCACCTGCCAATGTCACCAGCATGAGGGTCCCTCAGATGGACTCCAGTCTATATCAGAGCGAACGGATCCCTAAATATATTAAAGTGGCGGATCGTGAAGTCCAACTAGCTCAACAGCTCCTGTTAAGTGGCCTGGGAGCTTTCCTCCCTTTGTGCGAAGAGGCTTTCCGTAGGGGTGATACTGACCCAGATCTCAACGCTGCCTCTGAGGGAGTAGTCGATGGACTCAAACTGCTGTTCTACTCCAACACCGCTCTGGTCCGCCATAGACGACAGGCCCTACGACCTCGCATGGACAAGATGGTGGCGAAACCGGCCGTCGAGGCCCCGGTTAACGGTGAGGACCTGTTTGGCGAGGCGGCGTCCAACAAGGTCAAGGAGGTGAAAGAGTCACAGCAGCTGCTTAGAGACCTCCTCCCTGACACGGCCCAACGCGGGGCTCCTTTTCGGGCCCGCGGCCGCTACTCTCGCGGCAGGTCGAGGGGCGGTCGCCAAGGTTACCCGGGCCGTGGAGGCTACCAGAACCAGAACGGCGGGCAGACCAACCCCTACAACCAGAACCAGAACCAGCGCTCCAGATACCAGCGAGCCCGCGGGGGTCGGGGACCTCAGGGCCGCGGGGGCCGCGGGGGCCACGGGGGCCGCGGGGGGGGCTGGGGTCAGCTTCCCGGGGGGCACGACAGCCCTCTGTACCGCAACCAGCCTCCTCAGGACCATCCGGACTTCAAGTAGAGGTGATAGGTGCGCTTTCAATTGTAGACCTTAACTTGTGTAATACCCCTTCGAACTTTGTGGGCGGCCAGGTTAAAGACCACAAAGGATTTTGGAAATCTGTAACTAGTGATAGCTGGGTATTAAATGCTGTTTCTGGGGTTCATATACCTTTCACAGAGGAACCTGTACAATTGTGTCCTCCTCGCCCACTGGTGTTAAATGCTTCTGACAAAGATAAAATGGATGTTGCTCTTGATAAGATGTTGAGTAAAGGTATAATTGAACAGGTGGAACCAGTACAGGGTCAATGGGTATCAAATGTCTTCCCTACTCCAAAGCCAGATGGCTCGGTCAGGGTCATTCTAGACCTAACGCTGCTAAATGAAATTGTTGAATATGAACATTTTAAGATGAATTCATTGGGTACGGTTCTGGATTTGGTGCAGCCCGGTTCCTGGTTGTCCTCCATTGACCTAAAAGATGCCTACTACAGTGTGTTTTTGGCTCCCCAACATCAAAAGTACCTGAGGTTCTACTGGAGGGGTGTCCTATACCAGTACAGAGTCCTGCCCAATGGTTTATCTTGTGCACCCCGCTTCTATACCAAGTTATTGCAGCCCTTGTTTGCTAAGGCCCGCCTGCTCGGAGTCCAATGTGTCCCCTATATAGATGACATATGTGTGCTAGCGGACTCCCCTTCAGAGTGCAGGACGGCTACCATAAAATTGGCTAGTCTCCTGGACTCTGCAGGTCTGGTGGTTCACCCTGAGAAGTCGGCCCTCACCCCCTCTCAATGTGTCACCTTCCTGGGTTTTGATATCCATCCCCCCCGTATGATTGTAACACTCCCCCCCGACAAGGTAGAGAAGTTAATCCGGGTGTCCCAAGAAGTGTGGTCAGACACTGCGCTGACGGTAAGGAAGGGTGCAGGCCTGGTGGGTCTCATGGTTGCGTACTGCTCGGCCGTGGACTATGGTTTGCTCCACACAAAAAACCTAGAAAGGGACAAGAATGTTTTTCTCTCGCTGGGCAGGGGTGATTATGGGTCACCGATGGTTTTGTCACAGGGGGCGCGGGAGGACATAGCGTGGTGGATGGAGAATGTAGAGGGCTCTTCTAGGGTCATCAGACCTATCTCCCCAGACATATACATAGAGACAGATTCTAGTATGACGGGCTGGGGGGCCTTCTCTCAAGGGGTAGAGATTAATGGCAGATGGACTGCGTCCGACTTGGCTCACATTAATGTTCTGGAACTAAGGGCTATCTACCTGGGTTTGCTTTCCTTCTGTCGCTATGAAGGTATCCAAATTCATGTCGCCACAGACAATACTACGGCTGTGAGTTACGTCAAAAAGATGGGCGGGGTCAGGTCCCCACCTTGTAACCAGGTGGCTCGGCTCATCTGGGAGTGGGCCGAGACGCATGGGAACTGGGTAACAGTCTCCTACCTCCCCGGAAAATTGAACGTCAGAGCTGACAGGGCCTCTAGGGTCTTCAGAGACAATTTGGAGTGGGAGTTAAACCCGGCAGTCTATTCCAGAATTTGCAGGGTGTGGGGTGCCCCAGACATAGACCTGTTTGCGTCCGCGGCCAATGCCAAATGTCAGAATTATGTTTCCTGGGGTCCAGACCCCTTTGCTGTGTGTTTTGATGCATTCTCTTTCTCGTGGAAGGGGCTTAACGCGTTCGCCTTTCCTCCTTTCAGCCTGCTGCTGAAGGTGCTCCGCAAGGTGGAGGAGGACGGGCCGAGCACTCTGATCCTGGTGGCCCCGGACTGGCCGTCACAGCCGTGGTACGGTCGGCTGATGTCTTCATCGCGCCGTATAATGCGCATCGGCCGCAAGCCCAGAAACATCATGCCCAACAGGGACTGCGAAGAGCGATTCCCCAAAGGAGTACCCCTCCTTATTTTGCGACTTTAATAAACAGGCTGGTCCATTTAGAGGGCTGCGATAGGGCCACGGCTAAGTTCCTAGTTGAAAGTTGGAAACCCAACACGCAGAAGGCTTACGAGGTATATCTCAAGCAGTGGCGTACCTTTTGTTTGATTCGCCGAATAGACAGGCGACACCCGACTAATTTCCAAGTTTGTTCATTTCTCAGGGATTTAAGCGATAAAGATAAATCTTATTCTACGATAAACAAGGCCAGGTGTGCCTTGTCCCTGTACCTCCCAAGGCAGCCTAACGGGGAGACCATGGGAAAGGAGTTCTGGGTGACACGGGCGGTGAAGTCTGCCAATGACAGGAATCCCGGTCAGGCCAAGCATTCTTACTTTTGGGATGTGTCTGTTGTGTTTAGTTTGTTGAAGGAATGGGGACCAAACTCAGCCTTGTCTCTACAATGTCTAGTTAAGAAGTTGATTGTATTACTGTTGCTAGTCACTGGCCAGCGAGGTCAGGTGGCTCTATTGTTACATGTAGACCAGTTATCTCAGGATGACATGGGGGTGGTTTCTTTCGCTCTCACGGGTCAGTTAAAGACTGCCCGTGTGGGCGAAAGAAACAAGTTACTCAAGTTGTCGCCATACGACAAGGAACCTCGCTTGTGTGTAGTTAGAGCTCTCAGGGAGTATCTTAAGCGAATGGCTCCGGTCAGGGCAGTCTCGGGGGAGACAGCTTTATTTTTGTCCTATGTGAGGCCCTTTGAGGCGGTTGAGCGTGGTACCATCTCGCGCTGGGTCAAACACGTTCTGGCAGCGGCTGGGGTGGACACCAACCAGTTTGGTGCCCACTCCACCCGCGGCGCGGGCGTATCGGCGGGAGCACGGCTGGGGGTTATCACAGACGTGCTCCTCCGATATGGCTCCTGGAAGTCGCAGAGGACGATGGCCAAGCACTATTTGAAAGAGGTAAGAGAAGAATCAGAGCAAGACCTGGGTCAGGTGCTACTGGATTGTTTGGCCTAATACTGTATAGATAGGCTGGATTATGTTTGTGATTTCATGTTGGTGTTTCTGTGTAACAGGAGTTTGCATTTATATATATATATTGCCAAGCAGCTAGGCAGGGTTTACTTTACTGTGATATTGAGTGTCTTTTGACATCTTTTTTATGAACCCATAAGATTATGGATACTGGTGCCTTACTTGTCACACAAGGGCCCGGCTGGTTTGAAGTGCCGAGGGTGCTATTTTTGGTTTTCGCAACATTTTCTCCTGTGAAAATAAAGTTTAAAGTTCTTAAAGCTGTGGTCCTGTTTTATATCCCACGATCTATCTTGGGGGTAACGGGTACTTAAATCTGATAGCTTTGAAACTCTCCCCTGTCCGCCGCTGCAAAGTTGTTTGCCGCGGCGAAGGAGAATACTCGGTTACCCGAGCTTCTTACGTAAGTAAGAAGTGACGGGGAACCTAAGTTCTCCTGAGCCTAGCGGCAATACTTTGCTAGGGGGACATGGGCCCACCCATCCATCCCCAGTAAAATACTGCTGGTCTTGGGAGAACTTAGGGAATTGTTTTATGATCCTTTAATTAATAGAGCTTCATTAAATTGTCATTTTTTTGTATATCATATTTAGTCCCCGGTTTGCCTGTGCTTCGAACTGACGCTGCCGCTGTCATCTCCCATGTCCCCCTAGCAAAGTATTGCCGCTAGGCTCAGGAGAACTTAGGTTCCCCGTCACTTCTTACTTACGTAAGAAGCTCGGGTAACCGAGTATTCTGACCCACTGTATATAGCCCTATTGGCTCTTTCAAAAGGATCATTTGAAAATGAGACCATTCAAATTTAAATTAAAACTGCTCTCATTTGCATCTATAGTCATGGTTACTATTGCTATAAAATAATTGTTGCTGTTACTAACAATTTCCCACTCTTTCTGTTCTGTAGGTTATCGACCCTTGGCGCACCTTGGACCCTCATGATCCGCTGGTCAATGTGGCTGACAAACCTGTGAAAAAAGGTAAGACCGTAGTATGATACATATTGTTGAGAAGATAGAATCTGAGATCAATTTGTACCAAATTGACCATAATATGGTAAAGTGGACCTATGTGCAAAAAGGAAATGGTGGCCATAACAAGCTTGGCATTTCTACCAGGGCAACCCTCCATAAGGTTTTTTCTCTGGAAAAATGTTTAACCTACCGGTACTTTAATATCATTGTTGTTGTTTACATGTACATAAATTGAACCTCTGAGGGTCAGTAACTTTGGGAGTCATTTGCACTCTATAAATCTGGGCTCACCAGTTGGGAGTCATTTGTATGTTACTATGACCTAATTAATTTGTTGACAAAAGAATATAACTCTGGAGAGTGAATAAGGCTCCCAAGGGCAAGTCAGTCCTGTATTGTCTATAAATAAACTTACCTTGACAAAGGCTTGCAATAAGCCGAAACATGTCGGTCCCAGTAACTCAGTTTTTCCTTTCAGCTTATTTTACTTAGTCACTAGGCCTACACAGGAAAGGGATTTTGGGAGTATTTCCTAACCTTTTGATATAGTTAAAATGCGTACATTTAAAAAGAAATAAAAATGCGTAATAATAAAATTACCATTTGAATTTGACTTGTATGAAAGTTATTTCACACAAACAAAGTGTGACTGTTTAATCATGCTGATGTGTCTCATTTCAGCCAAAACATTTAAAGTGCCAACGACACTAGAAGCGGATTCAACAAAGAAACGCAAACGGAAGAAGGATCCAGTTGTTGGGACGTTACTACCAATCAGTGAATTCTCATTGAAAGCATGTACGTCTTCTTTTTCATCCTATCAATTGTACTTTCAATCTTCTATCATCTCCTTTGTCTTCGAAGTAGTAGAAGGAATAGTATTTGTGAAGAAGAACAACCCTTTTGTGAATAGATAATATCTACTGTAAATGCCTGTGTGTACCCGATGGGTTGTAAGCGAACAATATTCCCGAGGTAAGGGTAGGTTATACAAGGGTTTTTGGAGATATAAACTATTAGTACAGTACAAAGATTATAGTATTGCTCTGAAAGTACAGCTGCGGGTTATACACGGGACGTGAGTTGTGCGAAAGAATTTACGGTATTCAATCTTCATCTACACTTCTCACTATGAGCCTTATTCATGTTTGACATGACCTTTACTGTATATGGTTACAGACTACTCGGCTGCCTCCCGGTTCCCGACCAACCCGCTCAAGGTGCCTTTCCCGGAGTTTGAACCTCTGTACTGGAAAGAGCTGCAGCGCCGCAAACTGCAGCTTCGTAATGTGCGCAAACAACAGGTGAGTCGGGACGGTCTGTATGGACTTAGGACATTCTGCGTATGGGTCAAGAAGGAAATAAACTGTATTGATGATCAATAATGGGATACAGAAAAATACGTTTTGGTTTTAAGAATGACATACGCTGTTATGAATGTTGTATTATGTCTTACTGTCGTAAACATCAAAAGCTTTAAACCAAAAAAAAAAGACAAAAACTTAACCAGCATAACAAGACGATTGATAACAACTTAATTACAAAATAAAAGATGATGAGCTTGGTGCTACAGCCTGTGTTTGTTGTACCCCAGGCCCTGCAGGCCCCCGGGGACGACCTGGCTGATGCGGAACAAGACGACCAGGACGACATGGACGGGGGCGTCCCGGACTTACCCGCAGGTACTGCACTGAAACTGTCACTCTCCGTCAAGCTATCTCTCTGAAACTAAAATTGTTTGTCGATGAACAAAAACTCCTGATTTTGTCGTCTCATTTACCTTCAAATATGGGATACACATAGAATATGAGTTCAGAAAGATCAATTATTTAGAGCATTTTGTTCTTCTATTCTTACTCCCTGAGTCTGCTCTCAAAGTCTAAAGGTTTAAATTTGCAGAATAGCAAACATTACCAAACGTTTGCATTAAAAAAGATACATGTACTTTAACTGTGTTTTATGATACAAATATTATTGTTCAGGTGGTGATGACGATGATGAAGGTGATTACCAAATCCCAGACATTCCCGCCATTGGCTTCTCCGAAGGCGAAAGGAATGAGTTCCCAGAAGACGACATGCACGTTTTCCCAGACAGATCAGGTTAGTAAGTCACTATGTAGATCAAAGTGCAGGGTACATTAATTTGGGTGGAATTTGAGTATATGATGTGTGGTATTTTGTAATTGTATGGCTCTACTGGTAGTTTGGTGTTTTGTTGAACATATTTTGATAAATTGCTAATGTGGAGTCTTTAGGCTGCATAAAAAAGATTAGCAGCTTCACAGACACCGCCCGCACCCTTCTAAAAGGGCCGCATGGAAGCTTTTTTTTCATTATTTTCCAAAAAAAAATCATCAAAACCCCCGCATCCCTGATTCAAAGAAAAAAAAAACATTAAAATTTCCGCCCCTATTTGTAAGCATACTGAAGCCTACAGTTGGTCGATTTTCATAAACTTTGCAGTTCTGGAATCCCCGGAATGCCTTGTATAATGTCCTAAATTTATTTGAGAATCCCCTGAGTGGCTAGAATACTGTTGACATATCTCTGAATCATCTCAAATAATGTATACACGAAGGTGAACATTTGATTGCATTGACACTTTTATAGTGGGATTGATTGATTTTTCACTTGGCACATTTATCGGCAACATGTTATCTTATTTCTAACCGACTTTGCAAAAAAAAAAAAAAAAGGACCCCCCTCACCACTTGAAATGTTTGAAAAAAGAAAAAGTCACCTCCCTCGTGGTCTAGAAAATTAATAACAAAAAAAAAAAAGCCTCCCTCCCTCACCGTATATTTTTGAAAAGTGTCCGCAAAGCTGATGATTAATTTTATGCAGCCTTAGAACGTTTTGCATTCACAATCAACCGTATTTTCCAGTGGCTGACTCCGCACCTTTGGTCAACTCCTATGAAGAACTTGTCCGGCAACATGTGGTGAGTTTTGTTTCTTTTAATAGTGATTTGGGCAAGTTTGAAAAAAGAGTAAAACATATCAATGTGGATATTCATTGATGTTAAGTAGTGGAGTAACCATTCATAAGAATGACTACCGTAAAACCCCTCCTTTAAGACGACCCCCTACTTTAAGACAAAAATCCGTCTTGTAGAAAAAAAACTTAAAATTGGTTTTCTCTTTGATACTAGATAATAAAACCCCTCCTTTAAGACGACTCCCTTTTTTTAGATAAAAATCCGTCTTGTAGGAAAAATAAATGCCAAAATAAATCCGTCTTAAAGGCGGGGTTTTACGGTAATACATATATAGCTATATAGATCTCTCTAAAGGATTTGACAATTGCATTTCTACTATGGGCTTCAACAAGAATGCCTGCGTTATCTCAGTGTAAAGACTGATATAAGACTGAGTTTAATGTGTGATACATGATTGTTGTGCAGGAGGGTTTCCTAGCTAGTGCCCAGCAGTATGCACAGACGACGGAGCTCACACGGCGCGTTACAGAATGGGAACAGAAGATCATCCCCAAACTACAAGAAGAGGTGAGGCCTTGTGCTCAATAGTATTAAGGCTAGCTACATCATTTCCTGGAATTTTCCTCTTTGTGATTTTTAGATGATTTCAGAAAATTATACTCGCAACATTTTATGTACATGTAATACCAGTAGGATCATTTTGGTACGATTGGATAACGCTTTCCTGTTCTACCCTCCCCCTCGCATTCAGATGAGTTTGATTCAGGTACAATAGGCGGGTAATACGTAAGAATTTATAGCAACTTCTTTTAGTTTGGCATTTTGTTACACTGCTTTAAATCCATAATAAATCTACTTAATAAACATTCTACCTTTGCAGGACAAACATGCACCATTTGACATACACAAGTATGGTACAGAAGTGATAGACAAGATTCCAGCTACGTCGCGTGCCAAGAAAGAAGTAGTACCCTTCAGAGAAGTGGTCTCTGGTAAACCGGCCTATGAAGTGTGTCGCCTCTTCCTCGCCACACTACAATTGGTGAGCATATTCTAAAGGACCTTCGAGTTAACTAGCCTGTCGTCATGTAGTGTTATGAAGGAACTAAATTTGATAGATGCCACTTTTTCCACTTTGGTAGGAATTGACGGTTCCACGGACAGTTATTCTTGGCATTTCCCTCTCATTGGACTTTTATTTTCAAAGTTGGGAGGGGGTCCCTTAAAGTGGGTGTCGTCAGGGGTTTTACAGTAATAAATATGTATTATGGAGTCATTTTGAGAGCCATAGAATTATAAAACATGCCAATTTAAGGTGGGTAGACCCCATAGTCTAGAAGTATTCAGATTTCGTCAGGATTTTCGCCATGAGGCCCATATCATAAGTAGTCTCAAATGGTGTAAAGAAAATAGGGGGGTCCCGAGCTAGTTTCTGAGATATCTGGCTTTGAGTTTGGAGTGATCTGTAACAGGATCATATGGTGATAGTACATGTGTGTATGAAATAGAATCTTAAAGTTATTAACTTTCCCTATAGTCCTCTCAGGATATAGTCCATAATCTTTTACCGCCAGAAACTATATTTTGAACATATGGTCCCCTGCATATTTTAAAGGTTTTTGGTGTTTGAAATAAAAAATACATAAATGGAGCACACAGTCTTGATGTGGTACAGATATAGCTTTCAGCATGCCCACTACCAGAGCCCCAGTAGAGTAGGGGTAAAGCTTTAGACTCATATGCAGGAGGCCCTGGGTTCAAGCCCTGGTCAGATCTTGCAAGATAATTTTGACAACACATGAAAATATATATCTAATATACCAAAATGTGGACAAAGACACCCCCTGGTGTGTCCTGGGACAACTACATGTGCATATGCGCAATGATCTGCGCAGTTGACATAATTACAATAGGGTCTAGCCACCTTAAAGAACTGAATATGTTCCTCACAATTTACTGATCTCTCTTTATGACCTAGGCCAACACCTACAACGTGGAGATTAGCTGCAAAGGGAATGTAGACGAGTGCGTAGATACCATGGCCCTCAAGTTCCTCTCAACAAAGCGACATTTTGAAGAGCTCCAGGAATATCGGGCGCCATCGCTTAACTAATGTAGAACTTGGAATACACAATAGAATTTATGTATTACATGAAGTGAATTTTAATCAGATATCATTTAGGAAACGCCATCACTGCCGTCAGTTCTGTTCTTCATCTGCCATCCACTTATTCTGTCTTACTTTAACCATGTGTTCATTAATCCATATATAGGCAGCTTTGTACAAAGATATGTATATAGCGTGTAAAGTATGTTCCTAGATGTTTGAATCTACCAGTACATGAGGCATATGAGATGGGGCCTGTTTTTACGTGTATTTAAGTTGTTATTGCCTGGGATTTGGAAAGAATAGGGATTGTAAAAATTGCATTTACTCCATTATGTAGACCATGGTCTACGCAACGTTTTTGATGTACGACAATTTCATATGGCCTTAGTACATGGCCATTAAGATATTCATTCCAACCAGTTTGCCCCATGTGTAATTAGCGCAATATCTTTTTTGAGGGATTCTTTCAACGACCGGGAAATTCTTTCATCAGAAACTTTTTAATTACTCAAATGATCTCCATTTTGTAGTTCACGGGACAGATCCATGTATGCTTATCTAAGGGGATTCATCTAATCTTTATGATGGAAGTAGTATATGAATGTATCTCTTGTATGTAGGAGCCTACCAAGTAATTCGAGAGACGCGTGCAGCGTCAGTGCCTACTGTGCTAATGTGTAAAATAATAGATCCGCCCGAGATTTACACTTATCCATGAAATTATATATATACGCATGTAGATTTATTAACATTCATGTCTACTGGAATAAATATTTTTACAAGATTTATATAGTTACTTGTGAATCAATATAACGGGCAGTATAGATATGTGAAAATTGTAAATTCTCGCCTAGAAGCCGTGGCTTATACGAGTCAGAACCCCAGTGTGGCTAGTAATAGTGTTCTCCCACACGAGATGCTAGATGTAAATGTACTAAAGTGTCTAAATCAGACCTTTGGTTAGGGGTGCGGCTTATACGCGAGAATCTACGGTACCTGAAGTATCTGGTTTCAAAAAAAGTTAGCAGAACGCAAACAAAAATAGGTGATGAGAATTTTTCGTTTATTTCATTTATCAGTGTCCACCATCCCCTCCCTGCATAATAATTGATACTACTTAAATGTACACACAATCTACTTTATCTGACGCAAGGCTGGCGAAAACCTTCATTTGATTTACTTTCGGTTTGGTTACATTCAATATGCACAATATATAATCATATCGATAATAATGATCTTGGGCAAACTAAGGGTGTATGATGGGAGAGTTTGAGTGAGGCTGACTGCAGTACACCGACCACCCACACAAGTATCACGTTATCAAAGGATAATTACAAGAACATCGCGGACTCACTGCTGTCTACACAGTTTCGGACAATTACGCCTTAATGGTATATATTTACATACACATTATATTGCGGAAAATGACAGTAAAAATAAAAAGGGTTGATTAACACATGGTTACAGATAACCCATCTAACAATTTGTGAGCCACAAGTCCTTCGATTGGAGATGCTTTCCTGGTGGTGCGTAAACATGTTCACATCGCGCTGTCTACGAGGGGGTTGCATTCCGGTTTACGAGGCGGAAACAAAGAGCGTTAACACTTTAGTAAGACATTACAACAGAGGATTAACAAGTTGCACTGAAAAGCCTCCTGATAAAAAAATAGAAAAAAGAGAATGGGCCCTTAGTATACAACACTGGAATTGAAGTTTCTAAGTTGAGCCTGTGCCCAAGTGCCACTATCTACATGGAACCTTAGAGCTCCTACGATGTGTGCTGTGTGGTATGTATATATATAATTCTTGCTCCCTTTCTCAGCAACCATACTTGAGTCTAGGAAAGCAGGTCTTCCTATAAGCTATACGCTGGGATCGTCTAAGCTCTGGTAGGTTTGGGGTTTACACCGCACAGTTGCAACAGGAGGAGCCGCGGCATAAAGGCTGGGTACATTATTATCAAGGATGTCTTTGGCGTCTACGAACAGTTTATAGCTCCTTTATCGCTTTCATGCATCTGTCGCTAAGTACAACATACACATACAGTCTCCATCTACCACTATCCCACGGTCGCCTCTCGTTGGAGCAGTACATAATCTCCATTGTACAATCAACAAGTAATGAAAATGATAAATGGCTGATTTATACTCACACATTTATTTTAACAACTAAAACAGTTACCTAAACGTTTCAGTATATTCCAAGGTAGGCAGTTTGTGAATGGATTATTTTTGTTTTATCATTTCATTTTTTCCTTAATAGCCTATTATCATCCTTTGTTTTATATAAATGTTGAAGTGCATGTCGCCTTTGGTAAGATATAGCATCTTCACTCTACAGACATCCTAGCTTTGTGCTAGTGCGTGCCTTAGCATTGAATTCAAAAGCAGTAATACAGAAACGATGTGAATGGCAAGACCTGGGATAATTGACATACATGCATGGTGGATATGACATGACAACGATGGGAACTCCAGCCTAGAGCCATAAAGTAAGTCCGATTGAACTGATTTGGAGGAGTGTAAATGATAGGTTTGCTGCATTCTATGTGCAGTTCTAATTTAAATAACAGTTTAACTTGATCCCAAAACGACCGTAGTTAACTCCCCAGTGTAACGTCATATTCACACATCTTGGCTGCAATTGGTTCCCCATCGACCAGAAATCTGTTAAATACCATGCATATTACAGCATGTCCTTGCATTTTACCAGCACCAAAATGGGGTCAACACCTCTGTTCTGTCCAGTTTAATAACAGAGTAATTTCATTCGGACATCGGATCTATTGTAAATGATGGTGTAGAAAAGTTTCCATCTCAGGCTTTTCCCCCGCTCTGAATCAGTAGTTCAAATGGTTTACCGTGCAAAGCACAGCGAAAGACAGGACTATATTTATGTACATTAAATCCAAGCGTATTTCCACGTCTAGGGTATCCAGATTTTTCTATACACAAGATTTGATTGGTCTGGGATAAGTGAACCACGACACATACTTGTTTGACTTTCCAAACTTATTGCTGATTGGTTCGCGGGTTTTTATTCATAATAAGGGTCTGGTGACAACCATAAAACAAATATCCTTTGGCGCGACATGTACATTTTATTTTTTCTATACATTTCATTGTTCTCATTATTCCAAATCTAAACATCCACTACGTATACCTCGGCTAACCTCGCGTATCGCGTTTCGGCAGAAACTGCAACACCTGACTAACAGATATGGTTACACATACACATTTCATTCGTGGAATGTTCAATTATTTACATCAATTCATGTCCCACCCACAGGGAAGATAAGCTTCATATGACCTATATGTCTTAATATTCACTCTCTAAACGTCCAATATACCGGTAGTTACTTTATACTAGGACAAATCCCAACTAAATTTGGTATCAGCCGAAGTAGCAGGGTAGCCTTATATTAACACTAGCGATGCATGCACCAGTTTACAATGTTATAATTTCAAGCGAATCCAATTCGTCTCTCGTAACTCGCTGCACTTGATCCCGCCTCGTAAATAAGCCATGCAACATTATCGACCTCATCTGCACTTGTACATGTACCTCAATGTGATTGTATAAACTAGCTATATATTCACGTGGAAACAAGTGTCAAGCATAGCACTTGGGGCGTAGAAGTAAGCACTTGGGGCAAGAACACCTTAATACAAATGAAAACCACACTTTCCTGAGTTTCCACAACAAAAAGAGTTAACAGTGTAGAACTTCTAATCAATGAGAAGAAGTAACCAAATCAGATCCTTGACTCTTTCGATGGTAGAATCGGTGAAATGATTCCCGCAAATGCCTGCGAAGTGGAAACCCACTGTGGGAAATGCTTTTCAGAACTGTGAGTTTTAAGAGTGAATGATTAGGAATATAGAAATGATCATATCTACCGCCCTGTATGTTTAATACCTGTGTTCGACATAACAGTGTTGGACCAGTTTAACTATAGCTTGTGCAGATCTAGTACACCTCTTCCCTCTTGACTGAACAATATGCAAATTAATCATGCCTTTAATATAGGATTATACACACATCACTATTTTGGTTATTATAAGTTTCCATTTCTATACAATTCCATTGCACTTTCATCCAATCAAGCGTAAAGTCCATTCTAACCAGACACTAGCACGTCTCCCCATATCTCGGAGGATGATCAGACTTTTGCTTGTTAAAACATCAAATAACATTGGCTAATTCAATCTGTAAGAGATGAATAACGTTTGTTCTACACACCCGTGGTTCAGCCTATCATGAAACCACCGACTACAATAGGTGGGAGACCCTGGTCGTCCCTATTATGATACATATACATAGGTGGCACCTACATCAATACCCACGCTACACGACCAACGGCACTACACAGGGGGGTATACACTGCATCTTGTCCACTACTGATCATAACGGGGTCATCCACTGCTGCGTTTCTGCTGTGAGTTTACCCGTGCGAGAGCACAAGCAAATATTACAACTTGTCGATATCTGCAAGTACTATCGCACGTCCCCAGCAGAGACCTTGTCGCAAGCCCTCGCGGCAGGAGGTTCATTAATAGAGAATTACTTCAATGACCAGCAAAAACACAGCAGTAGATTACCGGCTTTTCACCAGAGAGGCCCCCAGACTACAAGTTGGCATCCCTCCTCCGGCGTCTATGTTCAATATCCATCTGTACAGAGTGTTATAGAGTAGAGCCAGCCCCTGTCTGGTTGTGGGGACTGGTAAACAACAAATGTCGTCTGCTGCCACTGCTCCTGTGGCAGACAGATAACGGTGCTGGGCTGTAGTAGTAGCTTGTTGCTCCGTGTGGGGAGAAGGTTGTCGTAGGCGGTGTCTACTCCAGCTGTGTGCCCATCAATTCACATAATGTCTTAGCCACTTGGTCATTACTAGCGCGTATCGTCAACCGGTACATCTGAAAAGACAAAAGCGTTGGATTGATGTTAGTCTGATGTCCAGTACTTTTTTTTGTTTATTCATCAACTATATTTTATTAATGACTTTTTTTGTTTGATATTATATTGTCTTTTTTCACTACTCTCTGCATCATTATTAGACTACTGTTTCATTTCCGATAGTGCATATATACATAGCAGAGAGTAATGTATGAACAATTTGATTTTATAATATTATAGAAACTTTCCCCGCTGCTTCTTCCGACGTGTCGTTGCTGCTCCATCCATCACTAAAGACATAGGTGCAGTAAGAAGCAAAGGTACTCACTTGCATTTTTTTTTTTTTTTGGGGGGGGGGGGGGGGGTCTTGTTTGACACTCACACATACCTGGGCTTGCCGGTTAGGTTCTAGCCGTAGCAAGCAGCCGACCTGTGATGCCTTGGTGTGCAGTATACCTGCACACACAAAGTTCTCCGGGTTGGGGTCTACATTCTCCAGGATCTTCATGCCGAAGCCGCTCAGCTTCATCTTGACCGTCTCCGTGTCGTTGGTCATACTCGACTTCAAGATGTGCTGGAACTCCTGTGATGGGCTATAGGAGACGGGTGGGCGGATAACATACTATGAGTCATAGAAACCAAATATGAAATGAGATTGTATCCAGTTTTAGTACATGTACTTCAAAACTTGACCCTTCAGTTATATATCAACAAGGTTTTACACTCCACTTTTTATCCGTATTGATTTCATGGTATTACCAAAAGATTGTTTTTTTAAGCCCAATTGAGACCGAAGAATAATAAGATTTCTTTTGTGTATTTCTCCATTCCGTCTCGCACCCTTATGAAAATGTGAGTGTGAGTGCCCTACCGTGAGTTTCCAAAAGTGCCCGACTTACTTGCTTAGCATCTTCCAGCGTGAGAAGAAGGTGGAAGAGTCCATCTCTGTGGGTTCCATGAACTTGTTAAGTGTGAGAGGTAGTTTGAGATTAAATCTCTGTTGTGATCCGCTGTACCTGTAGGCAAAGAGGGCAAACATGTTCTGAAAAAAGCTATCAACATGTATTACATACTAGGATTCAAAGTTGTGGATATCTGTAGTATATTATATTTGGATAAACCTGGCTATATCTATCTGTTCTACATACAGGCATATTATGCTCTTTGACCTTTAGGAATTCTGTACTCCTTGATATGACCTGTCAATAAATCCATGTCTGTGCAGTAAGTGTAACAAAGACTATGATTATCAACTCACGTGAAGCTGACTGTGATCTCTGGTGGGTTGCCCGGGGGTTCCCCGAAGGCTGTAATACACTCTACGTTGAAGAGCTGCTGCTTCTGCTCCCCGCCTGCTATCGTGCAGCCTACGTCCTTCGCTTGGATGTTCACACGTGACAACAGTTAAGGTAAACTCTCATAATGTCTTGCTTAATATTAATATAAGATTTACAATCGAATACATACGATGTCATATATTAGTATGAGAATTAATCATTGTTCTTCGAGAGACTGACAAACATATCTGTGTCAACAGAATGTTTTCTATCGCGAAGAACACTTAGAATCTCACTTCAAAGCATTGAAAAGCACTTGAGTATGGCCATATAATCATTGCGTGGTGAAACCATACAACAGTTATAAAGAAACCAAAGCATCCTAATAATGACAGTTACAGTAAAGGATATAGCCATCGAGTATGGCTGGTACGTTGATGGTGGTAGTGAACCCGAGCAGCTCAAAGTTGGTCTTGTTGCCGTAGAAGAGGCCGATCCTGCCCAGGTTCTGACGGAACTCACACTTGACGCCGATCTGCAGCAGGTCGTTCTCAAACATGACGCCATTGTTCTTACACACGAACCTGCAACACCACAAACACAACCACTGTTACCACAAGGCACCTTTTTTTTCTTCTCTTTTTTTAAAAATGATTTAAGAAGATACAAAGGTATCTATCCCGTATCTATCATGTGTTTAAACTAATATGCACCGATACATGTGATATGTTCCTTCTAATCAACGGTGTAACGTTGGAAGCATGGTGAGCTGAACAAGAAATATATAGAATGTACGTAAAAGGACATTTTAAACACATGTTTTTTTCTGAATAAAAATCAAAATCAAGTCACCAAAGAATTCTCAACCGAATTGGACTGGAGCAGAAACCATTAGGAATGTACCGTACGGTCGCGATATAGTACCAGGTTTAAAAAGAGTGTTGGTCTTGTACAAGTGCTGGCCTTGTACAATTGTGCCGGCATAAAGGGCCTCTCTAAATTGAGGAATGCCCCGGGACAGTATCACGATGGTCCGGTATACTACATGGGTGCTTGTTAATTTGGATGGTACCTATATTACCCCTGGCACCTATACGAGACAGGCACTTATTTAATTTAATCATTTACATCAATACCGTTAAACCCCGGTATTTATTCGGACCGGCCTCTATACACAACATTAGAGTATGTCAAATCCACACCGTTTATGGAATCAGAGCAGGATAGAAGAACACTCGTGGGTGACTACCAAAGTAACTAGAATTATTCTAATCGGATAAGCACTTATCACTTGTAGCAGGATATTTGGATAAAGGAGAATCAACAATTTGCTTTTATGTTTCAAGATGGGTATACAAATGTCAAATGTGATCACATCATAGGTTTATCCATAGTATATATCAACGACAATAGTATTAGGTGAATGAGTGCAAATTAGAAACATGTTAAAAGGTGAACTATTAGCAATTTGTGATTTAAATGACGAGTTATTAAAACGAGCATAACTTACAAATAAATTAAGTAAACACGTACACACACGGAAATCTGTTTGAAGAACAGTGAACTACTCTGGAGCAATATGTATTACAACTATGTATTGTATCCCTTGTGAATTTTGTCACCTGCTGATAGCATTGGCATTAGAAGTAAACGTATGTGGAAGGGTGATGATGTGCATAACGTCAACGAGGATTGAACTGTGTGCATGCATACAGTGTGGATTTAATTATTTTTTCTTCATATCAACCATGACCAAAAGTATTAGGTGGAATTTATGTAACTTGAGGCAAGTCTCCCGATCGTCGCGACTTATAAACCAACCGGGCAAAACCTGGTTTAAAGGCAAGTGAATTTGAACTGTTATGTGGTAAGAGGGATATAGGAAAGTTATAAAAAGAGAATGCAATAAATCAAAAGTAAACACCACTGAAGAAGATACTAATCACCTAAATTATCGGTTAAGTAAACTTACGCTGTCCAACTGCGCACCGAGGATGAATAGAATGCAATTAGGTTTAAATTAAACAGAGAAGAGGAGTACAGAGTTTGGGAAGAATGACAGTCATGGTTGCAAAGAGTTTCCAGTTATTTATTTGTACCTGAGACGATTAAAATCTAGCGCTGGATACCTCCTCTATAGCAGATTGTGTTGGGTGCTGAGTGGTTATAAATGTAGGACCATACGGAGGAGAACAGAAGTGTGGCTAGGAAGATCAATATGTATATATGTGCTTCTATTCTGAGCCCACATTTTCTGCACACATAATTGTTTGAGGGATATGTACCACTAATCTAGATGTCAGTTGGGTATGGGCTGAAGATATGTAAAATTATTTTAGCGACTCTTAATATATAGCATATATCCTATATATCTCATGTGAAAAAATAGGATTTGTATTTGAGCATCTCATTAAATAACAGAAATATTTTTTTCCATAATGGTAACATGATCATCTACCGTCTGGAATATTATAGACATTTTCAAAACCCGACATATTTTATTAAGATTTATATTTATGGCTGTTAAGTGTTTACCCCGAGCCATTCTCTGCACTTGAGGCATATGTGCACCGCTTATGAGTGACTAGTTCTTACAGAAGATTCAATTGTTCACATGGGCTTAAACCAGGAATCTATGTTGCACTGATTTTGCTGCAGCTGTTGGAGCCATTTTACTGCACAGATATGCTGTTATCTCTTTTCTTGCCACTAACTAAATATCACACAGACACTTATTCACATAGTACACGTGTGTTAAAAGGATTTGACACCCTAGGGTCTTAGTAGAAAGAGGACAAATCACACAGTTAACTGATGAAGAGCTACATAGTGCTCTATTACCCTATGTTTTTTTGTCGGCTTGACGTACCATTGCGGCGCTGGAGAGTTACATGCTCGCGCTATGTGGTGCATCATGAAGACAAAAGAACATGAACCTTAAGGCATCATCCGTCCGGTCACTAAATGGTTAATAATGGTACACTCGTAGACTTATACTGCCTTAAAGGTCTTGAATAAATCACTCTCCCAAGAGACTTATCCTTCCACACGTGATTAGTGTGGCCACTCTCCAGTCAAACCTACTTATATTACATAGGCATGGGATTGGGTTTGGACGTGAAAAGAAAATACACCCCTAAAAAACAATTTTTGACAATGGACCTGTGCATATCACAAAGGTCACTGTTTTGGTTGTCAAAGAAACCCAAAAAAGCAACAATCCCATGCCTGATGACACACATGTCTACCCTTAGTTCATCACTCACTTGTCCGTAGAGTCCGTTGGCAAAAGCGCCAACTCGCTTGCACCACCCAAAGTGTCACCACCATCCCCAATAGTGAACATGGGGCTGGTGGTGGAGGTGGTTTCACCCAGACCCAGGTCAAACAAAGCACCTGCGTCCTGCGACTGGCTCACAGCCGACCCTTCAAAGTTGTCGGGGGAGAAAAGGAATGAGTCGGCCGGGGTCTGACTGGCCGAACTGCAATAATGGCAAGACCAAATCGCGTCAAAACTCAGATAAGCGCTTTGGGCTGTACACTACTACACGTTTGTGAGAAAAAGATTTGGATGCAACAAATAATTATCGATGAATACATGTGCTTAAGTGCTGTGTACCGTGTCCTCCTGAAACACCGAAACACCCGACCTTGCCTGACCTTGGTTCCAATATTTTCACAATCCACAAAAGCGTGTTTCCCAATACCAGTGCAAATACTGAGAAACCGCTGTTGGTCAAATGAAAAAATGTGTTATACATATATAAGAATTTGTTTGTGTACCGTTTACATTCAAATCCATCGGGTCTAAATAGTACTAAATATGACCAAAAGTAACAACAGAAACATGGCAAATGGGACTCCCAAATTGTGTACGCATCCACAGCTATACCTTCACAGTTGAACTGTCACTGTCACCATGACTGCACAATACTTTACAGTAGCACGACATGTACAGCACTACTTCATATATAACAATCCCCATCTCCCTGTCCCTTCATGTTTTTTTTGGAAACTCACTTATGACTGCCGTCTTCAGGCTGAACCGCGACTGGGCGAACATCAAATGAGTTGCCGAGTGATCCTAGACCTGTCTGTGATGTCATGGGATCCGTGGAGCTCTCGCCACCCAAGTCACCAATGTCAATGAGTGTGCCTGGATTGTTGGGGGCGGAGACCGCTGAGGTGCCGAGCAGGTCGATGCCCTTCCGTGCAGCCGGGGCACTTTGCTGTAACACACACAACATACACATCAACACAACTTCTAGTGTGAAACAACAACAAATTTGTAATGTAAGTGCATATTTAAATTCTGAAAAAGGTTTTGAAATTATTTCTCAAGTTATTTATAAAGTTTTAAGTATTAAATAAATTCAGATAATATCGTCAAAAAAAATAGAGCATTCTGAGACTCAGATATTGATAGAGTAGGTAGGTAACTTACACTCATGAGGGTTAACTGTGGCCCAGCAAGGTTTGTTGACTGAGCGTTGTTGTTGATGTGGGCGGTGGGTCGTGGTTCACGGTCCCGCAGTGAGTCGACGATCTCCTTGATCTTCTCGGGCCGCTTCTTCTTCAGCTTGGCCAGGATAGACGACTCCCGCTCGGGGAATGGCGGCATCTCTTCTAGAACTGTGGCCTATGGACGGAAATATTTTGGTATTGTTTTAAGGGATCGAGTGTGGCTTAACCATGTGTACTGCTCACAGCAAAGGTCTACAGCTAATTCCAGACTCGATAACAAGTTCTGGCACAAAATATAGATGGGCCTAAAATCTTTATACGCTAAAACCGACCTCTTTTCATTGGATTAAAATGTTTATATTTCAATAAAAATTGTGTGATTCTACACTATGACATACCAGGACATCTACGGTGGCGACGGTGCTGAGTTGGAGGTACTCCACGGCGCGTTGCTGCAGCTCCACGTCGGCATTCCGCAGCTGGTTGTTGCTGTTTAATACCTACAAACAAAGTACTCAACATGTAATGCCAGCGTTATTATATCACAAATCATAAACATATTGTCATCCATTGGTTGTCTTGGAGAGGGATGAGATACATGTATGTGCCTTTACTGACATAATATACCAGTTACATGCAAAGATGATATACCCACAGCCTCACTGTTTGACTCCCAAGAAATTTGTTGAACCCCACTCTATCCTTTTGGAAACACTGGTCAAACAAAAGTACCAATTCTAGGTTTGACACGGCCTCAATTCCTATGCCTATTCCTATATATATATTTCTTTTTTTTAAATCATAACAAATAAATACAATTCCTACCTCTTGCACGGGTCCCTTTATCTCGGGGAACAGGTTGACAAACTTGATGTAGGTGGAGAGGAGGAGGCCACGGGTGGCCACGCTACACAGGTGGAACTTGGAGTGAAGGAGCTGGAATTGTACCATCGGCGAAGACCGAGGATCTCCAGCAATCAAGTTGCCGAACTCACCCAGAATGTAACCGCCTACCTTTACCATGTTCTCGTGGCAGGCAGGTGCTTGCAGAGCCTAAGAGTTAACACAAGAAACTTTTTTAATTCTAGATTTATTCATTTATTTTCTAAGAGTAAAGGAATCTTGTTTTTCTTTCATTATTGTGATTATTCAAGTGAATGTCAATGGCAGAATGTTACCAATCAATTTGCATCTACACAGCACCGTACCTTAATCTAAGGGGTAGTGCCTTCAAATTTCTAGATCCTTTGCGTCATTGTCATTGAGTCAATTGCTACTACATTTTGTGCTGCATATAACTTGCATATATTTAAGAATATATATATGTATATCCAGATGACTTACCTCAAATACGGTTTTGGCTGCATACCCTTGAACGTCATCTCGGTTGATGACAATTTGAATGACTCGGTACCAGACCTTATGGTGATAAAACATAGTCATGAGTAATGTCACATGTTGAATTTGAGTTGACCAACGTTTATTACAAATGAGGATATTCATTGAAGTCAATGTTTATAAATATTTTGAAATCCGACTAAAAATGTTCACAACGCCATGATGGCCATATCTTCACCAACTACCAAATTCGACGTAATAAGCGCACACCCCCTAATAAGCGCACCCCCTCCCCCATTTTTGGCCGATTCTTATACTAGAAATAACCAAAAATATCTCAATTTTTGACCCCAATTAAACTCTTAACTACTAAAAGGTGTCCATAATAAGTCTTAATATCATCCGGTTGGAGTATACTAGAGATTTTTTCATCAAATAAAACATATATACTAACCTCTTCACTGACGTAGTCTCCGGCGATACGGATCAGGTTGAGAATTGTGTCCACGTACCATGTATAGTCAACAGCATACTTCTCCGCCAATATAGCTACCTTTAGCACCATTTCTTCTCTGATGGAGTAGTCTGCAGTCTCCAAATACGACAACATTTCTGCCACGATTTCCTCAGCGTTGGAACGGTCGCACATAGCGTAGAGTAGATCTACGGCCCGTTGCCGCACGCTGACATCACGCTCTGTTTTCAGGGCAGTGATGACTGTCTCCTGATGCTTTTTGACAGCGTCGTGAGAAAATTCTGACGTAGCGAGTAGACACATGCTCTCAAGTGCAAGATACCTGCAACCAACGAAACCAATTAGTATTGTGATACTTAAGAATGACGATTGTAGATAAAGCTTTGGGGTGTCCAGTGCAGAAATCCTCAACTGCATTCACCAATTCATCAATATTTTTATTCAATCTACAGTCAGAGTGGTATGTAAACATGATAATTTTTGATTTTGAATTTTTTGAAGACATTATCTCGCGTCCCTTAGATTCTGTGAACATAATAATGTCACGACACATCTAGCAGACACAAGATGGTACTTGGAAAATATTGACATGGAGGCCCCTGAATATATGTTGGAGAAATGGGAAAAGTCTAGGATATGTTGGTTCACCTGAGGTTGGTCTCGCGATGTTGCAGGAACTGTCCGAGCTGGTTACATGCCCGCACCAGAAGGTTGGGGTCGCTGTCCATATGGATGATCAGATTGATAGCCTCGAACAAGACAGCGTTCTTGGCGTTTGAGTGCTGCACCTTCTTTGACTTGGGTGGCTCCTGTGCCTTGTTGAGAATGGTTTCTAAACATTCTGTCAGGCGGTTTTTCACCGCCGGATCCTCTGTAAGTGAAATCAGTCATCGTTTAATAACTCAAAATCATGATTTTTCTTGATTTTCCCTGACTAAGATTTTTTTCTTGACTACATTATGAATTTTAAAACCAAATCGATAGAAAATGGGGTGCATGTTGGATGGGTTTCTTCTTCCCCTACCTCCTCTCCAACTTTCCCCAAAACTTGGAACCTGACCACACATACCGGTACATCTATTTAAGGGCCGAACAACACTTTAATGCATTGGTGCATCATGCCGATCCTTCATGAGTGTATCAATCATACATGGTCAGCATGATGCTTGAAGTTGGATGGAGACCTGGCAAGTTACTCGCCCGGGCTACAATCATGCATCATGACGATATCTTGATATTAAAGGGCTTAATGGGAGCTATGAGCGGTGCTTTACCTGGGGGTGGGTAGTACTGTAGGAGCCGCAGCAGTTTGACTGACAGCCACGGAGCAGGTACAAAGTAGTACGTGTAGTCCTGCAGGTCTGTGTATGATGACGTCACAATCTGAAACACCAACAACGAAACAACGGTCAGACGACAGACAGAGTTTCTCTAACAGCGTCTCCGCAAACTACCGCGCTCCTAACCACTGTTCGCGGCTTGTCAGACAAAGGTATGGAAATATCCAAGGCTAAAATTTCACCTCCCTTTACCTTTTATTATTATTATTATTTTTAGCTTCAGGGTATCATTTTCTTGGTACATATCTTGATTGAATGACTGGGGCACGCCTTGCTACATATCCAATGATAAAGACATAGCTTTACAGTCTCATCTGTTGTTGGATCCCCACTTCCACCATCGTTTAAAACCAAACCGCTACAATACCAGAATTCTAGTTATAAACTTGGATCCAAATTGCCAGACAAAAGAACCATGCTATAAATGGCACCACCTTTTAGTTCTTACTAGACGTAAACCGTTGATGTATTTTTGAAAGTATGTTCAAAAGAATAAACTACCCCGGTTCGTATGCCTTCGTTTTCACAGGTCTATGACAATATCTTGCTTAGCTACCTCTATTCTGAATCTGTGATCCCAGTTCTATAGGATTGAAAGACCATTTTAAGACCACACCAGTAAACCATATTGGTCTACGGATTTTGTACACCTTTAATATTCTATAATTTGCAAAAAAAAGGCCATGGATCCTGCCCGCCAAATGTTTCAAGAACTGAAATACTTTATCCATTTTCTTTCAAACTCTGTTTCCTTTTATCGCTTGGAGTAATTATCACATCACTTACACCCTCCAAGTTTTACTGTTTTGGAAAAGATTCAATCCGTAGACTAAAACTATTTTGGGCTTTCTCTGAATATTTCTGAACGCAGATTAAGGTATGAGTAAGGGGTGATCTTGTGTTTAGGGTTATCTCTACTTTAAAGTTACTTACAAAATGGATTTGGAAACATGGTTGATTTACTTAATTCTGAAGGTGAAATCGAATTTTGTTTTGCTAGCTTCTGTTGAAACACGGCGATTTCCGATCGTGTACACAGATTGATATTTTCTCCAAGAATCAACAGTAAGAGAGTAACAAAGAGAGTAATTCAAGATGCTCAAGGACAGAAATGTTTTCTATATGTATTTTCTCCAGGCAGCTTATATACATTGAAGAAATCAGTATACTAGAAACTGAAGCCATGGCCACCATACAGCATTTATGTAACGTAATGAATGGATACTTCTGCTGTTCGTGATAACTTGTAAGTTACTTTAGCTTGATAATGGATCTGCCTAAGGAAACACAAGCACATACTACCTGGCGGCTATTATGTCCTGTGCTATAGCTTAATCTGTATACATTGTTTGGATGATGGATGATTGCTGGGGGGGGGCGGTGCTACCGGACGCTGTGGGAATCTTGGGGTGTACTCGGGGGGATAAAGCCCTGACCACACCACATTATCTGACCCGACCCAACACAACCAGACCCGATGGACGCATGAGATTTAAGCCCCGACCACACTACGCAGTTTTGAGCGGATCCGACCCGACCAGACTCAACGATCGGATGTAATTTATCCGGCGGGTCTGATAGAGTTGTGCATGCCAAAGTCTTCCGACTGTCCGGTTGGATTGGGTCGGATCATGTCAGGTCGGGCAAAATAACGTAGGTGTGGCACGGGCTTTGTATGGCCCGTCGGGTAGAATTGCACATGCAGATCTCTTCCGACCATCGACTCTGGTCTGGTCGGGCAATGATGTAGACGTGGGCAGAGCTTTCGGTTATATCAACTTTATCCATTTTACTGACTCACTTGGCAGCTACATGGGATTCCAAACCGGAAAGGATTGCAAATATCTCAAGGGCAAGGAACAGTTAAGAAACAAAAGAGAAGACATGCCTTGGTGTCCTAGGATAAATGTGTGACCCATGGGACTGATTCACTGCGGCAGTCTACATACAAGTGCGTTGTTTCCATAGTTACCACTGTATACACTATGCCATGCTCTCTGTTGTCAAGCAGCACACACCGGGTGAGGCCTATCTTGTGCCAAAATTAATAAGTGGAAAGCTTTTTCTTTGCCATTGGGATTACTATATCTCATCATGGCCTTGCAATTTCATGGCTTTCCCTCCTTTGTAGCAATGTGAGAACATAATAAAACCTTATAATTAACCAAAAGTTGACTGAAACTGAACTTTCCGACAGAGCATTTACACAACGACAACGGTGGTTTTGTACACTTGCAGTGTGCGTGCGCACGAGAAGCAGTCCCATGGGATGATGTAGTTTCTGTGATGCTCCATAATAGTAATGAAATAAATGGAAAGTAAAAAGTCTTGAGTACGGGGCTAATAATGATAATCATAATAACCATCAACACAACAAAATAAAACATCCTCTTTTTTTCAGCTACTCTAGAAACAAACACATTGAGCCGGGCGGGTTTAGTCAGACCCTGATGCAGGGCTGACGTGGTCATGTCGCGCAGAAACGACGTTCGGTTTGACGTCGCTTTGACATTCACCAACCTTTCTCAGGCTTAGAAGGTAGCAGATCTGTGAATAGGAAGGCAGCAGAAGCGGGTTGGATCATTTCTCTCTTTTTGATAAAATTCAGAATATACTCTCCAGGGTCCCACTATGTTTTTTGGTTTTCACTGAGGTTTATCGCATTACAGATTTTCTGGATTAAATCTTTTCAACTTTTATTCAGTTTATTCAGGTCTCCATACACAGAAAGGGAAAAATACATCTTTTGATCAATCTCGACTATGGGTACCTATAATCCAATAATAAAGTAAAAAGTAAACGAACCGACGATATGTAGTGTTATTTACATAATAATTACCCATGACAGTACAGGTCCCCCTTACCAATAAGTAAAATCGACATGAAACAAAAATAAATTAGTTCGTGCCTGCTAAAACTAGGATTTAAAGGTATATGATCGAGGAAATCCACCCCATAGGGGTGGTGGCCGGCTTCCATCAAGGATTCTTGATCACATATATTGGTCTATAATTATGATTAATGCACTAATGATGCATGATTGCACCACTGTTCACATGAAGCAATATGTCCTCTTTAAAGGGTTAGCAGAAAGATAGGAGTCAATTTGTTTATTACTTTCTGGGGTTAATACAGGGTAGAATGTATTCGCCATGGCTGCATTCATGCATCATGACGGCAAAGGGAATGAATTCCTTCAAGTATCATGTCGACCTTATCCATCATCCACAAGAGACTCAAAAAGCTGATACATGTAATTACCTACACCCACCGCTATAGGCTACATTAGGCACAGAGCTTTCAGAAAGCTGATCGTTACCCTCACCACCAGGCCGCCGAGGTGTGCAACTATATATATATGACGGTTTGTGAGAAGGACTCGCCTGCCGCGGTCTGTACTGCTGAGCTGAAGTGGGCGCTTGGTGGAAGAGCGTGGCGGCGTGAGGGCTGCGTGCCAGACGTGTGAATAACATCGTCTGACTACAGCCTTCTGGCCGCTGCAGTGTGTGTATGGGGGGGGGGGGGGTACTTGTGAACAACATTGTACCATTGAAAGCTCAGTAGACCGGAATGAGCAGTGCGTGTGTGTGTGTGTGCTAATTACCCCCCGCCCGCCCTGTACACAGTACTGCTTCGCATGGCCAGACCCGTGAACAAAATCGGCTGGTGAGGTGTGCAGCCATAGGTATATGACAGCTTGTGAGTAGGACTCGCCTGCCGCGGTCTGTACTGCTAGTGTGTGAAGGGAGGGGTGTGATCAACATATTATAGCTTTGTACCTATTGAAAACTCAGTAGACCGGAATGAGCAGTGCATTCTGGGTGAGACCTGTGAACAACATATAGGTTGATTGCAGGTAAGGTCCAATGCGTAAACGGAAAAGCGGACGGCGCAGGGTTACGATCACTCTGGTGGGGTGCAGTGCTGAAGGGTGGGAGACCATAGAGCAGGTGTACTGCGTAAGAGGAACGCGCGGACGGCGCAGGGTTAGGATCACTCTGGCTGAGCCCAGTGCTGAAGGGTGGGAGAGTATAGAGCTTGTGCCTGTAGGGTGCAAAAAGCAAACGGCCCAATGCTAATCCTATGGACGCGCAATTCCTGTTGAAACCTTACGGAAAAGTGAACTCATTAACCATGGCCGGGGACTCCGTCGCCGGCCAACAACATGTCTTCTGCAAATACAATCTTTGGTACCCCTGGTGTCTTACTCCTCTCCATTTGTCTCGCTGATCAAGCGTTATTACTTCTTTGTTGAAAAAAATGGTCAATACATGTAACACCAGGAGATATCGGCGAACATTCTTAAATCCATCCTCATGCAAAATTGTGCCACCTTGTTATATCCCAGGCACTTAATACATGGCCAAGTTGTACCGCAACTATTAGACTGTTAGCCAGTAATCAGATATGACTAGGGACCACTTCAGTTCTTGTCATGACATTTGGATATATTTCAGATAATTATATAGCAGCTATGCCTGCAACATATTCATTAAACTATTGTGTAGTGAATATGAGTATTTTCCATACAGTAGTATTAGAATAAACCACTTAAGGAGAACTAAGACGAGGCTACCATACTAACCCTGCTTAGCCGCGACACTGCAAGCGACACACAACCCTTATACTCATCTGGGTTCTTCTTAGTGAGCGCCTCGATGAGACTGACAGCCGCTGTCACAACACCCTGCGGAATACAAGAGTTACATGTTACATTTACAGTCATCATCTGCATTGAGGCTTGGGACTGGGTTTTGAAGAGAATGCCAAGACAGGGTCAAAACCCCTTCTTTAGAGAATATTTCAGACAAATTTTATGTGATGGATCATTTACAGAGACTAAGAACCGCCCCCTCTATTAATGTTAAAATACTTTCTCAGTGGATCTGTTCAAATCATAGGGGTGACCCTTTTGGCCTTAAAAATTCCCATTTTCCGGAAAAATCCCAGGCCTGTAAAGGGTCGGCATGATGCTTGAAATGAATGCATGAATGGGTCTTTACTAAAGGGCAAAGATACTTGCCATGTGCTGGTCATTGAGGAGGTGGATGATGCGTGAAGACCACTCTGACATGTTGACGGCGTCCGGCGCCGCACGGATCAGACGCAGCAGGCACAGGGCCGCACTCTGCTTCACTGAGTCAATGGTGTCCCTGCACCAACAACACACGCGTCAGTATTTACACCACATCAGGGATCTTTATGGTAATTCCAACAGATATTTTATAACTTACTAAGGGTTAATTGAATTTTAAACATATACCTTTTATTGAGTGTATTCAAATCGATATATTGTTGTCATGATTTTGTTTTTACTAACTAAATCTTCCTTGTTTTTAACAATGGTATTCATAGTATCAAACACACATAGAAACACTGTACGAGTAGTATGAATGCGTGCCATGATAACGTACCCAGATACGAGGAGTTTGGGAATGTCCTGTCCGAAGGCCTCGGCCATCTCGCGGGATCCGATGTTGGCGATGCACTGCAGGGCGAGGCAGACATGGACCGGGTTGCGGCTGGACAGGTCGTTCTTGATGCTCTGGATGACCAGCTTCATCAGCTCAGAGCTAGCGCTGACCAGCACCGAGATGAACAGGTACCCCTGGACACAAGTAAAGGTGATCTTAGTTTACACAACATGTCTTAAACAGGAGTATTAGGTGGACAGGGTTTACGCAAAATGTCCTAAACAGGTCCTCCTAAACGAGAGCAAATGTGGCCATAGTTTACACAACATGTCCTAAACAGGGGTAAAGGGGTCATAGTTTACACATGTCCTAAACAGGAGTAATAGGTGGACATAGTTTACACAACATGTCCTAAACAGGGGTAAAGGGGTCATAGTTTACACATGTCCTAAACAGGAGTAATAGGTGGACATAGTTTACACAACATGTCCTAAACAGGAGTAAATGTGGTCATAGTTTACACAACATGCCCTAAAACAAGAGTAAATGTGGTCATAGTTTACACAACATGTCCTAAACAGGGGTAAAGGGGTCATAGTTTACACAACATGTCCTAAACAGGAGTAGAGGTGGTGAGAGTTTACACAACATGTCCTACACAGGAGTAAATGTGGCCATAGTTTACACAACATGTCCTAAACAGGAGTAGAGGTGGTGAGAGTTTACACAACATGTCCTAAACATATACCCCTGGTCCTGTTTGAGAGGAGGTACATTTGCAAACAAAATTGCCACAAAACATCAAACATGAAAATCCGGTAGAACTCACAATCTGTTTCTCGGTGTATTTGTTGGAGCTGAGCAGGTTGACGGCCTCCATGTGGCCGAAGTCGATGTCGTGCCCGAGCAGGAAGATGAAGAGTAGTTTACAGACATACTTCTTCTTCTGGTAGCCGTCAAGCGTCTTGTCTCCTACAACACACAGAGCAGCAACCATGTCAGCACCCAGGGTCTACAGTGCTAAAACCCCGGGGCTAAAACACACAGCAGTTCCAACACACATAGTGGTTAACCCTCTAAGGACAGGACGATGCCTAATGTAGCATCGGTGAGTAACTCGCTGGTACTGCATTGGTGCAACATTACTCTACGGCAATGTTACCTCGTAGAGTCGACATGATGTATCAAAGCTGCACTGGTGAGTTATTTGCTAGTTCTGTATGACTGAATGAATCATTTAGATAACAGGTTATAGCGCATCTATTATGATTAAAGCAATATGCTGTCCTCTAAGGGTTAAAAACTGTGTTTGACCAGAACCTGTGTAGTGAGGCTTCAACGTAGCATCATTTTTGCCTGAAAATTGCAGTGGTCTTATTGTAACTTTGATGTATTTTCCTGCCCATAGAAGATTTCCTGGAATGCCTGCTGAGGTCAATCTCCTACCCGGGCATGAAGACGAGGAATAGCTGGCAGGAATAGAAGTGGGGCCCTGGATGGGGCGGGGTAAGACCATGTTAAGAAATGGCCATCTCATCTGTCATCTGAATCCCCACCTCTCACGGTGCCTCTAACTAAGAAGTACAATGTCTCATGTCACATATTATTTCCCTCATGTCACTGAGCCCCATGTCATACGTCAAATTCTCGCCCTGTCCAATTTAGTGGTCTAGTGATAGTGTGCTCTGTTTTGTTGTTTACCTCTTTTCACTGTGCTAGAAATCTGGAACATTTCCACGAGAGTACTGCTTACATTTTAATTACAAAAAATCCAGTTAGAATATTACTTGGGCTATGTGACTCGTTAAGTAATCATTAGTTCTCTTGATGACTTGATTAATTCAGTTTTTTCTGCACATGGTTTAAAATTGGGTGGAGCGTGTGCTGTGCGTGTCACATTGGGTGGGTGTTGCGGTTTTTAAAGCAGCCAAAGCTAATTAGACGGAAATGTCAAGAGTTTCCAGTGAGGCCTAGGGCAGATCGCTACTCCATGTATTTGTTGTTGTTTTTTTGTACTGAAAGAGCCAAGTTAGTGTAGTCTGTTAGAGTAGACGAATAAGTTACTATCCAAACATGAAACTAATATTTTTCGTAGGAGTTGAGTTCTTTTTGGGGAGACGATAACTCTGGATATAGTATGTGTAGCATTGTGTCAACTACCGACTTCTAACACCACCTAACATGTGTTCAGTCAAAATGATCAGCCAGACACACAGATGCCTGGTGGAGCTTGTATTTTACATTCATAGCGACTTTTGATGTTTTCCTTCTTTCTCTTTTTTGGGGGACCAATTGTTGAATGCTTATCACCTAATATCTACATGTATTTACATCTTGGTCATGGGGTGCTGCAAACTACATTGCGGCAATCACTACTCGTTTATTCTTAATAGTCTACATTTGGAAGTAACGCAAATCATTTACAGAAAACACATGAAGCATCCCTGACACCAAAAGCAAGATATTACTAAGTAAAAGCAAACGTTTATCCTCTTTTGGTGATATCAAAATAACAAACTCAAAGTATATTTTCACCTTCGATGTTTTTCGTTTTGTAACCTTTCAATCTAGAGTGTGTATTTCTCCAAACAGAGACCATCATAATTATGTTTAAAACTGACACAGGAGTGAACTAACGACTGCTATACTATTACAGGCATGGACATTCAAAATAATACTGAGACACGAGCTATTACAACTAGACGAGGATTGTGCATGGTACACTATTTTGGTGTCATTAAGTGTATTCTACGTTGGCTAAAATCATACCATGCTCTTTGAGAACTACCGGTATATTCCCCGCTGTTTAATATCCAGCACCATTATAATTGAAAAAGATTCAGCGTTAAGAAAAGGATCCCCCCTTCAGTTTTAAAGTTTCGCAATCAAGTGAATAGTAAATGTTAGTTGCTGTGATGAGAAATAAGCTACCGGTACCCATAACTCCATTTTTGATAATACGCAGGTAGTCCCGGTGTACAATCTGATATGGATAAAAATAATTTAGAGTTGTCTGTCGGGATTAAAAATTCCCGATTCAGTTGTGATTAGAGATACAATGTATTATGTGGATAAGAAGTTGTTCCAAAGGGGCAATGTAATGTGAGTAATAGATGATGGTGAGTAGAGACAAGCATGCGGTGAGGACACTACAGATGCAGCTACAATGTATGGCAGTACTCTGAGTAGACTATAATGAAGAGTATAATCTAACAGAGTGTCTACAGCAGAGATACCATACAATGTCCATGCAAGCCTCAGTACCTCTTCATTCTTTATGAGAGTGAGTCTAATAAGTATGTTCCCTGAATGGAGTCAATAATTGAATTTCCTCCTCATTTTGTATTTCTTTCGAGGTTTTAAACACGCCAATATTTGTAATGTCACTTTTGCAGAAGTTTTATAAATATTTTTTTTTTATTGAATTGAATTGAATTGAAATTTATTTCATCTATACCGTATAAAGTAGGCATAGTGCCCGTCTGCTACATACAGTAGTGTAGATTTATGAAACATTTTCCCGTCAAATGCATTTAACAAAGGCTACCGCGGGGGAAAAAAAATCTCATTCATGTAGTTAGATCATGAGACATATTTTTGATCCGTGGGAACATTGATCGAGTAGATTATGGCATAATGGTGTAACATGTTATGAGCAATGTAAAATAAAAAATAAAACAAAATAGTGTGAGAAGAGTCTTCTATTGAAGATCTCGGTCTACGACTACCATAGTATGGACGGTATGAGGCATGCACGACACAGGCTATATACACAGACAAGCAGCTACCGGGCAGAGAGGTAATGGTTACTCACGTCCGGCTGATGGGGAGGAATAGGTTTAAGGAAGAGAACACGAGAAGTTAACATGGGATGTAACGCTGGCCGCTCCGTCTGGTCGCACAAACACATTAATAAACATTCACCGTTGTCATCCTTCCGTGTCCAGAAGTCTGGCCACATAGAGTTGGTTATCATGTGGTCTTATCTATTATTTTCTTTCTGTTTTGTTAGTTCCACAATTCCAAAAGTAAAGGGTATCTTTGTCTGGGATGACTTTTCTCTTTTGTGTCGACAGTTTTGTTAGTTGTTAATTTTAATACAAAGAGCCAGATATTGTAGATGGCTACATGAACTTGTTTTTTGTGTCTTTTTTTGGGGGGAGGTAAATTTTCCATTCCATGCTCTCAGTGGTAACCTGAAGCATAAGCGAATGCCAATGCAAAATACTTCAATGTTTGTCAAACGGTTGCCAAGCAATCGGCGAGCATCTTATCTACATGGGGGTTAATAAAAGCACCAATGTTATTCCTAATGGTATGATTAATTCAAATGGTAGTTTAGAGTATGTAAATTGCCTGTCATTGTCAAATGGTTATTTCGGATAGTGGTTAAGCTGGCTTAAATCACCTGTCGAATATTTATCGTATGAGTCAGTAAGACTGATCAATAAATTTTGCAGGGGGATCTATATGTTGATCAACATTAAACTAACAATTATTAGAAGAAGAAAAACAGGTATTAATCATACTGTGGGAAAAACATGTTTCGATCAAGAAAGGAACAATTTCACACGAACAAATGGTTAATTCATGTATAGACATATGTACATTTCATGCAAATTTTAATAAATATTTTCTGACCAAAGAAGCTCTGGGGTGGGGCGGGAATGAGGTTTTCGTAGCAAACAGTGATTTACTGTTATATCATATGACCCCTGGCCTGGGGCCAATTGAGAGTGCGGGTTACACACAAGCTGCGGGTTGTACGTAAGATTTCAACTTTTGCAGGGCAATGTGTCCTATATAGTATGAACAGGGGCTGACCCTACCACCTTACATGTGGGAATGCAGTGCTTCTGACAGCTGTCTGCCTGTCTCAAGCAGTGACAGCACAGTATAGAGAAGATGTGGTAGTTGTAGTAATAGACCCTGCTTGTATCATCTGTAGGCTACAGTACCCTGCAAAAGTTGATGGTGCCTGTCTTTGCCCGTGAGACTGATAGCTACATCATGTACAGCGCTCACAGGACACAAATAGTCCCATTTGGTGGCCGCTCATTAATATTATGGCATGCGGTATAAACATTGCCTTCTGGTGAGAAGTTGGGCGCGGGGCAGGTGGCGCAGCGGCTGCCGCGTATTGATCCGCTCTACCAGCGCCATACGCCATCCACCACCTGCACCACCATGTTAACCCTGTAAGGGCCGCATAGCGCTTTAATGCACCATGCCCTTGGTCGGTCTGGTGCCTGAATGCGGGCCTGGCGAGTCTACTCACCAGGCCTTTATTCAGGCATCATGCCGAGCCTTCGGGGTGCATCAGCCCTTTGAGGTCAGCATGATGTTTCGATACAGCACTGGCCTGCAGTCATATATCATGACGGGATAATGCATTAAATCACGATGTGGCCCTTAAAGGGTTAATGCTGTAGCCGCTTTTGTTTCTTTGATCCAGCTCTCTCTCTCTCTAACAGTAACACCCTCCACACACCCCATCACCCACCTCAGACAACAACCAGTTCACAAATATAACCTTGTCCAACACTACTACAGGGGATATTTACTGATGCATAGTTGATGCGATGGGGAATTACCATAAAACCTCATGTATAAGCCTAACTCACGTATTAGCCACACCTAGACTTTGGGCCGATCCTATAAGTCGCACTGACAATCTGATTATGGTGACTTCAGTACTGTGCCATACTAGCAAAAACTCTGGTATGAGCCGCTACCAGACTCTGGGCCGATCCTATGAGCCACACCAGCGATCTGACTCGCGTACTAGCTGTAGCTTATACGTGAGGTTTTACGGTACCAGGCAGAAAGCATCTCTCAAACATGTGGGATCCCTGTCACCTCCGAACTACTTATTACTGTTTACTTTTCCCTGCTAGCCGTATTTATGGAATGTGACATGGAAGAATACAAACAGAAATGTTACATAAACCCCATTTTGTATCTCTTTATGCCCGCATCCCTCTACCTAGTATAATCATATATTCAATGTATATAAGCTGCCTAGAAACAGAGCTCTGATGCAATATGCCATTTGTCATCATGGCGAATACAGTCTCGACTCACCAGGACTGCATTTATGCATCATGACGTGAAATTAATGTCAAATGGCATTAAAAAGAACTATATGTACATGTATTTGGCAGTTTAAGTGTTGACCCTTTGTGGGCGATAATCATCTATAGTCGATGCCATGGCTGGGCGAGCATCGACTATAGTTGATGCCATGGCAGGGCGAGCATCGACTACAGTCATTACATTATAACTAAGTGATTCAGCAAAGGCTCGTCCTTAGGGAAAATTCCTGCAAAAAGTCTCGCCCTCCCAGCTAACTGTATCAATTTTTGGCCGGCCTCAAAGGGTTAATAGCCTGAAGTCCACACACTCACGAGAGTCATGTAACAGACTGACTCAGAGTGACCCAGGCAGCATGAGTCTGAGACGGGCAGCGGGCACTACTGTAGGATCACATGGAAATGGCATAGTGTGCGTGAAATGCCATGATAAATGCCACTGGCAGGCCGGCCCTCAGACCTCAGTACCATGTACCAGCAGAGCACGGGGATGGCACCACAGCGGCATGCTGCGCTGACAGATAAGGATGCTGCTGACATAATGCTGTCTAGCAAAGTGTACTACTGACCAGTAGGCCATGAGGAACCTGACACGGCGTGGTGGCCTTTCTATATTGTACTTTTGTAATACTTTTGTAATACTTTTGTATTACTTTAAATTCCTACATATCATCTCGCGTATAACCCCCATCTGGGTTCTGATTTTGGCTACTATAAATTCAGTACTGTAGTATACCAATAGTTTTGATAATGGAAAAACATATGTGAATAAAAGCTTATGACGTCATTCATAAAAAAAAAGACCATGGCTTGCTAGGAACAAGCGACGTTCCGTGGACAGAACCAACCTCTAACGAGACCTGCTCGTAGCACGGGAACAAGTCCCCCCCCCCCCGTATTATCGCTATACATCTAGAACGCTATTACAACCTGCACCTTCACCATGTAGGAACCCTATAAGCCGCACCGAGGTCTGGTTCGCATACAGCCTGCGGGTAGTAACCTGGAATTTACAGCATCTTGTATCCCTGGGTCATCGCTGGTCTTTTCATATCAGGGCATAATGTGTATATGTATACCAACGTGGATATGGGTAAAACTTGTAGCAATGAGATATGTGTTTACTCATGTGGACTTTTGTCATGTACAATGTTGTTTTATCATGACAAACATATTTGATACTACACCGGTAGGGCAGTACCACCAGCAGAAGCCATATGGTACTACACACACATCAATGCCATCTGCTGATGGAAGGCTCTACTACATGTACTGTCTCTGCTGGAAGTATGAATCCGTATGTTTTCATGTATAACCCTCTAACTGACTAAGGCACTGGTAAGGCACCCAAGTCAGCAAATGTCAGAACTAATATTTCATCTCAGGTGGGAATGGGAGAGCATTCCTGCCGCAATCAAGATATTAAAGGGGTTCCACATACATGGCGGAGGGACGTGATAATACCTGCCTATTCGGTCCCATGTTTTGCTGACATCTAGACCTGAAGTGTCATATTTCCCAGCATGTTATTCCTTCAAGCGACACTTTTATTTAAAGGAACCCAATTCCTTTCTTACACATATATACACCATGTCACTACCAAGGTTTGCGTTGGTATCTCATATTCAAGGTTTACAATGCCAACAAAGGTCCCTCATATTCCTGACATTGCATTTTGTCAGCACATTATTATTATCTACAAACAACAAACCCCTTGTGGGCACGTCCCCCATGATCACCTACCCCTATGTGGTTTTTTCCTCCCCTCGTGCTGCAACCCCACCTTGAGCCCTGAGCCGGCTGTGCTATTGGTGGTCCACTTTAACCCTCCGCCTCCCACGGTCCGGCTGTAACAGGGTGCTGCATCCATCACTGTAATTGGGTTAGGTTTTAACCCTATAATCTACTCACCCCGGACGGCATGGCCGCCACTCGGCCACGTGACTACCAAGGCTCCTGCTCTTCCTACTCTTAACCCTTTTAGGACCACATTGTGTTTTAGTGCATTGCCGATAAGCCCTTTATTGTGACGATGTATGAATTCAGCCCCGGCGAGTAACTCGCCAGGCACTAAGCTTTATGCCTACCTTACAGGGTTGATACACTCCCGAAGTATGGCCATGATGCATGAAGGCAGCCCTGGCGAGTACCCACCGGGGCTACATAGAAGCATCATGACGAATAATGACATGACACATTAAAGCACTATGCTGCCTTTAAATGGCTAAATGGGCTAAATGGCTACTACCAGTAGGGAACTAGTTAGGCACACGGGGATTGTTCGTGACGTCACGTCTTGAAACGTGACTAAAATCTCATTATCAAGAGTGCCTGACGTCACATTGTCAAGAGTGCGGTTGAATGTGCCTGACGTCACGTCATCAAGCGCTAGTGACGTCAGATTGATGAATGTCAGACCGATTAAATATTACCAACAGCAAGGGTGGCTGACGGATGATATATATTATGGCATCTGTTAGCTAGTTCAGGATTGCCATTCTATGTGGTAAACAAAATAATACTATGTAGACGTTGGGATTCTTGGAATGTAGGCATTGCATGACAGTTTAAAACAGAGGGGTAGGATTCTAAATTGCCCAGGTCGAAATAGACCAATGTCATAAACCAAGACTCGGTTGAATTGTCTTCAGTAACTTTAAATTGATTCCCATGCCGGTCCTCCCACACTCCGTCCTCCAGTCCCTATCTGTGGCAGCCTCTCCTGAGACCAGGCACTAAAGATGAAGAGGGAAGTTGCCAATTCAGCAACAAGGGTATAAATAACCCAGCAGCCCAGTCTGGCCTTACTCCTCGCCACAGGCACCAGTCACTCCATTAACCTTTGCTCCTGCTGGTTCTCCGCCTGCATGTAGGACCTTCAACAGACAAGTGCTGGACACCAAAGGAACCAGCAGCAAGTCAAATTGTCGTCTGCTCGGTGTCAAGAGGACAAATATGGATACCGTCACAATATAGATCGACTTTTGAATGTAATTTAAAGATATGAATGATGGGACAATGATGATGATTGAGCTTTTATCAGCCCTACCTAGAGCCAGGGAATTCTAGGAGACTCTTTCGCCTTTAATCTAAATCTCTGCTCACTGGTGTTGACAGTACAGGCTACAGTGCATTATTTATGGATTGGTGAGGTGAGGTATTCTCTCTGATGGAGTATACTGTATGTATACAATGGATGTGTTCATGACGGAGTGGTAGGTGTTTCATATTACAATGCCGCAAACCTACTTGACAGAGAAAAATATTCTGCCCAATCATTGACACCTAAACAAATTAAAGGTTGCGCATGACTTGTGTCCAATGAAATTTGTATGCATATATGAATTCAGACTTATGTTACGATTCTACCACTGTTATGTGTTAAAATGCCACAAATATTTAACAATTTTGCCATTAAACGTCCTCGTCGTGACAAAACATGATGAATGTCAGACCGATTAAATGAACCAATTCCAAAGTTGGTCACGCTTTTGTCCATTTTAATTGGGCTTACCGTCTCACCTTTTATGCTCATAAAAGGTTAATGGGTACATTTTGTGTCGGCACCAAAAGCACCATAGGACATTTCTCTTATAGTAGTGACCAGTGACCTAGGCTTTAGATTGTTTGCTCGTTTGTTAGAGTAGTTAGATATCCAGAGGGGCCTTTCTAGGCAAACCAAACGTTCACAATGCCAAAGACTTTCGCTCATTTCAGACAGGTATTTACAATGCTACGTGTCCAATGCAGCAGTGATCACATCTATGGCTGATCGCATCTATGGAATGACTCCGAGGATTATATCTATGGGATAAAGGGAGTAAACAGCTACCGGGGCACGTTCACTACACTTTTAATAAGTGTTCTTTTATTTGCCTGGTCCTATATATCAGGTGCCGAGCCATAGAATAAATATGAGCAGATAAATGTCATAGAAAGACCAGATCAAACGCCCTTTCATGCTGTCATACAAAAATCAAAAGAGGGATAAAGGAGTTCTGGTGACAGGTGTATGTATTCATACAATTAGATTGTATCGCACATATTTGGTTCTCTACCCATTAATCCTGACACCATTGTTTTAGTTCTAACATGGCATGACTAGCGCTAGTTGATAGTTACCTTTTCATCTTCCCCTTAGCATGTTATGACATGAAAATAGGTCAGCTACCGAATAAAACACGGCAATGAATACGCTAGGATTTACTGGCATGAAATATCAATGATTATTGATCAAAATAGGAGGTCTGATCTGGCTAAGCACCCCTTATGTTTTTACGGTCAATTCCTGATCGTTGTTGTCCTGGCTTTGGTCTTGCTGTCCTTTCTTCAAAGGGGCGTCTTCTCTTTTTATAAACATTGTTAGTCACAACCCTCCCCTCCCGCTCTATCCCACCCATTCACTAAGTCTCTTATCTCCCCTTCCCTACCCATCCGGTAGGGCCCTTATCTGCTCAGGGACTGTGAATGTATCTCATCCTACCCCTCTCTACACCTACCGGTGCTGGGGTCTGTTACACATTTTTATTTTTATTTGGGGATCTGTGACAGAATATTTACCTTTTGGGGTCAGTTACAGAAAAATGTAAAATTAAGGTTATTTTGAACCAGACACCTGGCCTATCAAGTTTCCCTGTTTTTCTCTATCCTGCCTATTGCCGGCATCCCCTGATCGACTCATCATACCTGACTCTCTCCCTCCTTCTTTGACCCCCATACCCTACCATGCCCCAATCATCCCCACCGTGTATTCCATGTAATGATGCAGTACGTGTCCTTGTTGACCCACTTTAAGGCCCTGGAGCAGCCCTGGAGGATGGATACGGCACGCGCCCTGTTTGTGGGAACGCCCCCTGAGCATCTCGTCACGTGACCCCCCTGTGCCCATACACGTCAGTAACCAGAGTCCCTACACTCGCCACCCACATGCTCCCTGACCACCCCAGTGTCACGAACTGCGTGACCAAGTGTCTGCTGTGAGAGTGTACAGGGGGGCATTGCGTGTGTACTTAGTTACATAGAGGGATTTAGGAGGATGGTCTAGCGGCAAGGGTTAGACATGGGATGGAGGATACATTCAGAGGGTACTGTCTAGAGGTGTGGGCATGGGGTGAGGGTGATAATCAATTATGTATTACCAATTCCGTGCTCAATAAGGACCAGGCCATGCAGCTGCTAATCTATAGGGGATACATGTTCAAGTACTGTGGCCGATGGGCCCTAGCCCAATCACTGCTAATCTACCCACGCAGTGAAATCAAGCTGGCTGAACACAGGCGTGGACATCAGCTAAGCATTAGCCTTCCTTATAGATGTGAAATCATATTCTACTAATTATAAGGAGTTCTTCAATACAGCCCATCCCATGGGTATTAAAGGGGATTATAGAGTTGATCCCATGATATGATTAAAGAAAGTTAATTTGAAATATTGAGTAGAATCAATATGAGGTGGCCTTTTATTTACTGTTGTATAAGTGTAACCTAACCCATCAGCACACTCGGGACGGACACCAATTGACAGACAAGCTCAGAGGGCTCCTGGCCATAGGAAGTGCAGCAGGGTGCCAATCACATCCTTACCACTCACCTCTCGCCGTTAGCTAAGCATGCAGGTGTAGTGCTTCAATATTCTACTATCTAGATGACCTCCTCCCCCTCACTCACTCATACATACTGTACCAATCAGCCAACTCTATTCCGATCTAGCGGGATGACGTCTAGCCCTAGGATGTAGTAGACCAATAAGAGTATTCCCTGATATTCACCAGGGAATCATTAGGGTTCATTCCGTACCTATCAATAATAGCTGTTGACAGTGCATATCTCGCGACTTACATGTTAGAAGGCCTGCAACCTCGGAGCCGGTATCAACAGCAGTTATCAGAGAAAATAAAATGGAGTGTGTGAGTGGCCTCACAGATGACTCAGGGTAATCTGTCAATTCTGGCATCAGAAATGAATTCGAATGAGTGATCTAATTTGAGTACAATACATTATTTCTCATTTCTGACGGCAGAATCGTAATCGCCAGAAAAAGCTACCCTAATTTCATATATTGGAAGTCATATATAATCAAATTGCAGGTGGTGGCTGTAGGTGAGCAGGAGGCTGTGGGAAAGCAGGTGGCTGGGGGCGAGCAGGTGGCTGTCGGCGTCAGCGCCCAGCAGCGCGTAACTGCTGTTTTACGTCTCGGCCGTAAAGCGAGTCGATCGGAGCATCAGCAGCGACACCATCGCCGTTTCTGTTTCCCCGTGTCGGTCGGCTACAGGGCAGCGTGTGTTACGCGTCCATGCCTTTGCCGTGCATCCCCTGTCCCCCCGCCCCTGGTGTACATTCGCTATCTGTATCATAACCGCTATCTGTTAACATATAGATATAGAGTGGATGTGACTTGTTGCATAGGTCCTGGCGGTAGAATGTGCCCAGTTTTTGCCCGCTTTGGGGGTAGAAAGAGAGAAATACGGGCAAATTCGCTCAAAATGTCATTTCTATCTTGCACCCAAAAACTTAATGCCTTGCAGCCTATGGAGGCCCATGGAGGTGGTAGCTTTTTTTACTACATTTCCATAATAGTGAAAGAGAGAAATAAATTCGTGAAGATCGCAGTTCAATTTCTTCAAGAAAAATTGAGATTTTTAGAAAAAAAATTGCGGAAAATGCTGTCCCCCGACCTTGCCTATCTCATGTTTTTTTCCGCTTTTGTCTATCTCGAATGATAACCAAAATACAACGATTCTCCTATGTCACAAAATTGTCTTAAAATGCAAAATTAGTAGGTGTATATTACTCAGGGTTAATTAAACCCTGAGTCAACCACACTCATACGACGGCCATACATCGATAGTTATACAATGCGTTGTATGTTTATAAGAACAATCCCGTCGCTATAGCTGAGGAGCAAGGTAATAACATGGCAGTGGAATGGAGAAGATAAACTTTAATGTTATTTGTGACATTTTGTAATGTATTGAATACAAGAAACTACCGGCCGTTGTTTAATATTTCCATTAACCAATGGATGTGCCTGGCACTGGTATATTATACCATTGGTACCCTAAAACCTGCCTATAAGCCTAACCCACGTATAAGTGTATAAGCCGCATCTTGACTTTGTCCTGATCCTATAAGCTGCACTGGCGATCTGACTTGTGTACTAGCCGCAGCCTATACGCGAGGTTTTACAGTACCCCTCTACTAGCGGGTGTTTGTCTTTGTGTTGCTGTCAGGGTGAGTGGTGTGGCAATGAGTGGGGTATAGCTGGAGCACAGAGGTGCTGGTGTGAGCTGCTCGTGCGTGCAGTATAGTGAGCTGCTCGGCTCACCGACAGCTGTCAATCAATACTGGTCCCGCGGGTGGGCAGGCAGGTCTGGAGACCGCTTGGACCCCGACCAATAGGGGCCTAAGGCTAAGCGTCCAACTGCAGCATCAAAGTTCGCAGAACCAGTGACAGAGAAGTGGACTTCAAGTTGGTGTCTCCACTGGTTCCTGAGACTGCAGTGGGTGCAGCGGAAATAATTATGCCTGTTTGAAGGAACCAGCGATAGCTGCACATGGACAAGATGACTTCCTACTGGGGTTGATCAGTTACAGTGCTACATAGCATAATGCACTCTAACCTTATAGTAAGGCCCCAGCTGCCCATTGACAGGGGCCTCTGGATAATATAAATGTAACACCATAAGCTAATTGCTTGGGGTAATAAATAGCAGTATGAAGATTACCAGGCTGACTGATTGATTATTGTGGAACAAGTGCCAACAGATACTCTCTGTCACCGTGCATACATCGATCTGCCTCAATAATAGTGTGGTTGAGGTAATCGTAGTTTGGTTGTGGGAGAAGGATGGCGTGTGCCGATTGTATTCTGAACTCTATAGTTTTCGCTCATAAATGACAACATGGTGCTTTAATGCACCTTCATCGAATTCAGCCCTGGGGAGTACTTTGCCAGTACTGAACACAAGCATCATGCCGACTCTTCAAAGCCTGAAAGGTGATACTCCTGAAGGGTCGAAATGATGCCCTGGCGGGGTATCCATGAATGCATCATGACGACAAGTGACATCGCACATGAAAGCACCATGTGGACATCAATGGGTTAAAACCTTTATATGCTTGCCCACGTCACATATCTGTTGTAAATGTTGTATGTGGCTGAAGTCTAACCACACAGCATAAGGGTCACTTGTGTACACACCCCGATGACGTTGTATTATCGACTGCTGCTTTATAGTCTAGATATCCTAACTAGACTGGTGTGGGTAAACGTATACAGCATCTGTTCGTGTGCTCTATATACCCGTATGTAATACCGGCAGTGCAAGTACCGCCATCTTATTCAGGTTGTAGTCATGAATAGCAATTTCTTCAGTTTTGGCTTGGAGTAAACCCCTCTGATTCACATGTTGCTGACTCATAAATGCACACACGTATGTTTCTTTAACCGTCGTTTATTGTAACTCTAAAGCATTCATCTTTGCTTGAGGATTTATTACAGTTTAATTTAGTTTCAGTTTGGCCTCGGTAAAATCTGAGCATCGATGGCGGTAACATAACTGACTAAACTGTGCTTCAATCTCGGTTGGTTTAACCCAGATCGAGAATGGATTGGACTGTCTCTGCATTTGTTTTCTATTTTTAGGAGATCCTGGTAATTGGGAAGGATTAAAGTACATGTATAGTGTTGTGAACGGGAAGGGTGAGTCGGAGACATTCAGTTATATACTGTATTCCCTATCCGGGTGAGTCTGTCAGGTAGACTTTACCTCAGGTACGGGTCATGACTAGATCACTGAGTGAGTCATCGAATACAGTCAAGTTGGACATGGACTGTGATAACTGATAACTAAATGTAGTCAAATACGCTGCGATGATAACCTTTTAGGATGGCACCACTTTGTTCTACTTTTATATTTGTTTTTGGGTGGGGTGGGGGTAGGGGTAAAATATATTAAAGCATTAAGAAATATATTTGAAAATACAGCTCTCTTGACATAATGCCAAAATCAATATTTTAATAACAATCAATGCCCTGATTATGGAAGAATGACAAAGATATCAAATCAACAGCAAAGTACCGGTAGGTTGAACACATAACAATAATAGCTGTAATTTAAAATATACAGCAGTCCAACATTATAGCACTCCAATGCACTATATGGATATATATCTAAAACTGGACATCGACATCCATGTAACAGAAAGCTATATTTATTAGAAGTAGAAATCCATGAATATCTATATGAAGGAGAACACCATGTTCATGCCTATATGTCTGTGTGTATGTTCATTTCAAAATTCAAGATTGCAACCATTGATTGAATGCCACCATGCTTTCAATGTAATCTCGAATTGCAGTTGAGGTAGTTTGATACATAATCTTGACTTGTAGTTGCATTAATTTGATACTATCAAAAAAACAAATCCTATTTGATTTTTCCTTCATTCAACCCATTCAAGATGGCTACCATTTACTAAATGCCACAATGCTTTCAGTGCAATGAAGAATTGTAGTTGCATTAATTTGATATCTATATAAGAACATTTCTATTTGATACCTTTTTCAAACACAGTTGGCACCCCATAGGTTTAGGATGGCCACCATTCATTGAATGCCACAATGCTTTAAATGCAATCTTGAAATGTAGTTGCATTAATTTTAAACTGTTAAAAACATCCAATTTAGTTGTTTTTTTCATGAAGAGTTGGCACCCCATAGGTTCAAGATGGCCACCAATCATTGAATGCCATAATGCTTAAATGTGCCTCTACATGGGTAAAATTCGACACGCGCGACACGGCGACACGGCCCTTTTAAAAACCGACACGCGCGACACGGCCCTTTTAAAAACCGACGGACACAGAAAATCTTGGGATAAAAATCGACAGACACAGTAAACATTGTGTAAAAAATCGACTGACACAGTAAACCTTCTGCTAAAAATCGACAGGCATAACACCTGGGCTAGGGCTACTAGGGTGTGGAAGTGTGTGTGTCAGGTGTGACCGCCACAGATGCTACCATGGGTAAAGGGGGAGGGGGGAGGTGTGACCTGCAGTAGGTGTGAGAATGCTTTGCCCGGGGGGGGGGGGGCTTGGTATATTTTGTATACACAGGTGTATTTAAAAATCGACGGACATAGAAAAATAAATGATAAAAATCGACCTGCAGACATCTGTCTCTAAGTTCTTATACATAAAAATCGACACGCCGACACAGCCTTTTTTGCTAAAAATCGACACGGCGACATGGCCAAAAATCCGGGTACCCATGTAGAGGCACTTAAATGCAATCTTGAGTTGCTGTTGCATTAATTTGATTCTTAAAAAAAAAACTTTCTTTTTTTTCTTTCATGAACAGTTGGCACCCCATACATTCAAGGTGGCTACCAGTCATTGCATGCCACAATTCTTTAAGTGCAATCACAAATTGTAGTTGCATTAATCTGATACTAATAAAAAAACTAATTCTATTCTTTTTTTTATTTATGAACAGTTGGCACCCCATATATTTAAGATGACTACCATTCATTGAATGCCCCGATGCTTGAAATGCAATCTCAAATTGTAGATGCATCAATTTAATGCTAATAAAAAACAAATTCTTATCAATTTTTCTTTCATGAATATTTGGCACCCCATAAGGTGGCCACCATTCATATTAATGCAAATAGAATGCTTTAAGTGCTATCACGACTTGTAGTTGCATTAATCTGATACTAAAAAAAAAAAATCTATTTGAATTTTCTTTCATGAACAGTTGGCACCCCATAAATTAAAAATGCACCCAGCACCCAGGTCAACAGCTATATACAGACACGTGTACCTCCCCTGCCTGTTCTCCTTCAATGCACAGTGAAGAGGGTGGGAGGGGGTGACCATCAACAGTGCATAAACACTTTGATTGGATGACAATGCAGTTTTTATATTACAACCTAAATTTGTGCAACGAAAATCATCAAGAAATACTAAGTATTTTTTCCAAAGAATAGCTTTTCTAGAATGGCTCGGTATTCAGGAATCCTACTGCGAATAAAAAAATGTCAAATTCTAATTCTAAATACCTGAAAATTGAGAAATGCTGACGTTCACGGGTTATGTAGGAAATGTACTAAAAACAGCAAAAAAGGGCAACAAAACCCTAATTTTCTCAAAAACTGTTCAGTAGGATTTTTTCTAACTGAGGTTCCACTGTTTTCTACCCTCATATTACACATTGGCATAGAGAATATATTGACACCTAGTCAGGATTTTGCGCTAGGAGCAATCTGTGAGGCGAAAAACAGCCAAAATGAGCCACTGGTCTGAAGTATAAAACTGGGCATCGATCACTATAGAGCTACAAAGAGACAGAGAATCGATGTCCAGTAACAAATGTTTATGTACATTAGAAACAGATTACAAATGCTTACCTTTGAACTTGGACCGTATATTGGCTAATTCTTTGTTTATACGTTTGACCTCGGCTTCGCGACTCTTGCCTGTAATTTGAGTGAATGGAACACATTTAGGAATCTTGCCAACATGTTTGAAGAACACTGTATGACGAGCATTTAGGTTCTTCACTACTGTACTAAACACGGACAGTCAGTGTGGCCAAATAGGGCACGCCATCGATTCTAGTTTTCTATCATTGTGAAACTACATTCAGAACTGTAATTTGATGTAAAATGTGTTTCTCCTTTCTACAATGTTGGATAATATAGGATAAATATGTGACATGATCTGCGAAAAGGGAACTTAGTACATCCTGTATTTGGGTCTCTTTTCCCAATACATACCACATATGTATTAGTGCTATGTATGTGTGGTACCTCGGATCATATCACACTCGGCTCTGCCTCGTGTGATATGATCCAAGGTACCACGAGTGGAGAAACCAGAAATTCAGACTGAATATTGTGGATCTCTAACACTAACTGTCTTAATAACCCATCCAATTTAATCAAGATACACACTGCCATCCCCTTTTTCTTTTACTATTTTCTGATCAACAATTTGACAAAGTCAAAGCATGTGGTTGTGACGGCAGGACAATTAACATTTTGCATCTAGTACATCGTTACGCTCACTGCTATTAGTATAGAGCATTTACTGTGGCAATTTGTGCTTTAAAATGTGAGACAGTAAATAGAGGCTAAACTTACAATTTCGGATATCTGAAATAAAAACTGCAAGGCCTCGCATGCCATCCCCCTTGACTGCAGGCATCCTGGCGGTTGTTGCTCTGTAAGAAAAGTTTGCCAATTAGATTCAATTTTACAAATGAAATGTCGGCGCTCTGTCTGGTAAATCACACAAATTCTACCAACACCCCCGCCCCCACCATTTTCGTTGGATCATCATGACCTCTTTTTCCAGCAATTTCTACTTTCCTTCAACCCCCGGGCGGCTAAAAAAATATTTCTACTTTTGATATAGACTGAGTTCTCTATGCTGGACCGAAGAATAATCAAATTTTATCCCCCCCCCCCTTTAGAAGATTGTTGAAGCAACAACTTTTGGTTTGATATGCCGCCAGGTTCTAACAGAGCAGCATGCTGGACTGGTTGGTGTACCGGTATGTGTTTAAATGACGCATGTCCCAGGAGTGTGGCAGCCGGGGGGACGTAGTACCCCACTTTTGACCAACCCTAAAAAAGGTTAAACCTAAAAGGTCAAGCCAAAAAAGGTTTTAAAAAACACCTCCTGCCACCCCCCCTCCCGCCCCAAACTTTGAAATTGTTTGCCACGCCCCTGTATAATGTCCTAGAAGTGAAGTGACGGGCAGGCAAGACGGTACAACAGGGGAAGACCTGCATCATCTGTCAATACTAGATTGCCCACTGTCCCACCTTCTTGGGCATAAGACAATTGCGCCAGTGTAGCTTTGCGTCCGGTGCAACATGTCTGCAAAAGAATGAGGGGATCCAATTTGTTTGCTGACCCTTTTTCCGAGTTTAGTTAACGAAGTTGATGCATCTCCTCTCACTAGACGAAGATATTTTTCTGAGCTGTTGTGATTGAAGTAAATATTGATATAGTCAGCACAGAAGTGGGCAACTGTTTTTGCTGGGTGTAACCATGGGGAACAGAGTCTAACTCAGGCAGCTCCAAACATGAAAAAAGAGGTGTGCACGTTTGGGAGCATTGTCAGCTAGGGCAGCAGAGAAAATGGTTTAGTGTCAAGGAAGCTCCTGGTTTCATGCTTCAAAAGGTGAAGTTTCCAGAGTTCTAAGAATCTGTTAGGGAATAATCTTTTTTTTTGACAACGGGGGTGGGGGGCAAAAGGTTATTTTTCAACTGTTTACAGTGAAGAATCCCACACGTTACTATGCTTCAAAGGCCCTGTGCGCGGGCCGATTCTCTAACCGTTGGGTTAAAAAATGTCAGCTCCTAAGCCGAGGTGGAGAGAGGGGTGAACAAAAATGTGCGCGCTCCTGAGGAAGGTAAACTTTCACCCCCACCCCCACCCCTGTTGTTAAAAAATCATCATCCCGTCTACCCCTGATGACCCCTCCAGATATTGGAAAACTAAATCATCTTTGCAACGAGACCATTTGGACTGTCGCATCTTTAATATCTAGTTCCAACTATATTACGGGTTGAATATGTAACCGGATTGTCCAAAATATGTGTTTTTCATGAAAAATTGCCCTTGACTGAAGCTTAACTGCTGAAAATCATCCATTTAACCATGCCTATAGAATAGTACTAATCAATATTTGAATCTCGACATAAATATGCATGCTGGCATACTATTTGCAGAAACCACCACAAGTCTTGAACCACACACAACATAATAGATCTACTTTAATAGGATTTCAGGTTCATCATTGAGGGCAAATGAATTCAACACAATTTGGTATATCTTGATCTGGATGTACAGGACTAGGCCATACCTGTTATTAGTTCAAAATTCCACTAAACTTTTGTATTAAAGCATTGATAAATCCTCCAATGCATTGGATTTTATGTATCAGAGTTTCAGACCTACCTGTGCTGAAAATAATGAAAATGGGCATAATCCAGGTTTAGGTCGCTATGTAAAACACGGATCCTGTTCCTTTTAAACGAAATATAATTAAAATATTATACTGTACAGGTTAGGTCGCTGATACTGTCATTAGCGACTCCACCCCTTAGCGACTTAAAGCTGGAGTATATATATAGGTAGGGATGAATAAAAAACGTTTTAACCTTGTATTCTATCTAGTGATTTGCAGTAGCGACTCCACCCCTTAGCGACTTAAAGCTGGAGTATATATATAGGTAGGGATGAATAAAAAACGTTTTAACCTTGTATTCTATCTAGTGATTTGCAGTAGCGACTCCACCCCTTAGCGACTTAAAGCTGGAGTATATATATAGGTAGGGATGAATAAAAAACGTTTTAACCTTGTATTCTATCTAGTGATTTGCAGTAGCGACTCCACCCCTTAGCGACTTAAAGCTGGAGTATATATATAGGTAGGGATAAATAAAAAACGTTTTAACCTTGTATTCTATCTAGTGATTTGCAGTAGCGACTCCACCCCTTAGCGACTTAAAGCTGGAGTATATATATAGAGTAATTCTATAAAATAGAAGTTAAAAACATGCAAGGGGAATATAACCCCGGGGGAAAGGGTTTCCCTTAAGGGGAGCTATTAGAAAAAACTGGGGCTTGGCTTTTTGGGGGGAAAAGAAGGTAGGTGACGCAGGATTATTCATTTTATATAAAACAAAGAAAATTTTGTACAACATTTAATTTAAGGTTAGAAAGAATAGGTCGCTAGTAGGTGAAAAAGTATAGGTCGCTAAGGCTTATTCTGTATACCCCCACCCCGCTTGTAGACCCCCCTAGAAGTATGAGGCTTATTCTGTAGGCCCTTATAAAAGAATAAGCCTCATGTTTGGGTTGGAAGCCACTAGGGGGTGTATAAAACTGTATAATATAAGGTTAGAAAGAATAGGTCGCTAGTAGGTGAAAAAGTATAGGTCGCTTAGGCTTATTCTATATACCCCCCACCCCGCTTGTAGACCCCCCTAGAAGTATGAGGCTCATTCTGTATGCCCTTATAATAGAATAAGCCTCATGTTTGGGTTGGAAGCCACTAGGGGGGGGGGGGGGGGTGTATAAAACTGTATTATAATAAGGTTAGAAAGAATAGGTCGCTAGAAGGTGAAAAAGTTTAGGTCGCTAAGGCTTATTCTGTGTACCCCCCAGGCATACATGGTCAGGTATATGGATTACTACCTTGAAAACAATTTCCTTTTCAGTTCATTCATATAACATTGCACTTTTTCCATATACCCCTACTTTTCTTAGATTTCTAACCCTTTTCACGACTTCAATGATAAAGTAGCGACTTAAAGCTGGAGAATGCCTGAAAAGAAGCATACTTCAAGTTCAAATCAGATTTCCCCAGTGGTCAGTAGAGCCAGTGAGGCTCTACTGACACACATAAATCTACCGGTACAGTATTGTACACATCACGGTATCAGAACCTTGTAGTAGCATTACCACATGGCGCTGCAAGCCTATTGGGGGAATTTTTCGTGTTTTTTCACGAATTTTATGGTCCATTTAAAAAAAAGCTATTTTGTACCACAGAAAATAGCTTTGCGGGCTCTACCCAGATTAGCTTTTTCAAAGAGGATGTGCAGGGCTTTTCAAAAATACAAACATCATCTTACTACCGTAGGTTTAGTCAGGGATATTAAGTACCCCATGGTTTAGTGGAACCTTTGCGGGATTTCCTCTGAAAAAGCCTTGTTAACCAATTATATTACAATTTTACATACATTTCCATAGTAAAAGAAAACACCCCAAATCTCCCAAATAGGCCAAAGCATAGTTATTTCAATGAAAATCCCGCAAAGGTTGCACTGAATCACAGATAATCAATCTTAGCATTTCCGAAAAGCTTATGACTTCCTCTTCAAAATGATTACCAGAGCTTGTGGCCAGAATTAAGAATTTAGCAGTTGATATTTGATTTTACTTGAGAAATAATGGAAAAATCATAAAGTAGGCCTATGGGGGAGCCCGGGGGTCCACAAGCCCACAGATTTATCATTGCAATTTTCTTCAAAAAATACTCATATTACTGGTACACTGTTTGTATTTTATAATTGAAAGAAAACCAATGAAGATAGAGCTTTAATAACCAAAAACACTTATGTAATCCCCATGCATAATGCATCAGACAGAATAATACGAGATACAGATTGATAGCTCTGCAATTTTGGTGTGGTATTAAATGCTACTTGTAGGCCTTATTATTGAGTGGGGTAGGTAGGTTCAACTAGTAGAACTAGAAGGCCCTGAAGAGTGCAGAAGAGCATTGACCTGAAGTGAAGCTACACTGCACTATTATAAATAATATTAATAATAGATCTAGGGCCAGGGCCAGGGGCCTACGCCTACGGCTACGGTAGGCCTATTCAACACTGTCTCTCCAAATCTAAACCATAATTCATATAGGCCTTAGCCTACATTTTGCGTTTATATACACTGAGTGAGCCCCAAGTGAGTGTGTTGTGTGAATTCAATGTAGTGACACCGACACAGATACTGAGATAGTGTACTGGAATTCAACCGTGTTTCCCAGAGGATCCGATCCAATTCCGGGTCGTGTAAACCATATTTCCCACTTCAATCATCGCATATTTGAGCATACAGATGAAGCTACATATTGAATCTTACATTTTCTTGTGAAATATGAGATTTAGGATGCTCGATTATTAATAACGCAGGCTTTCTTTGGGGGCATTTCATCAATTCCTCTTGACAAGTGGTAGGCGTATCACCTTCCCGTGACAGTCGCCGCACGGAAGGGACCCTTCTAGAAAACCTCTGCGTTCTTCGTAAGTACGAGCACATCTCATGATTTTATTGGATGGACATGTTGAATATACTTACCACTATCCAGAAATAGGATTGCAGTTCCAATTAAACGTACAAACGACCAAAGGTATCCAATTAAAGTGGGCAGTGGTTGGTTAGTCGTGTAGCACAGCCGCCATTTGCACGTCTGGATTCGGAACGAGGCATTTCTTACACCCACCAAAGTCATGTGACCTACAAGCTGGATGATCATTTTGCGGCGGGGATGCCCATGATGAATAAAATTGAATGGGAAACCTACATGCAATTACCGCGAATCCAGGCATTAGATTCTTTTTCGAAAGGGGTCTAGGCAATGGTCTAGGTGTCAAAACTTTTTTTGTTTTTTTTCTGCATTCTTTTTTGTTTTTTTGCGGGGGGAGGGGGGGGGGGGGGGGTGCGGGGTGGGGAGGGGAGGGGGTGGCCGATTTCATAAGGGAGTGGACATTATTTAAAGGAGTGGTCATTATTTAACAAGGGGGGCTTGGTGGATTTTCGACGAAACACGCAAAAATGGGTCGACATTTTTCTGCCTCCCCCTTCGAGACAGGTCGGAATTTTGGCCCTTTGAAGCATAATAAGGGAGTGTTCATTTATTAATTACAGGGGGTGGCTAGATTTCGCACGGAGGGGCGAAATTTTTTTATGCCCCCCCCCCCCCCCCCCCCCCCCCCCCCCCCGCTTGAGAGCGCGTGGAGCGTTCCCCCCTCCCCTGCCTCGCTTTATAAGGCGGCAAAAAAAATTTCGGCCACCCCCCGTTGAACTATAGTAACGCGCGGGCTTTTTTGCTAAGAAGGGGGCTACATTTTTCACGCCCCCCCCCCCCCCTCAGGAGGGGTCGGACATTTTTATGCTGCTCCAACCCACCACCGATAAATGAACACTCCCTAACGCACAGGCTTTTTGGCCCAAAAGAGATTTCTTTCTTTTCTACCCCTCCCCCCAAATGTATTACATCCCCGGGGCCGGTAAAGGGGTCCAAATAGCCCCCCCCCCCCCCCTATGTTAACCCAAGAAATATCACAGATAAAAGATGTCTCTTTTTTGCGAAAATATCCAGTATCATATTTTCTCTGGGTTACCCAACCTCTCCCCCTGTTGATAAAAAATGATCACTCCCTAATCCGTAAAGCCATATTTACATTTTCTCCATCTTCCTCCCCAGCACGGAACGACCCTTGTGTGTACGAAAACAAAATCTAATTAACTTTAACACAAATTTTAGTTTGTTGATATTATTAATACAAAAGAACATAAATAATCAATGATTATAACATTTGAATTAGTAACATGAACGCAATACTTGCTCTTTACTACTTCAATACGAAACGAATACTAACTTTACATTTGACGTCATCTCCAAGGAGACATCATCAAATAGTTTCAAAATGGCAGTCAAAATAACAACTAAATACCGTGTTTGACGGATGCAACTGGGGATAGGAAACTATTGAAAGGTATTCATTGACAGAATTGGAATATAACAGCAGCAAGGAGCATAAGAGGTGAGCACAGCTTGTATATTTGCGTTGTGTTTATCTCACTTGTTGGGGGTGGTTGTTGCATGCTTTAACAGGTGCCCGACGAACCGCGCGGGACGCGTCGCCTTCGGGAGCCGGGCGGTCCTCTTCCCGGGGCCCGGGATATGCTGGGAGGGAGCCCGGCAACATGTCATGCCGTCTCCCGAAGGACGGGCCGAAGGGCCAGATATAACGCACCCCGAACTAGCCAAAGCCTGGCGTAGGCGAGTTTATGAATGCATAAGAAATATCTCACATGGGTCATGAATGATCCGTGACCGTGAGTGGCGTGACCGTGCATTGAATTTTAATAGTTTTAGGTCGAGTCATTTATTTACAGTAAATTTTAGCCTAGCCCTGGCCTAGGCCTACTGGAGGGGGGTGGGGGGTGGTGGTCAAGTTCGTAGATTTTCCCCTATTAAACTGATAACAGACTTAAACAGCAATTTATGATCTAGACTAGAGCCTCAGTAGTAGACTGTAGAGGTCCTCTCTAGACTCTAGGCCTACCTGGCTTTAGCCTTCATTACGGGGGGGGGGGGGGGCTGGTGAGATTTCGCACGGAGGCGCGAACATTTTTTACGCCCCCCCCCCCCCCCTCGAGAGCGCTTGGAACATTTCGCGCCCCGCCTCGCCGAAAATTTTTCACCCACCCCCCTTTGAACTATAATAACGCGCAGGCTTTTTCGCTAAAAAGGTGCTAAATTTTTTACGCCCCCCCCCCCCCTTCAAGAGGGGTCAGAATTTTTTACACCCCCCCCCCTCAGGGCCCCTCCCCTGTAACTTATAAATGAACACTCCCAAGCTAATGCCTAAGCCAAGTCATATTACAAAAAACAGGCCCTCAGTGGGGGTGCCATGGCATAAGGCATAAATAGACAAAGGTGGACGAGTAGAGTTCCTCACTGAGGGTTATTTCACGAGGCGAAGACTTGGAGAAGGGCGACTTGGAGCGTAGGCGACATGTAGAGGGCGAATTGACCAGCATAATAGCTCTTAGCTGCTAACTCCATATATAGCTCTGGTGGCCATGAGGTCATGAAGCCATAAACTCGGTGGCCAGGGGTCGGTATCTCTCTTTAACAGTGGCGTAGGAAAAGGGGGGGCCAGGGGGGCCCGGGCCCCCCCCAATCACTAAGGAGGGGGGGCCTGAATATGTTTGGGCCCCCCCAAAATTTGTCAAGACTTGTAATATAATGCACACAATTTTCAATCCTTAACTCTCTCGCATAGGGAAAAGTGGGGGCAAAGGGGACCGGGCTCCCATATCAGACCTAGAGGGGGCTCAAATACTACTTTTCCATACACTCTAATATAAGCATGTATATGATAAATCATGCATAAAAACTGATACTTTAACTTGGTTGGAGTGGGCCCCCCTTGGGCCCCCCCAATGAAGATTTGCTTCCTACGCCTCTGTTTAATATCTTCTTCAAAGAGGACCCCATCTTAATTACCCTAGGAAGGGCGTGGGGGCAGGTTGGGAACAGTTTGGGGGTCAGTCCCAGACCCCAAAAAGCTGATTCCCCATAGGAAACTGAGCAGCTCCCTTTTTTTCATGAATGTAAGAGGAAAACTCTCAGAACTATGGTATAAAGCGGATTTTATTAATATTCTTAGGAAGGATGATCGACGAGACTATGATGGTCCTCCCTAGGCCTAAAAAAAATAAAATTTGAGTTCCGGTAACATGGCCCAAAAAAAAGAGGGTCGGTAGGTCGGATTTTTTTTTCTTTTTTGAATTTTTTTTTGGTAAAAAGGTGAATTTCAGTAGTAAAAACACCAAAAATGTCCTAAAATTAACAAAAAAATTATAAAAATGTCTTAAACCCCCACATCTCGGTGCCAGGGTACCGAGATATAGGGCGGAGCTAGGAGCAGTAGGTGCCGTGCAGCAGCTGAGAAGTGTCACAATCTCTGTCAGCACCACCAGGGTCAGAGGTCACATTCCACTATTTTCCAGACAGTAGGGCCGTTATAGGTTTGAAATGAAAAACCAAAACAAATGCCTATCATCACTTATTCAGCCATTATAATAAACTGACATGGTATAATTGTCACACCAACCATTAGATATTAGTGTAATCATTTAGATGTGAGATGTTGGTCTATGTACTCATATTCTATTAGGAGTAATCTGAGTGTTACTTCTAACTCCTCACATAGCCCCTCACACCCACATGGTCTGGTACATTGTACACAAACCTGTGAAGCTGTCACTGAGTTTAGTCAGTAGCCAATGAGATAGTGTTACTCTGGGAGTGCCTGTCAGTCAACCCCTCAAACGGTTTTCTGTGTTATAATATTTGAATCTAGGTCTCCCATTTCCTCAATATATGGTCATATTTTTAAATTCTATTTAGATGGCCACATCACACTATGGTTCATTCAGAATTATCTGACTTTAGAAAAAGAAATATTTCAATATTTCCATTGAAAACCTAGGATCTATTGGTGACCTGTGTACATCAGCTGGCAGAGAGGGCATTTAAAAAGGGGCGTGGCCTGCAGCTTATATATTCCAGGTGGGGGTTTAAAAAAATTAGGGTTGGCCCCAAAAACGGAGGGTCGGTCGGGATACCGGAACACAACTTTTTTTTTTAGGCCCTATGAAAAAAACCTTAAAGTTTAAGAAAAGCAAACTAATCTGGGACTACATGTAAGTTGTCTATATGCCTACCCCAGTACGTTTCCTATGCATTCAATGAATATATCACACTATATATTATATATTATTGAAGGAACTAATCAAAATTCATCTTACCAAAAATAGTGGGATAATGGATAAAAGAAACAATGAAAATTCCAAATATAATAGGTTAAAACATGGGAGGGTGTGTAAATAAAGGTACGCCTTATACATGTACATTGTTTTATCAATTTTTAACAAAGAGCTCAACTTGGACTCATAGGTATATCTAGGTCTAAATATTAAATCAATGAATCTTTAAACAGGGTTCATGAAGTGGGATATATTGCCCCTCCCATACATATAGCATTATCCATAACAGTTATAATTTCAATCATATCTGAAGCTATAGCATCAGATGGACATTGCATAGCACTATCACTAATAATCCAACCTTTATGATATTATACATATTCCTCTGATGAAATCACAAAAATGGCAGCTCCCTGCACTGTACCCCTATGGTACAGCATGGAGTAGGAGGGGTTGTTTGACCCCCATGGGCGTGGCAGGGGAGCATGTGTCCGTGGTGGGGAGGGGAGGGGTAGGTGGGGGGTGAGGACCGGCAGACCCCCTCCGCTTTAAATAGACTTAGAAACTCAGGCCTATTGGTGGGCGACTTGGAGAGTGGACGACTTGTCCGGATACCAGAAGATCCTAGGTCTTATATAAAGTTTCAAGTTCAAGTTTCATAGGGAGGCTAAGTCTCGCAATAAAATGTTGTCGTATTTTTTTGCTGGTTCTAACAAAAAATACCCGTATCTAAGTTGGCCTAAAGAGGTCCCAGATCTGAAATTTTATCGCCAAACTCTCTATATTAGTGGAGATATAGGGGGGCGAAATTTTTGGCCCATCCTTCAAGCCTGCGGGCGATAATATGGGGAGCCCGTAAGGGCCCGTAAGTTGGCGATCACGTGACGAGACTGACTTAGCCGCCCTATAGGTTTTTATTAGGTCCTGGGAAAGGTGCAATCATCTTGTAAACAGTTGATCTTCCCTGTCGATACCCAGGGACCCTGAGGGGGTATGTAAAAGATGCAAAACTATGACCCCTCAGTACACAACTTGTCAAGTCAAGTAACGAGTTATCACAATTTGCTTCGCATCTTAGCTTGATACAGATGTTCCCACACTTCATGACTGAATGACCAACGATGAACTTCAATACAACAGACTACTTTTCAATATGATGTCAATACAGCACTCTTTTAGTATATATTATCAGACACACATGCCCTATTCATAAATGTGAAATAAAGGATTTGGGATACAGGCGGAAAGGAAGCACCTCATCAATGAAGTCGCTTAAACTCTTACACAGTACATAGTGTCATTGTTAAAATGTGACAATTGTTATGGAATTACAATACAATTCTAATATTCTATCCTAACATAGGCCAGATTATCTGTCATCACATCTTGAGGCACATCTATCTTTCGGTACAAGTTTTCAGTGCAGATCAACACAAATTAGCATATGTATGGGTATAAGCCGGCCCTGGATATAAGCAGGTTAGGGGGATCAAAGAGCTTTAGGAGAAACTTGTTTGGTCAGAGCTTCGCTTAAATTGGAGTATTTGTATAATTCTTGCATGCATCCAGGTTACAACCCCGAATCATATCCACACACTATGGAATTATTTACAAAGTCATCAGCTTATATTTTGACTGGAGGAATTCGATACTGTAATACATTATATCGTGTTGACAAATACAGCATTAGATATAAAAGTGGTATAATACCAGAAAATGTTTCTCGTAACATGCTGAAAAAAGCTAGGAAGGGTTGGACCAAATCTTTTTCTTTTTACAAGATGATAATATTTCCGAAAATTTCCCCAAAAGAAGTTTGATAGGGTTGGTTAACCAGTGCTTATCAGTCGAGGTGCAAGATTGGCTAGCTGCATGCTTGGTTGGATATTTTTGACAAGGCTAGAGATGTCGGCCCTCCTGCACGGTGCAACCACTGCTAATGACGGTTAGGTCGTCGGACCATGACGTCATTAGGAACACCATTGCATGGCAACAGTCACTTGTTGACAGTGTAACTAGGTTACATGGCAACTGTCACTATGGGGATCAGAGTCCTTAGTGACTGGCCCAGGAACCAAGTTCTAGGGCCTAGTTTAGTAGTTTCGTCCTATGGGGACTCATCAGGCACCTGTTTTGTGCTAAAACAGTGACAAATTAAATTGCCAGTGGTCCCAAATTTTTAGAAAACTTGGAGTTTTGGGTGGCTGTCAATTCAAGTGAGATTGAGGTTGACAGTTACCCAGTTCCCAAAGTGGCAGGACTCTGGGGACTTATATACATCCAGCTAGGCTGTAAGTATATGGTGTGAAAATTAATACAGGATTAAAATTCATTGCAGAAGATATTAGAGCAATATCTAAATGGTGTACCAAATGATTTTTAGCTAGGCTATAAATCAAAAATATTTTTACCGATGTGGCCCAAACCTGGAAAAAAAAAAAAAAAAAAAAAAAATGCATGCTTGGTTGGTGAGGAACCTTAGTGATGACCTTTAAAGATGCTTGCACGTTTAAGTAAAAATATGTACTCACTGTCTTCAAGTGTGTGTCAAATAGGTATTCCTCCGCCTTGGGCTCAAACATTCACATGGTGCCATACTCCCAATTAGACACGAACAGTGTTTTTTTCCACCCGAATGCAGGCAATTCTGGGTAAGTGCCCTGAGGGAGCATTGAGTGTTTGTTTTTTATTGATAGTTCATATTGGGCCACTCCAAATACAAAATATCGTTGTTTCTCATTACCGCGCGCATCTCTAAAATCCTCTTGTGGTAATTCTTAATTTATTTATTTTTTTTCGCAATTTTTAGTGAAAAATATGATCAAAATGGAAAATACAGACATATTTGGTATCAAATTAAAGCTTACAGTGTCACGAATGCAATGAGCTAGAGAAAACATACATATTTTACAATGTTTGCTGATTGATAATTTCTTGATCACTGAAATACAAATTTAGTTTTCTGAGGCTCCACATTTCCCCACCTATTTGGTACCCAGCAAAAAAAAAGAAAAAAAAAGCGCCCTCGTCATATTTGTCATGGCTTGGTGATGAGAAACAAGGATATTATTTGGAGTGGCCTTGGTGAGGGGGGGGGGGTACACATAAGATAAGCTTCTTTCTAAGTGATCTCAATTTAGAGGATGGGCGATGGTCTGAGTTGGAAATGGATTATGAGAGAGCTGACTTGCTGACTTAGCCATTGGATAGGGCCTGGTGTAACTCAATCCTCCCAGCCAAGTAAACCTACACACTAACTGCACAGCTGTTATTATTGGCTTTGGGACCTTGTCTCCAAAGCCATTTACTCCACTGACCAGAGTGTCTGTTTTCTGACAAGAAAAGACTAGCATAGACCCCCTTGTTCATTGTTAGATATAGCCCTAGCTGGCCCTTAAACCTTCCTCAGGCCTGGTATCCCCATGTGTCCGTGTAGGTGTGTGCAAGACTAATTTATCCTAGATCTTGTTTTCAGTTACTACATGTAGAACCAATGTACCTTGTGGTAAGGCCTAGACATCTTGTGCACAGCCATATTTTGAGTTCTCTAATGTGGCTGTCAATGGCAAGGATAGGTACCAGCCTAATAACTATTGACTCCTATGTCAAGCCAAGCTGTCAATGTCAATGCCAATTCTCATACTATGCACATACAGGACCTATACTAGAAGTTGAGTGGTCCAGGGTGGCTCTTGAAATCACTCAAGCCCGCCCAAAGACAAACTGTGAAGTCCAACATAATTACCCCTCCCCCACCCCACACACACACATGCACCAACCCTGAAATAATATTTTACAGCCTTTAAAGGAAGGCCATCACACATCCTCCTTGTGCCCCCCCCTCCTCCCTGTGCCTCCTCCTCCTCCTGCCTCTGCCCTCTCCTCCTCCTCCCTCCTTTATCTGCCCTCTCCTCCTCCCTCTGCCCTCTCCTCCTTCCTCTGCCCCCTCCTACTACCCCATCTTTACCCTCCTCCCCACTCTACCCCATTTTCCTCCTTCCTCTGCCCCCTCCTCCTCCCTCTGCCCCTCCTACTACCCCATCTTTCCCCTCCTCCCCCCCTCTACCCCATTTTCCTCCTTCTTGTTACATTCTCCTCCCTCTGCCCTCCCTCTGCCTTTCCTCCTCCCTCTGCCCCCTCCTCCTCCCTCTGGCTGCCAAGATGGCTGCCGAAAACTCAATATTGTCTGATTTCCTTGTGTGATACATGAAGAATAGGGCCTTCTCAGATGTAGAATCCATTTTCTGGCTCAGATTTTCAATCCAGGAAATATCCAAGATGGCTGCCAAGATGGCCACCAAAAACCAAGATTGTCTGATTTCCTTGTGTGATACAAGGATAATAGGGCTTTCTGGGATGTAGAATCCATTTTCAGGCTCACAATTTTGATACGGGAAATTTCCAAGATGGCTGCCAAGATGGCCGCCAAAAACTCAAGATTGTCTGATTTCCTTGTGTGATACATGGATATTAGGGTTTTCTGGGATGTAGAATCCATTTTCAGGCTCAGATTTTCAATCCAGGAAATTTCCAAGATGGCTGCCAAGATGGCCACCAAAAACTCAAGATTGTCTGATTTCCTTGTATGACACATGTATAAAAGGGTTTTCTGGGATGTAGAATCCATATGTAGGCTCCAATTTTTGATCCAGGTAATTTTCAAGATGGCTGCCAAGATGATATTTGCATAGGCATCAATGGAGTGCATCGCCACCAATGGAATTGCATTGGTACCTATTTGATTCCATTGGTACATATTGGATTCTATTGTTATACCAGCTGCATTAAAACCAATAAAAATCAAAAAGATTTAGCTACTGACCATGCAGTGTTGCTGCAAACCATCAAATATGAATTGCATAAGAACCCCAGAAGCACCAAAAATTATAAATCTATGCCCCCTCGTTTTCTCACCTGTAGTTCATAACAATCCTATAAAACCCAAAGCCACTACGGCTTTGCCATAAAATCCTTGAATTTGTCCCCTTGTTAGATGAAAATATGTTCTATGTATGAATCCATGTTTCATACAGAGTCTTACTGTTCATTGATTTGGTACTTCCCAACGAAAATATGGCTCCATAGGCAATTTCAATCCACTGGCATCAGCGTGGGTCGCAGTGGACCTGAAAACACCCACTTACGGGTGGGGTAGATTTTTGTTAAAACTTTTTTACTGTTCAAAGCATAGTGTAGGATACGTGCGAGGTATCACTATAATCATGTACATGTATTAGATTTCATCCACGGCTTATAATGTAGGGTCTTACTGTTAACATCGTGTACAGATTTTGTAATACCCTTCTAGACGGACTATGTTTTTTTTAAAAGTTTTTATTTCTAGAGCAAAACACAAATGTGGAACTCGAACTTGAAACCTGCTTCTCCTACTAAGATATACTAGTGCCTCTACATGGGTACCCAAATATATGACCGTGTCGCTGTGTCGATTTTTAGCAGATGGACCGTGTTATCGTGTCGATTTTTAGATATAATATAAGAACTTAGAGGAAAATCGCTGTGGGTCGATTTTTAGCCCCAACTCTCCCGTGTCCGTCGATTTTTAAAAGGGCCTAAAACGGCCGTGTCGCCGTGTCGGCCGTGTCGATTTTTAGCTATAGAAGCCTTTCCAAATGGGCCCGTGTCTCCCAAGTATATGGTGCTTCAAATATCGATTCTACAAGTTAGGCAGGGATCATTTAAAAACCGATTCACTACTAACATGGACCAGCACCTTTAGGCCAGACCATGGCCTTATTAAAATTGAAGGCTGCTTAGTGATTCTAGAATGCTTCGGGGGTCTTTAAAGGCAGCATCTGTTAGCATATTCTGTTGCTCAGTTGTCCAAAGCAACGCCATAACACAGTGGGGCCACCCCACTGCCATCCTCACCTTAGCGTACAATGAGGTCACGGTCTATGAGAAATCTGCCATAATCTATTGATATGACTTACATACAACACCATAAGAATAGTCAGGGCACATTGTATTATTTACTTCATACATGTATGCCGTATTCACATCACACTTAAAACTAATCAGGCTTGGGATACAGATTGAAAAAAAAGTGGCATGTTTTGAATTTAAAGTTGAGGGATATTGATCTGAACGGGTTTGCTGTACCTACTATGATTCACAGTCCATTATGCCCCCTAGAGACCAGTCGAAACACCATGAACATTTCTCATGGTAATTACAGGTACAGAAAGACGTAAGCCCTCGACATCAGGGCTCTTCAAATCATCTTTTGTGAGTTTCCATAAAGTCTTCTCCAGTATTTAACTTGGTAAAAGATTATAGAGATGTCACTTTTCCTGTAATCGCAGGAATTCCTACTTTTTTTTGACTGGGCCAAAAAAAAAGAAGGTTTGTTTCAGGTCACCCGACCGACCCTATCTTAGGCCACACCAAAAAAAAAAGTTTGTCAATGGATTTCACTTTTCAAAAAATGGTGCGAGCGAGCGATTTTTTTTTAAGAATTCTTTTTTGTCAGTGGATTTTGTTGGTAGAAAACTGGAGCGAGCGACAATTTTTTTTTTTTTTTAACCAGCCTCCGACAAAAGTTCTTAGTGGACCCCTAACATAAAAATTTATTGGTTGATCTGGGGGAATTACTGGAAGAAAATTTGAAGAAAAAAAAAATTCTCAATTTTGAAAAAAATGAAGCGAGCAAAATCCATTGACAAATCTTTTTTTTGGTCTGGCCTAAATAGGGCCGACCCTACGTTTTTTTATGCAATTTGGATTTCACTTTTCAAAAAATGGTGCGAGCGAGCGATTTTTTTAAAAGAATTTCTTTTTGTCAGTGGATTTTGTTGGTAGAAAACTGGAGCGAGCGACAATTTTTTTTTTTTTTAACCAGCCTCCGACAAAAGTTCTTAGTGGACCCCTAACATAAAAATTTATTGGTTGATCTGGGGGAATTACTGGAAGAAAATTTGAAAAAAAAAAAATTCTCAATTTTGAAAAAAATGAAGCGAGCAAAATCCATTGACAAATCTTTTTTTTGGTCTGGCCTAAATAGGGCCGACCCTACGTTTTTTTATGCAATTTTGAAGAAATTGTTATATTTTTATACTTTTTTGGGGTCAGTTTTAGGTTTACAAAATTTTGGAAAAAAGTTTCCCCATCTTAACACTTTTTGGGGTCAATTTTAGAGGGAAAGTAAAAACAAAACAAAATCCGACCTACCGACCCTACAGTTTCTTCCCATGTTACCTGAAACAAAACTTTTTTTTTATTTGGCCCTGGGATTTATGTAGGTTATGTTGATTTCCTACATGAAGTTGACCAAAATCGTAAGATTTTTTTAACATATGCAAATGTATCTCATAGTCGCGAAGCTGTGTTCATACGCTACACAGAGAAACACCAGGCCACACCAAAAGAGGTGGATTGCACTTTTGAAAAAATGTGAAGTGAAGCGAGCGACAATTTTTTTCATTATTCGTTTTACCAAGTCTGACAAATGTTCTAAGTGAACCCTAGCAAAATAAAATTAATTGGTTATTCTGTGGGAATCAAAAGGAAAAAATGTTTAAAAAAAAAATCTCAACTTTGAAATAATGAGGCGAGGGAAATCCATTGACAATTTTTCCATTTCCGAAAAATAGGTGCGGGAAATCCACTGACCAATTTCTGATCTGGCCCTACCTAAGGGCTACCCCTCTGCTTATGCAAAAGACTAAGACGCCAATTGAGTTCAATTCCCAGAAAATGTTCTCAAAGTTGGACATGGATTTGATTAATATGATTAGTCTCCACAGAATTGGCACAACACTAGTACATGTATACCGTGATACATCGTAAGGTGTCCAAATTCATTAATATCACAGACAGGTATCCCATCACCTGGTGTGTTGTATGTAATACATGTATTACTGGCCTGACAATATTTAGTTAAAGCATGAGGTGGAGCAACAAAAAACAGATATGGCACCCAGCCATATATGTTAGAACCTTTTTCACAGCAGACTTGGTATATTATTTTTTATTCATTCTGGTAAGTGGCTTGTCTATTGAGCCACCATACATGTTGACCAGCCGATCAATCGATGAGTAATGTGGCATCGCTGACAGGACGATATATATTCCCATTGTTAAATATCCTGACATGGTCTCCTCCGAGGTTTTCATGAATGAACATGGAAGGATATATTCTAATTGATCTTTGCAGAACACAGAAAAAGAAGGCAATGGAAGTGGGTGATAATGGTCCTGTTCCCTTTTTTATTGGAGGCGTCCTTAGTTAGGGGTGGGGGTGGAAGGGTGCAATCTTTGTGAGACTGGTATGTACATGTCCATGGCTCTAATAGAGGACCGCCCACAACTGTGACTCATGCCTCTAGACCAAGACCTGTTCACCTGGTCAGAGACAAACAGTGCCAGACCCAGAGAAGCAACAGTCGGCCCCTCCTTTATATAGAACTGTATACTTGCAACCTCTGCTTGAGCATGTAATACAGGCAAAGAAAACAACATGTAGACTTACTTACTGTATTGAATCCCTTGCTTCTCCAACATAGGCCCCTTTCTGTTGGTTGTGATCGGAAATTCTAAATTAAGATATGAGCACCTTTGACTGATTCTTATTGAATCAAGAGTATTTCTGGGTGAAGAGCATAATCATGTGCAATGCATAATTCTACATTTACTGGATTCTTCCACGTGACGTCCTTTCCCTTTCCTCTCCTGTCTACTACCCTGAGTGGTGGAAACCATTATATAATAAAATAATAATATTGGCGCCCAAATGTTTGTGCTTTTCATACCATGCCCATGTATTTCAGAGACTTAGAGTAGAATGTTAGAATTCTCCGTCTCTCATCTTATAAATCTGATCGGATGCCAAAGAATGGCTGACTGACAGTCCAAACACTCAAGCTCTGGGGTCTACTTGGCAAAGTAATAGGATATGCATGTTGTATTCCCCTTCTCTGTATTGTGTTTGATGTAGGATCTAGACTGATATTTCAGTGAGAAGTGCTAACATTTTAATAATCTTTCCATTTAATTTTGGATCGCTTTCGGGAGAAAATCCTTGGTTTTAGAAAAGTCATCTGGACATCAATAACTATCTTATTTTTATCTAAACTAGTTTTGGGGTAACGTTAATTTTACCCTTTACTTTCTGTAACTGTCCAAATGATTGTGCTCCTTTGAAAGTGAAAGTCAAAAGTGTTTCAGTTCATATCAAATCATACCACTCAAGATGCAAGTTATGGGATTCAAATCTTTGGCCCTGGTAAATGGAAATCTGACTTGGAACTGATTCTAACAAAAACTCTGCCAACAGTAATAGTTCTGGCAATATTGACGCCAAGCAGATCTTGTTTGCAATCAAGCCTGAACTCCCCATATAGAGTGCCTTCCTCGAGTGTGTTTGGAGAGTGAGTTCATGGTGCTGGGTTAAGCTTATACAGCTCAAAACAGAGGCGGATTGCTATGTTGGACAGGCTGGGGCAGGTGTGCTGATGTGTATACTGGAGGTGGTGCTAAAGGGTGGAGTGGGGGGGGGGGTGGCTATAGTAGAGTATAGAATAGAGATGGAAGTGGTGCTGTGGTAGGTCGGGGGATATTAAAGGCAGCATGTAACAGTATACCTGGTATATGGAGGACTGACTCCTGACAACCAATGTAACACCAGTAGTAGGCTGACCAGTGTGGTAATACGTAAACCAATATAGGCAGCTCAGCTGCGCATAAATACAAACTCAGAGCTGCAGGGATACTAGAAAATACTCCGATTACCAAGAGTGTTTCTAAAGGTAAGATTTTTTTTGAACCCTCCTCCAGTTCAATAACAATGCGGACAATAAATAATCCGTGTGGGACTCAGAAACTATTTACTTGTAGTGATCCTGCTCTCCTCTCATCATCAAATAATTGATTTGCTTCAACTCATCAATTGTCAATAGACATGCAATGGGTATATAACATTCAATACGACATAGGCCCACTACATCCTAGAATACATATTATACAGAAGGGAAGTGCATACTAGATGTAGTATTACTACCTGGCAATGTTCAGTCGATTATAAAGTTGACTGTAACATACAAAGGATAAAAAAGGGCAGTCAAGGAAATATTATAATGGGACGTATTTCTTAAAACCAACAAGGGACATTGGCATTTCTTAAAATCGACAAGTGACACAGTCAGGGGCCACATAAGTCACACTAAGAATCAGTGGAATTGACCTATCTGAATTTAGAATCTAGACATTTTGGTTGTGATAGTGAACTACATGACCTGATAATGACATTTGTAAAATATGAAATAGCCTTATTAAAGCAAGTTTCTTAAAATGAGAATTATATGTTTCTTATTGCAGTACAAAGGTGAGGATGTCTCGGCCGCAGAGCGGGGTCCGGCCGCAGAGCGGGGTCCGGTCCCGACCCCAGAGCGGGGTGTCCACTAAGGGCATGAAGTACCCGCGCGGTGACGTCATCAGTTACGAGGATGTCCTGGTCGCACAGTATCTGGAGGACCTCCGCAAAGCACCAAATTACAACAATAATGGGTCAGTTGATATTGCATCTGGTTAATTGATTCCTTGTTTCTGTTTTTGACTCAGGGTTCATACCCTGAGGCATATACGACGCCTAGTTTTTTCTGTAAGACGTTTTTTAGCCATTTTAGAATGCTTATAACTCAGTTTCTATTTTATTTAGAAATAATACAATAAAACAAAAGGATGGGCAACATCGGGGGACAAATATTTCCTTCAAAAAGTAAATCAATATCTCTTTCCTTCTAGTCACAATTCAACTGCGATCTTTGGATATTTTTTCTCTCTTTTCTATAAACACTTAAGTACTGTTAAATGACTACCTTCTAAATGAACTTTCCATAGGCTGCAAGGTTAAAGAAAAAATTGGAGCTGAAAGAAATGCTCTTCTCACCAAAGAAGTATCACATTTCCATCTTTCTGCCATGAATTTACCATCTTACCGTAAAACCCCGCCTATAAGCCGACCCCGCCTATAAGCCGAAAGTGAGTTTAAGGAAAAAAATTCGGCTTATATGATATCATTTTGACATTTAAGAGAACCCCGCCTATAAGCCGAATGTGACTTTTGGGGTCTTGGGGACCCCCTGACCCTACCAAAAAAGTGTTTTAAAACGGATTTTGATTCTTTTATTCAATTGAAATACCATGTGCCATTGGTATAGCAAGTATACTTAACGTGAAGATGGTTTGTAAGGCATTAAAATTGAGTAAAATTACTGTCTAAGTTTTCATACTTTTCTATACCATAATCTCAAATATCCTTTGACAAACCCCCGCCTATAAGCCGAATGTGAGTTTGAAGGAAAAGATTCGGCTTATAGCAAATAAAAATGCCAAAATAAATTCGGCTTATAGGCGGGGTTTTACGGATATTAAAATGCCATCCAACCAAGCTAAAGTGCCCTCCATATTATTTAAATTACTTAAAAGAACTTTATATGATACCCTGAACATACCAAAGACAAGGATTCAGTATAGTTCTCGTACCACCCGTCTTCTACATGGTGGCGCCACAAGTATTTTATTATTTTTGATAGATAGAAATGATATTTTGAGCCAAAGTTGTGCTATTTCTCTCATCTTGTACCTCTATCTTACTTCAAATACCATCTAACATCAAAGATCTACCGCCAAGCCGGGCAAAAACTTGACATTTGAACTTGGGCTCAAGTACCCCCCCCCCCCCCCCCCCCCCCCCCACCCAAAAAAAGTCAATGTACAAATCTTTTCTGAGTATACCCTTTTTTTGCCCGACTTGACTCACTCGGTGTGACTTTCTTAGGGCACCTGCGTCATGCGACCTATAGGTTGTGTGGTGCAGGCCTATAGGTAGTTGTCAGTTCCTGATATGCTCTACTTGTGACGCACAATTTGGGTATGCTATACGAAACGGATATAATAGGGGGAGCCAGTCTGAGCAGGAATCCTGGAGAGAACCTGGTATGGTGACCAATGGATGATATGTATAGTGGACTAGGGTAAACCAAAGGTGCTGAATCCATTTCTGTTATGTGTAGAATGATATCTAGGTCGGAACAAGGTCAAAATCAAGGTCAAAGGTCACGTCTTTAAGAATCCTATTAATACAAGAGTGCACCCTTTCTTCTTCTTACTATGATAAATGATACATTTCCCTTCACACCTCTACTTGACCCTGAGTCATCTGTGAGTTCACTCACACGCTCAATCTTTGTTTTTTGATAGAGGGGAATTTACTTCTTTCTCTTTTTTTTGAGTGGTCATTTTTTAAAACAGGATGGGGTTTGAGGATTTTTCTGTGAACGTGCCAATAAGAAATTCAGTCACCCCCCCCCCCCCCCACCAAGTGACCACTACATCAGAAGATTTGTTTTAATGATATATCATGTCGATGTTCCCATGATGCTGCCGTGAATTATGGTTGATTGTGGTATTTAAATTGACTCTAATTTCCACTTATGCATGTTGTTGGATATGTACCTAAATACATTCCGAAATTATATAATGGTTCATTTCTTTTGAACTCCAGTGAAAATACCAGGCAAGTAACAACCAATATACACTACACACACTATTTATCACCTCCATCTTTTTAGTAAAACAATAAGTAAGAACTTCAACTATGACATTCTCAGTGAACATTTCTAATATCATCGTAATGCCTGTATTCCGATTTCACAAAACCTAGGATTCTTGATTTATGTTTCATGGTAAACTTGATAAGGGGGCGTGCTTTAAATAGTCGTCCTGTGGGTTATCCCATTACTTTCAGCAATTTGCTCTTTAAGATATCAATAATTCACACTATTCACCTACAAATTAGTTCTACTCTCCTTTTTGTTTGTTTTGACATCTCTGTATTTGAGCAGTTCACAGAACACACATCAGACATGCACATAAATGCATTGATTCATTATGTCATCCTAATAGGGTTAACATATTTGAATGTATAACACATTAGGTTGATTGAGATTCACAGAGAGATGTCACTTTCCCTGAGTGGTCTTTCCCACATTCATGTCAAGATTGAATGTTTTTGCTTTAAATGTCCATGCAGATAATTGACTCATCTAAATAGAATACAAATTTAGTCTCTATAATTGGTACTGTTTCAGTGACCGAATGACAGTCTTTCTATCTTTCGCACAATCATTAGGCAGTCTTTTTAAAGTGTTTTAAATTTTGATATTTAATAGGAATCACCTTTTTTCTTCTTTTTTCCCTCCTTGCAAATGATCACTTTCATTTCATTTCATAATGTAAACTCTTTGTAACTGTGGTCAACACTCATGATCTGTGTTTAAAAAAAAGCTGATCCCTATCCTATTTTACCTTGTTAACAGCGTACAGAGTGGCGCATCACCCTACGCGCAGAAGCTGGCCAACACCCACATCGTCCCCACACCACACAATGTGGGCGAGGTACTCCGTCAGAGGCGCGCCAGGCCCCAATCGGCATTGGTCAACTTCAGACCTCACTCGGCCAAGCCGAGAATGGACCCACGCTTCATCGCTGATCCAGACATGTACGACCCTGCCACCCCTCGAAGTGGTTATTCCGATTCCCGGAAACAACAACGAAGGCGTCCTGTCAGTGCTCCTGCTTTCAGAAGGTAAACATCACAATATGCTATAATGCTTTTAAATATAGACATTTAGTAAGCATCACTGTACCAGTTTTTTTTTCAAAATGAACCTTATTCCATTTTATATTGCTGTTTTTTTTCTTTGAGTACCTATGTTGGAATTCCTAATTTTTGCCTGAAATTTCCGTATTATACCTGGTATAAATTGGTATATATTACTTTCAGAAGATGGTCCAGAATACTTCATTTCCCAACTTCCTTAATATGCTCACACAATTTCCAGTTATTAATACACTGAAACTAATAATTTTTAACCAAATACTGGATTTTCTCCTAAGGAATGCCTGGAAACAAAGGTACGAATTGTCGTGTTGGTGCTTGAACTGTCGTGGTGCTTGATCCCGACAGAGCCCTGAAGCTTGCCCCTTATGGCTGTATTCATCATGTACACTTCTCTATCCCGTGAATAAATAAGTGACCAGTCGGTTGGAGAAAGTACACTTTATCTATAGACCTGTGTCACAGGAATTCGATCAATACTATATAGCGCAGAAGGGTGGGATCATCAAACAGTCCTCATGTTATACACTAACCGACCCGTCACTTATTTGTGTGTCCTTTACAGTCTTGATAGTAAGAAATATGATAGATGTGTAATGTTAGAATACAGGTCGCGTATAATCTGAACCCCTGTATAAGCCGCACCCGTGTTTGAGGAAATCTTTATATCGAAAGATTCTGTAGCGCACCTCGTGACGTCATAAAATGCAGCATTCCTGTGCCTTCCTGCTTAGGAGTCCTCTTCCAATTCTTGCAGCTTTTTGTTTCTTCCTTGAAGCACTGCCCTACATAGAATGTATTTCTATTGCAGCTTAAATACAGTCTCAGGTATCTCTATTAACTACAGTCGCTCTGCATCAATTATAAGTCAAACTCGCACGAGATTATCAGGACTTACCTACTAAAAATATTTTTCTCCAGAATCATATCTTACACTATACTGAGCATGCACTATTTTGACTTTTAAACATGTCTTTGAAATTAATACTTTTTGTCCTCAGGCCCCTCTCAGCAGCCTATGGATCATCACGTCCCTCCAGTGCCAAATCTTCAGGTGAGGATATGTTCTTAACGTTAGCATATTAAGCCCTTGACAAGCCACTTAAACTTTTAAGTTCATAAAACTTGGTTTATTTTTTGCATGATATTTATAAATCACATAATAGATCACTATCCTTAAATCCAGCCCCAATTACGTTCATGTATTTAAAAAGGAAATTAATATCCTTGAGTAAATTTGATATGTGTTCCTTCAGTATTATTATGGGGGGTTCCTTTGTGCTTTTAGCCTATTCAGTTTACTCGTCCAAGTACTCCACAGGCAGTGGTTCTGGTAAGGTTCTGACGCGTCCCTGGATACAACTAACCTGCACTCTGGTGTTGAATTTGTGAACTATAATAAAGTTTAAAGAGGCTGATACAAATCTGATACAAATGTAGAAGTGAAATGAGACATATCTAGACGTAATGGCCTGCTTTCGTTTGTTTTACACCCGGGGGGGGGGCACTCCCTACCTTTTCTATAGTAACTATGTGTGAACATCACCTCAAATTTAGGACCCTTATCACGGGAGATAATTTAACAAAATAGCACCCTAATCACGGGAAAATGAGCAAAAATGCTTACTCTAATTTAGGGGGACCGAGGATTAACACCCTTATGAAGTGTGTTTTAACAAATTTGGCCCACAAAAGGTAGGGCTTACTTTTATCCTATACATAAAATATGTATCTTTAACGTTGAAAAAAGTGGATTTTTGTTTAATTCAAGAGTTTCAGCCTTAAAATGTACCCCTTTTCCTCAAAAATTGTCTAGAAAGCACCCCTATCCAAGGGCCCTCGTGGGCCCTTGCCTAGGGTCCAAAAACATACCCTTTCCCTTGGAATCGTGTTCACACATAGTCAGCAATACTGAGGGAGTGGCCCCCCCTGGGGGGTTTTACATTGCCAATAGTGGCACACTCTAACAACTCTGATCACAGTTTCCATTTGTCAAGATCCAAATGTTCTAGATACATGTGTATTGATTATTTTCACTCATTCATTGGATCAAACACTTACACATAGACATTATCTCCCCCCTACATGTTCATACTGTGTGTCGGCGTGGTAAGCAAAGAGATAGGCGCATTCTAACCACCTAGGTACTAACCATATTGAAATCATTTTCTAACAATTCCCATTATTTTCTGTGATGCCATTCGGCTGGCATTGTACATGTTTGATTCATGTATCGTAATAATGTATGCCATACACTTTGACACAGAGAGTTTTCCCTGGGCTCATTTTTTTATGGCAGCCATTGTGTCGAATTAGTTTATAGAATAATCGTTTCCATTGCATTAATTAGATACATTGTATTAGTCGATTCCAATAGAAATAGGTCTTTCGTGTACAAATCGTAACAAGTCGATGTGGTTAAAAGATTACATCATTAAAAATACTTCTTTTCATCCTGTACATGTATTGGCTACTAATTGCAAGTAAGCTAGCATAATGTACGCGCCAATTAGATAATACTAGTAATCATGTCTAGTCAATCTGCATGGGGGATACCTGTCTCGCCATATTTGCCTCCTATGCACGTTCAGAAAAGCATATCATTTAGGGATTCTTTTTAAATATCTTTGGGGAGCATGCTTTTCGGCTTTAAAAATAGAGCATGCATAGCAACCCATGGAGGTTGGCGTAAGTCGGCGTAACTACATTTGATTATAACCTTTTCTGTGTGTTTCCCAAATGGCCTTGCTCATCTCCTCATTGTTTTTGGTTTCTGTGTGAATTTCCACTAAAGTTACACTACAGTTAAACGATTAGAATACCGGGGGGAAAAGCATGATAATGATAAAAGAGATCATCCTATCAATATTCTAATGAATAAGACGATTAAGAAGAAAAGATACCAATTTCCCTCTATATCAATTGCACATTCTTTATTGGTGTCGATGGCGCACAATGCAGAACCTCTTATTGTTACATAGTACAATATGCCCCCTACAAGCCAGACGTAGTGATGGCTTCGCCCCCTGGTGGTGTGAATTATACATACTGTGTATACTTCTAATCAGGGCCTGGTGTTTACCTCTGTTTACCTGGTTCGTACCTGAGCGCATATTAAGTAAGCAAGTATTACCATCCCCCCTCCCCCACCCAACACCACCCCAACCTCCCTCCACCCCACTGCACCCCCCCCCCCCCCCCATACTCACTGCCCACCCACACATTACAGCAGTGGCAGTATTATGAGTACTCACACACCCATCAGCCAATATTGATTATTCCTGATGTGTTTAATGAAGCGTGGTCCGGATACTTTTCCTCCTTCTCCTCTTCACCCTAGACCCCCCCCCCCCCCATTCCACACTCCCCCAGCTCATTCTGCAGGCAGTACCAACGTTACTTGCTAATGCTAATTAGGTAGGATTTATAACGTCCAAATTCAGGAGATCTGTCGATTTTCATTTCCTATGATGTGTGGTCCCGGGATACTCTAATTACACTACACATGGGATACTGATGCTATTAATACATGTATTAAGTTGTAGTGGCCATCCATTTTCTGTTTCGATAGCTACTTTTGTATCCAGAAATGGCGTTGAAATGTTTTTATTTCATAATTGTGTAGATATTATACATGTAAAACCGCATTCAGCTGAACAAATATTCATATTGATAAAAGATTGTACCCCTGAACTATCCATTTGTTAATCAATATTCTAAAATTTCGCCTTTATGATCTACCCTTTTCGAATGATTTTAATACTCTCATTCGTGTTTAGGATATGGCTCACTGACACAATATGGATAAGAAAAAATGAGATTTTGTCTTATACAAATGTATTACCAATTTTCAATGTGGATAAATCTATTTCTGGACGTGTCTTATTTCCCGTGTCAAACCCGCTTTAATGTGGAATTGAACCAGCAGCAAATGTCATTTCACCTGTTTAATATAATAAACTCCACCCCCTCCTCACCTTATTTCCACCCACCCGCTAAAAAAAACTTGGGTTACTGCCGTATTGGCAAATCGCACTCGGTCGCTCAGTGCGCTAGAGCTGATAGCACGGGACACTAGTGGGTAGCATTCCTCGCCTCACCGGGAAAGCTGAGTAACTCCAGCAAGGCTATAGTCAAGCACAGGAGCCACCTGAAAGGACATATACTGCCCCTTCAGTGTGTCGATAAGGATACCTAAATACACACCCCTGTGCACAGTGGATAGGAATATCTGCATAACCTAACTGTGATTTGTAGTTTGGCATCAGTATGCAAGTTGAGATCTGATACCGTAATGGTATTTGAAATTATTGACCAGAGGGACTGAACACTTTCTGCACACCCTGACGCACACGATACTGAGGTTTAATATATGACAAATATATTATTTGGAATTTGACAATATACTATTGGAATAACAATATAATGCAGAAGCTAAAGAATTGGACAATGACTTACCAACATGCTAATAGTTCAATTGAACAAGAAGAGAAAGTGCCTGAGCTGCGGACATGGACCATGACATACCAAGACGGTCAGAGCGACTCGGACCAGGTGTCGGTGATGGATTACTATGCCTACTGGAGACACCCTCTGGAACAGCGCAGACTGCGTGAATTGCAGACCGTGAACATCTATAGTACTGGGAACAGACGAGGTGGGACAAGATACACGTTGGTGGGGTTGAGGTGGGGGACTCCATTTGTATATCATAGGGTCATGGTGGGAATAGCGCTGTAACGGGGGGGGGGGGGGTCGGGTAAGGGAACATTTTGGAAGGATTGAGTCTGGAGTTTATTCCCCCACTTTTCTAGCATGAAGTCTACTACCAACACCTCGCATATCCCGTACCCAGATGTTGGGAGAACCCTACATCAAACCTGCACTGGGGTGCTGAAAATGACCACTCTCGTACTGTACCATTAGTAATAGTATACATGTTCTTTTAAAAATCCTTGTATAATACTCAGCCCTCCTTGGTGAATCTTATAACCCGCACTGGGTTTTACGGTTCTGGTATAACCCGTAGGTTGTATGCAAGACTTTATGATGTGGCCTGGTTACATTTATATACCCTATAATTAACATGCTTATGTTCAATTTATCAAATGTTTGCTGAAACCCTTTCAATATCCTCTGTTTAAAGTGTTTGGACGACGTGTTAAGGCGCAGTACAAAAAACAACCAACTACCATCGTAGCCACCGCTTACAAAAATGGCTGTCGGGATGTCTTCACTCGCATTGCTGCACCAACCATAAAAATGGTAAGTTCAACCAATTCAAATTTGGTGTCTCTTCACAGATGCGATTAGAGGGAAACTTGGATTCATGCCAGCAATTGGTCGGTAAACAAATGGTTTAAGGGAGTGGTCATTTTTTAAGAACAGGGGGGGGTTGGTGGATCTTCGCACGAGCCGGTCGAAATTTTTCTGGTCCCCCCCACCGTAGGGGTCGAAATTTTTTTGGTTCCCCCCTCAGGCAAGTTGAAATTGAGCGCGGCCGACCCCTTTGACCTATAGTAACGCGCGGGCTTTTTCGCTAAAAAGGGGTGCAATTTTTTTGGTCCACCCCTCAAGAGGGGTCCAAATTCTTTTGGTCCCCCCCCTTCAAGGGGTCCAAATTTTTTTGGTCCCCCCCCCCAAATCCACCAACCCCCCCCCCCCCCTGTTGTTAAAAAATGACCACTCCCTAATGCAGTAACAACAGAATTCGCGTGTTCCCAAATATTCTTTGCAAGAAGAAACTTGTAGAGCAACTTATTCTTCAAGACTTGTGTTGCACTACTACATGTACCATAAAGTCTCACGTATAACCTGCACCTCACGTATGACCACCATCCAGACTTTGGGCCGACCCTATAACCTGCACTGGAGTTAGTGCTGAAAATGCCTAATTTGATATTGTAGTAAACTTCCAAAAACCTGTGTATACCCGCACCCCCCAGCTTGACAGAACCTTACTACCTACACTGGTATTCTTACCCGAGGGTTGTACACAATAACATCCACAATATGGGTAACTTTGTGTCTAATCTCATGCCGTGTTGGGTGTTACAGTTGTTGGAGCTGTGTACAGATAAGCTGGGCCTGCCGCACGCCGCCCGACGCGTCTTCCTGGCCAACGGCACCGAGGTGTTCCACCCCGAGGAGATTGCACGGGAGAGCGATATCTACATTTCAATGGGCGAGAGCTTTAAGAATGCATACAAGAATGCAAAAGGTATGTAAACTCCTTCTCCTTATATCTGGAATACGATGGGAAAAGAGGATAACAAACTTGACTACGGTACATGTCTTTTAGAAGCATTAAAATCCAGTTTTATTGAACCGAAATAAAAAATTGTCTGGGGGCAATTGCGCCTAATATACCTCGTTTAGCCTGATTCCAGTGAATTGCCCAGTTAAAAGGATGTTAGTATGGGATTTTATTAATATTTGGACGGTTCTAGATTGTACATATTGAATATGGACACTATTCTACTCAGCTGACACATTAGTCATAGATGAGCACATTGTATTGTAATCTAAGTAGCATATAGTAACCCGACACACTACATCTGCCTTTTACAGAGCAAACAGAACAACAGAGGACCCTGGCGTGGACAGTCAATGGCCTGGCCTGGTCCGGCGAGACGCAACGCAAACCTACAAAGCATTACCTGTCTAAGCGATTCAGGTATAATTCTTACAGACCTCTAGGTATACAAATTACATTTAATACATGTAGTATGCCGATATAACATTTAGAATATGTGCATGCGCTCAAGCATACATTCCCTTGTAACTAGTGTTGGGGCCACAGAGAATCAATCATACACAAAACATGATTAAAATATTGAAAACAACCCATCTGTCTTCTCTTTGCAGACAACTTCTTGAACCGTCCAAACGCAGAGTTCTTGTTTTCAAGAACAGTAAGGGAACAGAGGGTGTGGAAATCGTAGCCGATCCAGATCGTTTTGAAGACGTAAGTGTTACATTTTTTCCTACATCTGCACTATGTCTGCACAGATATATTAAAAATAAGTGTACATTTCAAGTAACTTCCAATATTAAAATTTACACATTATTATTTGAGATAGAATACTAGTAGAATAGCATAAGGATGGATTTACTGTGACATGTATCGGTTGTGTTGCAGTTCCTGGTGGCCTGCACTCAGCGCCTAGAGTTGGGGTCCTACGCTCGTGTACTCTATGACTGGGAAGGGGCGGAGATCAAAGACCTCAAGGATGGTGAGTGTTTGTTAGATAGCGCTGCTTGGGAGCTGAAATGAGATTCCATAGTCATATCGCTTTAATGGACGATTTAAGATCTTAATTTTGGACCTAGTTGTGTGACATAGGATCGAAAATTGTGCGCCCTAATTCACACCCTTTTGTTGCAAAGTAACGTTAGTGTAGGCTTTATCGCTGAAAACAGGTGACACTTTTTTTGCCCCCCCCCCCCCCCACCTCCAAGAGAGGTTGACATTTTTTAACCCCCCTCTTCCCGCGACTCTAAAACCAACCACCCACCTGTTGTTAGAAAATGATCACTTCCTTAGAACGACTGATCCTAAACCTGCTGTTTGCCTCTCTCACAGCGCCCGTACTGGACTCGTGCCTCCAGACCTGGACCACTCCCGTGCTCGGTCCGCTCTGGGTCTCTAAAGGCGAAGGCTTCAGCCCGAAAGGCGTGGCTGACTTCCTGAACGGTCTCATCAACTACACAAAGAGCAAGAAGGCAGAGGCTCAGCACTATGAATCACAGGTATTTGTAGTTTGATCAAATGCTTTTTCACTCAATGTCATAATTCTACAATGTGAACATACATAGACATCAGACATAGTAGTAATAGTAGTGCAGATTTAGAATAAACGTTTTCAGTTTTACTTTGTGAGACAGACAGTTCCCTGTTCTGATCTGTCTGATTTTTATGTGTGTATGAATATTTTTCTTTTAGTTGCGGAATGCTCAAATAGAAGACACAAGGGAAGAAGTAACAATCGTCGCGATCCTATCCATGTCAGAGGGTGAGATCGAAGAAACTCTGGGCATCGTAAGTCAATTTATCAAGCATATTTATGCTGACAACTAAATCATCATTTTGATTAGTCCATTCTTATCATTTTTTAAGTATGACAATACATCTTTGCCCATGGCTTTGTATGGACTCCTATGGATCTTTGTTGGGATATCCGTTTTGAATTAGAAAGTAATAATAAAAAACAACTTTTATCAAGCTAGGAGTGGCATTTCTAACCATTTCTGACTGAAGAATCACACTAAGGTCTTATTGACTACTAAAATGTCATATCTACCATTTTACTGCCAGGTGGAGAAGGATATTGAGGACTTTGGCAGAGCGCTGAATCGCCTAAAGGAACAAATGAGGAAACTGAAGGAATCAGTAGCAGATGAAAATGTAAGTAGTTCTTTCACTCTTCTTTTTATTTTAGTATTTGGAAACTTACAATTTAAAAAGATAGAGTACCGGTTTATTCAGATGTCTGCAATAAATAATGTTACCGTAAAACCTTGCGTATAAGCTGAAGTCGCGTATTAGCCGCGACCAGACTTTCGGCCGATCCTATAACCCGCACTAGCGATCTGACTTGCTTACTATATGCGAGGTTTTACGCTACGTTTTTTTTCAGATTTGTTATCATAAATATATATATATCAAACCTATAGTCTAAAACCTTTTACATAGTCTTATACCTACGACGTGTTCTCTCTTCTTCCATCAGGAGACTGGCGTTGGTTACAAGATGAAGTATCTTGAGGAGTACCAGATGGACCACCGACTGGTCGGGGCAAAGGGAATTCGATTGAAGGTAAGTCACTGTCAATTCTAAATCCACAGGGCGGGATCAGACAGATAGATTGCAGTCGTAATGGATGGGAGAGCCCTATAAACCGAGCAGGAATACTGAAAATGTCCATTTAGTACTGTAGTATACAAGATACTTCTAAAAATCGTCATATAACCCGCACCTAGACTTTGGCCAAAATTAAAACCACACTGGCAGGTCCCTGTGCGTTTAACCAATGGGTTATAAGCAGGAATGCATGCCAGTGATCTTTCATAAAAGCATCAGAAGCAGTTGTTTTCCCTATTTTCATGGGTCACTACTGTTCTTCAGGTATATGAGAATGGTCGTTACGAGGATGAAACCACCATCTACTTTAACTTGGCGCAGGCCGCCAAGGGCATTGGTCACGACCAACCAAAACTGCTTGCACGGGTAAGTAACATCGAAGCCACCTCCTCTCAGTTGTACATTTCCAGAAGTTTTCTATCTTCATGAAAAGGGAACTTTCTTCCAGAGTAGCCTTTACATTCTGCAGTAATTCTTTTTCTCCTTTTTATTATGTCACCCACTAAGTAGTCGATCGTCATTCCAAATTTTCCAATGCAATTGCGTATTTTGTTTATGCACAGTTTATGTAGCATATACACGTAGTATTGTGTCATAAATAAATAGAAGAATTTGAACATTAATCCTGATGTAATCTTGCAGTTATTGGACCAGTGCAGTGACGACCACACCCTGAATAAACAGAAGATGAATACAGCACTCAAGGCTGTAGCACAGAAGCTCTACGACAACATGGGGACGGAGATTACCAACGTATACGACCTGGAGTATGATCAGGAGATCTGGCTGTCTTATGGAGAACCGTGGAAGAACCCCTTCAGTGAGTATAACTCTTGTCCAGTATAGTTGAAATGTTTGATAGAAGGGAGAGAACATAAGGGGTGATCCTCGGTCATGCCAGGAACCTAGTCAAGGAGAAAAGTAACACTAAACTGAAGATATATACCCGGATAACACACCCGTCCCATTTTATTTTTTTACGTTTACAGTTATTTGAATCAACAAACATAGCATTTGAACCATTGAGTGTGTTCTAATACATATCATTATGATTTACTGATAGTTTTGTTGTATATATTTTACAGCCTTTGTGCTGGGAGTGCAGTTGGACAAGGTCAGAGCAATTGACATTCAGGGACAGAAGAAAGCTGGCATACGTGAACAACTCATGTCAGAAGACTACGCCGGCTATGAAAAGTAGGTTGAAATAAATCATAAAGCGATAGAAATTAAGGAAAAAAAAGAGATAACTCTATCGAAGTCAAATTATCATTCTCTTAGTCCTAAATTTGAAGCTACATATAGGGGAATTTTTAATGGCACCAGGTAAAACACATTTGAATTAATATATATTTATTATTAGATTTCTTCCTTTTTTTAATTAATAACTTTTTAAAATTAGATTTCATGTAGGCTTTAGCTTCGATACAATGGTAGCTACATGTATTTGCATTTAATGTTAAATTGATTTATTTCATAGGGCACAGAGCTGGGAGGCAGTGAGTGGAATACCCGAGACAACAAACTTTATGACAGTTGGCATCGACTCGGACCCGATGGAGCGCGACCACATCACCAGTCAGCTGGACAGTGCCGAGGTTGATGTCAACGCAGACTTCCTCAAGTGCAAGGTATGGTCAGACCTGGTTATAACAGGTGTCCGTGTTTTAAGGTTGCAGCTTAGTCCATATTGTATGAATCGTTTAGACTTACAACATCACTGATTCATTTCTCAGATTGTATTGCAATAGGAGTGAGCCAGAAAAATTAGTCCTGCAGATCATGTCGCAATATGAGAAATGATTAATAAAATATAAATTTAAATGTGAGTGTTGAGGATATTTTCATGTGGCTGGGTTCATTGTAGTAGGCAGACAGAGTCAGAAACCTTACTACTTTGAATGTCTCATGTTGCAGAAACACATATTGTGATTGTTGCTGTTTGCAGGATAACCCAGACTTGATCCTCTATGTGGAACCAATAGTGGATACGAAGAAGAAAAGTGGATCGAAAGAACTCTGGCCATCTGAAGCTCAGATGTGGGTGATCTCTAAGGTGTGTTGCTGCTGTCTTTGTCAATATCAGTTACTCCATAGGTTGATGATGAATTAATAACACTCAATAGCTAGCCTGTTTAGCATTTCAACTTACCTGGTCTAAGGTCAGTATTGAATGAAAAAAAGTTTTACATACATTTTAAAACGATGTTGAAATAAGCAATCTGCACTCTCTGAATTGGATGCAGAGGCACATGTAAGCAATAATATATCATTAAAGTCTTGTTCTCGCTATGTGCAGGAGGGTTCTCTCATGACGATCCATTGTAAGTACAACCCGCGTCTGGTACTGGGCGTAACTACGTACAAGCTGACTGGCACACTTGGCCACCCCACGCTGGGACGCACCGACACCCAAGTCGACGGTTACCTTGTCAATATCCAGCGCAGGACAAATGCCGACACACAGTCCTGGAGGTTCAATGAAGAGGGCTGTATCGTCAGTGTGGTAAGTTGACATAGATAACATCTTTAATAATCTGTCCTTTGAAGAGCAACAGCTAGGACTGTCTCTCCTCAGACCTCTTTGATAATCTTTGAGTAATTTCTTGATGTATTATCGTTATTATGCCGACATATAAAATACAAATGTACAAAGATGCAGTGATGTAGTTGGTAATAAGTCCTTTTACTAATTTCAACCATGCAACATCCTCGTCATTGCAAAGGAGAATAGCAGTGTTCCAATCATGAGGTTAAAAATAAGTACGGGGGATTAGTTTTAATTGTTAATTATCGATTTTCAAATGCTGGTTAAAAATGAATGCTTTAATTCAAAACAGTACCAACCAGAACTGCGGTTGACATACCTTGGGTCGCGGTTTGCGAATGAAGATACAATGTTCTACAACGAGAGCGGAGAGGGTGTCCCAAAAGGCATGAAGAGCTACATCGCTGCCTGCAACAAGATAGAAGGCAGGGATGCCAAGGCCCAACGGTAGGTGGAGAATAAAGAAACTCATTTGAGATTAAAAAGAACACTAAAAAAAACACGTGATTATGTTGAATTTAAAAGTATTAGACTTTCTTGTCCATATTGCATATGTACTGGTATCTCAATTTATGCAAGGAGCAGAATAAACTATAAATGACTCACTTTTCGTGTTGCTTGTAGGTGGTCCATAAAGCAGGAAGGCATGCAGAACCTTGGCCAGTGGAAGCACACGCAGACAGATAACCCAGAGTGGAACAAACGCGCATTGAGCTGGCCCGTTGACAAAAATGGAGATGTCATCGAGGTATGTTGTATTGCAAGTTAATTCGCTATATATACCCCTCAATCTATTGACGCAACACACCTATCAAGTGTGAACCGTTTAGAGCATAAGTGTGTTTTGAAGCACGATTTTAGGACACAATTTGTTTCGATTATGCATGAAGTCAGAGGTATAATGATAGTCTTTGAATTAAGTTTGGCAAAAGGAAAATAAGGCCTTGTAGCAGCACTATTAAAAAGAAATTGCCTTTTACAATTTTCCGAATTGCTTTGCAGAACTATGATTGGCCAATGGAAGGCTTCCTGTTGCCGTATGGACCAGTGTTCAAAGTGGCTGAGAAGAAGAAAGACGACAAGTTGCGTGTTCCCCGGCGTCTCATGGTTCTGCGTAATGGTGTTCGTGACGTCACCAAAGCTATCTCTGTGGTTGGCCCAGACCTCAGCAATGTGAGTTTTGTCTTTTCTCAAGCATATAAATGATAACTTCAGTCATGTGTATATTGAATTATGTTGGGGTATCTGTGGGTAATCAGTTATGTGTTTTTGACTTTAAAGATCTAAATAAATGTCTGTATAAAATATCTTTCCAAAATTCCTAGCCTCCATAATATACAATGATAGTCCCTTAAAGTTAAACACTATGAGTCCCATATCGATGATAGTAGACACTATGCTATACAAATTGACAAATATGTTCGAGGAAAACATCAGTTAGAAATGGCCAAACTAACGAATAGATTAAATATAAAAAACAAAGCACTTTTGATAGTTGATGGGCTTCTAACAAACCTTTTCCCATTATAAGATGAGGAAGGATGTGAGTAAAGTGGACAAAAAGAACAAGAAGAATAAACGTACAACAGAAAGTACAACATGGGAGACTGCTGAAGTACCAGCCGACCATGGAGACGAGGACCTCACCGTCCTCAAACTGGAGTTTATCCTGGTAAGTCACTATCCTAGTCCAAAGCTGTTGATGCTATGATATATAGTTTAACATTTTAAAACATTTTTCGCCCATCTTTAGTCACCATAACCAACCCTTCCAAAACAAAACAAAATTAAAAAAGAAATAGCATTGCCCCTCACTGAATAGACTAGTTTCTTTCATAAATAATGGATACAAAGTGCATGAGATTTTAATAATGAAATTACATCCTGTCTACCTGTGCCCCCAATGCTCATATTCATATGCCAGGATTATATTCAAGTCGATATTCCCCTGATTTTGTATGAACAGTTCCTGGAGAGGTGCACATCCCTGATCAACTTGCCATTTGCGGCACGCCGCGTCTACGATGAGACCGGCAAGGAGCATTTCTCGCTGCGGAGTTTCGGTCGGGACCAGTTGATCTACGTGAGCTGTGGCGAGCCATGGACTGACCCCAACCTCAGCAAGGCGGAGCAGCAGAGACGCTACCTACTGGCCAACCTAGGCAGTGACGTGGCACAGATCAGGCAGTTCATCGCTCTCAGGGACCCTGATAGTAAGTAAAGACTTGGAAGGTGTTTATTTCCAGGGTTTTCGTGATTAAAAAAAGGACTAAAGTCTACATTTAGAAGCATTGGAAGTGCATGCAATGTGATTTTACAACGGAATGATTTAAAAATTAAAATGCATTAAGTCCAAAGTTTAAAGAGCGAAAATGGGTTGATCTCTGTACTGTACTGATGTTGACATCCTATATCTTCTACAAATACTTTGGTTTTACACTTGCAGACCTAGTCCTGGAAGTTGAGACCTTATCGCCTGGTGCAAAGATCGTCGTCAACCATAGTGCACTACCAGAGCCTGAAAAAGAACAAAAGGGTGAAGCGACAGAAGATGTTGGTGAGGCAAAGGCAGAAGGTGAAGACGAGGAGCAGGATAAGAAAGGGTAAGTCTTTGAAAGCCTAGTGCACAAATGTAAATGTGGCTAAATTTTATATTTTGTTATAAAGCAATGTCAGCTCTTGCTTCTTACGGTTATTTGAGATTCATCCAAATAGTAAATATGACTCAGTTTTATGCTTGTACTACTATTAATAGTTAAAGTGGGGGGGGGATACTACTAATCACATATTGCTAATACATGTATATCGTTTGAGTGTTGAACATTGCTTTAATGCGATAGACCCTTTGTCGGCATTATGCATGAATGCAACCCTATGGGGTTGATCCACTCTCGACAGGTCGGCATGATGCATAAATGCATCTCTGGCGAGTAGATCTACCAGGCCTGCATTCGTGCATGGCGGCGACAAAGAGAATTGCGCACTTAAGCACTGTGTGACTTTAAAGGATTAATGATACTGCGGTGGTTAATGTTATGTTGTGTCATGTGTTGTCAGGACGGCACATCAAGTGTCCCACCAGAGGGCAGAGGAGCGCTACGACAAGCGGAAGCGGCCCTGGGAGCGAACAGGAGGCGAAGGCGACGCAACAGAAGCTGAAACTCCCTCCAGGCCCCAGACCGGAAAAGGGTAAACTAATGTTCTTGTGTCTAGTAAAATGACTATCTACACCTATCATTTAAAACCAAATATTATCTCCATCTGGTGACCCTTAGATAAAGTATAGCATGATTCTAAAATATATGGTGATGGTATAAGTCAATCACTGAATGGTGAGAGCAACTGTTATTAAACCAATTAAAATCCCATTCCCTTCAGACAAAGAACCAAGCGTTCACGAAACCAGACGTTGCAGCTTCAGAAGTTCACATTTGAGGAAGCCGAAGGGTACATCTCGTGTGTCGCAGATCCATCACTGGTCCTCGGTGTGGAAGAGGTCGAAGGAAACGTCTCGGAAGTGGTCCTCATGCGTCGCCGTATTGAAGACATCAACCAGCGATGGCTTATGGACAAGGGGTAGGCATAAGTTTTTTTGTACATCAGATGAGTATGTTCACCATTGGACTGATGTGTCCATGGCTGGTTACAGGTAGAGATTTAATTTGAGAGGTCATAAAACTTGACTTGATACTAAAAGAACAAATGTTGAGCACTCTTCAGAGAAACTAATTGTGCAATTAGCCTCACTATTGAAAAAATGCCAGTATATCTCAATGAAATGCGTGTACAATATTTCATATTGCCATTTAATATAAAATAAAATCTCTTGTTACAGACTAGTCATCGCTAAGGGTAACACGACCCGGGTGCTGTCTGTCATCATGCCGAGCGGTGTTCCCGTAGATGAGGACGGACTCCCACTCACCTACGTCGGCAGTGAAGTGGCCCTCCAAAACAGGAAGATGACCCAGTTTGGTCGAGCCAACCAAAAGTTTTCTTACAATACTGAGACTGGCCTAATCGAAGCGTTCGTTACAGATAAATGGGACAAAGGTAAGGGTCAGAATATGTATTACGTTATAAGGGCCAGAAAGCGTAAAATTACTGGCTGTGGTAATAAACTTAAATATTGGATGTGTCAAGTTTTTCATCTTGAGTCATCATTCTAGCCACTATAAGACAATATTGTAGTAGTTAAATGTATTTTTCGGGATAATAGTTTTCAGATTTATTTATGCAATTGTTTCTGACATTCTTTTTCTTAACAGAGGTGACGGCTGCAAACAAGGCTAATGTGTGTACGTACGCTGTGGTGTGGGATGAAAAGCTAGACCAACCGGTGAGTTCAACTTGTACTGTGTGACACACTGACAAACCTCCGATTCCTCAAGCATTTTTAAGGGTTTCTGCAGGCTAACAAAGATTGATATTCAAATGTATTTGTACCGAGAGTATCAAAGTTATTCAAGTGAGAGGAAATTAATTGAATAGATATAAATGATTGATGATTATGGTTTACAATGTCACAGATGCACTATTCACAATATTTGCCGATTTTCAGGTATTGGTCCTTTTTTTTTTAACAAGGTTTTATTTGGGCAAAGTTGTATTTGTAATTACAAGTTTTACACCAGGTTCGGCTGGCCGTTCTGCCACCATGGGCCCTTAATGCTTTGTTAGACTAATAACCTGAACTGTTTGTGTTACCAGGGTTACAGAGTGGAGCTTCCTACTAAAGCAGGAAACAAGATCTTGAAGGTTTGCTCGTCGTGTGCGCGCGCCATGCGGGGCCGGCACAAACTAGAGCGCATCCCTGGTAATGTGGACTTTGCCTGCGTCATGGGTGAAGGTAAGGTCATTTTGACAATCCATGTTGTAGATTTTTTTAAACTCTTGATAGGAAGAGAGGGGTTGGAGTAAAAATTCCTTAAAGCTACTTGCTGTTGAATCAAAGTAGTGTTTGCTGTCTTAAGAAAATCCACCAAGCCCTGCCATCTAGCAATACATTTCTCGTCCCTGCCTTATCATGTTGGATCAGTGTATGGTGACTTTTCTAATTACACAGTCACAGACTGCTCTTATTTCAATGTCGTCTGCCTCTTTAACAATCTGAATAAACAGACTTTACACATTGGCTTCTAAAACTATTTCAGCTAAGGACCTGGGCATCAAGCAGATAGGCAGTTTCCAGTGTTTAAATGGGAAGGTGGACCTGAGGACGACTGAGGCGGCCCACACACTTAAGGCCTGGGAGGCCCAGCTGGAGAAGCTGAGAGAGGAGCTCAGTGTCAGAACCATCGCCAACAGGATCTCCGCTGCCCGGGTGCCGTTCACCGTCAAAGTGCTCGCCTACAAGAACGGTGAGGGGCGCATGAAGCCCGGAGAGCTGATCATCGGTTCATCAGTGGCAGGGGTAGGTCGTAGTTTTACAACTGATGCTCATTTTATCCTGACAACGCAAGTCATATTAGAAACTCAAGACGAATTTATACATAGACTTTAATTTCCAAAGTCTTAAGGTAAAAAGATCAGTATACACATATCCCTATGCTGGTCAGTGCACATACTGCCTGGGTCATCACCACACTACAAAAATATACAAATAACAACATGATATATATTGAAAAATATTACACTTATTATTGTCAGATTCTTGGTCAGTTGCACATACCGCCTGGCTCATCACTAAGTGGCATATAAACACGATATATAACGCCATATTACATCATATGTAATCCGTAAACCTTGATGCTGTCAGATCCTGGGTCAGTGCACACACCGCCTAGGCCTGAATGCGGCCGCGCGGCGCATCTACACGTCAGACGGCTTCATGATACTTCACCTGGAGGACCTGGTGCGTTGGGTGCAGGACAACTACGTGGCACAGGCACAGGCACAGCTACGGGCTCAAAAACGTGGTCAACGCAAGGGCAAGGAAAACAGAAGTAGGTGGAAAAGATATATCTATTTAATATATATATATAATTTTTATAGTAATATTAGTAACTGCAACTTGTTGAATACAGCGTGATAAACCCGTTTTTAGATGGACGTAAAATCCTAAACCATTTCAGGTTTTGAGCTGTACCACAAAATATATGCCATATGCAAAATACTGAAGTTCATACGTAATTGCATTATTAAACGATAAATATGAGCAGTGTAACTTATATTGAAACTGTCTTTTTGTGTAGATATGATGAGCAGTTTAATGGACAAGGTTGATTTAGAAGAGAGCGAAGAGGAGGAAGATGAAGAAGAAGAGGAGGAGGAGGAAGAGGAAGAAGTGCCTCCAAAAACAAAATCTGCAGGTAGGAAGCCATACCAGCCTTCCAGGTTTTATAGTTTGTGATACATCATAATTTAAACTAAATGACAAATACCCCACCTCCCCCCATCCTATTGGCAGCATTGTTTAATTAGTTAATGACACTTGCCATGTTTTTTTTTAAACAGAGGATTTCCCGATTGGTTACGACGTACTGCCTGACCGTAAAAAGGCGGACGAGGTGAAGGGCGTCATGCTGGTTCCCAACCCGGCCGAGGTGATAGAGCAGGACGGCTTCCTCTACCTGTGGAACTTCTACAGCGTCAAGCCCGGAAAACTCTTTGTGCAGGTACGGTCATGTTTTGACGGCAAATTTCTAGCAAATAACTTCTTGGTATAATGAAGGGTGAGGCACTGGCATTTTGAAACTTTTTGTATTTGACATAACGTCTTTTTCATATCTCTGTGTCCCTGATTGACAAATACACAATTCTACAATTCTTTACATGGTGGAAAGGTTTACAAATAGCCCCTGTGCCAGTCTACCATAATTGTATTATTCTATTAACCTTTTGAAATTTTCATTCTTTATTTTCAGGTTTTGAGGCCAGATGTGAAGAACTTGAATGCGTTCCATGTTATCGAGCAGGCTGATTTTGATATCCAGGAGGTTGGAGAATACAGTGTAGATATGACGACAATAGAAGGCACAACATGGTAAACATTTACAGCACTTGGACATAAATAGGGTTACATTGTAGGGACACATACCTTAATCATAAAGTATAAAATCTGATCCTATTAAATGCGGTGAATGGCGTCAAGTTTGGTGACAGTATGTCTGTAAAGGAAGGAGATGTGTAAAGCAAGGAAGCCTGTTGCAGGTTTGGTAAGAGTATTCTATAAAGAAGAGGGATCTTTAAAGCAATGTAGAGTGTGCTGCATGTTTGGTAAGGGGATGGCCGTAAAGAAGGGGGATGTGTAACAAAATGATGACTGTTGGAAGGGGGATGTGTAACAAAATGATGACTGTTGCAGGTTTGGAAAGGGGATGGCTGTAAAGAAGGGGGATATATAACACAATGATGACTGTTGGAAGGGGGATGTGTAAAACAGTGATGACTGTTGGAAGGGGGATGTGTAAAACAATGATGACAGTTGGGAGGGGGATGTGTAAAACAATGATGACTGTTGGAAGGGGGATGTGTAAAACAGTGATGACTGTTGGAAGGGGGATGTGTAAAACAATGATGACTGTTGGAAGGGGGATGTGTAAAACAATGATGACTGTTGGAAGGGGGATGTGTAAAACAATGATGACTGTTGCAGGTTTGGTAAGGGGATGTCCGTAAAGAAGGGGGATGTGATCAGCTTCTACTGCCCGGGCCCGCTCATGCTGCCATACGACGTGGACCTGAAGATAAACCAGGCGCCATTCTTCTACCAGTCAGCAAAGACGCCGGCCGTCGGCGACCTCATCACCATGAACTCTTGGTCACAACCTGGCACTCGCAACTACTCCTTCAATGCATTCATCCGTCCAGGTGGGTTTACATCCTCGGAATCCTCAAAAGCCACACTACTTATTACAAGTGATTGAAAATGTCTCATTGTCATTTGATTATAGGCAGAAGAAGGTGATTACAGTATGTTTAATATGGGAGAGTGAGACACAGGTATCTATGTTGAAGTATTGCAAAGGAGTTGTTTTAAATGTTTGGCAGAATTATCATTTTAAAAAGAACTTTAGAATTCATATTCAACTGGGAGCTAATTATCTAATAGCTCAGGAACTGCCAGGTTAAGAACAATTGAACTAATTGTATTAAACACAGGTTAAAAAAATGTGGAGGCGAAAAAATTAAGTGGCCATCATTCTCCATTACAGCCTCTTCATCACAAGAAAAAGCTGACCCCAAAACAACTAATAAGAATGACAAAAAATCAAAGAGCAGCAAAACTAACAAGAACAACAAAGATGACACAGAATATGACGTGAATGATGAGACGCAGCATGCAGCCCAGACAGGAAAGAAGCAAAAGAAGAAAAAGGGCCCCCACGTAGACCTACCGCCAGTTGAACTTGTTCTCAAATATCCTATTGAGGTTTGGGTGTCGTGCGGAGAGACCTTTAAGAAACCAGAGAGTAAGTGAAACTGTTTCTTTTATCTCTCTTTTTATTCCTCTGGAGGTCTTATTAAAATTAGAATTAGAATTACTTATTTTCAGATGGCACTGTACGTAGCTATTCCAGTGACCTGCTTTAATACAGGCTCATAAATATGTGCAGGTCCCATTACGTTTGTGGCGGATAAAAATAATACTGTCGGGACTATCATTCGTAACATCAGCACTATATTAATGATGATAACACATTAGTCCCGGTAATAATACACAATGTTATTACATGTGTGCAATGTTCTTCACAGAGGTAGAGCGTCAGCTAGTGATGTCGATGCAGCAGAGAGAAGAGCGTTCTACAGTGGCATATGAACTGGAGAAAGAGAAACACGTGCTAAGACAGATGCAAGGTGGGTTTCAACATCAAACCCAATAGTTATAAATGAGAAATAAACATAGCTCTGAAAATGAAATTCTCAAAAAATGATATATTCACAAGGAATTGCAGGCCAATGGTACCCATTTCAGAATGGGTGACTGTCTGCCCCTGCCTTACATCTCTCAGTATGTAAATGTTAACCTCTTAGGCTGTACCTGCTACAGGTCGTCGGTTTGACGAGATGTCGCCGGGTCAGTACAAGGCGACCATGAACCCCACATACCCGGTGCTGATAGAGGGCCATTGGCAAGAACCAACATCAGACGAGCAGCAGAAACACCACAAGGTCCACCAACTAGAGGTGAGCTCAGCATCACTGTAGGCCACCATATTAATTAGTGGTTATTCAGGGTCGGTTTGAAGCTTGTTTGGAGAGTAGGAAATGATATGGGGGTTGAAATAGTGAGAGATACCCAATGCATAGACACCTATATGATAATATCTGTCATAATGCAACATGCAGGGGTAACTCACTGTAAGTGGAACGTGCTATGTATGCTGATTTCTATTAGTGGATCCAGGACTCCCACCCTCTTTTGCTGCCTCCGTATAACTATAAGGCACTTAATGTGCGCTGGGACGTTTAGCTCAATCAATGTCTCCTTATACTAATAGTTGTCCTTCTCTTTTCCAGACCCATTTGTCCGATATGAAGACAACACAAAGGGGTAAACCCCGGGTGTACAACCTGGACACAACTAAACGCCTCTACTCACAACCTGCTATGGTAAGTCGATATCGACATTTTAGATTTAAACAATTTTATAATTCTTTGATTAAAGTGTGTGCGTGTTTGACATTTCGGATCCGTTTCCTCAAAGAAAAGGCGTAGCTGATTCCGTACTGAAAAGTAGTGGCGGGGAAGTATGCTTCAAACGCTTTGTAATCCAGGGTTACTAATCAAGAGTGCAAAGTGTCCCATCCCACCGTGACAAGAACCAAATGACCCAAGGCCCCTTTTAAGAGCATCCAGCCATAAAAGATACAGATCGCTGCGGACACATCACTGCAAGCATCTGCAATATATAGACAAAGGTGCACGAGTTTCAGTCTGTTGGGTGGGTTATTTAACGAGTTGACCTTGGGCCGTATTTCACGAGGCCGTAGGCCGAGTGAAATGCGGCCCAAGGGTCAACAAGTGAAATAACCCAGTCAACAGACTTAAATGAGTGTGCCTTTGTGTTTATTTTTCATCTTTTTCGATTCAAATTAAATTACTATAGGGGGGGGGAGGCCCTAAATTAGCTGAAATAGCTTTTTTCTAAGCCATTCAAATGTAAACAAACCGCCATTTTGATGACGTCACAGGGCCGTGAAATACGGCCATGGGTTATTTCACGGGGGGAGTGTAATACGGCGCTCCTTGGTTAAATCAATGGCACTGCTGTATTTGATGAAAAATAATATAGATTTGTACATCTTTAAATGTGGTAAACATTGGGTTTTTACTTTGTCTCTGCAGAAACGTGTTTTAGTGTTCCCTAATGGTGAGAGCCTGGCTCGCGCTGTATACATTTGGGGAGAGACGATACGGCAGCTGTTGGACAACAGCACAACACGACTCAATCTACGCAAGACAGGCAAATACCTCTTCAGCATGGCAGGAACCATTGTAAGTCCCACACCTACAGTTCAATTTGTATATCGATATATCATTGAGGCAGAACCCAGGTGTTATTTTTTTCTAACCAGGCCCAAAGCATGTAAGATCAGAGCTAGTATAGCTCTATGTACCGATCAATCCGTCTTAACTTAAAACTTAGCTCGTTGCGGTTAAAATCACTGATAAGACATAACATTATGGGTACAACTGTGGACAGGCCTTAACATTTTACCATTCTTATCAGTGAATTGTCGCCGTAACCAACACATACCCTCCAGACCCCTATAACTACATGTACCGGGGTAGTATTTTATATTGTAATGTTTCTAGCTATCAAATTCCATGAAACTGATCCTACTGTGTACTGTGTTGACATATACTGGGTTCAATGTGTCAAACCCAATTTATCAGAGCTTATGGACTATCTATACCGTTTTTAAAATCCTTAATAATAATGTGTTTTAGGTGAATGACATGGCGGAGATTGAGAGGGACCAGCTCCTGTGTGTGTCCTACACCAAGACATTCCAGCGTCCCAAGGACAGCCAGCAGACCGTGGAGGTTAAGGCTAACTGGAGCCGGGCACGTAAGCAGTACGGCAACGGTGCCACCGATATAGTCGTGGAACAGGACAAAAACCCTGCTATTGATGTAAGTAGTACAACAGTTACTTAATGTTTAATAAATTAAACCTACAAACATAATTATTGATCTGGCCTTACCTCCTCCCGATAAAAATAAGCTTGATATGAATAGGTCAGCCTTTACTTCATTTGGCACGCTATTAATAGGTATATTAAAATACAGACATACTAGATCGAGAGGAAATAAATCTTCTTTTTTTTTGGGTGATATGTAATTGCTCCCGCGGGTTGACTAAGATACATGTAGCCTCATGCATTTCCTTATATTGTACTGAGTAGGGGACACTACAAGTTACAGTGCCCACTACTCAGTGATGTATTATGATTGCAATATTGAAAAAAAAGATTAATCAAAAACATTTTGTGATATATGTCATTTTTAAAAGACCCAGGATAAAGTAAGTCCGCCTGGTTCATGAAAAAGAAAACGATTGAAATGATTTTATGGTGACTATATTTTCGTATTACATTTACATGCTTTGTTTTGAAAACGTATCATCAGTTTTACATGGCACCCAAAAATGTATGCACAAAGCATGTGATGTGCATTTTTGTCTTTTTTACCAAAAGAAAACAAGTGGTACCCGTATGAAGAATTCATGTTAGAATTTTCCATTTTGTACTTGTCTATTTGATAAATGTTTTTGAGTCATGGTTTGAAACGTGTGTATGTATTAACAGCATACAATCGTGATGCATGACACTGTCATATATTATATAAATATATGTTTATTCATAGATTATATGTATTGTTGATTTCGACCAAAGAATTGATCCATGAATACAATTTGAACACCACGTACATTGACCTCACCAAACTTTGCATAATTATACTGTTACTGGAGGATATTTTGATGTTTTGACTTTTTGGTCGAAGTATGTTTTTTTTTGCTTGAATGTTTTGGGTACCAGGTATATATGTGATTTTGTCTCCACATGTTCAGTCCTAATACGTATCTCATGACCGTGATACAAAGTTCAATATTCAAATTGATAATTTACGATTTAAAAAAATTGATATTTATGATATATATTGAAGATTAATGAGGTAGTTTTTAAGTATATTAGCTCACCCAGTACCTGTCGACTGCTAACTATACATGTATGTTGTTCCTTTAGGTCGATCCATTTGGACCTTCTAAACTCGTAGATGTTTCCCAGGGAGCAGTGGAAGAACCAAAGGAATCAGAAGCATAAAGCTGGCTACCCCTTCACCACTACCAACCCAAGTGCCTTTCATCTCACCCTGATCTCACCCAGCTGCTAGCAGTTTACCTTACCAGACTGTTTTGTGTATAACCAAATTTTAAACATTTCCCTTCATCTGCATTATTTCCCTAATGAAGTGAGAGTTCAAAGTGACCACTCGGTCAGATCTATAGCTTACTTGTCATAATTAAGGAAGGACAGTTATATGAGAGGTGTAGCATTATTTGCTTGGTCATAGTCTTTCAGTGTGTATGGCTTAAGTCAATATGTGTACTCATTTAGGCTTAGAACTGTGCTGTGTAAATTTGTTTTAAGTAAAATATGATGCAACTGCATCTATGTGTATTCCAGTTAATTGGATGTGTAAAAGTTAGTCACATGTGGATCAACAAGGGAAAAGGGACCTCTGCGGGGGATTTTTAGTACCAACTTTGGCCACCAGGGGGCTCCATATAGCCAAAAAGGACCAAGATATAGCAAAAACGTGTCTATACTACTTTTTTATGTAGAATATGATAGGCCACGTTAGAAGATTCCATTTTTGGTGAAAACATTCCATATTTGGAATGGAAAAGAACGTTTTTGGGCCTAAATTGGTGTTTTTGCACACATTGGTTGCCATGGAAACATGATTTTCATTCTAAATCGAAAATTTAGAAAAATTGAATGAAAGAAGGCCCCAAAACAATTTTGTATGCTGAAAACAGAATGTAAATACCATTTTTAGATCAAAAGTTGTGACCAAAAAGTTTGGATATTTGGTAATTAGCATAATTATGCTAATTAGATAGGAATATCTCCAAAACAAAGGAAGACAGAGCTTATTGGCATTTAAGATTAGACAGTGACCACCCATATTCTGAGAGCCAGTACTCAAAAACTAGAAGTGGTACCTGCTTATAAAAGATATCACTGGAAAGCTGATGACATCAATTTTATTATTGAGTTTTTACCTTGGAGGACCCTTTTCCCTCGACTGTCCACAGTCATGTCTAGCTTCATTGAGAACAATGGAATGGGTTTATGTCATTAGACAAAAGATGAATCTCATTGCGATGTAGCAGGTAGAGATTGACAAATCATCACAGTGAACAATGGTGTTCAGAAAATGTTATGTATTGTACGTGTATATTGGTACAATACCCTGCGCTAAATAAATTACATGTATATCTATCTTGCCACTACACTTTTATGTTAAGAATGATAAAAGAAAGAATGAAGAAGATTATTTTATTTGTATTATAATCACACTACCTGTCCAACATTGCAACTATATTTACATTGCTATGTGATATGAGCTTGTACGATTGTAATCCTTAGCAGTGCTATGCATTATGATGATCAATTGTGTCTGTCCTGGAAAATATATTTATGATCGTATTTCCTCTATGTTGTCCGTCCCACCATTCAAACATGTGATTCAAATAAGTGTGATACTGGTGATAAAAAATATACTGTAGATCTCTTGTCTACCACAACAAGAAGTTTCAATTAATCAATTTAATACTTTTTCTTTTGTTATATCTACTCAATTGGCAAAAGAAACTTTAGTTTCTGAGAGACGTCTTTACATGTTTTTGTTTCTTTCTATTGATATACCCAGGAGCGGAAATATTGATTCGCATGATATACTTAAAATGGTTATGGTGAACAAAGTTGATTCTCTATGACAATAGCGCCTACATAAATACACCTATTCATCTCTCATAAGATTTCTATAATGAAATATCTCTTATTATAAGAATCAAATGCCCGTGCATAATATGTTTAAATTATATATTTATTTCTATACATGTAATAGTTAATTAGTAATGGCTCATCCTGGTCGTCAATAGCATTTGGCACAAGGTAGAATTGTTAACTATCCTTAAGGATATGATAATGAATGGGAACCCCCCCCCCCCCTTCATAATGTATACATATGTTGGTGTAAAACTAATTGATATTATATACAGTAGAAATAATGAGGGAATTTATATCTATTTTAGCATAATTTGTCTTCATATGTAATCCCTACGATGAGTGGAATCTAGTCCTCCTATTGTTATTTACTATAACACATATATTCATTATACATGTATCAACATTCAAAAGTGATAATTCATTTACTTCTACATCCTATGAGAACAAATGCTATTTTATTAGTCACAGAGCTGAGAGTGGTTATTATGTCCAACAGTTACCGCGTTGTGATGACATCAAATGAAAGCCGTCCATATAGCAAGATATATTATTAGTATTGTATATTTCTTCCTTAAGCCAAAGGAATGACTCTTTCCTAGAAACAATGCTCTGTCTATTTATGGAACTGTTAACCGCTATTTCACAATTTGTGCATTCTTTTTATAGAAAAAATGTAAACAGAGTCTTAAAAATAAATGTTTGTAACAAACAAGTATGGCTTCCTGTTAGTTGATTTAACTCCCCTGCACTATTACTGTTGTTCTGGCCCTTTGAACAAACGCTACATTCGTCTTCAGGGTTGCCACCGTCAGGGAAAATGTCAGGTCAGGAAATGTCAGGGGATTTCCATTTTTTGACAAAATGTCATGGAAAAGGAGATTTTCTGAAAATGTCAGGGACATTTTTTTTTTGTCAGGGAAAATCTTTGAAATACGCCAAAAAAAAGTCACATGTTTCCTTTGAAAAAAAACCTTTGTTTTATAGCTGGTTGTCGGTCGTCAAAGTAGTATCAAGCAGAGATGTGCGCCACAAACTCGTGTGGCAGATGCACGCTTCGATTCACATCACCTCTTCTAGAGATCAAATTTACCCTTAACACCTGTTCTACTGTGAAAAGTGAACTATAATACGGTTGTCGTTCTATAGCCCTTGCAGCAGTATTTTTTTGGCAAACTCTGACCCAATTTGTGACTAGTATTTGTGAGACCAGCTCCCTGAGCACATTTGAGTTGTTGACCGCTTGACCAAATATGGCGCCCAGTACATGCTTAGCTGGCAATGCCGTTGACAGCGGGTCTCCTGACCCCTTTGAAGAGGCACATTGCGTTGACCTGAGCAACATGATCAAAGAATCAATCAGAGATCAGCCCACTGCCATGATAGGCACTCTAGTCCCGAAACGAAAGGGTGCTAAGAGGAAAGCCTCAGCAATCATCTCGGACGATGGTGACAGTGACGGCAGCGGTACCGATAATGGCGGCCATGCTGACCACCCTGGAGGAGGACACCGCCACATCGGCAAGTAAGGCCACGGCGATGTTGACCGCGGTCAAGATGGCGACTCTGACAAGGAGAATCCTAGGGGTCCTGGAGTACTACAAGAACTTGGATGAAGTCTTGGAGGAAGGAGAGGAGACCAGTGAAGAACTTCCACGGAAAGTTATAAGTGTCTTCAAGAAGCCCATTGGTCAGACTTTTGAGAACAGATTTCTCAAAGCAAAGAGAGATCTCTTCCCGTGCCCAGGTAATACACGCTTACACGGTCTCGTCCGCCATCTTGAATAAATTAGTTTGGCGAGTAAACAGAGAGTGGGAACTTCAAAACACGAGGCAGACCGACCTGTGGGTAAGTTGTGTTTTCTACTATTTATACTTTATGTCTACTATTGCATACTTCAGCGGAGGTTCATAAGATATGAAGCTTGATAGATCCATGCTTTTCTTAGAGGTATTTGCTTTATTTTATCTCAAAACAGTAGGTTAAATCAGCCTGAGCGATATTATAGTAGTTTGCCCCTTGCCTCAATGTAGAGATGGGCACGGCCTGGCCTCACACAGCGCCTGCATATCTGTCACTATAGTAAATGGGCCACCTTCAAAATGCTGTTTCTGGGACATTCCCTCCATGGAATATAATTAAATTTTAGTATGTTATGCAAAAGAGGTCAGGGATTCTGAATATGTCAATGATTTCTCTGTAGGGTACACACTTTTTTCAATAAGCTGGCCAACATAAGGGTGATTTATAGAAAAATTCTGAGGTTCTGACTCAACCTTAGTTTTCATTAACAGTTGTAATTTCCTCAATCCTTTACTAAATGAAACCCATGAAGCCACTATGTGACACTAAAAATGTTAACTTTAGTAATTATGGTAAAAAAAAAAAATCTGAAAATTTTGACTCCCGCCCCCCCTATTTCAAATTTTTAAAGCAATTTCTTAAATTGAAAAAAATTCTCTTACTCCCTTAAACCCCCATCAAAATGTCCACAATTTTGTCCTCTCTAAGAATCTACAATTAGTTTTCACTTATCTATTAGCTCGAAAGAGCTAAAAGCCATGGAGTGAGGGCATGTTTTGCATTAAATTGGAAAAATTTGGCTCTGCTGATTTTACTCTGCGGCAAGAAATTTGGACTTTCCATCAAGATATGATAAACTTTCCATTGTCATATCACCATAAAAATATATCCACAGAACCACCCAACTGTTTGCTTTAAACTGATGTGACTGGCTTCTCTGTATCATTATTTGTTCAAAAATAATCAATGGGAAGGTAAAAAATGCCCCATTCAGTATGTGTAGTCAGTGGGCTGTGGATTGACCTAATTTACCCGCACTCTGCTGATAAGGGCAAGAAAGTGATGGCAGAAAATTACTCCTAACTTTTCTATTTCAAAAATTCATAGCTTTGCTTCTACTTACTACATTTTATTTATTTAAAGTACATTCTGTTGGCAAAGATTCCAGCTTTCATGTGGTATAATTTCCGATAAGCTTGCACAAAATTAAATATTTGGATGCCCATCTCTACTCAATGCCTGTGATTTTTGTAAACGAGTTGGACCTCTGTGACAACTCATCTCGTTTTGCCTCTTGCCATTGGAATATTTTAATGACAATGCCGTCGAGTCATGCTTACATATCAAAGAACTTAATTCCAAGATTTGGAAGAAATCCATCGACAACTTTTTGATTTACGGCACATTTTCGGAAATGAAAAAAATGGAATTCTGGAAGTAGCCACTGTCGTTGTCAGTCCCAAAGCCCAACTAACAACTCATCTCGTTTTGCCTGTTGCCATTAGAATATTTTAGTGAAAATGCCGTCGAGTCATGCTTACATATCAAAGAACTTAATTCCAAGATTTGGAAGAAATCCATCGACAACTTTTTGATTTACGGCACATTTTCGGAAATGAAAAAAATGGAATTCTGGAAGTAGCCACTGTCGTTGTCAGTCCCAAAGCCCAACTAACAACTCATCTCGTTTTGCCTGTTGCCATTAGAATATTTTAATGAAAATGCCGTCGAGTCATGCTTACATATCAAAGAACTTAATTCCAAGATTTGGAAGAAATCCATCGACAACTTTTTGATTTACGGCACATTTTCGGAAATGAAAAAAATGGAATTCTGGAAGTAGCCACTGTCGTTGTCAGTCCCAAAGCCCAACTAACAACTCATCTCGTTTTGCCTGTTGCCATTAGAATATTTTAATGAAAATGCCGTCGAGTCATGCTTACATATCAAAGAACTTAATTCCAAGATTTGGAAGAAATCCATCGACAACTTTTTGATTTACGGCACATTTTCGGAAATGAAAAAAATGGAATTCTGGAAGTAGCCACTGTCGTTGTCAGTCCCAAAGCCCAACTAACAACTCATCTCGTTTTGCCTCTTGCCATTAGGGAGTGCTCATTTTTTAACAACAGGGGGGGGGGGGGTGGATTTGGGGGGGGGGGGTAAAAAATTTGGACCCCTTGACCGGGGGGGGGGGGAAATTTAGACCCCTCTTGGGGAGGGGGTGAAAAAAATTCAACCTGTTTTGAGGGAAAAAGGCCGCGCGTTACTATGCTGCAAAGGGGCGCGAACGCGCGCGATTTTTGGCCTGCCGGGGGGGGGGTAAAAAATTTCGACCCCTCTAGCGGGGGGGGGGGTGAAAAAATTCACAAGAAATATATATGTTAAGGTTTTTGGTGACAGTTTCATGCTCATGCGGAAGTTACAAGGGGGGTAAAAAATTTCGACCCCTCTAGCGGGGGGGGGGGGGGGGTGAAAAAATTTCGCACGCTCCGCGCGAAATCTCCCCCCCCCCCCCCCCCCGTTGTTAAAAAATGAGCACTCCCTTAGAATATCTAAATGAAAATGCCGTCGAGTCATGCTTACATATCAAAGAACTTAATTCCAAGATTTGGAAGAAAAAATGGCTATTCTGAAAGTAGCCGGCATGTCCGCCGTGCATAGATGATAGAGTGTTCTTGGACACACGACGGGGGGGGGGGGGGGGGGGAAATCCAGTCATGCTTACATGTCATTAATCCACGTGCGCTCACGGGGGGGGGGGGAAATCTCACCTCCCCTCCTGTAATTAGTAAATGAACACTCCTTAATAGACTATACCTGGGGTTTGGTAGAAATGGTGTGAAAGATTTTCAGAAATAACAATATTTACATGGTAGTTGTTCGATTTGTATTCACTTTCTTCTAATTTATATATCTTACAGATAAAGACATGGACAAGATGGCCTCTCCTGCAACTATCAAGCAACCCACTGCCTTCTCTGTAGGATCAACCTCAAGACACTGCTATGCCTTTGGCTGTCATAATGGTGACTACAGACTGCGGAAATGGAAGAACAGCATATGTAACGTTCACAATAAGGAGAAGGAGTTCTGTGAATGCGAGAAACCACCATTTGAGTAAGTAATATTATCATGCACAAACAATTCTGCTTGGTTACTGTTATGTCATAGTAGGCCTACAACTCTTTGAAATCAGCATCCTTTCTGTGAGCTCTAAAGTGATTTAGAAAATTGCTTATTATCTACTTATCCCTATGAAAATGTTGTAAACAATTCGGGGAAGAAACACATATATATTTATCTTCTTTACATATGTCACTTTATTTTACAGGTTATACACATTTCCAACTGCAAAGAAGAAGCCAGTCGATAGACAAATATGGCTGAAAAATCTCAACAGAGCTGTGTCGAAACACAGCACAAAATACCTCGAACCCTCGAAGGACCAACGGGTATGTACATCATTATACAATCCTTCTATACAAATGTTAAATAATGTATTAGCTCTCATATATAATGGCCCACCCAAAAACAAGAGCAAGAATTTTTGCCATAATTTTCTCTAGGAACATCACCCCTAAAATGATGTGCCCAGCTACTTCATTCTAATAGCAAATATGCAACTGATCTAGTTTCTTTTGTATCTTCTATCTGGTCCTTCACACATAATTCAATATAACAGCCAAAGCGCGAGTCCAATACAAATGTTGTTTAACCATTTCTTTTCATTTACAGGTTTGTTCTGAACACTTTGTCGGTGGCCGCAAAACAGATAAGGAACAGTACCCCACTCTCAATCTTGGGCACGAACGGATGACAAATGATGTGAACGAGGAGTCTCCACGCAGAAAGCGAGCTAGCAGGAGGACCAAAGTCACAGCTGCGGCCAGTATTCCACCTGTGGAAGCGCTGCCGGCTGAAGAACCTCCGCCAAGCCAGAACAGCATCTGGACTATCTTGTATCGATTTCTCCTCTCTATTATCCTATCGCTCCTTCGTAAAAGTAGAGAAGATAATGGTGTCCTTATGACAGAGAATGCGCAACTGAAGGAAACTATCCGGAACCTCAAAGCCACAAAAACTTCCCTCAAAGCCACAAAAACTTCCCTTGTCTCTGAGCTCCTGAAGACTGATCATGATGTTAGTACGTTCACTGGCATCAAATCTCTGAGTTTGTTTCACAAACTGCACAAGTATGTTGCACCATATGTCCGCAAACGATGGAGAGGAGCGAGACGTGTGAGCACAAAGGTCCGGAAGTTTGTGCGAAGCCCTAAAAAACTTGGCCCTCAGAGGAAACTCAAATCTGAGGATGAGTTTTTACTCTGTCTAATGAAGCTGAGGCTGGCGTTGATATATGAGGATCTGGCTAAACGCTTCTCAATTTCTGTCAGTTTGTGTAACCAGATTATTGTGTTTGAAGTCACGTGGTTTATTGGTAAACGGGATCATGTTACAAGGACAGTAGAAACACCGTAGGTGTTGCCGTTCACGGGAATAGGCACTCGTAGTAGCGGTAGACGTAAGTACACAACACTCCTCCACACTTAATATATATGCTGGAATAAACATATGGTTAAACATCACCTTATTGGTGTCAATGAACTTAACGTCTTTGAGTCTTTATCTCTTTGAGGATATGTAGTATACTATAAGGAGTCTTTTATCTCTTTGAGATTACTGATAACGATAACTCTTATCTTTATGTAATGTTACTTTAACATGAACAATAATACTGTCAGAAACACAAATATATCAGTCTCTGAAATAGAACAGTTATTTAGGCACATAGTCATTGAACTTTGCTGGAGCCCTTCTAGGTCTCACAGATACACGTCTTGGAGACGGCACTCTCGGTGGAGTAGCAACCACCTGGGGTGGAATAGCTCTCGGTGGTTCCTCATATGTAACCACATCTTCCTGTGGCATGGCCGTAGCTGGCGTTTCAACAACTACAGGGTCATTTCCACCTTTAGGTATATCACTTATGATATCCGTGATTGGCCTTTGCATAGGCCTGAGCTGTTCGTCATCAATGTCATCTTCGATGGCTTCGCCGGACTTTCGAAGATGGTCGACATGGACGTAACGGATGTTACGGCCGATTCGTACCAAGTACTGTACGGGACCCTTCCTAGACACTATGGAACCTGGTACATACTTTACGTCGGTGCCTCGGCAGTTCTTTACTCTAACTCTCTCTCCTTGCTCGAACTCTCTTAGCTGTGGCACTCGCTGGTCCCGATACTCTATCATTTTGTCCTGTTTTCCCTCCACCGTCACATGAAGGTCGGGTTTTATCATCGACAACCGTGTGTGTAGCTGTCTCTTGAGAAACAACTCGGATGGGGACACCCCTGTCACCGAGTGAGGCGTCGAATTATACGACAGGAGGAAACTACACAGCTTTCTGTGAGTAGTCATGCCGGGTTTCTCGTCCAATGTATGCCGCTTTAAGGCATTTTTCAGGGTCTGCACCGCTCGCTCTGCAAGTCCGTTGGACGCTGGATGGTAGGGAGCGGTCAAGGTATGTTTTATACCCTTGTTATGCAGGAACTCGCGAAACACTTCCGCGATGAATTGTGGGCCGTTGTCGCTCACAACCTCTCTTGGGAACCCGTTATGGGCGAACATCCGCTCCAGTACCTCTATGGTCTTTTCTGCGGTCGTAGATTTCATGAGCACTACATCTAACCACTTTGAGTGTGCATCTACTACCACTAGGAACATTTCAGATTTGTACTCTGCAAAGTCTATGTGCAGTCGGTCCCATGGCCTTTGAGGATATCGCCATGGATACATCGGAGATGCTGGTGGATCGTTCTTGAGACTCAGGCATGTTTTGCATGCTTTTATTAATGCTTCTATAGCATTGTCGATGCCGGGAAACCACAGGTAGCTACGAGCTAGTGCTTTCATGCGCACTATACCGACGTGTTCGATGTGTAGCTCTTCTAGCATTCGCTCCTGCAGTTTCTGTGGAATGATAACTCGCATACCCCACAGAAGACATCCTTGGTCACACGATAGCTCGTGTCGTCTGGTATAAAATGGTAACAGTTCATCGTCGTCAACATGGTTCGGCCAACCATTCATGGTGAACTCGTATACCTTGGTGAGGATCCGATCTTTTCGGGTCGCTTCTTTGATGTCTCTGGCGTTGATCGGTAACTTGTCAGTGTGGCTAAAATAGTTCACTTCAGCTTCCATATTTTCTTTGGCTATGTCCACTGGTGCCCGACTCAGATAGTCGGCATTGGCATGATCCTCTGATCGCTTATATTTGACCTCATAGTTGTAGGTCATCAGAATGAGAGACCATCTCTGCAGTCTTAGTGCTGCCAACGTTGGCACATCCGTTTTCGGACCCAATATTTTAGTCAGTGGCTTATGGTCGGTCAACAGTGTGAATGACCTACCATACAGGTACTTGTGGAATTTCTTAACTCCGAAGATAATGCCTAACGCTTCGCGTTCTATTTGGGCGTAGTTCCTCTCAGCTTTCGTTAGAGTCACTGACGCGTAGGCAATTGGTCGCTCCTCTCCGTTCTCGTCAACGTGTGACAGAACCGCACCAACTCCGTAAGGAGATGCGTCTGTCGCGAGGAGAAGCTCTTTGTTCACATCGTAATATGTTAACACTGTTTCACTTGTAAGGGCGTCTTTGACTTTCCCGAATGCCCCTTCGCACTCCTTTGACCACTTCCAGGGGACGTCATCTCGCAGGAGATTATTTAACGGAGCGAGAATTGTGGACAAATTCTTAACGAACCCACCATAGTAGTTGACCATCCCGAGGAATGTGCGAAGTTCTGAGACATCTTCTGGTGCTTTGGCGTCTTTTACTGCGCTCACTTTTTCTGGTACGGGCCTACGACCCTCCTTGCTGATCACATGTCCGAGATATTGGACTTCGGGAGCCAAGAAGGAACACTTCTCCCGTTTCACTCGGATGTCATGCTTGTCTAGTCTTTGAAGTACCAGTTGGAGGCGCTTTAGGTGCTCGTCCTTTGTGGGAGCGGTTATCAGGATATCGTCTATATAGCAGCAAACACCAGGAATTCCTTGTAACACCTGGTCCATGATCCTTTGGAAGATGTGTGGTGCTGTCTTTACCCCATAGGGAAGCCTAGTAACTTCGTAAAGTCCTTGCAAAGTGTTAATGGTCAGGTACTTTCTTGACTTTTCCTCCACCACCACTTGCATGTAGGCACTAGACAGGTCCAGTTTCGTAAACTGGCTACCACCCGCCAGCGTAGCGAATATATCCTCCGCTGTGGGTAGAGTATATGGTTGATCCACAACCGCACTGTTTATAGTCACTTTGTAGTCACCACACAACCTCATCTGTCCATTATCTTTTGGAACCACTACTATTGGAGATGCCCAATCACTTCTCTCGATGCGGCGATAAACTCCACTCTCTTCAAGCCTATTTAGCTCCTTCTTTACACCGTCTGTGAGGTTATAGACAATGGAACGCGCCTTTTTGAACTTTGGCGTGGCATCTGGTTTTAACTCAATTGTCGCTTCAAAGCCCTTTATCTCTCCTATCTCTCCTTTGAACACGGACTGATACTCATGCAGGAGCTGTTCCAGGGGCGTTGCATGTATCGCAAAGACATTTTCCCAGTCTATACGTATGGCTTTTAGCCAGGTCCGTCCGAATAACGGTGTACGGACGCCTTTCGCGATCACCAGTGGCAACTGTCTCTTTTGACCCTTGTACTCCACATGGACGTCGATTTCACCGAGTAGCTCAACTTTGTGTCCGGTGTACGATTTCAAGTTGATCGAAGCTTCGCGTAACTCAAAATCGGGGAAGAATTCTTTGTAGTCGTCCTCACCGACAATCGAAACTGCCGATGCCGTGTCTAAGGCAAATGTCATTTCGTTGTTTTCGACACGGGCATTCACTGTTATTTCTCCGTATTTTCCGCTTTTAACTTCAAACAGTGATGCGTAACTGACCTCTTCCTCTTGTTTTTCGTCGTCATCGACGTAATGTGCACGGCCTTGGCCTCGCCCGCGACCTCTTCCGCGGCCACGGTATGGACGTGAGCTACCTCTCGACTGAGATTGACCTTGAGCAGACTTCGTTTTACAAGCCTTGGCAATGTGTCCAATTTTATCACAGTTGAAACACTTTTCCGTTTCGAATGGGCACCGGCCCACGTGGTCGCCATCACAACGATAACACTTATTTTTAGTGCGGGCTTTTCCTTTGTTCTTGTAGCTACCACGTTGAACCCGGTTGACCTCATGGGTAGGCCCCATGAGCTGATTACCATGGCTAGCCGTGTCCATGGACGTGCCTATGTCTACGGCTTTCTCCCATGTCAACCCTGCACCCAAACCTAACAGTCTGTTTTTGATTGCAGGGGATCTCAACCCGGTAACCAGGCGGTTTCTTAGCCTCTTTTTGATTTGGTCTTCATCCCCAAACCCGCAATGTATGCTGATTTTTTTTAATGCCACTATATAGTCTGCAACAGACTCATTATCACCCTGTTTCCGCTCATCAAACTTGAAGCTCTCGATTAGCTCGTTGGACCCTGAGGTATAGTGGTTACTAATCAATGTTGTTAGCTGGGCATATGTTTTGGTCTCAATTTCAGCAGGGGCACACAATGCAACCAAAAGATCCACAACCTCAGGTCCCACCATAGATATGAAGGCATCAATTTTTTCATCATCCTGGATTTTGTTTATTCTCATCCAAGCATTAAACCTTCTTTGATAATTAGCCCATTTTTCTTTATTGGGACTAAACTCTCCTATGGCACTCACAACATTCCTAGCTTCAGCCATAGTTTCTAGATGTAGACTCCCAGCCTCAGATTCAAGATCACTTATTTCAGAGTCACTCATTTGTAGATCAACACTTGTAGATATAGGGCCTAGCCTACACAAATGCACAGTCACTTTTAGTTTCAGAGATCTACTTTCACTTTCATGGAGTTCACTTTCACTTTTGGGATCTGGAGTCTACTTTCAGTTTCAGGGACTTCACTTTTCACAACCAAGTTTTCACAGTGTATCAATGGGAGTTCATCCAATTTTGGTAGGAATGGCTTCTTGGCCTTTTTACTTAGCTTATAGTCGATTTCTGCAGGAGAATCACTTTTTGTGAAAGCAAGAAAATCGACTTTTATGCGTGGATTCTTTCATCAACATCCTCGTTCGCCATTATTGTGTTTGAAGTCACGTGGTTTATTGGTAAACGGGATCATGTTACAAGGACAGTAGAAACACCGTAGGTGTTGCCGTTCACGGGAATAGGCACTCGTAGTAGCGGTAGACGTAAGTACACAACACAGATATTCAATTCTTGGTTGACAGCTATGTCCAAAACAATTGGAACAATGGTCTTTTGGCCTACCCAAGAACAAGTCAGTGCAACCCTGCCAAAGAGGTTTCGGAATCTGAGTCACCTTAGAGTGATTATCGATTGTTCTGAAATTTTTATAGAAACACCTAAGGACCATACACTGCAAAATGAAACCTGGTCCCAATATAAACATCATAATACCGCCAAATTTCTCATTGGTGTCGCCCCCAACTCAACCATAACATACCTGTCACGAGCATACGGGGGACGGATATCCGACAAAGCCATCGTCAACACTTCTGGCTTTCTAGATGAGTGTGAACCCTACGATCGCATCATGGCAGATAAAGGATTCAATATTCTGGATGAATGTGTCGCTCGTAGGCTTCATCTAGAAGTACCACCTGGAAAAAGGGGTAAAACCCAAATGTCTGACACAGATGTTGACAAAACAAAACTCATTGCTAACCGTAGGATCCTGGTCGAACAGGTCATTCGCAGACTGAAATCATTTAGAATTCTGCGTTCTCAACTTCCAATTTCACTTGTGGGCTCCATAGACAAAATGCTCTTGGTATGTGCAGGCCTATCAAATCTGATGGAACCAATCTACCGTACCTGAATGTCATGTTATCAGTATATCTGTGAGAGGGCTGGCTTTTTGTAAGTCAGAATAACTCTATAGTACACTCAATATTACATGTATGGTTGTCATCTCTTCTAGGTGCTAATCAATAATGCAGACATCACAGACCCACTCCAGCTGGAGTTGACTTCCATCTTCTTCAGTAATGTCCAGGCAGAGCATGTGGAACCATCGTCGACAGTTCTGGCACTCAATGTTTCCCTTGTGTTCATCACGGGAATGAAGCTTTATGTCACATTTGCAAAGAGCACAGAAAATCACCTGTGGGAGAACTGGTCTGGTCAATGGGGGCTTCACTTTCTCTGCCACAGGTTCACAACCTATGTCCCCCTGCTGTCCCTCCGGTTCCATGATTCGCCTGGCATATGTGTGGTCTTGGATGGTTTGACTACTCATGGATTCTGCCTTAGTTGCCTCCATTAATATATTGCCTGTTAGCAGCTCTGCAGCTACAAAGTTATGCCAATAGTGGGAACAGAGCATCATAGAGCAGTCCCAGTGATTTCGATCAGGCAGTATTCTTTCCAAGTAAAAACCATGTGCCGTGTAGATGAAGAAATCACAGTAAGGTGCTCCTAATACACCCATTTGTGCTTGCACTTGATAATAGTACGGAGAAGTTTTAGCTAATTTTTGTTCCCCGTCTACAGAAATCAAGTGGGGATAGTCTGCCTTTTTAGGATCTGTATACTTGATTGACTCAGGGCACTTAATCTCACACAACCCAGCTAGGCCATCAGCACAACATTTACATGACACCATCAGGTCTGGAGAGGCTCCGAGATATGATTTATCTGGGTGAATATGCAGACCTGTATCCCATGCCTTAAAACCCTTATGCTTTCTCATTACCTTGCGGTAAAGTCTCTTAGCATGAGGCTCCATTGCCCGTCCATGTTTAATGGAGATCAGATCATCAGGTACTTTTGTATATCCCATTAGCTTTTTAGTCAGACAAGTTGGATCTTTCTTTGATTCATCAATCTTTGGGTCAACTATAGTCAGTGTTCGCGTGCAGACAGCCTTCATGTTACTAGCAGTAATCCGGCCATTCCGATGAGCCTTCCACTCAGAGCAATCAGCCTGGTTTACTGTGGCCCTTTGCAGAAGATTTCGATCATCAGAACTCAGCTTCATATTCATCTCTAGCTCCTTGATGCTTTCCTCCAAGTCTTCAAACTCAGAAATATCTACCTTCTTTGCAATCTCCATAGGATTGGGGGGACAGGGTTGTTTTGGCTCCTCCTTAAATGGGGTCGCATAGTAGCTCTGAATAAAGCATGAATTTGGGAGGTCCTTCTTCAACAATTCTGCTAAGTCCTTCCTCACCCGTTCTGGCTTGCTAACATATTGCTCTTGACTCTCTGACAATGAAGTAAATTCTTTTGCTAGCTGCCGCACTGATTGCTGATGGTCACCATGGTCAGCATTACTGTATTGCTCTTTCTTCCACAAATGATCGGTGAGTGGGCATGGCGGTTGGTTTTTGGCATTTTTCTGTCCAGGAACTGTCCAAACGCATGGCAATGATGTACAGCTTGGGCTTGTAATTCCACAGCGAACAGCATACTCTATCCGGAAGAGCAGACCGGCGACATGGTTGCAGCTTCCATGTAGGCCTGATGTACATGTGCAATAAGCACTGTAGATACGCCCCCCAGCTCTTACAGCAGACTTTTTCTCAACTGCAATCCATACTTGGTAGTCTGGTGTTGACACCATCGAGGGTTTGACTTGGGCTGAGAAGAATGCTGCTCCTATTTTGGGAGTGTTAGGGTGATAATATACTTCTCTCACATGTCCATCTGTGAAGTATCGGTATCCCTTCCCTTCCTTGTATTCATTACACAAACGGTGATATAGGTTTGATGAAGTCTTGCTTTGGAAATAGCCTGTAATGTCATGGAAGTAGACTGCAGGCCATAATGACTTATTTGCTTCACCAAACCATCCATTACCAAGTGTAAAGGGATCTGGTAGTGTATCATTTCCTATAATAAGCTTTGACTTATAGTCTTGTAGTTTTGTGCGGAGTGTGTGTTCTTCATCAGCGTTTACAGGGATCTTGTCCTCCCACGCAGTGAATGCCCTAAAATGTAAGAAATGAGTAGTTTATGACAGGACTATTCACTTGTGTTAGCATTTAAGTACTTTGTAGTGTGTTTGCATGTTTTGTGAGTTCATGGTAATAAAAAGATGTGGAATAAAGAATTAGCTTTGCATTATGTTGTTGTATAATGTATGTAATGGGTCAACACATTTTCATCGCCCTCGCGACCAAGTTGTCACAAATTGATCAATAGTGAATATTCCTGTTCTCATAATTGCCTGTGTTGTGTTCTTCTTCCTTAGGATAGCTTACCCAGGATCCTGTTACAATATGATTTGAAAAAAGTAGTCTAGGTGACTAAGTCCCTTTTAATCCTAACCACAAAGTATTTTATTGATTCTGTAGATGCACATGACAACATAGTTATTCAAAGTATAATATACAATATAGCATACATATGGGACTGTGAGGGGTGTGTGAGACCATTGAAGGTGAAGGGAGGGTTGGGCAAGCCCATTATGAGGGGCAGCGAGGGGTGGGAGATGCCAGAAGAAGGGTGAGATTGCTAAATTAGGGGTAGGAGAGAGCCAAATGAGGGGTCAGATAGCTAAACATCAGGTGGGTGAGGCCAAACAAGGGGTCAGGTAGCTAAAAATCAGGTGGGTGAGGCCAAACAGGGGGTCAGGTAGCTAAAAATCAGGTGGGTGAGGCCAAACAAGGGGTCAGGTAGCTAAGAATTAGGTAAGAGAGGCCAAGTAAGAGGTCAGATAGCTAAAAATGGGGTAAGAGAGGCCAAAAAAGAGGTCAGATAGCTAAAAATGGGGTGAGCGAGGCCAAACCAGGGGTCAGACAGCTAAAAATTGGTTAAGCAAGGGCAAACAAGAGGTCCTATAGCTAAAAATGGGGTGAGCACGGCCAAACAAGGGGTCAATTAGCTAATTCTTAGCTATCTGACACCTTGGTTGGCCTCTCCCACCGCATTTTTAACTATCTGACCCCTTGTTTGCCTTCGCTTACCCAATTCTTAGCTGTCTGACCCCTGGTTTGGCCTCTATTACCCAATTCTTAGCTATCTGACCCATTGTTTGGCGTCGCTCACCCCATTTTTAGCTGTCTGACCCCTGGTTTGGCCGTGCTTACCCTATTTTTAGCTATCTGACCTCTTGTTTGGCCTCTCTCATCCCATTTTTAGCTATCTTGGGGGGGGGGGGGTGGGGGTTAGGATAGGAATAAGTAAGGGGAGGGGAATTATATATAACAGGAAAATAGACACCCCCCCCCCCCCCCACGCCCAGTCTACTAGAGTCCTAAAGAGTGGCGGGCACAGATATAGAAATGTCACGCAAGAGAGCTATAGACTATTCCCCCACTCATAATCATAGCCCCCACTCATAATCCCAGCCCCCAAATGGGTAGGCCTATAGTTGTTTGGGGGTGGCTGGCTGGCGGACATGGGTAGGCCTATTTATAACTGGGTGGGGGAGAGGGGCTGGCTGGCGGACATGAGTGGGCCTATAGTCGGGTCTAGGTACCGAAAGTCTATACATAGGCCTATACTATCCCCACACCCACAATCCCGGCCCCCGAAGGACCTGGTTCTAGTCTAAAAATGCCCCCAAAAATGGAAGGGGGCGCTTATTAGGGAGAGGGTGCTTATTACATTGAATAGGCCTACAATAATCCTATAAAACTACAATCTCTGGGCCCTCCCAGAATTAATGAAATACATTGTGGATAGGATAAAAGGTCTTTGGCACCTGGACTATCTGGACAGAACCCAAGATATATTTAGGCTGGAAAAGGGACTTTGGCACCTGGACTATTTTTTTGCCCCCCACCTCTGTGAGAATTTTCACCAACCCCTTGTAATTATCAAATGAACCCTACAGAATAAATAAAAAACTACAGAAAATTGACATACCTGGCTGCCAGAGCATCAAAGTTCCCTGTGATGGGCCTCTTCCTAAGGCGGAGAAAACAGTGCAATGCCTCAACTGACCACATCTTAAACTCTTCCACTGTCATACTAGACACCTCTGTCAGTGCCAAATCATCTTCTTGTATTAGTGGCCCAGCAGACTTTGAAGAAGCTTTGCTACCAGATGCTTTAGTATTGGCCCTTGGTTTCCTTGGCTGAGTTCCCTTCTTCTTGGCTAATCCTTTCCCTTTTATGGAGGGTTGGCCTGTTTCTATACGTGGTTTCATTGTGAATAATATAGTGAGCACATGTGAGCACCTGGTAGTTACAGACACCCTTTCCAGAAACAGCAGATTCTGATCTAATAATTACGTCAGGCCCGTTGCCATGGCAACAGAGTGTAAACACATACCAGGGTCAAACTCATGACTTTGCAACAATTAAAAGTGAAAAAAATGTCAATAAAAAATCTTTTCATCCTCATTATTTCTCAATTGCAATGAAAGATATGGGTATTTGGGAACATGCACATAAAATTTGTGATATAGCTATGATTATTTCTTACTGTATTGTAGAGAAAAAATCCACTTTGTGACATCTGGGTGTAGCCATTCTGTGGTATTCTCATGAGCCTGACCCAGCCTGAGCCACCAACTATTTGTAGGCGAAAATCGCGATGTTTTTCGCCGACGTCTCTGGCCTTGTCAGGGCTCAATGAATTGAATTAGGGACATTCTGTCTTCACTAGGTACAATGTATAACATGTCTTTCCAAGTAGGAAAGATTTCAATGTCCTGACATGTCTCAAACTATGTCTAAACCTATGTCAAACTTTGCTCATACACATCGCGATTTTCGTCACCCATCCAGACTACAACATGCACTGTTGTTTCAACCCACTATGAATAAAACTTGGAATATTTAGTCTATTTATTTACATCACCATGTCTGGCAACATCTTGCAATATGGTGTCTCAGATATAAAACCCTAATTCTGTTTATTTGGGAGGAATCATCACTTTCCTGGGAGAAGTCACCTAGGCTCCCTAGCCTACAGTGCAAATGCGGCATTCACGTGAGGTTGTTTACTCGCCAAACGGAAGTGACCCCGCCAGTGACCTGACCTAGACTACCAAATAAGGCAGACCGTGCAAGCGTGTATGCATCCACGCCTTGAAGCAGGCCACCACCCAAAATGGCCGCCTCATGGACAAGAGGCCGGTGGAAATGCAGTTTAACATGACAGCTGCCATGACCGCTGTAGCTCGTCAAGCCACCATACTGGACGACCTTAGGGAGTGGGCCAAGTCCAGAGAGGCAGGCAAATCCCTGGCGGGAAAGTCTGAAATCTTCAGCAAGATCATAATCATGTCCATGGACGCCAACATCCTGGGTCCTTCCCAGTGGGCACAAAACCTTGATTCAAAGTTGACAACTGGTTGATATAGGGTTACAGGATAGATCAACCTGTTTTCAACATTGATGCAATGTTACTATTTCAACGTTGTCAACCAAAACCTGTTTCAACATTGATGCAATGTTTGGATATCAACCTTGAATCAACCATGCGTTTCCTACCTTTCCACTAGGTGCCTCCACAAGCTACTCCTTAGCATTTCTATCTACATGCTACATCTATTTTCCCTAATTGTAAGCTCTTATTTTCTCACCAATGTATACAATTGATCAAAATGTCATTCATTTTTACTGACAACTATGGTGTGTGCATTTGGTTGACATTTGGAATTAAATGACAAGAATACATGCATGGTTTCAGTAAGACACCCTTTATGTTGCTAAGAATGATAGATTAAGCCTCAGACCTGACCAGGTCATTTTGAAATGAATGTGAATGCCTCTTAGTGTGATCATCAGAGGTCAGTCATGTACCCCTACCCTGGATGGTGCTAGAATTAGCATTTAATCTTGGAGAAATGGGGGTGGGGGAGTTGTAATGAAAATACATAAATTGAAGGAATGCGTCTACATAATAGAATAACAGAATACTGCATCTAATAAACTGAATCTCAAATTATGCACCAGCAGTCAATATTAAATCAATGCAAATCATTTATTATGTTTATTCATTGTTGATTCACAATGGCCATATCAATGTTGAAAAATTGATGAATGATCAAACCTAAGGGTGGTCCAGAAAGGCGAGGGCGTGGAAGGCACCCTAGTGACGCCGGAATGGGCTGCTCAACCCTGGTACGACCTCCTGAGGAGGAGAGCGAAGGCAGTATTGAGGCTCCTGCGGATCAACCTCCCCAACCCCGTGACAGGGACAGGGGCAGCTAAACCTTGTTGCATGGAGGATCTAAGAGAAGCACTGAGGATACAGGGTGTTTCTGAGACTACAACAAGACTGTACATGGTGTCATGGAGTAAAGGCACCATTAAACAGTGCAATGTGTATTTGGAAAATTGGACTAAATATTGTGTGGAAAATAAAGTCCACTCATGCACACCAATACATATGCAGGCAATGAACTTCTTCTCCAAGTTATATGACGAAGGATTGGCCTACACGGCCAACAACACTGATAGATCTACACTGGTTGACTGTCTGCATATGTACAAACCATTTATGGAACACCAGGATCTCTGTAGACAATTGAAGGGAGTGTCTGTGGACACGCCACCCAAGGCTAAATACACCACAGCCTGGGACGTGGTCATAGTACTGACTATGCTTAAGTCATGGAACCCGCTGGATAGCCCGACCTACAAGCAACTAGCATATAAAACAGTTATGTTACTAGCCCTAGCCAAAGCACAAAAACATTACATGCTTTTATTGTAGATAAAATGATCTGAACTAATTATGAAGTAGTGCTCCAAGTGGACCATTAGATAGGTTCCATGTGTACAAGTTCAAAGACAGGACTGTGCCCTATTAGGACCCTGAAAAGGTACGGATACGTCACAGTCCCATGAGAAAAGAGGGCATAAAATAATAAACTCTGGATTTCATCAGGAAGTAGAAAGTCCAAGTGGAGAAGACACAGTAGCCAAGTGGTTAAAAGAAACACTATATCAATATCAGACAAGGGCAGCACTTACCAATCTACAGTGCTGACCAGGTCTACATCTACCAATTAAGGTAACAGGGAAAGAGCTTTCAAATCTCCGATACTACTTTGACTGCTGGTAACCAGCTATAAACTTTATAAATTAAACAAGACTTACCATGGTAGAAGATGAAGTTTGATTTAAAGTTTAAGATGGTAGCCTGGGCCGCCGAAGGGATCAACAGTCCCCCCCCCCCCGTTGATCCTTTGTATTTAGGACTTGAGGGATAGTCTTCCCCTGTTACCCTGTGCTTAAAGATCTGTTTAATGCGCATGCGCATGGTGTGCATCTCTTTGTCAAAGTTCACTTTCTACGCAACAAGGGACGAACTTGCCAAGTCACTAGACGCCACCCATTTTCCCTGTAATCTTAAAAACCCATTTTCCCTGTAATCTTAATGATTCCCCGCTCTTCTCTAGATGGTGCCACTGTAAGGCTGCAAGTCTGAATTTCCTTTCCCTTAGTTCTAACCACCCCATCCTTTAGTGGTAAATAGATTCGGTTATAGTTCTGTTACAGTTTTAGAAAAGAAAAAAAAAAGAGAGAAAGAAAAAGGGCAATGTTACCAACCTACAGTAGGGCCATCTAGAGGATAGGCCTGAATAAGATTACTGGAAAAGTGGGCCTTTTAAGCTTACAGGTAAAATGGGTGGCGTCTAGTGACTTGGCAAGTTCGTCCCCACATGCACCTTCTACCAAGGTAAGTCTTGTTTAATTTATAAACTTTTGCCCGCAAGCAGGGACATACGCAAAACCCCTGTTGTTAGATAATGACCACTCACTAAGTAGAAGATGATTTAAAAAAGAGTGCATATTAATGGTTGGAGGGCATTTAAGAATATTGGGTTTATGTTGCGATTGTCAGGGAATTTTGATATAAATAGCAGGGCGGCTTAGCTACAGTAAGGCCACCTATTTTTGATAACTTGGATTACGGGCACTCAGAGCATATATTTTGGGGGGCGGGAGGAAAAAAAAAAAAAAGCTGCCATTCAGTACTAAAATCTTCCAGGGGCGGGAGGAAAAAAAAGAAGAAAAAAAGCATGCAAAAAGTCTTGTTTTCGCTATTAAATGTAGGTAATAATGAAGGTATATTGAGAAATATTCCCAATTTTGAAAGCCTAATTCTGGGTGTCTGCTAGTCAGCATGTACTTTTTTTTAATTTTTGCTAAAATTCTCAAAAAATCCCAGCGGAGGGAGGTAAAAGAAAACAAACTTTTTTTTTTACAAAATGCCAAAATGTCGATTGGCGGATCCGTAATCCAAGTTATTGGAATAAAACGGCCTAAGCAGTTGGATTGTGCATTTTTTGCATAAGCCATGAAGAGGCAGATAACTATTTTTTTTCGCATGGTCAATCTTTTCGTCACGCACAAGATGACACGAGAAATACTGTCGGCAATAATTATGGGTCAGGAAAAAAAAGGCCTATCCGTAACCTTTTGTTTATCAAAATAAAAAGATGAATAATTCCTGGCAAATTAGTGGGTTAAAAAGGTCCATAATGACATTATTAAAATAAGATTTCAATATGATGATTGAAGAATTAAGCATGTGCCAAAAATCTGGGCGGCCAAAGTTACCCAGCCAATTTGGGGTTACTTTGGCCACTTGACGTCTAACTGTCATTGGTTGCTATGGAAACCACTACTACAGTCACCAAGGATTTTTTATTTGACATTATTATTAATATAGACATCAAATATACATTCTCTGATAGAAACCATAAGCTTCTGCCATTTCTTTCTAAAAAATAAATTGTTTTCAAAATTTGGAGGATCAGCAAACTCCCACCTTTTGATGCATTTACACATCATGCATTGTATTCAATTAGTCAGTCAATCCATATACCTGCATATGCCCCATTTGATGTCAATTCACTACAGGTTTGCATAGTAAATATCAGTTTTCTACTGAACTGGTGGGCAATTTAAAACATAATGTGTAGAGGCAAGGGAAAAGGGTACTCCAACTTTAGAATTGATGTCATAAGCTTTCCAATGATATGTCACACTAGAAGATATCAATTCTAGTTTTTGAGAACCAGCTTCATGAATTTCTGTGGGCATTGTCCTATCCAAAGTCCCAATGAGCTCTAAGTCTCATACTTACCAAGATACCCCTATCTAATTAGCATTATTAGCATAATCAGAAATATATCATACATTTTCATTCTTTATGTCATAGAACTTGATCTAGGAATGATAATTTTATTCTGGTTTGACCATAGTAACCCTCATGAATCACTCTATCACTGGGTATCTTTATTTCTTCTATTTGGAATAAAAATCATGTTTCCATGGCAACACATATCAACAAGGACACCAATTTAGGCCTTAAAACATTCTTTTTACATTCCAAATATGGAAGCTTTTCACCAGAAATGGAATGTTTTGGGTACTCCTATTGTTTTCTACAGAAAAAAGTACCCTGGGAATTTTTTTCCCATTTTTTTTTTCCATTTAGGGCCCTAGCAGAGCCCCCCATGTGGCAAAAATCGGAACTAATCCCGCAAGGACTATCCTTTCTGCCTGGCTGCATACTAAAAGCCTAAGCATGGACATGATCAATTTTCATGATTATTTTCAATTATTGTCAGTTTCTGGGGAGGTCAATTGGGAAAAGTAGGTCAAGTGGCCAAAGTAACCCCACCGTCAGGGTTACTTTGGCCACCCACTTCCTGTGCGCGTAGGGCAATTAATATTGGGAGCAGGTCCAAACTATGTAGCCTCCAGGTTCCTTTATATATACCCTCCATTTACATTACATAGTATCTCCACACTTGCAGAGTGTCTTTCTATGAGCCTAACAAAACTAGTCAAAAGTGGCCAAAGTAACCCCAGTTTAGGGTACTTCCGCGCAGTTGTTTTACTTCTGCGCTGTTTGTTTACTTCCGTGAGGACGCCATTTTGAATTCCGCACATGTCACGTGACCCTCGGTGGCCTAGCGACGCGATGGCGACCTCATGGCGACCCATGGCGACCACTGGGAGCATGCAATACGACCAGAGCGTGCAATATGACCGAGGGTTTATTATACCCCCCATACGGTATATCAGTGTTGTAGGTATAAGGAGTCTGTATGCCCACTGAGTGGGCATACGGGCTCTGTATGCCCACTGTACGTCAAAATGTAGGCCAAGGCGTGTAATCCGGCCCCAGGGCATGTAATCCGGCCCCAGGGCGTGTAATCCGGCCCCAAGGCGTGTAATCCGGAGTTTTACAAAGCACAAAGGGTCTAGATACATAGTCAATGTATTAGAAAAAGTAACCTTTTTGATATTTCCTCTCCAAATAATTGTAGTGCATCTCATATATGGGGCATACCGTATTTCCCCGTGTTTAAGCCCGAGCTTATACAACCAGTAGAACTACTAACTGGGAAATTGCCCAGGATTATACCCGGGCTTCCTATACCTGAAGAATCACTTTAGTACACTCTCATAATTCCTAGAATTTTCTACTATTCGGACACATTTATATCAAATTCTACAATAATTTGCTGACCAATTTAATCGTTATAATTTCTTTAACATGGGTGTAGACACAGAGGAAATAAATAGGTTTGCATAGCCAAAAGAATTAGGTATATACCCCAAGTAGAAGAAGACTTATGGACTGGAACGTGATTTTTTATTGAATGGACATTGCAGCCCCCGGGCTTATACACGGGGCCCGGCTTATACACGGGGAAATGCGGTATTTTGAATATCTTTCAGATTTTGCAATGCATTTTGTCATAGGTAGGCCTAAACTAGATCTCTTGTGATAAAAATTTTAACTCATTTTTCTAGTACATTGCCGTTGTATATAGACCCCTTTTTTGGAGGGGGGGGGGGTGTTACCTTAAATAAGCCTGATAAGGGCCACGCTGTACCGGTAGGCCTACTGTTTGACATAATTCTGCTCCTAAGAATCTATGAATTAGGGGCCGGCTTTAAAGCAGATTTGAAAGGCTACAATAATTTTTGAGAAAATTAATTTTGAATGTGATGCCCACGGATCCACCAAGTCACTACACCCTAAGGCAAGCTGGTCGATCCATTCAAGGAATTACAATGTCTATGATCTATTATAGCAGTCCTGATGTTAAAGTGTCTTTATATTGAAGCATTTGGGGGGGGGGGGTGTATAATAAATCAAAAACATAACTTGTTGGCATAACTATGTGCAGATTCCACTCGTGGCATATGCCAGACTCCACTTATGCCCTTATAAAGGGCATGCGTGGAATCCGGCATATGCCACTTGTGGAATCTGCACATAGTTATGCCCACTGCGTTACGTTCTACCTACAACAACAAAGCATATGGAAATTGTATAGTTACAGCACTGAACCTCATATCCCTGTAAGCGGGGCGTACAACGGTGGTACGCCACGCTGGTGTGAGCAGGGCGTACCACATTATTCTTGTTAAGTCATCCTCCACAGATTCAGCTCTAAAATCGTTATTTCTGGGCGGATCTTCATAATTCAAAAAACAGGAGGGCCGTGTGAATATTTGCTGTTGTTGTTGTAGGTAGAATAAACCCAAAACAGCACTTGGTTTGAATATTCCCAGTTTGCACGCCACTTATGGATCCCCTCGGATCCACTCGTGGCTTATAAAGCCACTTGTGGATCCGAGGGGATCCATAGCGTGGCGTACAACTGCTCATATGCAAACCGCGTGCCGTCTCTGGTTATTATTGCACGCTTCACTTGCATACGGCACTCTCATAGGCTTAACCTTGACAGATAGTATTCACCATGAAATAAATAGTGTTACCATAACATTACCTATACACTAAATTGCAAGGAATGAATTAAATTCATTTTGTTTTCACTCTCGGAGGTGGTTGGCTAACAACTGTTGTTTGTTGTATACATTGTATGTGCGCATGTGCGGTGGCCATCTTGGATCCGTTATGAGCATCAGTTAGTAAATGGCAATGGAACCAACTCAGACCCACTCAGTTCAACTCATCTTTATCCATAAACATCAACATGTTTTTGTTTGTATGAAAGGACGCCTCAGAAGTGACGTCATATTTTAATAACGGAAGTGAGATGAACGCTGGTTACGCTGGTACCTGATAGACTATTTTCGCGCGTCGTCAAATACTCAACACTCCTCCTCGACAAGAAAATATACTGTGTTAACACTACACAATAAACTTAGAATATGTATATGAATATATGTCACTGTAAATAAACTCCTCCTGGATATTGAATCAGTCTTTGCTTCCTTAGGCCGTTTTATTTTGATTACTTGGATTACGGATCCGCCGCCGAGATTTTTGGCATTTTGCAAAAAAAAAAAAAGTTTTTTTTTTTTTTTTTTACCTTTCCCCTCCGAGATTTTTTGAGAATTTTTACCAAAAAAAAAAAAAAGTACATGTTGACCAGCAAAAGGTAGAGCGAGGCTTTTCAGATTGGGGGCAATTCTCAAATATATCTTCATTAGATTGCCTAGGAATGAGATTTTCCATGCCTTTTTTTTTTTTTTTTTTTTGCCTCTGCCCTTCGGGAAATTTTGTGATCTGGTGCCACCCGTAGGGCAGCTTTTTTTTTTTTTTTTTGCCTCTGCCCTTCCAAAAATTTGGAAGCAAAAGCCCGTAATCCAAGTTATCAAAAAAAGGTGGCCTTAGATTAATGTTCCTTTTGAGAAATAATGTTTAGTGTCTCTCAACTTGACTTTTTCAAATGTTCTCCAGTAAACTGGTTTAGTTGGATAAAGGATAAATACATCCATATTTGTTGAAAACTAAAAAGACACAATTTGTCTCAAAACTTTAGAGATAAAGTCCTTGACTTGACTTTGTAGTCAAACTAGTAAATAAACTGTCCACAGTTTCTTTGTTTCCATTTCTTCAGTTCTCTCAAAATATGAATCTGGAGATATAAATGTACTTTCACCAACACACATAATACTTCACAATTAATAGTTCACAGTACAGAATTCTCCTTTTGTTTTGTTTATGTTTATATTGAATTTTCACTTTGTTAATAGCATAAACACCAGCTATTACAGTAGAATATACCACAAATTAAACTAACCTTGGGAAGAGAGGTTTCCAGCACTTCATTCCCTTGTGAGGTTTTTATCCCTCACGTGAGGCTTTACCCCTCACTTCCCTAACACTGAAAAATAACCCCATAAAGCACTCAGCCCTATGGGCATCCACATAATATGGGCATCATCCATGCATCCACACGCAGTGAGCTTCATCATCCATGCATCCACACGCAGTGGGCTTCATCATCCATGCATCCACACGCAGTGGGCTTCATCCTGTTTCCCTGTACGAGTATTGACACTCCCTACAGCATTGACAAAACATCTACAGTTCACTATAAATACAGCTGTAGCACAGTCTCCTCCTATATGTATCCTGTAGGCTATGACGACCTCCAAAGGCCTCCTCCCACACGTTGTACCCTGTAGGCTATGATGACCTCCAAAGGACTCCTCCCACACGTTGTACCCTGTAGGCTATGATGACCTCCAAAGGCCTCCTGCCACACGTCGTACCCTGTAGGCTATGATGAGCTCCAAAGGACTCCTCCCACACGTTGTACCCTGTAGGCTATGATGACCTCCAAAGGACTCCTCCCACACATCGTACCCCGTAGGCTATGATGACCTCCAAAGGACTCTTCCTACACGTTGTACCCTGTAGGCTATGACGACCTCCAAAGGCCTCCTCCCACACGTCGTACCCTGTAGGCTATGATGAGCTCCAAAGGACTCCTCCCACACATTGTACCCTGTAGGCTATGATGACCTCCAAAGGACTCCTCCCACACGTCGTACCCTGTAGGCTATGATGACCTCCAAAGGACTCCTCCCACACGTTGTACCCTGTAGGCTATGATGACCTCCAAAGGACTCTTCCTACACTTTGTACCCTGTAGGCTATGACGACCTCCTAACGCCTCTTCCTACACATTGTACCCTGTAGGCTATGTCGACCTCCAAAAGCCTCTTCCTAACACAACTAAGTACACACATACACACAAACGTGCCCCTGGCATGGACACACAACGCAATACACACAATACATCTCTGATGTTGTCTCAAAGTTCCTGGGCACACACACTACACATCCACATGTATCACTAATAATCCACAATAGTCAATACACATCACAGTAACGTCACCTGAAGTCTCCTGACGTCACCAGTAGTCTCCTGACGTCACCAGTAGTCTCCTGACGTCACATGCAGTGACACACACCACTGACACACCCCACGTCGTCCAAGTGTACGCAAAACAACACAGATCCTCCTGGTTACTTACACACCCTCTGTAACTACCAGCCACTGTCTGTAACTCCTGCCACCTTTGTAACTGTCTGTAACTGTCTGACACATCCCACGACGTCTTCATCTCCATGTGTAAATCCAACCACTACAAATCCACATGTAACTCACTGCCGCCTCCTGACGTCACACTGCAGGCACACTGTCACTGACGTTACACTGCAGACACTGACGTCACCTGCAGTCTCACAGACATCAGCAGTGACACACAATAATATACACTCAATAATACACACTGTCATGTCGTCTTCATCACTGACATTACATCCTCTTACCTCTTCAGAATACACACGTACCTCCTGTAGCACACAGCAGTAGCTGAGTAGGCCTACATGATACATCGTACATGGCTCCTTCGCCTCTGCTGCCTCTCCGGGTGCCTCTCCCGAGGTGGGCGCTCCCCCTTCTCCGGCCTGCTTGTAAAATGCCAGTCTTTGGGTAGGGGTAGAGAGGAATGAATAACACTGTGACTCCAACGGCTGCTTGGTTCTTACTGACTCTATTTTATTAGCTCCAAGTTGAGCTCCACTTTCCAACATGTCTCAACACATCCATCAATCTTCCTCTGCCCATGCAGGTCACTCCACATTGTTATACTACTTACACACACAGTCTTAATCCTACAATACACATACAAGCAACCCAAGCCAGTCTACCCCCTCCCGCCTGTGTGGTGAGAGCGAGCCAGCTGTGACCATGCTGGGTTAGCTTAGTTATACAGTCCACACACATTTCCCTTCATGACTTCTTATTCTAGGTTACTCCCCCATTCCCATGCCAATTAATATTCCTCTATTATCATACTCATAATTATTACCCCTTATTACATAACATTACGTAATCATCTCGTCATCCCTTCCTTCCCCCTAATATCATTCTACATATCTCCCCCCTTTTATTTAAAATGATTTCATACTCATGAAAACATGTTTCTAAGTTACCCCTTTAACCCTACATTATTTTGACATCTCAATTGATCGTACATTCCTCCGGGGTGTGAACCCAATCAATTTTGCAATTTGCTCATCCGTCACCGTCACCGTGACGCACGGTGTCGGCATCTCCATCTGCATCGGGTATGGTGGGGGTGGGGGCACATTCACCACCGTGGGGCCAGCTACCATTGGCTGTTCTCTTACCATGTTTGGGGCTGAGGGTGTAGGCATAGATGTTTCTATTCCCGGCACCCTCGTCCATTGTGACAGCATTTTCATTTTACTTGAACAACACAAACAATATACCGTGATCCCCAACAATATAATGCATACCACCACCGCACCCCCACTAGATCCCGCTGTTATGTATGGGTGTGACACCATGTCCACCCAACCTTCCTCCTCCAGCCCTGTGTTCTCCCCCATTATACCCTTATCATTTGCCCAACTTGACACTTGAATCATAGGAATTTTCACCTTGTCCACAGTCTGCATCTTTTCCAACACTACCGGGACAATTTGTTTTGGCCATGATATGTTAAGTTTCGGGAGAGCCACAGGTTCTTGCTGTTTGATTTTGATTGAGCGGTGCACGTGCACTACTGCCTTCACCCTCCACTGAGTTGTTTCCAAAATACATCCGTCATTTATTGCTACCATGGTTGGTTTACCCAACTGTAACTTAACCGGTGGGTCGGTCACACAGCGCATTATGACTTCCTCTCCCTTCTCCCCCGGGGCTACTATAACACTGTTATCTAAGGGTGATCTTTTAACAATGGTCGACGATCTATTTTTAGCCGAAAAAATTTCTACCTCACAATCAAGGGGCGCGTCCCCATTTACCAGCTGACTCTCACATGATTTAGCCAGATTTTCCACCTCCGGCCAGCATACATTGGGGCGTCGTCCCAAACAGTTTTGTGGTGTGAAAGATGCCTTAGTCATAGTGTGTAACACCACCTCCTCCCTTTCTTTTACAATTCTCATGTGATCATTTGCTAGCGGTACCGGTACATACAACAATGAATATCGAATATACCTATCATCATCAATAGCAGGCAAAACTGCCCTGAATGCTAGATGGTTCTTCGCCTCCCACATTGGGATTACAGCTACATATTGGTAATACCACACTGGAGGCAACGCCTCATACTCTTTCTTCTCAATACTGGACACAATACTACTCAATTGTTCATTATTTATAATATTTTCTGTCAACCAGCCACGCTCCACCTCTACCCGCTTCTGATGATAGTCTTTTACTGTTTGTATGTATGAGTTAAATGCAAACTCTGCTTCCTGCAGTGCCACATCTAATGAACGTGCAACTTTGAGGCCACTTATGGCTTCAAAGTCGTCCCTGTGTGCCTTCTTATTCAGTTCTACCTGTCTTAGCGCCTCCAGGGACAAGTTCTGCACCATCTGTATGTGATCTGCATTCATCTGCACCAACTCCCTTGTTGCGTTAATCATAGTCACCATCTGCTGCTCATGGTGTACAATGTCACGTGCCTGGTGCTGGTTACTGAATATTAATTTCCTTAAAGCCTCAATGTCTGTAAAGTCTGGAATATTAAAAAGTGGGCGGACCATGGCCCCTATGAAGTTGAACCACGCCCTTTTTACTCGCCCTCCATGTCCTGTGTCCTCCTCCAGTATCTGTTCCTCCATAATCGTCCTTGTGTTCTTCTTTAGCATGTGTTTAAGTGATGCCCACCTTCTCCTCCAGTGTGAAGCCCCCTGTGCACCAAATCTAACGTCGGCTTGGTTGAACGCCATATTGAAGCAGGTATCCAGGTGCGCTGTATCAAGCCTTGGGGGTGGTTGTATAATGACTACCACTGACCATGCAGCAGCAATCCTCCTCACATCCCCCTCCTGGTGTACCAACACGCCATCCTCCTCAAAGATTGGGTTTGACCATGTCAAGCCGCACAGAGTCCACACACACCACAGCATCAACACCCCCATTATTACCAAATGCTACCACTGCATCTATGCACTGCTGTTTAGCAAGTGACGATGTCTCCTCATCCGGCGCTAGATGCCTAATGCGTTTAGCTAAGTTCCCCCTCGCCCTTGTCCATGCTCCCTGTGTCTCCTTTGTTCCCTCCCAGGCCCTTCTCTTCCCTGTCCCACTACCTGATTGGTCCCTTCCAGCACCCTTACTCCCACTAGCCCTTGGCGTCCCACCAGTCCGCTGGTCTCTCCCACCCCCCGCAGCGTCCCTAGCAACACTGTTATTTTGTTGTCCCTGGGGTGGCAGGGTGGGAGGGGGGAGGGGGGCATCCTGTAATGCGTTCCGGCCTGTCCCCCCGTTTGCTGTAGCGCCCGCGCCCATGCCCCGTGGTGGGTATGTTTGTTCCCGGCCTACTCCCTGTACCCCCCGCTCTCTGGCTGCACATTCCCTTTGTATGTCTACATTAATCCTCCTCCTTTGTGCCCTTGAAAGCCTCTTTCTCAAATCCCCCCACTCCACATCCGCTGGGACCTGTTTTAACTTGTCCCTTACTAATTGTTTTCTCACCCCATCTGGCCCCACCACTGAAATAACAGGCCCCCTCACCCTTGTTACAATAAACCCATGCTCCCACCTTGGGTCAAGTTTGGTCGTGTCTTGTGCTAACACCACCACCGCGTCCCCCACTTTTAATGGCTTTGCATTAGCTTCCCTTGTAAGTCTCTCCATGTTGTACTGCCTGTTTACATAAGCATTCCGCCATGCTATTTTCAGCGCCCCCGATGTTTCATCTACCCTTTGAGCCATTCTTGATGTCACCCCCCCTTCCTGTCTGTCTATTATTTCAAAATATGGCTTTGGGGGATGTCTCCCAAAGAAGAGAAAAAATGGTGAGAATCCCGTCACGTCGGATGGTGTGGTTCTATGCGCCAACAACGCATCCCCCAGACAATCTTCCCAATTGTTTGGCCTTGCATTTGTCATTTTTCTGACCATATCTTTGATGGTGCGATGATATCTTTCCAGTTTCCCGTTCGAACGACTATTATATGGTGTAATATGCCTCACATCAATTCCTAGCTCCTTTAAATACCCCTCTACCAGTGTTGAGCGGAACTCCAAAGCATTATCCATTAACATTATTTCTGGAATTGCTGCCCATGGAATGACCCGTCTTTGCAATACATTGTAAATGGTTATTGCCGATTTATCTTTTACTGGGATGGCATCCGCGTATCCTGAAGCATGGTCTATGAATGTGAGAATATATTTGTTATTCTCAAATGACGGCGCAAATGGGCCGCATAGATCCATTGCCCAGACCTGTCCCGGGTATTCAGCCAGCGGCATTGGATCTGGTTCAGGCCTGTCAATTCTATCCCTGTTTGTAATACAAGGCGGGCATCTTCTCACATAATTTAACACATCTTTCTGTGCTCTGGGCCATTTGTAGGCTTCTTGAATTCTCGCCAGTGTTTTGGCTACCCCCATATGACCCACCTCTTTATGTGCTCTCCCTATTACCCTAAGCCTCGCATACTTTGGTAACACCAACCGGGGGTATTCCAATTGCCCCGGTGGCGACCTGAGAGTAAACAACAGCCCCTCGGCTACATAGTACTCTCCCTCCTCCTCCATTCCCATCTGGTATTCAGCCATTTTCCTCTGTTCCCTCTGTAGTTCCCCCAGATCTATCTTGTCCACCTCCAATAACCCTTCATTGAAATGCGGCCCTAGCATTACTGCTGCCTGCGTTGGGTCCATTGGAGGTGGATCCCCCCCACCCTTGGAGGTTATTCTACTCAGCATGTCCGGGGTCACGTGCAATTTACCTGGTCTGTACACAATCGGTGCTGCATACTCTGCAATAGTCACCGGCCAACATTGTATTTTAGAATTCTTTATTTCATTCTGAAATAAACATTTTAGCGGCTTGTGGTCAGTGTAGATGGTATACTGTGCTCCATGTAAATATGGACGTAGCTTTCTGAGGGCGTATATGACAGCATACGCCTCCCTCTCTACCACTGGCCAACGTTGTTGCGTTTCTGACAGTTGTTTTGAAATGTACTGAACTGGCCTGTCAATGCCTTCAGGTGACGTCTGCAGTAGTATTGCACCCACACAGTACTTTGAGGCGTCTGTCATCAGTTTGTATGGTTTGTTTACCTGTGGATATGCCAACACCCGTTCAGACATGAGTGCATCTCTGATCCCCTCCCATGCTACTTGACACTCTGGTGTCCACACAAACCTAGCATACCTCTTTGTCATTGCGGTGAGTGGATGGGACAGATCAGCGTATCCTTCAATTAATTGGCGGTAATATCCCGACATCCCCAGAAAGGACCTCACATCTCTAATGTTTCTTGGTGGTTCCATGTCTCTGATGGCCTGTACCTTCTCTGGGTCAGAAGTGATGCCATTTTCCGACACTATATACCCCAACAACTTGACCTCCCTCAATGCAAACCGGCATTTTGACGCCTTGACCACCAACTTGTGCTGACTTAGCACTTTCATGATTTCATGTAAATGACCCACATGCTCCTCCTCCGTCTTTGAAAAGACCACTATGTCGTCGATATAGCACATGGCACTCACACCGATAAAGGGTGCTAATATCTGATTCATCAGCCTCTGGAATGCCGCTGGTGCATTCGCCAAACCAAACTGCATTCTAGTGAACTGAAATAGCCCCCTGTGTGTAGCTATGGCTGTCTTTTCTATACTATCCTTCTCCATAGGTATTTGTCTATACCCTGATCGTAGATCCAACACACTGAACACTGCTGCCCCCTGGAGGGAATCAAAGATATCTTGTATCAAGGGCAACGGGTATGCATCTTTTCTCGTGATATTGTTTAATCTCCTATAGTCAGTGCACAGTCGCCAAGAGTCCCCTTTGGGCGCCAATGTAATTGGACTCGCCCATGGGCTACTGGAGGGCTCAATAACCCCCTCCTCCAGTAGTTTTTCTAACTCTTGTTCTACCCACCTCCTTTTGATCAGAGGCAACCTATAAGGCCTCTGATTGACCGGCATGGCATCCCCTGTATCTATTTTCATATACAACGATGTTGTATGCCCCATTGGGTCCTCCCCCTCCGGAAATACCTGTGGGTACTGTTCCCTCCAGTAATCTATATCTGCATATACCCCTGCCATCTCATTCTCACCCCCAGCGGTGGACAAGGCAGCGTACGGAACCCCCGCCAGTCTGACTGATCTATTTGAAAACGTTATGTTTGCATCCAACAATGTGAGTACATCATCCCCTAGCAATGCATCATGCTGCAATGTCTTCACTATGTAAAACTCACATTTACACCCCTGAATTGTAACCACTGCTCTACCTAGCGTATGAATATCGTGTCCTGACAGCGCTCTCAATCTTAGCCCAGGAAATGCCACAGCTGGCTGGCCCTTCCTATGGCATATCTGTCTCCACACATCTTCCCTCATCATACTCCTTGCCGCACCAGTATCAATCAGAGATACAACCTGTACCCCTTGTAATTGTAGGCTCACACACACCCTTTTGTCATTTAATGCTGATGCGGCTGCTAGTTTTCCCCCATATACTGGCTCCTCCCCTTCTCCTGTGGATGGGACTGACCCCCCCCTATTCTAGAATCCAAAGCTGCCTCTACTGCAGCCTGTATCACTTTCCCTTTATTTGGACATCCCCTGGCCAAATGATCAAACTCCCCACATTCATAACATGCCTTCCTCCTCCAGGGGCGCTGCTGCCCTTGATCCCCTTGTCTACTCCCCTGTTGACCACCCCCCTGTGCATTAAACTGTTGATACTGTGGTGGTTGATGCAACTGTGAATAAGGCTGAGATTGACATGGTACCTGTGGCTGCTGATATGAGTGATACGGTACCTGGGGGTGCTGTGGTGCATACTGCTGGTGCCCTGCTGGTGCATAATGTGGAGGCGCGGTCGGGGTCGGGTACGCCGCACACTGGTGGTACCACGGTGGTGGTTGTTGCCATGCCAACATCCATGGTGGCATCGCTGGTATAGCTGCACCCTCCTGGGTGGGAGTACTGTCACTTTGCTGACTGGCTTTTACAGCTGCCTGCACACCCACTGTGTCCTCCTCCTGTGTGTTGAGTTGCTGAGGGGGCGATACCAACTGTGGCGCCCCTACCACCTTTCTTATAGACTTCAGCTCCCCCTGTACCGTCTTCATCCTATGGTCCACATCTTTCATCGCCATTTTAACAGTATTACCAATATCTGCTGCCATCGCCGAGATGTCCATAGGTTCCTCCTGTCTAATCCCCTGATGCATAAATGCATCCTTCTGTGGCTGTCCTCTCACCTCAACCCTAGCAGTCCTAAAGGAGTCCTCCACATCATTTGCCAATGTGATCGCCGCTGCCAAATCATTTACCCTGTCTTTTGCCACTTGCTGTCTCACAGCTTCACTGGCTATTCCACTGATAAATAATCTGACCAGTCTATTGCGCACCGAGGTAATTCCCCTTTCCTCTACCGGAAATGCCATCTCCATCTGCATGCGGAACCTCCTAGCATACGCTCTAACATCCTTCATAGGCTGCTGTACCAGCCTCTCTAATCTAGCCTGTAGGTACTGCTGTTCATCTGCCTCCAGGAACTGGGCCTGTATTGCTGCTTTTACATTGGGCCATGACTGCACCACCCCATCAGCCTCCAACCCCTCCCGTATAGAGAGAATGGCCGCTTTTAATGGCGCTCTAGATAGCTGTCCTGCCACATCAATGATGACCCCTTCTTGTGCCCCAGTCCATTGTCTTATCTCGTCGATTTGTATCAACCATTGTCTCAACTGGTCCCTGTCATCACCAGTGGTTGGTGGTATATGCTTAGCAAGTTCCTGCACCCGCTTCCTTGTCGCTGCTCCAGCCTCAATCTGCCTCCTCTGCTCTTCAATCTGCCTCCTCTGATCCGCTATGTACGCCAAATGGTCCATTGTTGCCATACCACTCTACCCCTTCCTTTCTCTCCCTTAGTTACTCCTCCTGCGTGTCCATAAACCTTGCGGTTTAAATTTAAAACTCGCCGTGGTCGCCAATGTAAAATGCCAGTCTTTGGGTAGGGGTAGAGAGGAATGAATAACACTGTGACTCCAACGGCTGCTTGGTTCTTACTGACTCTATTTTATTAGCTCCAAGTTGAGCTCCACTTTCCAACATGTCTCAACACATCCATCAATCTTCCTCTGCCCATGCAGGTCACTCCACATTGTTATACTACTTACACACACAGTCTTAATCCTACAATACACATACAAGCAACCCAAGCCAGTCTACCCCCTCCCACCTGTGTGGTGAGAGCGAGCCAGCTGTGACCATGCTGGGTTAGCTTAGTTATACAGTCCACACACATTTCCCTTCATGACTTCTTATTCTAGGTTACTCCCCCATTCCCATGCCAATTAATATTCCTCTATTATCATACTCATAATTATTACCCCTTATTACATAACATTACGTAATCATCTCGTCATCCCTTCCTTCCCCCTAATATCATTCTACATGCTGACGTCGGCACCTTCCCGACTTAGTTTCACTTTCCAATGTCTCAATGTCACCACGTTTCCACAAAGACAGACTCTGGTGATCTATGATCTATCCACGATCAGTCCACTCACGATCTTGTGTGCCCCTCAGGCTGCTACCACTGTGCCAACATTGCCACATCTCCCGGGCACTCTCTCCCGGCTTCACACGTGGTTCCCCGGTGCCCTGCCTGACGCAGGGCCTGCTCGCCGAAGCCACTCTCGGCGCGTTTCTCGTGCTCCCGTTCTCCTGACTTTTCAATTGTCTTAAAGTCGTACTTCCAGGGGCCATCCGACCCTCGGTTTCTTCTCTGTTTAAACCTCAAAACTTCACCGGCCCATTACCTGTTCAGGATTGATGATTAGGTTGGATCTAGACTAAGAAAATATCAGATTCCATCTTGTTTGTATGAAAGGACGCCTCAGAAGTGACGTCAAATTTTAATAACGGAAGTGAGATGAACGCTGGTTAAGCTGGTACCCGATAGACTATTTTTTCGCGCGTCGTCAAATACTCAACAGTTTTAACATGGTGACAGCCAGGTGAAGGGTCAGGGAAGGGCAACAAGAAACTGTGAGGAGACACACATAATTTTTATTCACCCTGGAAGAGTGATTAATGCACTTTTTGGCCTGAAGCCAAAAGCAGAATACACATGTGTTGTCACTGAAAGTGGCCATCTTGCCAGCCCACCCTGAGATCCACAGCAACTGGTTCCAGAGACATTCCTAATAAATGCTAGCTCTACATCTACACCCTGATAGTGTGTTGAGAATATATCTATACCCTGATAGTGTATAGAAATTATATAGGCCTGAAGTGACAATTATAGACCTGCTAGTCTATAGGCTTTTTTTGAGTATGAGAAGATGTAAATACACCGTTCCCGTTTATTTATCCTGGCAACATAAAGAACTTATACAGCTCGAAAATATATATCACCAGCAATTTAACATATACACTGAATTGATCTATTATAATCCTTTACAGGAGAAATCGTAATAATAAAGTTAATTTTATATAACATAGTACTTTGTTTATCAAATAAATACCAATGCAACATAGTGAGTCCCGTGTACTCTTCTAATTATTACATCTTAGAAATATACTTTCCGAGACGCATCCCTGCTACATAAAGCAAATATAGAATCTCAAAACATATGTACCTATTTCCAATGCCTCATGTGTTTTAACAATCACTTTAGTAATTAGCTGATGGAGTGGGATATCAGGAGTTGGGCACAACCCTGTATCAATGTCTAAATTGTGATTACCCTTAAAATAACATTTTATATAAACTTACATGATTAGACTTCAATTAGTAACTTTAAATTGAATAACACTTTAACCCCTACATACCGGTAGTTTTTAGTTAATGAACCACTTGGTACTTGATTACTATAACATCCATTAAGTCAGACAGACGCGTTAAATAAGACTCCTTACATGTAATTTGTCCTACCCAACCATCTTTTTCTGTCCAACTTAAAGTTTTCAAACGGCTTTAAGTTTCGAACAATTGGACTTAAAGCATTCCACAATAACGATCCACGGTATAGCAGACTTTTTTTGGTCGTTTCATTCTTTGGTTTTATATTCAGAAATAAAACCGCATCATGTGCTCTGGTGAACACCTCCCTTTTATTCACAATTAAATCAACATTTTGTTGCTTATACATGAAATTAACAACATGCATCTGTCTGCGTGCACTTAATGCAGATATTTCAGCCTGTTGATGCAATAAAATGGTAGGAAACCTGGGACCCAAATTCAAACACATTCTAAGTGCCTTATTTTGGGCTATTTGCATTTTATCCAAAATATATTTACCTGCTACATCATAAAATACATCCCCATAATCCAAATGCGGTAATATCATCGTTTTGTACATGCTAATTCTTACAGTTACAGTCATACATTCCTTCAAAAAGGCCAGTTGATAAACCTTGAAAATCATTTTTCTAAAGGCAGATTCCGCGTGTTTATTAAAATTTAGTACCGGGTCCAGGGTAATACCTAAGTACTTAACACTAAGTACCCTTTCAATGCGATTTGCACCAAAATATAGCGTGTGATGATGGATTAATTTCAATTTATTTCTAAGAACAAAAATCATATAGTTAGTTTTTTTAGCGTTCAATGTCAATTTATTTCTCACAAACCATGCCTCTAATAGAGCTAGATCAGCCTCCATATTGGTTGTAAGCATTTGCAAGTCTGGCCCTGTTGACGATACCACTGTATCATCAGCATAGAGGTATAAATCACAATATTTAACAATATTACTTAAGTCATTTATATAAACTAAGAACAGGGTAGGGCCTAATATCGACCCTTGGGGTACTCCGCAGGTGACATATCCTTCCTTTGACTTTTTGCCGTTTGCCTGTGTACACTGTTTCCTATTTGCTAGATAATTAGTTAACCAGGCCTGAAGAAGACCTCCGACACCAATTTTTTCCAATTTTTTCAGCAAAATAGAGTGATTTACTGTGTCGAAAGCCTTCTTCAGGTCCACGAATGTAGCCAGGGTATAATGTCTGAAATTTAGTCCCTTATAAATATCATCAAGAAAGTATGCAACCGTATCAATCGTAGAATGTTCAGATCTAAAGCCCCCTTGTTTTTTCTCCAGAATATCATTTTTTTCTAAATACATCATTAGCCTACTATTTACAATCTTTTCTAACAGCTTCCCTATAATTGGGAGCAGTGTCACTGGCCTTAGATTTGAAACATCAGATCTATCGCCATCTTTCTGGAGAGGTACTATAGTTCCAATTTTCCAACAATCTGGCACCTTTCCTAGCGACAAAGATTTGTTAAATAAGGATGTAATCTTATCCGGTACTGCCAACATAGCATCTTTAAGGGATACAGAAGAAATACCATCTATACATGAGGCTTTGGTGGTATCTATCTCCCTAATAAATTTACCAACCTCCAAGACATCAGTTTCAATATCATCAATATGTGAGTCAAATATTTTACCTTCGTACAACCAAGGCTCATCATACCCTGCGGCCAGATTAGGCCCAATATTCAGAAAAAAATCATTTATGAAATCAGGAGTGTCACCATCTTCCACTAGTACATCACGAACCTTGTCTTTCAGCCTAAAAGTAGTGGAGCCCCGATCACCTTTTACTAAACTATTTATAATTCTCCAGAATTTCTTACTATCTTTCTGATTTAATTCTAAACTGTCTCGTATAAATTTAGATTTGGCTTTTTTTATAAACTTATTAACAGAGTTTCTTAGTCTAGCAGCTACTTGCCAGTGCACAGGGTTTTTTGTAGAAATAGCTTTTTTCAGTGCCTTGTCCTTATCATTAATTAATTCTAGAATATGATCGGTGATCCAGGGCGCCCTATCACTTCTAACCCTGAAGGTCTTCACAGGACACATTTTATTCAATTCTTCAGTAAATAACCCAAGAATGAACTTCCATCTGTCGTCTACCGTATCACAATTATCAAAAGGTCCCCAATCAGCGTTTTTTATACAAGCTTTAAACAGTTCAGCGTTATATTTTTTATATGTACGACCTTCAAATGAGACCTTTTCATTCACAAAATAATGGTCCACTAACATAATACCAACCATTAAATGGTCACTTAAATTCCATGTCCTTAATATACATTCATACATTTTTGTCGTGTTGGTTACTACCCAATCTAAACATGTAGCTGTCAGCTCATTTGATCTGGTAGGTTTCTCAATTATTTGCTTAAGACCTAGGATATTCATACAAATTTTCATGAGCCTTGTAGACACCTTAGTTAAGTTTAAATAATCCAAGTTAAAGTCTCCCATGATCATAAGATCCTTACGTCTAAGTTGAGCTAGACCCAATAATGTATTAAATTCCTCAATAAAACTAGCTTTATCTCCATCAGGCGGACGATAGACATTTGCGACAACTATATTTTTTTCCCCATTTCTAATTATTTCCACCCATTGAATCTCAATGTTGTTACAATTTCTATTTAGGTGTTCATAATTAGTAGTGGAATATGACAAGTCATCTCTAATATAAATAGATACACCTCCACACTTTTTATCATCGCCCCAATTTCTGTCCAACCTTTCAAGTCTATAACCCTTAATATCCACCATACTATTTGTAATACCCTCGTGTAACCAGCTCTCAGATATCCCTAATACAGCATCTTGCTTGTCTACCATGTGTACTCTTAATGTTTCAATTTTCGCTTTTAAACTTCTAATATTAATATGCACCAATGAAAAATCATTTTTACTACCCCTTACCATGTGCCTACCCACCATTAAATACAAGAGCGCCCAACAGTATCCCACACATCAACTCATATACACATAACAACAAGGTTTGTAGGTAAGGGCAACTCGTGCCACCTACATAGAGATTTCTCCCTTTCATGAGGTATAGCTATTAGTAATCAACCATCGTGAAAGTTGACAACCAGACCCCCCCTAATTACATACATAAACATAGTCATTCATAAATAGCTAACAAAACCTTTTAAATATATTACATTAATTCATTATTGCATAATCAGTTCCAGAACAATTTCTAATTTAAATACAATTTACACTAAGTGATTACAAAACAATATATTGGAACTAATAGAGATCAGTCTGTGATATGTAGCATAAGTATCATATAAATACAACTGCGTTCAAAGGTTGTTACCGGTAGTGTTCTGACGCTTTAATACTCAGACCGCTGATACCGCGGCGCCGCCCTGTCGCCACCTGTCGGTTCACTGACCAACTACACAATTTGTCGTCTGCGCTTGAAGAAACGCCTTTCATTCCTCCACATTAGACACAGCTTCATTTTTAACATATAATCTGATTATAATGCAGTTTAACATCCCAGATATTTTACTATTACATAGAACATAAATTAGCTTGGTTATACATGTATAGCTACACAGTTGGCAGAGATTACTGTCCCTCCTCGCTGATTAACTTATCTCGAAGAGCCATCAATATCTTCCCCATTCTGTTGTCTTTTACATTGTCCTTTGTGATCTGACCTGCCTGTGCTATGGTGAATCCTGAGCCCCAGGGCTTTTCTAACGTGCATTCGTAAATAATGCCCTTAATCCCCTTAAGCCGCTCTGCCAAGTCTCCATTCTGTTCATATTTCATTTCGCTGACGTCAGCCATAATGTCAAAGCGCTTGGTGCTGGTATCTTGTCGGGTGATTTTTATTTTATACGAGAGTCTCTTAGCTGCATACCCGTCACTGCACAACATGATTTCGTGAGCTATCTGGTCATCCCCGTTGTACTTGGCGACTTTGTACCAATATAGCTGCTCAGAGCTCGTCCAGTCAACTTCATCTTCATGTATCTGGCATTGGAACATGTTGGATAAGAACGCATGGTGAGACTGGTAGCACACTCCTGTAGGTATTGTGACCAGCTTCGCCGCCTCCATATCAACTCCGTCCGGTAGTAAATACAAGTCTCTGTAGGTGAGTGTCTTATCAGCTATTTCCAGCTTCCCACCTTTAACCCTTGCTGTGGCGAACCCCTTCTGTTTGGCCACTGCCGCCAAGCATCTCAGATCTTTGCGCTCACTTTGCTGTTCTATCGATAGGTCATCAGAGATGTATACTTCTTCCCATCGCTTAATATGCTTCATCTTAGTGATCTCCTGGAACAGACGCATCTTAGTTTCCATATCCTTGAAACGGACCATAATATTTCTTGGGCTGGTTTGATTCTGCTTCAGCTTACCCACTCGATATGCAGCATCTAGGCTCACCCTGTCTGTGCCTGTTATAGCGCCAATGTCAGTTAATAAATCAACAACTATTTTCTTTGGTGTATCTCCAGGCTTTTCTGGAACTCCCTCTATTATTATATTTGGTCGTCTCAACATTTCGTCATTATGCCTCACTCGTTCAGTTAGCCTATCCATCCTGTAGGCCAGCCGTGCATTGTCAACTTCTAACTGCTTGCGCTGTATGACAGCCCTATCCCTCGAGTGCTCGACAGCGTCCAGTCTAGCCTTTACTTGACTTAGTTCCCCGTCGTTTTCGCCAATATAATCCTCTAATTTTATCACATTCGCATCTAGTTTGGTAGATAGGTTAGCCAAGGTAGTGTCTATTGATCCTACGCGATCCAGGATAGCCTTATTACCTTCTTTAATCTCCTTCATAAAGTTGGTCAAGACGTCTCCGGCCATGTTGTTGTTGTTTACTCGGCTCGCCTCTGTGTTATCGCTCACCGATCCTTTTGCCTTTCTACTTCTCGTCGAAACACCCTCACATCTATCTTCATTAGCTTCCATAAGTCACATAAAGCAGACTCTCGGTAAGTCTAATTATTCATGCACCCATTAAACCACTTTTTGGTTCTGTAGCATGAGAAGACACTCGGATGTTGGTGGATATTGTTCCCTCCCTCCGCGTACGTTAACCACCGCCAGTCGACATTTTACTCTAGTCTGAACTGTGACCTGCAAGTCACCAATTCCTACTATACTAAAGTATATAGGTACCAGCACAATGCCTGACATCAATGAAGGTAATGGGGAGAATGCTCCTCCCCCAGGGGGAAATGCACCAGTGCACCACTTTGTGCCTGGTATCAGACCTCCTGCCCCTCTAAACTTGCAATCTAGTAAGGCTGAAAATTGGCTATTGTGGAAACAGCAGTGGGGAAACTGAAGTGTTCCCGTACGTATATGCATCAATATTCACGGACGGGAAACCAAACACGTTGTTGACTCGCAGCTCGTCTCGCCGGAAGTGCTTTTATTACTCTCGAACCGATGCGCGTCCCGCCCGGACACTACATCCCTCCTTATGTCAGATCAAAACAGCATGTTTGATTCAATACAAATGGATGACATGACATATGACATAACAATATAACCCAACGAGTGTTACTTAGGAACATAGTACAAATGTATGACATGTGATATGATATAACCATATAACCCAACGAGTGTTACTTAGGAACATAGTCTTTCATACGTTCCGGGGCTCTGAGTGTGCGCTTAGGCCTTACATTTACTGGTGCATGAGTTTCTGGTCTTGCCTCTGCAAGATGGGTTGGTTCAGGTACCTGTATCTCATTGCCCTGGCTGGGCTCTTGTATCTCCAGAGGCAGATCTGGCTCAATCACTGGATTTACTCCAGTTGCAGCTCCTTCTCCATTGTGATTCATATTCCACTCTATTGTGGCATTCCTGTTTCCTTCATGATGACTGTTGAGCTCATTATGGCCCTGCAGATCATTGTTACTTCCGAAGTACTTCCTTGCATGACTGACATTCCTCTTATATGCAACCCCTTCCGGGCTCAGGACCGTGATCTGAGTCCCATTCTTCTCCTTAACTTTGAATGGTGTCCCAGCAAAGGGTGCCGTCAGCTTATTCTCCTTCTCCCTCCTCAGTAACACAGTGTCTCCCACTCGGATATCTGTGGGCTTGTGTCCACTAGCATTAGCATATTCCTGTGTCTTTACCTTCCGCACTCTGTCATTATCCCTTACGCTCTCATCCAGCTCTGAAAACCTCAATGTAGGCAAACATGTCCTGAGTTTTCTCTTGAATAGAAGCTCCGCAGGGCTAACTCCTGTCGTAGAGTGTGGAGTTGTGCGATATGCTCGGAGGAAATAGCGTATTTCTGTCCTCCAATTCTTCCCCTCTGCATGAGCTATCCTCATTGCCTTCAGGAGGGTCCTGTTTTGCCTCTCTACTTCTCCATTTGCCTGGGCCCATCTGGGGGTGGTCCTGCGATGCTTCACATTTATCCGCTGCAGGTAGTCCTCAAAGTCTTTTGAGACAAATTGTGGCCCATTGTCTGTGGTTACTGAGTAGGGAAGCCCTAAGAAATCAATCGCCTTTTCCATGACAGCCTCTAGCTTCTCAGACGTGATTTTCTTCATTATGCTCACCAAGAAGTACCTTGAGTAGTAGTCTACTATGACTAAAATATATTCGCCAGTAGGGAATGGTCCAACAAAGTCCATGGCTAGATCTTGCCAAGGCCCATCAGGCAACAATGTAGACTCCACCGGATCAGGCAAGTTCGGTTGTGCCACTAGCTGGCAGCCATGACATTCCCTGCAGTAGTTTTCACAATCCTTATCGATTCCGGGCCACCATACCTTCTCACGTAGCCGGGCCTTGGTTTTAACAATCCCTTGATGGCCTTTGTGTGCCAGCTCAAGCACTCTTCTCCTGAGCTCCTTTGGAATCACTATACAAGTTTGGCGCAGCACCATATTTCCGTATGTCGTCAACTCTTCATGTATGGCCTTGTATGCCACACTACATTGAGAAAAGTCACCTGAACGGATGCCATCCCGCACCAGCTCCAGTTCATTGTCGACCCCTGAAGCTTCTTGTAGCTCTTCAGTCGACATCGTTCTTGGTATTGCACTCTCAGCAACAAACTTAACATAAACCTCAGTCTTGTCTCCCCGAGGATGATCTACACATGACAATCTAGATAGCACATCAGCAATGTTCTGTTTCCCTGGGATGTACACCACCTTGAATGTGAAGGACTGCAATCTCAAGACCCATCTTTCTATCCTAGCAGATGGTCGTGACTTTGGCCCATAGATTGTCTCCAGTGGCTTATGATCAGTCAGAAGGTCAAACTCCCGCCCCAGCAAGTACAGTTGAAACCTTTCACATGCCCACACTAGCCCCAGTGCCTCCCTCTCTGTCTGTGAGTAGCGTCGCTCTGTGTCTGATAGGGACCTAGCAGCATAATAAACTGGTCTGAAATTTCCATCCTGTTGTTTCTGCACAAGAACAGCCCCTAAACCCACTCCCGAGGCATCTGCTATCACCTGCGTATGGGCTTCTGTGTTATAATAAGCCAGCACTGGAGCTGAGCTCAGTCTATCCTTGAGTTCATTGAAAGCCGTCTCCTGTTCCTCTGTCCAGATAAAAGTCTGGCCTTGTCTTGTGAGCCGCCTCAAAGGCTCTACAAGTGTCTCAAAATCAGCAATGTACCTTGAACAGTATGTAGCCAAACCAAGAAAGCTTCGTACTCCTGCTGCATCCTTGGGCTGACTCGTGTTCCTGACTGCTTCCACCTTAGACTCTTCCACTGCCATGCCTTTGGCGCTCAGGACATGCCCCATGAATGTTAACTTGTCCAACCTGAAGTGGCATTTGTCCTTGTTAACTGTGAGATTCCTACCAGCCAGGGCTTTCAGTACCTTGTCCAACCTTTCGTCATGCTCCTTCACTGTTGCACCATGTACCAGAATATCATCAGCTATATTCACAGCCCCTTCACATGAACTTAACAACTGTTGAATTGTATTCTGGTATATTTCAGGACCTGACGATATCCCGAACATCAGTCTTTTATACCTAAACAACCCTTTATGCGTGATGAATGTTGTTATGTCCCTTGACTGTTCGTCCAATTCAAGCTGGTGAAACCCCATCTGCATGTCCAGTTTTGAGAACACAGTACTTTCATTCAAGTCCACAAGCACTTCGTCAACCGTTGGAATGGGGTACCTCTCCCTTACCATAGCTTCGTTAGCTCTCCTCATATCTACACACAGTCGTATATCATCACCTGACTTAGGTAGAACAACAATCGGAGAAACCCATGCAGTCGGAGTATTCACAACAGGCTCTATAATGTCTAACGCCACCAATTGAGCCAATTTCTTTTCCACCTTACGCCGTTGTGCATAAGGGACCTTTCGTACAGCCTGCACCACAGGCTTTACCTTTTTGTCAATGTGGATTCTCACCTGGTAGTCAGACATCTTCCCATACCCCTGGAAAACAGTTGGATACTTATTTTCAAGTGAGTCAATTGCATGTACATACTTAATCAACCCCAAATCAAGTGACAGTTCTTCAGACAATATGTTACATACTCTTGGTCCCTTCACAACCAACACTTTAGCCAATGTAATTTTTTCTCTTGACTCTACCTCTGTAGTGAAGACACCTTCCACCTTCAACCTGTTATCAGTACCAAAGGGATACAGCAAATTATCGGACCGACACATTTTTGGTTTACCCAACCGTTCATAAGTGCTTTGATCAATGATATTAACACAGGACCCTGTATCAATCATCGCATTAACATTTTCACCCAGCATTTTCACCACAACTTTTCCTTTGGGAACCCTTTTACCCTTCATTGAATGTACATGTTGACCTTTTTTGAACCTGTTTTTCACATCAACATCATTTTTGCACTTGGCATAGTCATACGGATCACCAAATAGAGCAAAAATGTTTTCATCATCATCGCGGTCATCATCATCATCATCGTCCACCATATACACCTTTGGGCAGACCACTGCAAAATGTCCGGTCTGTGAACACTTGTCGCACTTCTTGGTCAGGGCCCAACATTTTGCCCCTGTCTTATGAGGCCATCGACCACATGTTGGACATCGCTCTTTGACACCGTCTTGTCCTTTGTCAGCCTTGTCAGTCTTTCCAACATGCTTATTCCTCATTGTAACCTTGTTCACAGTCTCTGTAGTAGGCCCCGACTGCAGTCCTGGGACCCCCATTACCTTGCTCATTGCAGCTGTATCCTCTTTGAGCTGGATCTTGTCCAGTAGTTCCTCAAGTGACAGCTCCGTTGCGAGACAGTCATGCCGCATGACTTCATCTGTCATATGAGCAATCACAATACATTTTATCATCTTGCTGCCCGACCAATTGGCAAAGTCACACTTTTCCGCTATGCGCCTAAGCCTGCCAGCAAAATCAACCAGTCCCTCATTGTCTTTTCGCTTCAGTGTCATCAACTCACAAAGGGAAAAGTCATTGCTCTGCCTTGGCAGAAACCTGGCATTTAGCTTATGTTTTGACTTTGCATAGTCTGTCCGATCTGCATTCGCAATGTTAGCAGGCTTTACAACATCTGGGAGGGAGTCGTGAAGATCCTCCACCGGAATCCCTGCGTAGATCAACAGGGCCATTTTGCACATTTTTGCATTGTCCTTGTCTGTAGGGTCACATCCATTATATGTCAGATCCCTTTCAAACCTTTCCATCCAACGCTCCCATCTTTTTCCCAGAGTCAGTCTATCACCATGCATATCAAATGGATCCACCTTTAGCTTGGGCCCTTTAGTAGCCATCGTTAGACTGGGTATTATTAAGCAGTCCTCCTATGTACTACCCTTGACACGCTGCTATACACTACTGCTGTGCGCTGAACTTGCTCCTCTATACTACTATAGATCTATAGACCTGTTCACTGCGCTGGCCCTGCTCCTAAATACTACTCTCACAGTCCAGTGTGAAAATCATCAATTTTCCCACACACAAACAGCAGCCCTAGATCTATAATCTTCCACAGTACTTCAACTTGATCATCACCAACCAATATTTGGAGTGCCCCACGTATCATCAGTTCACCAATCGTCGCCATTGAAGTGTTCCCGTACGTATATGCATCAATATTCATGGACGGGAAACCAAACACGTTGTTGACTCGCAGCTCGTCTCGCCGGAAGTGCTTTTATTACTCTCGAACCGATGCGCGTCCCGCCCGGACACTACAGAAACTACACTGTAATCTCCCACCTGGACACAACTGCTGCTGTGTACCAAACCTCCATGCTTCTAAATTCCATAGGAACAGATGCCCTGAAAATCTACAATGGTTTTGTCTTCGCAGACGAAGCCAATAGGACAATCAAAGAAATAATAAAGAAGTTTGATGCCTACATTATAGGGGACTTGCATGAGACCATGGAGAGATACAACTTCAATTGTAGGGAACAAGAGAAAGAGAGTTTTGACGAATATCTAACGGCGCTCCGCTTCCTAACTAAAAGCTGCAATTTCTGTAAATGCCTCAAAGACACTCTGCTACGCGACCGAATTGTGATGGGCATCCGGTCTGAAGAGACCAGGAAGACACTCCTGAACATCATAGACTTAACCCTCAAAAAGTGTATCGACATCTGCCGCACCGACGAAGCAACCTGTTTGCGACTAAAACACGTCAACGCCAGCGGCGGAACGGCAGAGGTTCACAGAGTCAAGCCACACAAACAGAATAATAGGAAGAAGACAAGAGGCCAATCGAGAGACCAACCGCAGGACTGCATATTCTGAAAGGAACACTGCCCGGCATGGGGGGAAAGGTGTTCCGTATGTAACGGACGGAACCACCTCGACGTTGCCTGCAAGAAGACATCGAAGACTAAAAATACCCCTAGGACCAAGAAGGTACGCGCCGTGCAAGAGAACGACTCCGAGAGCGAAGAAAGCCAGTATGAGGTCATAAATGGAGTAAAGGAGGTCAGCGCAGTGAATCTAAAAAGCGACAAACTGATATACGCCAACATGACAATAAAGGGCGTTCCAGTTAAATTCCAGGTCGACTGTGGCGCATCAGTCAACCTGATTCCAAAGAAATACATCGACACCACCAAGCTAGGCCCACCACAAAATACTCTCCAGATGTGGGACAAGACGCTAAAACGCCCACTCGGAGAGTGCCGAGTCAAGATAAAGAACCCGGCAAACGGAAAAGGCTACGACGTAAAATTCGTAGTTGTGGAGGACAGCGATCTCATGCCGATCCTGGGAGTATCGGCGAGTCAACAAATGGGACTTATCTCTGTCCTCGAAGACAACTTCAAGAGAGTAGCGAGCATGAAAAAGAAGGAAGAAGTCTACAAGTGCCCAATTTTAGATAAATACAAAGAGGTCTTCGGAGAAGATGTCGGCTGCATGCCAGGTATCTCAACGTTCCATGTCGACCCGACCGTCACACCATCGATCCAACCCTCCAGAAAGGTCCCGGACGCCCTAAAACATAGGGTCAAGGAGAAGCTCGGCCAGCTAGTCGGGCAGGGTGTGATCGCACCTATTAGCAAGCCGATGGACTGGGTCAGCGCCATGGCAACAGCTAAGAAGAAGACCGGAGAGTTGAGGATCTGCATAGATCCTAGACCACTGAACAAGGCACTGAAACGAGAGCACTTCCCCCTCTGCACACTAGATAACGTACTGCCAGAACTATCCAAAGCGAAGATAGTCTCGACAATGGACCTGAAGTCCGGATACTGGCATGTGAAACTAGATGAGGAGTCATAGAGACTGACTACATTTGCAAGTCCGTACGGAAGATACCGATGGTTGAGATTACCATTCGGTACAAGCGTCTCGTCAGAGATATTCGCCAGAAAGCTCCATGAATGCATCCATGACTTGGATGGAGTCATCTGTATCGCAGATGATCTGATGGTATACGGCACTGGCGAGACCAACTGCGAAGCCCTACAGGACCACGATAAGAAGATGGAACAACTACTTCAGCGATGCCAGGACAAAGGTATCAGACTGAACCCTAAGAAGATGAAACTGTGCCAGAAATCTGTAGCGTTTCTTGGACATCTGATCACGCATAAAGGCCTAAAGCCCGATCCTGCGAAGGTGGATGCCATGATGGATATGCAGAAACCGACAGACGTTGAGGGAGTCCAGCGTCTGAATGCATTCATTAACTACCTAGCACGATTCCTACCTCGACTGTCAGATGTTATGGAACCTAGCCGGAAACTGACGAGGAAAGACGTGCCATGGAACTGGTCCGGTGCCCAAGACAGAGCACTTCAACAAGTAAAGAAGCTTGTGAGTGAGGCACCAGTTCTCAGGTACTATGACCCAAGCAAGGAGCTCACCATCCAGTGTGACGCCAGCAAGACCGGACTCGGGGTGGCACTTCTACAAGACGGACAACCGGTAGCGTTCGCCAGCCGTGCCCTAACCGACACCGAGACACGCTACGCACAGGTAGAGAAAGAGATGCTTGCCATCGTGTGGAGTGCAGAGAAGTTTCACCAGTACACGTTTGGTAGACAGGTTAGCGTGATGTCTGACCACAAACCTCTATAAGCATCATGAAGAAGCCATTAGCAAGAGCCCCTAGGCGACTACAGGGCATGCTAATGCGACTCCAGCAATATGACGTGGAAGTCATATACACACCTGGGAAGGAGATGTATCTCGCCGACACTCTGTCTCGAGCTTACAGACAGACTTCGGAGGGACATCACGAAGAATTTGAGAACGTCAATGCAACGAAGTACGTGGCCATATCCGATTCCAGGATTGAGACCATATGTCGAGCCACCGAAGTCGACCTAACAATGACGGCACTGAAAGAGACCATTTTAAGAGGATGGTCCAACGAGAAGATCGATGTACAACCAGTGCTACACCCATACTTCTCATTCAGAGATGAACAAGCAGTGCATGAAGGACTGGTATTCCGAGGTGAGCGAGTGATAATCCCCACGAGCGAGAGGGCGACCCTGAAGGTCAAGATCCACTCGTCGCACCTCGGCATAGATGGATGCCTACGACGTGCCAAGGAAAGCATCTTCTGGCCAAACATGGCTAAAGAAATCAGAGATTTCATCTCGAAGTGCCACATCTGCAGGACGTACGAAACAGCAAATCCTAAAGAGCCGATAATGAGTCACGACATACCTGACAGGCCATGGGCCAAAGTAGGGACGGACATGTTTAGCCTAAACAGGGTGAGACTACCTCATCACTGTTGACTACCTAAGCAACTTCTGGGAAGTCTACATGCTACCTGTGACAGACTCTACAACCATCATTGGCAAGCTAAAAACACACTTTGCCAGATACGGTATCCCAGACACCCTGGTGTCCGACAACGGGCCACAGTACGTGTCCGAAGAATTCCGCGACGCATGCATGGGACATCGAACAAATGACGAGCAGCCCATACAATAGTAGGGCGAATGGCAAAGCTGAGTCAGCAGTAAAGACCGCTAAGAAGATCATGAGAAAGTGCCGCAAGGCCGGAACCGACCCATACTTAGCTATGTTGGACCACCGTAATACGCCATCACAAGGTATGCTGTCTAGCCCTGCACAAAGGCTGATGAGCCGACGCACCAAGACAATGCTTCCAACCGCACCCGCTCTCCTAAAGCCGGAAGTGGTTGACTTGAAGCATACAAGACGCGACATCAAGCGAGGTCAAACAATTCAGGCTGAGCACACAAACACGAAGTCAGCCATATTGCCTCCTTTAGAGGAAGGAGACACGGTTAGACTCAAACCATTTAAACTTGGTACTAAGACCTGGACCAAGGGGACAGTGGTAGAGAGACTAGATGAAAGGTCATACACCATGGAGACTCCAACTGGCATCCTCAGGAGAAACCGTCAGTACCTGAAGAAGACCAAGGAGCCTAACACTCGCCAGGAAATGAGTGCCAGTAAAGTACCTAGTGACATCACTCAAACAGTCACGTCACCAGCGAAGGTACAGCGCACCGTCAAACCCGCCACTCCACATCAGAGGCGTAGGAATGAACCGGTGGCTGAACAGACCATACCACCCGAACCAGCAGAGGTGCCTGCACCACCAGTGGTAACCACCCGGTCTGGCAGGGCCGTTGTAGCGCCACAGCGTTACCAGTGAGACGTAATTGACACATAGGGCAGAATAATCCCTGTCTTTCACCTGTAGGTGTCAGGCAGTCTACCTGACCCTATTTTCATAAAATCTTACTTGACATTTCCTATAAGAACAAAGATCCATGAAATATCTAGAGACATATCATTTAGGTCTTAACCCTTTAGACCCCAAGCAATTGCTTAATATAGTGTCTCATTTCCCCAGGATTTCCCTCAGAATTTAACTAAATTCGGCCATTGATCACATTTATTGTTTAACATAATATTCATTTTTTATTCTTTTAGCTATGCATCACATCAAAGATTGTATTGATTCCAAAAACTGCATTTCAAAAAGGAAATGTTAATGTCAATTTTTTAAATTTATGGCAGGTCTTAGAAGATGTGTGGTCCTTGCTACTTTTGTATAGGCCCAAATGGCTTGGTTGGCCTATACTTTCATTTTTCTGCAAAAGTACTACATCTCCTTTTATGGGTCAAATCACATGAGAAATGCAATAATTCTGGTCAGAAAATTTGAATCAAATGATTCTTTATAAAAGCAGCATGAGTTACTGATTAAAATGATATATAGATTATCAATTGTCGTGTAATGTCTAAGTAGAATCATCTTTTATATATGCTTGATTTATACCTCTTCTTTTGGTTTTTATAGTAAATTCATAGTTCTTTGACCAAAAGAAATGAAGATTCTTGAGATAAACTATTTCCATTTCCCTTAACTTTAAACCCTTTCCAAATATCATCTAAAACCTAAATTATAGTAGGTTTTTACTGATATATGATGAGTTATCAATACTAAATAACATCAAAAACTTTTTGGAATGTTACCACCATGTTTATATATTTTAATTAGGGTCTAAAAACGGCCGTTTTGTGGCCGGCTACGGCCGTTTTGGGGAAATGAGACACGGCCGTTTGCGGCCGTTTTGGGGTCTAAAGGGTTAAATCTCATTAATTCAATTATAAACCAAAGACAGACTTATATCTCATACAAAGACAGTAACATCCCAGGACTATTCCAAAGACTCAAGTGAACTCTGAATAAGCTATAGTATTATCCTAAGATATAAGATATTATCTTTTCCGTTAAAAGGGAGGATGTTGTGTGTTGTATACATTGTATGTGCGCATGTGCGATGGCCATCTTGGATCCGTTATGAGCATGTAAACATCAGTTAGTAAATGGCAATGGAACCAACTCAGACCCACTCAGTTCAACTCATCTTTATCCATAAACATCAACATGTTTTAACAACAACCATGGTTTAATCATGATGTTGCCTAGCATCGGGGATAATTCTGATGAGTGATGATACATCTTTACCTACCCCTAAATTCACAACATGGATTCCATTAGTGTTATCATTCAGTTCCAAATGTAAAACATTGCTTAGCAGCTTTATTCTATTATCCCTAGCAACAATTATACATACTGATCCTAACATAAAGAAGAACAATGAGAATCCAATCCCACCTACCAAGGACATTTTGGGTCAGGCATGTCTACCTCGACCTGAGATACCTCCCCCCTAACTAGCCTACTAGGGCTGGACCCAAACTGATGGTGGTCTGTATGAGCCACTCTGGACTGTGCTACCAGAGGCAGGCAAAGGTTGCTATGAGTTGACGTCATGCAAGTGACAGAAGGACTGTGTTAGGAACAGCTAATGCAGCAAAAACTATCTTCCATGCACAGCCATCTGTATATGCGAGGGGAAATGCTCCCAGAAGTGAGACATCTGGCTGCACCACTGTAGGGTATGGATACACAATATTGAAATGGAACCGTATACAATCATTTATGCCACAGATCTCTGAATTCATGTCAAGCTTTTAGTCCAAGAGCTCAGGCACTTTTATTTTTGTTTTGGTGACCGAAAGGTTTGACGATGCATTCTTGTGTAGAATTTCATGCTGAATTCAGAAATCTTACAAAAATCTGCTGTGGCTTTCTATGGAAAAAATTTGGCAAAAGTCGGGAACCTTTGATTTTCCCGGGATTGGATTTTTTCTCTTTTGGAAATGGAGTTATGCCTATATTTACAGGATAGAGCTATCTATACCCATGTTCTCAAGGGTCAGGAATCAGCTTTTTACTGATAAGAAGGTATCAGATTACTGAAAGCAGTGACTGTAGAAGGACCTATAACCCAAGGTGGACTTTTATTGCTGTTTAATTGGATGTGCAACCAGGGGAATAGCCACACCCTGGAAGAGGCTGGGGAATATGGGAGACTGTTTTCTCATGGATTGTAATTGCATATTGCTATAAGGCATTCAATTATGCTTCTCAGGCCTAATATTTACAGGCCTGGAATTAAGATGATATCATGAAATATACACCAATGAATCAAGAAATAATGATAATCATCATTGAATAGCAGAGAATCATTGTACAATAATGATCAATCACCATAAAAATGCAACAGGAAAGGCCCGTAAAATTTATGAGGGAAAACAAAATACGGTGACTGTAAAAAAAACAACGGTGAAAGTCTGGCATGTTAAAAGATTGAACGTGTGATTTACATCACAAATGACTCAGGGTTAGTGTGATTAAGTGATTAAATTGATTGTGTATATAACAAGGATGTGTGCCTCGTAGTACCACAAATACAAAGGTGCACAAGTGCAAGGGTAGATACGTATTCCTGGTTCAAAACTACCCCTACCCCAACCCCCCATACCGCCAACCGCCACCTCCCCCCAACCGCCACCTCCCCCAACTCCCAGCTCCCCCCAACCGCCACCTCCCCCAACTCCCTCCAACCCCCACCTCCCCCCGATCCCCACCCCCAGCTCCCCCCAATTCCCAGCCCCCCCCAACCCCCACCTCCCCCAACCCCACCTACCCCCTGGCAGAATGAGCTTCCTTCAAAAATCAGCAGCCTTATATGCTCCCTGAGCTGCATCCGGATCGGCCGGTTCAGTCAGCTGATCTAGACATTATTTGCATATTATATGATTCTCGGGATTCTCGGGACATTGGGAGACAGTGAAATATAGCCCCTCCCCCCCACCTCCCCTGCGCCCCTCATTAGAGAGGGTTCTATACCTCTGTTACAATGAGCACTTGGTTACAACGAGGTAATTACCAAGTTTTACTGTATCAAAAATGGCCCCATCGAGAATGGATCTGTCCACATATTTAGATAATTCAAGATGATTCAAGATACTTGAACAGAAATATCCAAAAAGGTCTTACAAAAAACGTCTCACACTGTAATACAAGATAGCTCTCACTGACTTAGCACTGAAATTATGTGGACAGTAATGTAGACGAAAATCCATTCTGGTACTTTAGAGTTAAATTTCTCTGCACACATTTTTTGTTATTTTTTGTCACTTTATTTAATCTAAATAATATTATGTTAAATGCTTAGAGTAGAACATTGATGAAAGTGATAGATGTTCAATGCACCTGAGTGTCCTATCTGTCCATCCGTCAAGCTTTTATATTTTTTGAATCATGGATTCATGCCAAAATTGACAGACAAAAATGAAGTTTCACTATCTTGATGCAACCCCTCATGAGTCGTCGCATAAGACTCTGGGTGGTAACCCTGAGTCAATAACTAATGCCAGTGATTCACTGCTATTTTACGGGATAATTTTTACAGTGTATGTTACTAATACTGTAGGACGCGGCCGCCGGGGATTCCCCAGCGGCTATGACGTCAGCACATCGCCTGCAGCGGCCTGGGGATTCCCCCCCAGGCTGCGCGCGGAATTCAGGCAGAGATACACAGGACTTGGTGCTAAACAGTAGCAGCTAAGTTGGTGTTCTCCATCTACAAGGTAAGACCCTTTAATATTAAGGTTCTACATGTAATAGTCTTACATCTGGTGCCAGGAGTGAGTCTTACCTGTGTGGACTGAACTTTGGAGTGGTTTATATAGGCCTATAGGCCATATTTACTTGTGTTTTGTGAGGACTCTGGAGGAACCACATGGCCTGCAGCCTCCTCCAGTAGGCCTATATGTACTGTACCCACCACCCACTGGAGGAACCCTTCTACACACTAGGATTCCATGGGAATTTACCTTGACCACTGGATTTATTGTGTTCTACATGTCTGTGCCACTATTTTGATATATCTCTCATTAATTTTGGTTGGTTAGAAGTGAAAAACCCCAGTCTTGGAGAAAATGAGGCCTAGTGCCAGTAATCTGGATTAAGGGAGTCAGCCATTTTGGATTAGGAAATTAGCACATGGCCACCCCTTCAGATTAATTGACAATCTTAGCCATCCTATTCCCTGCTGGAATATTTGAGGCCTCCAACATTTCTAAAGTTACTGAAAAATATTGAGACTTTATTTAGCAATAATTATTTTTCTGAAAATTCCTTGGCATCAATTATTAATTTGGGGGTATAATCAATCACCCCTTTGCCTATATACATGTGTATGGCTGCCATCTTGGATTTGAAAAGTGAAGACAAGACAAGGATTTGTATTTGAACATTCCATTGACATTCTACTATTCCCTTCCATTGGATGATAATAGTGTGGCCAATATATTCAAATATCTGGCATTGTGTATTGGAAAACTTGTGAATTTCTGTGACTTGGCCATTCTGTGGGGGATACCCTATGTATAGATCTACATAGTGTATCATAGACATTTTTTTGCCCCCTCCCCCTTACAGAATTACAGTGAATATTCACCAGCCAATATTCTCTTGATATCTGGCACAAGGAGCACATCACATTGACATTGGACCTGTAATTATTAAACTTTTGAGGAGAAAATTTGAAAATAACTAGGGGGAAATTTTAAAGTAAAATTTAATTGACCCCCCCCCCCTCCAGGGAGTATCAACCAGCCAATATTTTTTAATATCTGGCACGGGACGCATAACATTGACATTGTACTAACCGGGTACCAAAGAAAAAAAAAAAAATATTTAAAAAAAAAAAAAAAAAAAAAATTTATTAAGAAAATTTTGAAAAAAATTATTTGAAAAAAAAAAAAAAAAGAAAAAAAAGTATATGTTATAATACTCCCTTGCATGTCTCAGGAGTGTATCTTTTGTTGTGCCAATACTTAAGTATCTGGCAAAATTTATGTGCATGCCTGGGAATTGGGCCTAGCCAGTTCCCTGCTATACAACATAAGACCAACCTAGCCAATGCATGTCATCTGGCAATTTCATAACTCAGATAACAAATCTAACCGGTCTGCATGTGCCTTATCATAATAACAAGAGGACACCCCTTGTTGCAGAGAATCCAGAAAAGTAAGTGGAGAGGGGATATAATAACATAACATAGGAGATTTCAGTGACTACGCAGTCCTGCTCACAGCATTCTCACAAGCTCACTGACAATTTCTCATAAATTCTCGGCTTTCTGCTGAGACCTATTTGACCTCTATACCCCGCATCTAACTTTAACATGGCGTCTGCGAGACCATTTAATATCAATGCCGCGAAAAGCGAGGACCTGAGAACCATTCCGGGGATCGGGCCCGGCCGCGCTCGGGACGTCGATAAGTGCGTACAGGACCATGGGCCCTTTAACGCACTTGCGGAGATGCTGAGACATGTCAGCGGGGAGATTGGCAAGCTCTTACAAGAGGCCTTCATCGCAGGCCAGTTTGTGTTCACCGGGGAGACGCAGGTGGAGCGTGAGGAGGACGTGACAATTGTCCCTGCGGAGATCGAGGCCGCCAAGGACTACGAGTCGCTGAAAGCCCTCTGGCAGCAGTCAGCGTCGAGGATCAAGGAGCTAGAGGCCGAGAAGAGAAGACTAGAGGCAGGTAGGCCAGAAGAGAAGAAGGAGGAGGTTGATCCAACTAAACCGCCTCCAGGAACAGGTGCCAAGCCGAAGACCATACCTGCCGAGCTTACCCTACCGGTCCAGCCGGAGGTACTAGCTTCGACACTGGAGGCCCTCATAAGGCAGAATCCCCAGTTGTTGCAAGGGACCCTGGCAGGGGTTAGCAAAGTTAACATGGCTAGCCCTAGGCAGGAGGACAGTTGGCTACCAACCACGTCCCCACGTCACTCGACACCTGTGCGCCAAGGGGAGGTGCGGGACGCCGTGTACGTGCCGGCGAGCCGCATAGAGCCTACCGATGCACGTCTAGGGCCTCGGGTAACTGGCCCAGTCGATGGGGTCCAATCCCACAGACGTTCAGTGTCTCGCCACCGAAGCTCTACCAAGTCGAGGCGAGAAGAGGAAAGCGAATCTTCAGAGACGGATGATAGCTCCTCGTCTTCCAGCGAAGACGAGGTCCCACCACACCGCACCAGGGACGATAGAAAGCCATACCAAGGCAAGATTCCCACGTATGATGGTAAACTAAAATGGGGGATCTACAAGGAACAGTTCCGGGGGGTCGCCCGTAGGTGTGGGTGGAGCCGTGAGGAACGACTGGATGGCCTCGTCCAACACCTCAGAGACGAGGCTCTGGCCTTCTTTGGCTCCCTGCCAAAGAAGACCAGGAAAGACTACAAGCGAGTCTGTAAGGCCCTGAAGGAGCGCTTTGGGACGAGAAACCAGCCGGCGACTGCTCGTAGGGAGCTACAAAATCTGCGCCAGGACTCCGAAGAGGTACTGGATGCCTTCGCGCAGAGGTGTATGGACCTTGCACGGGAAGGTTTCCAGGGAGACTCGGAACGCACCATAGAGCGTGCAGCGATGGACGCTTTCCTGCATGGCTGCGCGGATCAGAAGGCTGCACTGACAGCCGGGGAGAAGAGCCTCAAATCCATGCGGGAGGCCATAAGGAGTGTTAGGCACTCCATCCACAACGCCCGGTTCATATTGGGCGACAAAAAGGTGAGGAGCGTCTCCTTCCCCACAGACGAAGAACTGCGGGTAGCCAAGCAGCCATCGGTGCTACGGTTGGAAAAGGACCAACTGGGGGAGCTCAAGGATGAAATCAAGAAGCTGGTACTTGGCATTCTCGCGGACCAAGCACAGCCACAGCGCTCATCCAGGGCCCCCAGCCCCTACCCAAGCCGAAACCAAGGGAGAAGCCCAGGACAGAGTCCTGGCCGTAGCCCTGGCCGTAGCCCTTCACGCGGCACCTCCCCAGGTAGGTCGGGAGAGTGCTATAACTGCGGCGAGACAGGACATTTCGCCCGGGAGTGCCAAAAACCCAGGGCGGCAAAAAACTAGTCAGGGACGGACCTGCAGACCCGCTTCCGTTCCGGGCTAACAAGGGTCGTCCACCGGAGCTCATGCATAGTGAGGGTGGACAGGCTTGGAGTGAAGCAAAAGAATGCCAGAACTCAAGATCCCAAACGGTGAGAACTGATAAGGATCTCCCAAGCCGCATGCACCAAAGCCGCCCACCTCAGGGTAGCCCTCCCACTGAATCTGACACGGTGCACACTGTGAAAGAGGACGTGGAAAATGTAAGATCCCATACGGTGAAAACTGTTAAGGATCTTACAAGCCAGATACACAAAGGCCGTCCACCTGAAGGTAGCGGCCCCACGGAATCCGACACGGTGCACACTGTGAAGGAGGATGTGCAGCCAGAGGATCGTCTGATAAGGAATGTGTACTTCCGCACAACAAACGCGATGACAGACACCCCAGAGAGCCTTATTCTTCCAATACAGATCAACGGGACATCAGTTGAGGCCCTGATTGACCTTGGGGCGCAAGTAACCGTGCTCAGCTCCACTTTTGTGGAAAGCATGAGACACCCCCCAGAGTGTAAAGAAGCAGTAAAGTTGAAAGGGGCTGGCACCGCTAGCTTCATGACAGGCCAGTTCACAGACCGAGTGACCATCAAAACTGGGGGGCTGTCCTTCAAATGGCATGTGTATGTAGCCCCGATCACAGATTCAGCTATTCTAGGCCTAGACTTTCTAAAAGCGGTGGGAGCCTCAATTGACCTCACCATGGCCACAGTCGAAATCAATGGGCACGTAATAAGCGCAAAATATCGGCAGAGCAGGTCCGGCGACACATATGAGGTCACACCTGTTGTATGTTTGAGAAGAGTGGTGTTGCCACCACACTCTTCCCGGCAGATAGCTGTGCGCACCGGATGCCAACCCAATACCCCCGACCAGGATCAAGTTCTCTGCCCCAAAGAGTTCCGGCCAGATATTCTATGCCCACATGTTGTACTGCATAGTGAATCCAGCACAGCTGTTGTGGAACTCTGTAATATTGGTGATAAGTACATCAAGATCAAAGCAGGCCAGGTCCTAGGGTCGTCACAGCCTGCCGGAGTGTTGGACTCGCCACCTGACATGTCAATGGCGCCGGCAAGCCTGAGGCGGGTAGAGCAGACAAAACCAGTACAGGGAGGAGGACCAGTCTCAGCAGAAGATGTTGAAGACCTGGCAGGGCAGACGCCACTCCACCTGCAAGACTTATTCCGCAGGTCTGCTCCATTGCTAACTTTGGGCCAGGCCCAGGAGTTGCGCACTATCCTTACTGAGTATCAGTCAGTATTTTCCAAAGATGACACTGACCTTGGGTGCTTCTCTGCCATCAAACATTCCATTGACACTGGGTATGCCAAACCCATAAGGCAGCGAATGCGCCGCACCCCACTAGGGTTCCAGGAGGAAGAAGAAAAGCACCTTAATAAGATGCTGGATGCTGGTGTCATCAGACCATCTTCATCACCATGGGCGGCAGTCCCTGTATTGGTGCGAAAGAAAGACGGCTCTGTCAGATGGTGTCTAGACTACAGAGGCCTGAACAGTGTGACAGTCAAAGATGCCTTCCCTCTGCCAAAGATCGAGGAGTGCTTGGACTCACTGGCCGGTAGCAGGTTTTACAGCACCCTTGACATGAACTCAGGTTACTGGCAGATTGAACTAGACGAAGCTGACCAGCACAAGACGGCGTTCATAACGAAGTACGGCCTATATGAGTGGACACGAATGGGGTTTGGCTTGTGCAATGCTCCGGCAACATTCCAAAGGGCCGTACAGCTAGTCCTGCATGGAATGCAATGGAATAAAGTTCTCTCGTATCTGGATGATGTGGTAGTCTTCGGAGCCAGTTTCGACCAGGCCCGGGACAATCTGGTTGAGGCATTAGAAAGGTTCAGACAGTATAATCTAAAACTAAAGCCAAGAAAGTGCAACCTGTTCCAAGATAAGGTCACATTCTTGGGAAGGCAAGTAACACCCGAAGGCATACAAATCAACCCAGACAGTAGAGAGACCATACAAAATTGGCCCACCCCTAGGTGTGTTAAGGATGTCGAGTCTTTTCTGGGTTACGCTAACTACCACCGGGAGTTCATCCCGAGATATGCAGAGATATCTGCTCCTCTATATGCTCTCACAAGCCCAAAAACCAAATTTGAGTGGTCCGGGGAGGCCAATACAGCACTCTCTGTACTGAAAACAGCACTGCTGGAGGCGCCAATCCTGCCATACCCAGACGTGAAGCACAAGTTCATCCTGGACTGTGATGCCTCAGATGTAGCAGTGGCTGGAGAGCTAGGGCAGATTGTGGATGGTAAAATTCAGATCATAGCCTACAACAGTTTCGTCCTAACACCAGAGCAACGGAAGTACTGCACGACCAGGAAAGAACTTCTTGCGGTCGTGAGACTGTCCAGACAGTATCGTCACTACCTACTGGGCAGACCATTTCTTGTGAGGACTGACCACAACAGCTTGACATGGCTTATGGGCTTCAAAAACATTCAAGGGCAACTCTCCAGGTGGCTGGATGAGCTGTCGGAGTACGACATGTCAATCGTGCATCGACCAGGAAAGAAGCACATCAATGCAGATGCCCTTTCTCGTATACCTGATTCAGCAGAATACTGTGACTGTTACAGAGCTGGGTCAGCTCCTGAACTCCTCCCATGTGGGGGATGCCACTTCTGTGAAAGAGCTCACAAACAATGGAGCCGCTTTGAGTCAGAGGTAGACGATGTTGTACCCTTAGCACTGCGCAGTCTGGAAATGGATCCAGAGAAATTAGAGGACAGGGACACTGTACATCCCGAAATCAGGATGCTGAACACAGATGGGCCTGATACAGACACGCTGGATGACGATCGGCCCATGCTCGAGATCTGGCTCGGCGGGTACTCCCCAGATGAACTACGAGCAAAACAGATGGAGGATTCTGACCTGGCCCCAATAATAAAGTGGCTGCAAAAACCAGAAGAGCCATCACAGGCCACCCTCACGCTTTGCAGCCCAGCTACGAAGTATTTCTGGGTACACAGGCCACAGTTAGCGCTCAAAAAAGGCGTGCTGTACTACAAGTGGGAGGCAGTGGATAAACCCAACTACCTGCTGGTTGTCCCCAAGGAGCATAAGCTGGAGGTCCTGCGCTTCTGCCATGACCACCCAGCAGCTGGCCATTTGGGGCAAGACAAAACACATGCGCGGCTACGACAAGGGTTTATCTGGTTCCAGTCGCTGGGTGACTGTCGAGAATTTGTGCGAACTTGCGCAACATGCACCCTGAACAAAAAACCCTGCCAAAAAGCGAGGGGACCCCTAGGGACATATCATGCGGGTGCCCCACTTGAGAGGGTTCATCTCGACATCCTTGGACCACTGCCACCATCCGAGGCAGGAAATACCTGCATATTGGTTATTATCGACCAGTTCACGAAGTGGGTGGAGTGTTATGCGGTTCCGGACCAAAAAGCAGAGGTTCTGGCCACCAAGTTTGTGGACGATTTTGTAGCCCACTGGGGTTGCCCACAGCAGTTGCACACCGATCAGGGCCGAAATGTTGATGGTAATCTCATCCGGAGCGTGTGCGACCTGCTCCGAGTGAGGAAGACTCGGACAACACCATACAGGCCAGCATCCAATGGGCAGGTGGAGCGCTATAACAGAACAATCCTGCAGATGGTCCGCTGCTTCCTGGAGGGAAAGGCAAGACAGTGGGACCGCCACTTGCCAGTACTTGCTGGCGCGCTGCGCACAGTTCCGCACAAACAAACCGGCTACAGTCCCAACATGATGATGCTTGGTAGGGAGGTGTCCCAGCCGGAGGATATTGTGTTTGGACTGCCAGCTGTAAATAACCAAGTAGAGCAATCCACTCCAGAGTATGTACAGAGACTGCGTAAGACACTGGAGGAAGTCCACAACTTGGCAAGACAAAGACTGAGGGTAAAACAAGAGCTGCAGAAGCGCACATATGACCAAAAGCTATGCCATACAAAGTATGAGCCTGGAGACCTGGTGTACAAGCGGGATTCCGCAAACAAGAAGGGCGAGAGCCCAAAGCTCAAACCAGTTTGGAAAGGCCCATTCCTCGTAGAAAAAGCCCTTTCCCCTGTACTCCTGAGAATAAGAGGGAGGAAGAAGCCTGAAATCGTCCACCATGACAGGCTGACCATCTGTAGGGACCGGGCTATTCCCATGTGGCTACGCAGGAGGCGGCACATGCTGCTGCAGGCGGAGGATGCCACGGATGAAGAGGATGCTGAACCGGTAGGAGAGGATGAAGTAACTCAGGTTCAGGATGAGAGAAGGGAGGCTGCAGAGATTTCTACTGACCAGCCCACGAGGCCCGGCGACCCACCAGCTGAAGCAGGTCAAACTGACCCGAAAATACAGGCCGCACAGATGGGAACAGACATTACCCGACCGCCCCCCACAAGACAAACTCCCAAAAGGGCAAAACCAGTGGTGAATACTGATGGCCCTACCACAAGGGGAGAAGAAAGGACGTCGAGAAGAGGCAGACCTATACGCCTTCCGGCAAGGCTGCTCAGCATTATCCAACGCTTTTCTCGGCGCCCCCATCTACTGGACTAACCCTAGCAACCCTTAAGTAGTCATAAGCATGTAGCATTTAGGCATTTGAGACATATTTAGCACATCATGATAGATAGTACAGACTTCCATCTCTGCTCCACATTTTCAGACATTAGTGACAGGCCATGGACCCATTTGGTGGATATGTCAGCCCGCCAGTACAGATGCTCCCCCAGCAGAATGGCATCGTCTGGGTTCCTTTAACCCTCCCACCACCCCCAGTGTTAGGCATGGGCCAGGCACCCTGGACGTTTGGCTCGCCGTGGCCCCTGCCACCATGGGGACAGCCCCCAGGATTGATGCCTCGATTCCCGGTGCTGCAGGGTAACCCAAGGCAGGCACTGGCAGCCCAGAGTGTGGTGAGCCAAATGCCACAAGTCCCAGCGCATAAAGAGCACCTTCCAGCAGCTGGAATAGTGCTGTCGGCGAAGGAAAAAGAGGACCCACCTAAGGAAGCACCTTTGGGAATTCAAGTCACCGTCAAGGGAGGAGTCGACCAGTGCCAGACGGAGGGAGGAGAGAGAAGATCAGTCAAGCTGGCCACCGGCGGGAGGAAGAGGGAGCATGAAGAAGAGGAGGTCAGGACTGTGACCATCGGAGGCGACATAGCTCCAAGGGAAAACCAGCCCAAGGGGCCTGGTAATAAGGGGGGGCCAGCAGCAAAACACCGGAGGACCACCAGCTCGTGTCCGGTGTCAAAAGCATGCAACCGGTCGAATCACATCCACCGGCATGTGATTCAGTCACACATGCCCTTCTACATTCAACCCGAAACAGCCTGCTGGGGATGTGAAGAGCAGTGTACCAGACACAGCTCCCTCAAAGACCATATGAGCAGGTGCCGTAAGGCGAGATCATTCGATGATGAAATGCTCGGCCTCTGGACCAAGCTGTGTGCGGGGATGCTCGAGGATCTGGCACAGGTCCATGGGGTTAGGCGGGGTAACCTGCCAGACCTCCTGGATCAAGAGGCACTGGGAGAGATCTCAGTGTCCCCCAGTCAGGAGGCTCTGATGGCGCACTATGATCAGGCGCTGGGGCTCACAGCTCCGGCGAAAAGGATCATGAACCCCCCATCAAGCGAGGGCTGCCTGCTGCACTGGCGTGTATTGGCAGCCCTGCTGGCAGCCGGCACCGAAAGAGACAAGAAAGACCTTAGGACCTCTTACAGAACAACTGAGTGCCTGCATCAAGTCCTCCCACCTGGCTTCGACGCCCACTGCCACCTGCGCCAACTGTCGAAGAAGTCACCGCGGTCAACCGCCTACGACAAGGGTTGGCAGCGTAGACTATCAACACTCACAGTAGTAGATGTGCAGTGTTTCCCCGCGGATTGGGGTCGCAGGGCCAATCTACCAGGCGCGGGGGTACTCAGGGCTGTGGGGATCCACCCAACAGAGGTCCCGTCTAGCCTTGAGAAGCTGCGGGCACTGATAGACAAGACGTACCAAGCAGTCACGGAGGATGTCGTAGCTGTCGGGGAGGTGGGCATTGACCTGCACCATCCCACCACTGAGAACCAGGTCCTCGCCCAGGAAGTGGCGCTGAACCGTCTCGCCTCCCTGGCTGCGAAAAGAGATCTGCCTATTGTCATCCATGCCCGGGATAAGGGTAACGGACGCGCAGGCAGAATGTGCATGCTGGCCTTGGGGCAGGTGCTCCCCAGAGGACACAAGGTCCAACTCCACAGCTTTGACGGAGGCATAGCAGAACAGAAGGACTGGGAACGTAAGTTCCCGGGGGTCTCCTTCAGCATATCTGCCTTGCTGCTACGCCCTAACCACCATCCAGAGCTGGAAGATGTGGTGCAGAACATCCACCTGGATCGGCTGCTCCTAGAGACAGACAGCCCGTACCTCTGTCCCCCAGGGATCCATCAGAGCCAGCACTGCCCAGAATCAATCATGGTAGTTGCCAGACGCATCGGGGAACTGCGGAACTTACCCCAGAGCATTGTCCTTAGAATAGCAGCTCGGAATGCTGAGCTGTTCTTCGGACCTCGGCACTAGGCTAAAATAGTAGTAACTGTAGTCCGTAGGCTGGGCTTTATGTCCGGTGCATAGTACCTAGTGGTTAAAATAGTCAGAAAAGCTGAGCTTCACGCCCGGCGCATTACGGATATTATCATGCTATATCGGAAAGCTGGGCCCGAGTGTCCGGCACCCCGTTGTATGCACAAATGAGGACTGCGCCAGCAGCCCAGCAAATCCGGGCGCCCGGGTGAGAGCCTGCGCCCTTTAAAGACAGAATGGGGAGGAGTGTAGGACGCGGCCGCCGGGGATTCCCCAGCGGCTATGACGTCAGCACATCGCCTGCAGCGGCCTGGGGATTCCCCCCCAGGCTGCGCGCGGAATTCAGGCAGAGATACACAGGACTTGGTGCTAAACAGTAGCAGCTAAGTTGGTGTTCTCCATCTACAAGGTAAGACCCTTTAATATTAAGGTTCTACATGTAATAGTCTTACAATACCAGTGATTCACTGCTATTTTATGGGATAATCTTGGCAGTGTATGTTGTCGGTATGTATCACACGATGCATGTAGGTTACTAAAAGCAAGTAAGGACGAACTCTCTGAGGTGCCTGGACATTTACATACCTTGCATATTCTTGAGGAACATACCTTACGTAGTCTTAGAGTATGGTATATGTAGTAGGTGCTAATATCAAAGTAGATAGGGAAAGAAGGGGGGAATTATACATTTGTACCACATTGCAAGACTGCAGAATATGGCTATAAAAAATGTCCAGGCACCTCCTGGAGTTTGTCCCAACAAGTACTCCTCACTGCCAGCTTCTAGCACCAGAAAAAATAACACCGATACGAGTCACCAGGTGGCATGACTGCTCCATGCAAGGGAAGCCTGAAAGCCAGCGCTCAAAACCTCTAGTAAAGGCAATTGTTTGTGAGTTGAATGGTCTGGAAGTTCAAATTGGGATTGATAGTTTAAATAACACCATTGTAATACATGTAGTTATATGCCTATTTAGCAATTAGGTTACCCCTGGGTAGAATCTTGAACTTCATATATTAGATAAGGGCCCTAGACGGGGGGGGGGGGGGGGGGGGTTGCTGTGTCACTTGTCGATTTTAAGAAATGCCAATGTCCCTTGTCAATTTTAAGAAAGTGTCTTGTCCATTGTCACTAACAGTGACTGTTACTAACACTGTAAAAATGTCACTAGCCCTCATGTCACTTGTCGATTTTAAGGAATGCCATGTCACTTGTCGATTTTAAGAAATGAGGCTTGTCACTTGTCACTAGGGTCATGTCGATTTGACCTGTCTGGGGCCCTTAGATAATTAAGTCCATAACTAGTTCTTTATAAATATGAAGCATTGTGGGGATATGAATCAGTGTCGCAATGATTATAGTAGGTCTTTAATCCATTCATTTGCACATCAAATACATAATATTTAGAGGTACAAACTTTAAGAACTGTACATGTATGACCTGCCAACAATAGGAACTTATGAAATAGTGATTTGATTTTCTTTGTAGTAATAGGGCCAATATAAAGAATACCCCGTTGTAAGTAGTAGGCTTACTACCTGTGGTAGTGTGGACTAGGTCTTGCGGAACTTCACACTATGCCAGTTTCTATGCAGTGTAGGCCCAGGGGTAGACACTAACACTGGGCCCAGAGTTTTCTTAAGAACTACCTTCCTATGGCCAGGGTAGCCCACCTGAGTGGTTGAAGAGAAATCTAAGACACAATACCTATATCATTATAGCCATATTACATGTCGTTGAAAAGCTAAAATAACCAGCAAACTGGGAATTCTAAAAGTTTGTTGCTCTAATTTAATGACCAATAATTTGACTGTAAATAGATAAAATTATTGTTACGGACCCGCACATTTCCAAAGCTGCTGGCCCATGACGCAAAATGTTAGTATCTATCCTTGTAGGCCTACCACATTAAACGTGATAAGCATTCCCCTCCCCCATGTGGCGTCTTTATGAGACTATAAAAAACCGAATATGAAATCCATTTTGATACAATGTAAGCCCTCTCCCTTGTGGAGTCTTTCTGAGAAAAACCGATGATATTTATTTGACACAATGTAAGTCTTAAACTACTAAAATACCATAAAAAATGTTTTGTTTTCACATCAGCTGTCCATTATGCCCAAGAACGAGTGTAAATCTAAATGCACAAAGTGCCGAGTTTGAATGTACTGCATGCTTTCTGTTCATTTAAATCCATGACATCATTTGGGAATGTTCTCTAACGCTTCTACCCGTACATTGAAAGAATGACATAACAGAATCATTTTTTTTACATTTTTTTTTTATTATCCATTTATATCTTCCTCTGTAGTACTCAATAAACAACTTTGGTGGAGGGAAAAGTAGTACAAAACATACTGCATTCTGATATATGATGGTCAGGGCCTGCCGTGGGAGTTGCACAGACGGTCACTGTCACGCGGGCAGATTCCTAATGGCCGAGCGAGACAGTGACCGCCACGTCAGAGGCGCCTATGGAAACACGCCGCGGCCACAGCCAGTGCATATTTCCTTCCACCTCTTCTCTGTTATAGTGAGCACGTAACACAATTCCTATTTCACCTAAAACAAGGGAATCATTTACTTGAAACGAGACACGTACCAATATAGTAACCGATCTTGATAAACTCGTACACCTACAGTTGGTTTTTGTCTTCTGTATATTAATTGGTAGACCGTTGCCCACTCTGTACAGCTTTGGACATATAGGGGGCTCGGTCTTAAATAAACTTGGTAGTCTATTCATCTCGATCATCGCGTATAATCAAAGACAGCTTACTTAGTACTATGGCCTCTGCATACACAAGAATCATATACACACACTCTTTCAGTAAGACCATATTATGCGGGAATTAGTTATCCTGGCTCCTGACAATCAAGAACGGAAATGACCACATATATATAATATTTATAATGTACAAAAAGTCCACCACACATATCTAAAGCAGTGCATTTAGCAAGAAACTAGGGAGACCGGCTGAAAACCGTACTAGGTCATCCCCGGCTGGAGCAGGCCATCTCTATTCCTTAGCAGTTATGTCGTTGCTTTGGTTTTACACAAAATATTATGGCTATTCTGTATGGTATCATTATTATCTTGGTCAACAATTGTCGGCTTCCTCAGTAACCTAACACAATGGCACACCTTCGTAGCAGCAGTCAACTTGACTCTTATTAATTTTTGCTGTTTTTTTAAATCAAGACTAAAATCAACAATACATTTACAGCTATGGACAGGTGAATATAAAAAAATGAAACATAAGTGTACATCAATTCATCGTTGTATAAATTTAACACCAGCAAAATACACACCTTACTTGGCAAACACAGAATAAACCTTTGAAAATATAGGAGTGAACAAAATGAGCGAAAATGGCTATGAGCACATTTTCTAAGGGGGAAAAATACCCAAAGAAACAAATCAAAAGCTATGTTCATATGTAGTCATACAAGGCGAGATTCTGAAACATTGAGTAGTAGTTCATAACGAGACCCGGGCCTCACTGAGGTATATAGTAACGCTGTTCTACTCAGCTTATTATTTGATACGTTTTGTTTTCCACCGTCAAAAACCATATACACTGAGTGGAACAGCCTACAAGACACAAACCCTAATTGCATACAAATTTACATGTATATTTTTACATCTATTTTTTGACCTGTAAAATCAGTAGAAAAACTTTGGAGGAAAATCGAGTTCATATTCAATTTCATATCAATATGTACCTCAGTATATATAATTCTTTAAAAAAAAGGAACACAAAGCAACGAAAGTGAAAAATAATAAATACGGTGGACATATAAGCCCTCCATTTGTAAACTGGTGGGAACAATACACGTTGTGCAGGGCAGTTAGTGATAAACATTCCCCCCTGTATGCAAAGCATCTCCAATTGTTTACTATGCATATACAAATGAGTACATATTTTCCTTTTCGATAGCAATTTTTGTTTGTAAAATCCTGTGTACCGCATGAAACAATGGCGACTGCTACCATAATGCGAGGAGATTCAAATGATCTCACCAACATGTTGTGGAAGAAAAACAAAATTAGTATAACAAGATTACTTGGTCAATTTATTATGTCTACTGCTTCAAGGTGCATGAGATTTTTTCTTGATTATTTTTTTGGTATTGAAATAAAGATAGCTTATGAATATATATCTTTGGTTGGCAATGTCAAATGACAAAACTCATAGCAAATCTATGCAAATTGGGAGACCCAAGGCATGTCAACTCCTGTTGCAAGTAAACCTTGCAATGTAGTACAATGTAGTCACTGTGTACTACGTGGTCAACGTAGTGCATGAGAGATCAAGAGTCGCTAGGGACCCAGGCGTCGTGCGGATATGTCAGGGGTGGTCAGTGGTTTCTGTACACCTAGATATAATTACAATACAACCACTGAGCACTGTACAAATATCCATCATTAGAATGCCTGTGTCTGTCGCTAGGCTGAATCGGTTACCATTTTGTACACATGGTATATCAGTATTAGTAATAGTGGTGAAGTGGTAGTGACAGTTGTTGCGGGAACACCCCTACCGTTATTAAAGAGCCGATCTAGGAGACGCAGACAAATTATGACATACATATGGCATCTGTTAGAAAAAACATCACAATTGTACAAAAAGAATAACATTGGTGTATTATTTTTTGTCTGGTTTGTATCGTATGATGATGGCCACAAATGGAACGAAGACTCGGAAGGCTCGGGGAAACCGCTTCTCTACTATGTTACCTAGTTGTGGCTCCCCGCCATCCGACCCTCAGTTATGGACCACCTTGGTGGACACTGCTACTGCTTCTACTACTCTTCTCACTCATCATTCCATCCTCTCTGATTCACATTCAACCTAGTACACTTTAACTTGTATATGGATTTCTTTGTTAATGTGGAGTCAAGGACCGTACCAATGAATGACCACTGGGAAGACGGTGCGTAATTAATATATTTCATCCTACGACAACAAAATATACGCATTATTTCTCCGGAGGTACATTTAAACTGTAGCCTTTTTTGCCACTCCCAGATTCTGTCAGATGAAATTTCAGTCATAGGTACTGTCGGTGTGGCGTATAAACAATACCCTGCACCTTCCAATGGCTGCTCTTCGCACCTCTCTATTGCCTCATCATGTACTGCTAACTGCTATGTGGTAGAGCTGGGGTGTTTATCTACGTAGAACCCAGACATAATCTAGTGTAAGAACCTTTATGCGCCATCGTATAAAGCTTCGCAGGACTAACTCTATGCAAAGACATTGAGGTCTGATGGGGACGTACGGACAGGTATAAGCACTCGTGAACTGCGACGAAGTTCTTGCTATTGTCTGTGTAAAAACTTTACCCTTCCCAAAAGGCCCAGTGTCTGCAAAGCTGAAGCCTCCAATGCATCTCTTGTTATACTACACAGGCTGCTGGGGTCACCACCTCAAGAGACATGCCAGTAAAGTGGGCGCACACTTGCAGATGATTCAAGGAAGACTCAGTCAGCAAAAACTAAAATTGCAGTCCAGCCATCATCCAATTGCCTTACAGGCCTCAGATTGCCACTCATAAACAGCCGCTATGGGTTTCACCGATTGATGGCGCCCGCGGCGAGTCACTGATCCCGCTACTCTGCAACATTCACGGCACAGTGTGAAGCAATGTGGCCTTACCACGCATGTAGTCTATGGACTTGTATAAATGTGCTCTCAGTTTTCCCATTCAACAGATGGAAGCAGCTCTGACGTTACAATTAGTGTATTTCCATTTGCACCATCATATACAAAATATGTAACAATACCAACCTAAATACACTAAGTCTAATAAAATAGGTCCACATCATCATAATACAGTTCATGTGATTGAATATATTTGTGTATATTCAAAGTAACGATGATCACAAATCATCTCAACCAACTCATATAATCAATTATCATTATTTATAATATAAAAAGAGGAAAGCCATTATTTATAATGTGCGCAAAAAATAACAAAAACATTGTAATGTGTGCAGAATATATACAAACATGTATGAATACATATTTGTATGTGACCTCTCAGACGTTATTTGTGACTATTTTCAGTCTGACACTGCAACACTACTTGACTCTTGACTTAACCGGTGATGAAAAAGTAATGTCCCTTGGTCCAAAAACTTATCATTTGACTCTGAACTTGCATTTACGTTGAGTGTCCAGTGGAGCACTGCAGTGAAATTTATGACAAAATACAACAGGAGTTAATTTAAATGGGGCAGGTACATGGAGAAGGCGCTACATTTGCGTGTCCTTAATGCTAGTGAGATTTCCACTGTTTTGTGACATCATGGAATAAATGCCATACACGAACCCTGAGCCTTTATGCGGATAAATCGATAAATATGCCATACACACCCAATGCTGTAAACCAGCTTGCTATAATAAAATACTACAAATACTTGCCATTCAAAATGGCAGACCAATCAAAGCAGGTTGGACAATTCTCCCCTTCCTTGACACATGAAATGGTGGTTTTCTTAATTATTCTCTACAATGTTTTTCCTTGTGTACTTTTTGCATTGAGACCAAGGGCAATTCAACATAACAAGGTGCATTCGTGTTTTTTTTTTGTGTTCCTTATGTAATATAAAAATGTTTCTGGGCAAATGCATTTTGCACCCCTAGGGAGTCTGAAGTATACAGTTTGACATGTAATTTAATACCATCTAACAAGGGCAATCAACAGTTCGTGGATGGCGCCAGCACTATTTACATTACAACTGACATACACATCGCTTGCCACATCTTTGCGAAGTGTCATGGAAGCCAAGAGAAGCTATACACCAAAGCAAAAATTCTGACTTTGTATGCCTTTTGTTTAATCAACAGTGGAAGTGTGTGATATATGTTTTGGTTTTATCTTTTTACATACAGTCAAAATTGTGATACATTTACTACGGATTCGTTGACCTTTGACAAAAAATACTCATATTGATAATTTGCTGTAAACAAACACATTGTGTGATCGAACTCACTTTATAAAAGTGCCTGATCAGAGTTACATGAAACAAAGAGGACAGAACTGTGCAACAAGCAGATGGCAAAATCACAAAATCGTCTGCTGTTTTGAACAAGAATGTGGAAGTCTAGCTGAGACTTCCCGTATGGCTCCCATATCAACCTTCCGCCCCTACGCGAGCAGAATTATCATGCAAATATTATATCCCGTTGTATGCATTTTAACTTTTTTTTTATGAAGGTATACACAGCTTTGATACAGTCGTTGTCTTATATATAGATATGTATAAAAAAAGAAAAAAATCACACTCATTCCCAACTCTGGTAGACACACCACAAATCGTACCACCAGGCTAGCTCCGAATGATATGAGATTTCATTCGATGCCGGTCGCTTACACATTGCTACACAGAAACAAAAACAGAGACTCGCAGCGTTTGGGGTAAAAACTTTCTTCCCTACGATGCTCCACTTATGTTCCCAACATATTACGACTGAGGATGCAGGTAAAGGAGGTAGCACAGAATATACATATAGTTACCTTCGTTGTCTACGAGTGGGAGCTAACCGGGTGGTACTTATCGATAAGATACAATGTTTAGATATATATATATGTATAATATGCATATAAAACTGAAACCTTGCATTAGCTATTCATTTTAAATCTAGTTTCGGGCTCAAGCCGTCTACTTATTTTTTGTATGTTTTCAATTTTCTTTGAAAATGCATTTAACAAGCCTCTCTTGCCAGGTTCTCCCACCTAGGTTTGATGACTACAATTGAGCGATATTTCGTTGGGCGCTGCACTTGATTTGTGATCTTGTACAAATGCCAAATAATCAAAGAATATGCAATCTATCATTATAATTTATCATTCATAATCAGCATAAACCTCATGTCATGGAATTTCATGAATTGTGTTCAGTCTGTGACCCTTATTATTTTTTTGTTTAAAATAGGTAAATACCTGACGCCCATCCAAGATACACGGGCTTCCTCCTTTATCACTATAATTATTCTCCACTCTTTCTCTTTTCTCAATTAATTACATTGACTGACCCACACAACAGGGCAACAGCCCACACACAAGACTCCACAATGCTACTGTCAACAGTGCACATTCACACAACCAACTTAAGAACTACAACATTTCTAAGAACCGAGACAACGCCCCCTGCAAGCTCAGTCCACAACTCGATCCCACCTCTTGGTTAATTATACGTGCCAGCGGCTGCATTTGGTTTCTAATTTTTCTGAGGGAAAGACAATTACATATCCCCCTTCCCATGCTACAGCTACCTCCCCTGGAACACTAACGAACCCTAGCGCGTCACAGGAAGACTATACTTCTCGGAATGTATATTACTGGGAGGGGAATTAAATCCAGCACTCGGGTGGCAATTTTTCGTATCGGTTCACATTGGATGGCGGACAGAGGAAGGAGAAATATTTTCAAATTTAGATTATGGGGGACCGTAAAAAATGAGCAAACCTGCAGCATGTGGATAGAATCTAGTATTCACGGGACTAATGCACAGGCCTATTCCTCGTTAAATACTTCATGTATCCTTGCTTTTTTTTTAGGATTGCCAGTTTTATCTTGTTCATGATCTTAGCAAGTGTCACTAGTAGACGGCTTGGGCTGCAGAGATACACTGTTCAAAGACCCACCCATGTAAAAGTTAAAAGCTTTAATTGGAAACTCTTGTACTTGCTATGAGAAAAAGACCATGGCTAAACCTTATATTGGTGTAACATGGTGTATTAGTAGCCTTGTAAAAACGTGTTCATACTGCCAAGGGTTCTCAGAAAGTTCAACACGGCCTTGATTCTTGCAGGGACGAGGGACCAGAAGGTGTAGTCTGTACACGTTTATAGAACACACTCACACTGGAGCGGACATGTGGCTGCACTACGTTTCTATGTACACTGTCTACCTATGTAGGTATTGGCTGTATTGCTATATATAGTATACAAATTGTAACCTTTGTTTTAGTGAATTCTCTTCGTACTCTAGACAAGCATCGGACTCACAAGCGAAAGGACTCGATTCCCCCTCACCGTACGGGAACATACCACTGCCGGTGGGGACACCCATGGACTTTTCACTGACACTGATTGAGAGCCATAATATAAACTTCATGGAAAATTTGTTCTACAAAAAATTGTCTGTACAACCCTTGATTCAGGATATCTCCATCTTCTAGTGTATGTGTATATAGTTAACAGAATGGATATGTCTCCACTACAAATGCCAACAACTCAAAAAAGATAGTGGGATCGGGGTGGCAAACGATAATGGAAGAAGCGCAACCCCTCTTTTTTCTCTCTATTTGTGCAAAAAAAATGAATTGCTCGTAAAGAAATCAGTTCGGAACGAGAACAAAAACTGACAGGTTTGTTTTGCTGCATTGAAATGGAAGAGCTTCTTTTTGTGGCTTTCATGTGTTTTTTTTCGTTGTCTTTTCCCTCGATGAATTTTACTTGCTACGACACACACAACACGCTATACACTGACAATCGTATGGCTAGTTTCCTGAGAGGCTTCGGAGGTCAGGTGTACCCCAAGGAAGTACACCATAACTGAGGTCCTGTGGAAACTTTACTCCAACCAACTCACTCCATCCAGCTCTGTCTTCTCAAGTTAGGTGAATATTGACCCCAAAACATACAAGCCAGTGATCATCGACTTTAAACCCTTACAAAAGAGAGAAACAATCTTGTTAATATTAAGATATGCGCTAAAATACCAACCGTACACTTGATTTCGTATTTGTATACAATCGCGATCTGCAGTTTCTAGATTACCGGTTAGTGCCGGTCCGAGATGCTCCAGGAAAATTACAGCAGCTGTCTTTTTTTTCTGGTGATTTCTCTCCTGTTTGTTCTATTTAAACCACACCTAAGACATGGTTGGCTTGAGAGATGAGTTGGCTGTGATTCACTTTGGTGTAGTAAAGCCATCACTTTCTGTACAAGCTCACAACTCATCACTACCAGACTGCTTGTGGTGGATAGTCCCAGTGCGAGTACACTAATTAGTAGTCAAGCTGGATCAAAAACCACTTTTGTCATGCAACTCTACAGGTACCCGGCGTTACGCGCTCTCAGCAGCTATCGACTTGACCGTTGTTTTACTCCAGCCGATCCTCGGTGTGCTGAGGGAAGAACCGGTCCATTGTAGAGGTGATATTTGAACTACCCTTGCACAATCTACGCTCCGTTGTTATACACATCAGATCCTTTCAGTGCTAAACCCAAGATCCATTTTTCATTGGAGGGAGTAGCATTTCAACGACCTAAAGTTCAGGCAATCAATGCTGCAATGCATACATGCAACTGCAACAGCTCACACACCATGTAGCTACCCTGTTGTAAAGCCACAACTTTGAACAATGTTGTCGTTCACAAGTGATGAGATGAAGCGTGTGAGTGCGCTGCATTTCCTTTCGACTTCTTCCTCTCGGCAGTGGAACCAACTTGCTAACTGATGGCTGCAGTCTATATGCTGAGATTCATTCTATATTGAGATTATTGACTGATAACCGGTGGTTGTGATGGAGAATCCTCACCCTGCACAGAGCTGCTTTCGTCTGGGTTAAATCCTGTGTGCAAACGAGGGAGAATGCGAAAGACATCGCATCTAATGTAACCCGATGTTCCTGTAACAACACAAACTTGCCTTGAACCAAGGAGGGAGCCATGATATGGTCATTGCTTCACTGTGTGCTTGGGATGCGGTTGTGTCCTTCTTGTTTCATCAAATTCTATATAGGTTCTTGAGTCGGTGTTGTCCCAAAACAGTAAGTTTCTGCATTGGTGGCGAGCGAATCAAGCAATGTACATATTCCAGGGTGGATCACGTGAGTCACTGTTATCACTGTGGGATCACCCAAGACAATCGAATATCAACTGGAGCAGACCCGGGCAGCGGCTGGGCTACGACCGGGCCCGTGCTGGTGGTAATAGTTACGGTCCTTCGAACTGCCCGCACAACGGGACGATGGAGCTGGGATGGGTGGGGTGGGTTTGTCGGGGGAGAGGTGGGCAGACAAAAAGAGAAAGAGAGGGAGTTTTTGCGACTGGATTTAACATCATGGCCAAGCATTATTGCCAGTCGTGTTCAAGCCGTGCCCATCGTAGCTAGGCGGATGGTGCTCCGAGTGGTGTGACTGCTGGTGGTGCTGGGAGTGTGCAGGCAGAGGCGAGGTGGAGGCGACAGGTGGGGTGGGCGCCCCTCCAGGGTGGTGCCCAGATGTGGTGCCCGGGTGGTGTAACTGCTGCGAGTTGTACAGTTGGCTGTGGTCATGGTGGCCGGAGTGCGCTGGTGGCGGCTGCGGCACCTGCTGTGATTGCATCTGATGGTGGGCGGGGTAGAACATGGACATGCCGCCCATATTTTGCGGTCCGTTCATCAGTCTATACATAGGTTGTCCGTAGGGCATCTGCGCCCCTTGTGGATCATATGGCGAAGACCAGAACTGTGAAAAGCCTGGCAACCCACTGGCAGCAGCGCCTGAGCTGTTGCCCATATTGAGGTTTGGTGACATGTTCATGTTGGGCGTGAACTGCGGCATCATCATGGGTTGTCCCGGGTACGCGGGCATACTCGGCATGCCCATTCCGGGCATGCTCTTCTGGGCCATGCCCATCATGGAGCCTGTGGGTGAGCTGTGGTCCCGCTTGGGCGCCTCGCTTTTCTTCTTCTGCTTTGGTTTGTTTAAATCAGACGCATTCAGGCCGGTGAGTTTCAAGTACTCCTGTAGAGCTTCGTCATAGTCTGCCTGCAAGTGGAAAGGAAAGAAATACTTTAGACACCAGAACATTGAATTTAGTTCAGATTAACAGGGTGAGAAAGCAATCAACAAGGATGCAGAAAAACAAGAGGTACCCTTATAAGCCCTTCATATATTGTACATCTCTAGCAGTCTTGCATAGTCTTTAATGACAATAAGCGCTGGTTTATGTGTCTTACTTACACCAACTGGTACAAGTCCAGAGTTCACAGTAGTTTAAGCTTTTAATTCATTTTGTCAGGTGATAAATAAAGACAGAACTTGTTAGAGACCCAGTGGCATATCGAGAATTGTGTCGAGGGGGTAAGAAGAGATTTCGCAAAACTGCCCTTAAATGATGGGGCAGTTGCAAACTAGGGGTTTTGGGGCACGCTCCAGAAAAGGTTTGGGCTCTACAGTTCCTGGTACCCCTGTTGAAAGAGAGTCTGGAGTCAAGCAATACTGGATTATCCCCGTCAGCAATGAGCAAAGTGACTCTGTTCATTTTCTTTGCGCTACCATTAAGTGCCAATTCCCATTAAAAGTTTCCATCACAGAAATTAGAAGGTATCTGACCAAACAATATCAGAAAGGGACTCCGCTTGGAAGGCTGAGCAGTGAAATCCCAAGGGACAGGGAGCTGGTCTGTATGTGCAACTCATAACTAGGACCAGAGAGTGTAGAACTCTTTACGATATCAGTAAGCTTTCCACAGGAAATATGCAAATTCAATACACCCCAGGCAAATGTATGAATGTCTTCGAAGTAGGAACGGTGGCATCTCTAGTTCTTCATATCTGATGCCGTAGAGAAGGATTACTTTTTGTGTAGATATAAGTGCAAGCTATGTCGGTTGGACCTTCATTGGGGTGTAAACAAGACATGGTTTCTTTCTGAACCTGGATGGATGGTTCATCAGTAGGGTCATGGTGAGAGCGACCCTTCAACCAAGACTAAACATATCTTAGTTATGGGGAGCCTCCGCCCCATCTGATCGTGACCTAAACAGATTTCATACATTAAATCAAAGTCTACAGCATAGGGGTATTAACAGTCAATTCAGTAAACAGTTTAAAGTCTAAAATAAAGTGGAAGCTCCCCTACTCCACAACAGGCCTTTACTAGGGACGTTAGGAGATAAAGATGTGCTTAGCATGAAGATTGGCCATGTCTAGAGGGCGAGTTGCAACAGAAAGCAGTATCTCTCCACAAATCCTAGAGCACCAAAATGTCCCTTTCTTCTATTCACACATTATCATATTTGGACTCTGTACAATACCTGGGGTCAGAAAGAGCAGTGTCATTATTCAGAAATCCTCGAGCGCCAAAATGTCGCTTTCTTCTATTCTCACATCACATTTTGGACACTATACAATTTGACATAGGGTGTGAAATTTGTTGTTTTTTCGTACTGTACTATATTTATATATCCCCGCACCCAAACCATGCAAATCTGTATAACCTGCACCTAGGGGTTATTTCTCGTACAGCCAGCGGGTAAGTGGATAGGACTGTGGCCAAGAGGCCTTTTAAGTATGACGTCATCACTTTTCAGGCATTTTGCAAGACCCCTTTTGTCATCATTTAGCCTAGTACGTAACATGTATAGGCAGAGAGTAGATGGAGCTATATAGCCTAGTAGTATAGGCGGTAATAGTGGATTATTAGAGCTAAATTTGTACATCCTAGTATAGGCAGTAATCGTGGACAGAGCTAGCCTATAGCCGAGTATTGGCAGTGATAGTGGATAGTCTCTATATAGCAAAGTATAGGCAGTGATAGTGGGTAGAGCTATATAGCCAAGTATAGGCAGTGATAGTAGGTAAAGCTTTAGTCTAGTACACATAGAGGCAGTAAAGGAGGAGGGGGGGGGGGCTGGTGTTTACAAGGCACAGCTGACAGGCACCACCTGTTCCTAAATGGCCCGCCAGCTACAGTGATCCACCATATCAATGTCTAAGTACTTAATAGCCTGGCAAAGGTAGGGGAGCCAGGCCCGATCCCTGAAGCACCTTTAACTGGCGGATCCGCCATCAAACACTCACACACCAGCTCTCTGGTGGTGGCCCAGGGGGGAGTAAGTGGGGTCAGGCCAGTCGGCACGGGAAGCCATCCGGCGCCGCCCCCGGCCTCTGGGGCGCCCTGGGGCCGTAGGCTGAGCCCAGAGCCCCGCCCTGGCTGCCCCGGCGCCGCACCACATGGCTTCCCTCCCTCTCCCCCTCCAGCCATAACTCGCCTGCTCGCCACCAGCCGGCAGCACGGGCGCGCCCCGCCGCCTCCCGACATGCATTATGAGCGATGACAAAGCAATATGAGCAGGGGGAGAGGGAAGCAGCAGCATGAGGAGCCTCCTCTGCCGTGAGGCCAGTATCAGACCCCCCCCCCCTCTCCCCATGTCCCACCGCGTCATGTGACTGTTTTGCATATCAATGGAGCGGGCCTGGCAATGGCTGAGCCGGGAGCGAGGCTCGGCCGTGCTCCGACGTAGCATGGAGGCCGTAGTGGCCGTCGATCGCTCTCTCTGCCTCCCCTCCTGGCCAAGTGGTGGTGGTGGTGGTGGTGGCAGCGGCCGCCTCGCCGTGGTGGTGGAGGTGGTGGCAGAGCTGCCAGCGGCGTGGCTGCGTTCGTAAATCGGCCACCCCCTGAGAACTGGGTCAGCGCCGGGGGAGAGCCGCCTGTGCCGCGGCGGCCGCCCACAAGGTCAACCACTTGCTGTCGCCGTGAGCCATTACGGCCTGACGGACGCCGCCTGCCCGGCTCGCCGCCCGCTGCTTCCGGTATCTCCGCCCCAGCCTCCCTGCCCGCCCGCCAATTAAAGACAAATTAAAAGGGCCCCCGGTGCCGGGTGTGTCGGCCACCACGTTATCTCATACACATGCCACCACCAATTCCGCCACCTGATTCAATTACGCCGATAGGCCCCTTTCTTTTTCCTGCTCATTTCCTTTTATGTCACCAGCATTTCTGGCTCTGTTTCATCGTTTAAGAAACCGGTAAAATGTGATTTATGCTCTTGGCTGCACAGACTGAAGGTGTGGTATTGGAAGGGGATCTCTTCTACGCATAAATATGATAAAGCATACACCGTAACATGAATCGTATGAAGCCCTACTATTATAATTCATGTTACAAATTTAAGGTGTCAAAATACATCAAATCATAGAGCTAAATACTAATTGATCTAACCTTATTGTATTCAAACACACATTAACCTACTATTATAATTTCCAGGCCAAGGGTTATATGAGGCTTTGTCAGGTCAAGGACCGTTGGGGCCGTTTCAGCGCTGGGGAGAGCGGCCATGACGTAGCCTGCCCTCAGCACTGGGTAAAGCTCCTCTGAGTAGATCCCACCTTACAGGGGGTTACGTCACGTTATACATCACACTGCCCAACGTGTCAGATAACACTCATCAACCCACAGCCCCTATCATTGTTTCCACCAGGACGTGGTTGTGTAACACTGCGGTATCTACTACACACGTTCTTGTGTAGCACCCACTTGTGTAGCACCCTACGTGACAACCTGCTTCATATCACTCACACAGTGCACAAAGAACAGACAATCTTCATTAACCATTTGAGGATGGCAGAGTTAATTTTGCCATTTTCTTGCCATCATGAATGAATGCAGCATCGGTATAGGTAATTCATGGATCATGGGGTCGATCCCGGTTGATACACTCCCAAAGAATGCACCTATCTAGCACCGACGAATAGCTCACTGTGTTGGTGCATCATGGCGATCGACACATCCCTTTTATGTATACCTGTTCTTAAATGGTAAATAGAAAGAACTGGCATCGGTCAAACATTTTTGGATATTCATTCATCAAATTGTCAACGTGCCGAAACCATCTATGTATTGGTTATTACTAAAACATGGTACAATCATAACCATGCATATAACGAGGTTGCTAGGGTTGAGGAAGGTGCAGCACACTGCAAGACCAGTTTCAGTTTGTGTACAGGAGTCATGATGCATTAATGCATCAGTGTGTAGTTAAAGTAGCGGAGAAGGAGATGAATGGATTAAGAGAGAACGGGACAAAGGGAGAAGGGGATGAACGGAGAACGGGATAAACGGAGAACGGGATAAACGGAAAACGGGATAAACGGTGAACGGGATAAACGGTGAACGCTATATATAAAACGGTGAACGGGATAAAAGGAGAACTGGATAAACGGAGAACGGGGTGAACGGGATAAATGGTGAATGCTATAAACGGTGAACGCTATAAACGGTGAATGGGATAAACGGAGAATGGGATAAACGGAGAACGGGATAAACGGAGAACGGGATAAACGGAGAAACGGAGAACGGGATAAAAGGAGAACGGGACAAACGGAAAGCAGAGAAGGGGATGAATGGATTAAGAGAGAACGGGACAAAGGGAGAAGGGGATGAACGGAGAACGGGATGAACAGAGAACGGGATAAATGGAGAAAGGGATAAACAGAGAACGCCATCAACGACGAACGCGATGAACGGAGAACAGGATAAACGGAGAACGGGATAAACGGTGAACACTATAAACGACAAACGGAATAAAAGACAAACGGATAACGGGATAAACGATAAAAGGATAACGGGATAAACGGGGAAAGGGAGAACGGGATAAACGGAGAAGGGGATAAACGGAGAAGGGGATAAACGGAGAACAGGATAAACAGAGAACGGGATAAACGGAGAACGGGATAAACGGATAAACGGAGAAACGGAGAAAGGGATAAACGGAGAACACTTAGGTACCAATATAATCCGACAAAACGAAAATCACGAATATCTTCGCTGTTTACGCTCCGATCGCCCCGATATTCGGACGGAGAAGGGGATGAACGGAGAAGGGGATAAATGGAGAAAGGGATAAACAGAGAACGCTATAAACGGCGAACGCTATAAACGACCAATTGGATAAAAGGCGAATGCGATAAACGGAGAACGGGATAAACGGAGAACGGGATAAACGGAGAAAGGGATAAACGGAGAAAGGGAAAACAGGACAAAGGGAGAACGGGAGAAAGGGAGAACGGGAGAACGGGATAAACGGAGAACGGGATAAACGGAGAACGGGATAAACGGAGAACGGGATAAACGGTGAACGGGATAAACGGTGAACGCTATAAACGGTGAACGGGATAAATGGAGAACTGGATAAACGGAGAACGGGGTGAACGGGATAAATGGTGAACGCTATAAACGGTGAATGGGATAAACGGTGAATGGGATAAACGGAGAAATGGGATAAACGGAGAACGGGATAAACGGAGAACGGGATAAACGGAGAAACGGAGAACGGGATAAAAGGAGAACGGGACAAACGGAAAGCGGAGAAGGGGATGAATGGATTAAGAGAGAACGGGACAAAGGGAGAAGGGGATGAACGGAGAACGGGATGAACAGAGAACGGGATAAATGGAGAAAGGGATAAACAGAGAACGCCATCAACGACGAACGCGATAAACGGAGAACGGGATAAACGGTGAACACTATAAACGACAAACGGAATAAAAGACAAACGGATAACGGGATAAACGATAAAAGGATAACGGGATAAACGGGGAAAGGGAGAACGGGATAAACGGAGAACGGGATAAACGGAGAAGGGGATAAACGGAGAACGGGATAAACGGAGAAAGGGAGAAACGGAGAACGGGAGAAACGGAGAACACTTAGGTACCAATAATCCGACAAAACGAAAATCGCGAATATCTTCGCTGTTTACGCTCCGATCGCCCCGATTTTCGGAGGGGTAGGAGAACTTCAAAATCGTTTTTGGATCAAAATCGTTTCGGGGCTCAAAATCGATTTTGGGGGCAAAATCGGTTTTGGAGGCAAAATCATCTGCAGCTCACGCTGCCCCCCCCCCCCCCGGCCAACCCGACACGTCGAACCAGAAACGAAGCTGCAACGAAGATGGTGTCGCTGCTGACGCTCCGATCGACTCGCTTTTTCCGCCGAGACGTAAAACAGCGGTTACGCGCTGCCGGGCGCTGACGCCCACAGCCACCTGCTCGCCCCCAGCCACTTGCTTTCCCACAGCCACCTGCTCACCTACAGCCACCACCTGGAATTCGATTATATATGACTTCCAATATATGAAATTAGGGTAGCTTCTTCTGGCGATTACGATTCTGCTGTCAGAAATGAGAAATAACGTACTGTACTCAAATTAGATAATTCATTCGACTTTCTAATGACAAAAGCGGTATGTGTGAGGCTTGTGGTGGCCTGGTAAGTAGCAGAGAGCGGCATAGGAAATAGCAGACGACATTCACCATATAGTTAACCCTTTGAGGCCAACATTACCCATTACTATATTCGTATTACAAGGTGTACAGTGTGTTGGGGATGGGTGTATATAGAAGGCCTTAAAGGGTTATTATCCAGGTGTCACAAACATGTTGCCACTTCCCTTTAAGGGCCGCAATGTACAGATTAAGCCACCGCGGTGCCGGCTCTATACCCGGCTCAATACTAACACATGGGGGTGGGCGGCATGCAATAGGCTGTGTACTGGGCCGGAACAGACCAGCGCCAATACCCAGGTGCTAGGACCACCCCCCCCCCTCCCCCCTCTCCTGTGTACTTCTAGATGTCACGGGTACGTATTAAGTGACCAGCCCTCCCCCCCCCCCCCCTTCACCCATTGACTGGCCTGACCCACATGGGGGTGGGCGGCATGCAATAGGCTGTGTACTGGGCCGGAACAGACCAGCGCCAATACCCGGCTCACTACTTACACGGGGGGGGGGGGGGGGGGCTCTGGCCATAATTATCAACAGCAATTAAGCATATAACTATTGCAGGTAGGGGGCTAGGACCTTAAACACTGAGGGCAATGGGGCAGGAATCCGTACACAGGTACGACTGGAGGACGGGGAGCTAAGGGCCACTCAACATAGGGCTAGGGCTGAAGAGGCCTGACTAAGGAACCACCGGGTATAGAGCTGATGCACAGTTGGACCCTTGATCACTGCCCAATGCTAAGTGAATGGAGGGTACGGCCAAGGCAAAGTCAATGGGCCGTAGCACCTAAATATGACCAGTTCTTCCCTTACACAGTAAGGGAAACTGGTCAATAATATGCACGTTTCTTATTATTCAATGATGACTGAAGCCCCGGGTCTAAGTCAATTAGACTGAATTGTGCATGATAACAAGCAGAGGATGCCAGAGATTTACCGTCAAACTGACTCAGTGGTAATTAGCAACTGGCATGGTTTCTTATGTCTGAGACATTTCGGTTTGCATTCTGTCTCTGCACAGCCTTTTTATCGCAGCTGCTTCTATTCTGGGCATCTTCTATATCACCCAACTGCTATATCGTGTATTTGAAGGTGTATCCCCATCAAGGTGTAGGGTAGGCAGAGGTGTCTTTAATCTTCGACAGCATAGAACAATGTTTATACAGTGTATTTTGGACTAGGCGAGTAAAATTGTCTTGATCAACTACTAGTCTATTTTATGGACGATGTGGTCATGTCGTCTATAACGATTTCTCTTGTATAGCTTTTGATAGGCCCGGGGCTCTACACAGGGTAGGCACATCGATAACGAAATTAGAACCTATCCCACATGCATATATATTAGGGCAAACCCTTCTAAGTAGCTCCATCATGTATAACTGATACAAAATGTATTGCCCACATACTTCATCTATCCACATCATCCAGATCATCTTCAAAGAATTTCTAATTTTTATTCATCGTCCATTGCAGATACAACATTACCAGCATTTTAATATCTCTAATATTGGTGACCACATAAGTATCGTTTTCTGTGCATGGTGATCCACAACATGGCCAAGATGTCATCACTGTGTGCAACAAAGGTTAGAATTGGGGATGACTAAGGACTGGTAATACCCGGTATGAGGGCGGTGTACGTATATGTAAAAGGTGCAATGGTGAAGGGTCAAGTTGCACATTGTACTGGAGACATTAAATTCAGTGAGCAAGCATGTATACACAACCATGCTATATAGAATTTCCCTATTGCCTGTATAAAGTGATAAATGCTTTTTGTTTCTGTGCACATTTGGAAACTGAGTCTATATCCCAGACGTATATGTTATCTTTAATACTACGTTTTAACCACCCCGTATATATGATCAGCCTAGTGTGCATTCACTATTGACCTACTGAGTAGAGGGTATACATATGAATTTGTTTCTACATAAGTGTAATGCGTACATATTTATTACCAGGCCCATAATCAGTGACACCCCGGGTACTACTGTAGTATAAGACCTACTGTAGCCACGAGAAAAGACGTCTGATGCATACACCATTCATGATTGTACCCCGAGATTGTACCTACCGGTGGTTGGATTAGACAAATGTACTTCTACATTGTATTTTCACGAGATCCAGTCCTAGAAGTTTTCCTATATTCAAGGTTTGCTAAATAATCATTTATAATATCACCAACATAGCTATTCTGTTTCTTATATCTAGACAAGATTCAAAATGGACTGGCTAGGAGTGATTTTTGTTCGATAATATCATATTGCTTTAAGCCTACATGACGACATCTTTTTTGGCTTACTTATGCAAGGTGCCATTGCCATATGGGGTATTGGGTAACATACAATGTAGCCCGGCTGTTTCTATTTGCTTAACGTCTAATACCAGTGGCTTATAGTGCAGCACAAATAGGTGACTGATATAAGCCCTCCGACCTGCCTGTACTCTTGTTGGTCTCTCAGCCTACAAACTCCTTACATACCTGGAAGTTTTGAAACAATTTCGCTGGCAATGTTAATCTGCTCTTGACACTGAAAACCCACAAATACAACACCTATACTTCTCACGTTAGAGGAAAACCGTTTGGGGGATATTTTGTATCTATAACCACAGCTATTCTATCGATATGATTAACCCCTCCCCACGAGTGTTAAACTTCTCCCTTCTAAGATAGTTCTTATATGGCCTCGGCATTACAGATATTTATTATTTTTTGACCCATCTTTTTTTTATCAAGTGGGGTGACATCTGCATGTATACGTCGTAATTCTTCTATATTTGCCATTTCTCTCACAGACGCCACTGCCTTAGACAATAGAATGGCCTCACAGAATGCAAGAAATCTTGCGATTTTGTTAAACTATTTTCAGGAAATAATCATTATTCAGTAGAGATTTTTTTCTGAAAAAGTAGCATCTTCCTTCAAATCCCAAGTACCTATGTCCTATACATGTGTTTCTGGATCCCTGACCCTTTGATCACGAGTGTGTGGGGTGAGGGGCTGACCACCCTGTACAGGTGTCGACAACCTTGTGTGTGTGTGTGTGTGTGTGTTGGGGGGGGGGGAGGTACCGTCGCCTGGCGTCCCCGTGTGCCTGTGAGCCAGTATTTATGGGATTAGGTAGAGAGTTATACAGGAGGAAGCTTTGCCTGCCACGACAAGCCTGACATGGGGAGGGGGTTACAGCTTAGTCACCGGCACACATTCTAATGCCTAATCCACACAAGATGTAGGTTTGGGGAACGAGTATTACCACTTCAGGGATTTTCTTTGAATCCTTGAATAACTCTCAAAATGTTACCTTTGAATTCCTCCTAATATTATCAAAGAAACGTGTGATATTGTATATTTTGTTTTCTGTTGGTGGCATGCGATGTGCCGCTAAACCAAAGAGACTATTTTGGTCATGGATGCTTAGGGAGTGGTCATTTTTTAACAACAGGGGGGGGGTTGGTGGATTTGGGGGGGGACCAAAAAAATTTGGACCCCTTGAAGGGGGGGGGACCAAAAAAATTTGGACCCCTCTTGAGGGGGGGACCAAAAAAATTACACCCCTTTTTAGCAAAAAAGCCCGCGCGTCACTATAGCTCAAAGGGGTCGGCCGCGCTCATTTTCAACCTGCCTAGGGGGGCACCGAAAAATTTGTGACCCCTTCCGCGGGGGGGACCAAAAAAATTTCGACCCGCTCGCGCAAAAATCCACCGACCCCCCCCTGTTGTTAAAAAATGACCACTCCCTTAGGGTGCGTGAAAGCTCTTTAGATCTTGTCTGTCCTTAGTTCAGTTCAGGGATCATTCTCATATGTACTGGGAATGTTCCAGTTTAATACTATAGTTTCAGAAAACCGCGGTCCCACATGACTGGCATAGAATAGGAGCTCACCATCAGTTTTAAGTTTTAACCGCTCCTCTACAATATGATCATGCAAATTGTATCCAAGAATAGAAACACGTCATCACTTCCTATTTCAGCTACATCATGTATGAGTAGCATGTTGTGTAAGTCTGTAAGAGTGTGCACATGTATAGGTCATATATACTCAGGGTTCCCACAAAAATGTCAGTTTGAAATTTCCATGACATTCCATGACAAAAATCTCAATTTTCCATGACATTTATTACACTTTTTGGGGGTTAGGGGGCTTGGCCCCCGAGAAAATTTCTAAAATCTAGAAAGCAAATGGGTATATTCTCAAAAGATTTTGTAATATTAATTCTATTATTTTCGTTTTCCATGACATTCAATGACTTTCTATGACAGCTTTCAAATTCCATGACATTCCATGATTTCCATGACTTGTGGGAACCCTGATACTATGTACTACAGAGCCAGGCAGAATGCTATTAAATGTAAGGTACTGAAAGTTGGATGAGTGAATTTATTAATTATATAATATATAATCATGGTGGAATACATTGATTGATTGATTTGTTTAACGTTCAGGTATACATAGTACCCTACAGGACTTTCTCAAGTTAGCAAGGAGTCAGCCACAAATAGCGGACAGTGGACCAGTAGTCTGCTTGCAGGACAGATTTTTATATGCTGCTTGCCCAATACGGCAGTGACCGCATCTATGGATGATTGAATCTATGAAATGGACAACCGCATCTATGAGGTGAGGGAGAAAACCACTACAGAGGCACATCCCCTACTATTTTCGAAGGATAGCAAGTGTTCTTTTTTTTATTGCCTGGTCGTACATACCTGGGCTAGTATCATAATAGGCAGGGCCAGACAAACCAGTCTTTGATAACTCAGATGTGGTTCAATCCGGCCGGCGCACATGGGAAGCAGCTGCCAATACAGCTTGGTTAGTGATTGATTATCACAGTAGTCCACCAAGAAACCCCTCAAATTTGGTCACCTTTGATGATTCTGGTATGCCCATTGGTATTATGTAAGGCTCCCGACAATGTTATTCTACTCCTTCATGCCCCCATGATGAAGGTCCCCACCAACACAGGGGGAGGTGCAATACATTGACATGCAAATCCAACGAGGCTGGTCAAGTAGCTTACATGTACAATGTGTTACCAGTACACATAATAGCATAAATGGGATCATTGTTTTGCTTCTTTGATCACATGTAAATGCTCTGAAGAACAGCCTGGCAAATCATTTTGAAGAATGGTTTTGAAGGGATCTCTGTCCGAGGGTCAACCGTTGTGGGAGTGTGGATAAATAATAGTGGGAAATGAAATTTGTCAAAATAATCGCAGAAAACATGGACCACTTATTGGCAGGCCACAGCATGGTCGGTGTTACCTTTCTCAAACAGGATCCGTAATCTGAGTGGATTGGTTTTCACTTCAAGTATCCATTCTTCTTTCCATTCCACAATTACTTTTTTGAGACATTTTCTTTTCCGCATTAAATCACAAAGTGGTTTGGTCCTGTTCCCAAAGAGCCCCGGACACCTGGACACGCAGGCCTTTAAGGGACACTTCTTCAGATTTGGTTTCAGGCATTCACGTGAAAAAACCTGCAGGGGTGGCATACAATTTGTTCCTGGTTGGTTCAAATTACTATATAAGATAGTGACAGGGGGAGAAGGGGAGGCAGGGAGGTTCTTGAAAAAGATCCCAAAACAAGTAACGTTATTTTATGAAGGTTCCCACGCGTGCACAGATCCTGAACTGAATTAGGTCAGTTTGGATGGGTTCTCACATACACAATTTTTCTACTTTGTCTAGATCAAAACCCATTATCCCATACTCAGATTATAAATATTGTATTTGTATTGCACTACCATCGTATTATCTGTGTGAGAAATACGTCGCGCCTAGTAACGTCCTATCTTTTATTAGAGTACGTTTGCAACTGCACATGGAGGGACATAAATTTGTCGCATCAGTCTGTCAGGGTTTGTGCCCACAACATGAATGACAGAATGTGGGTTTGGGGGCTGGGGGCTGATTGGGAGCTGGTATGAGTGGGTTGGGTGTTGGGGGGGGGGGGGGTGGTGGCAGCTCTTTGTGAGTGCCGTGAGTCACCATCAGAAAGAGAAGACCCACTGACTGATCCCGGCAACATTAGGCCGCATAACACGGCGTCGTCTAACTCTAGCACGCCCCACCTCTAGCATGGCTCCTTCACGACCCCCCCCCCCCCCCCCACCCCGACTCCCCATCGGGGGTAACAACGCTGGGGGACCTTCATCTCCATGCTATTCGACATGTGTATCTCTGTGTACACATTCTCACTAGAAGAGGGAATACATATTGTATTTGTAACCGTCTGTAGTGTTATATCGGGGGAAATATGAGGAATATAGAGTAGTATAGAAATGCATGTGTATTGAGGTTATGGGGAGGGTGCTGGATGACCCCCATGCCCCCTCCCCCCACACAAACACATTAACCCCCCCCCCCCTCCCCCTCCCTCTACATCCCTCCTAGGTCAGGTCATAAACTGAGGGCTCCTGGACGAGGAGGAGGAGGAGACATGATGCATGGACGATACATTGGTGCAGCCCCCTTTGTATCAGTGTGGACGCTAGGGGTAGTACTATGGGGGAAGGGACCAGCACACGTCTAGGGTATTCATTCAACTCTTAATCCCCTCGCCCGGGGCCGGTGGCCTTCTGCAAATGGGATTGGCTGAAACCATAAACAAAGAAACCCTTTGGCCGCTACTTCATATCGCCAACAGTAACAGTGACATGAAATAGCACAGTGTGTATGGCAATAGTCAATTCATAGGGGATGGTCAGAAAATACACCCAAGCATTTTTTTTATAGACTATCTAATCAAATTATGAGTAATTAAAAATGAGAAACTTGGAATATAGGCTTTGTGTATTCACAATATCAATATTCAATGTCATCCCATATTATACAAATACAGGCAGGACTTTCCTCCCTTTCTGGCATAGCAATAGAAATCCTACAGAATATAGAGTTGTTCTACACGCTCTGGTTGGGGAGCGGAACGCCAAAAAGTGCAGGCGCTTTGAATTGGAGACGGGACGACTATTTCAGGCCTGTCAATGTCTGTACACGGAGACGGCGTGGGGGCATGTGGCATTACTGCTTTCTAATGAGATAAAAGCTGGCAACGTTTTGTAGGCTTCCACCAATGGCTGTAGGGCCTAGCCGTGTCTAAAACTACAAATGTGCTTCCATGGACTCACACAGTTAGTTCAGTAATACCGTAAAACCTCACGTGTAATCCTCGTGTATAACCCGCATTCATCCTTTGGGAATAATCTTATAAGCCTCACAAGGGATCTTGATTATGACCAGTTTAGGTTGTGTAGTGTAGTATACATCTATAAATTCGCGTATAAGCCGCACCCTGACTTTGTCCTGATCATACATGATGTTTTACGGTAGCCATGTGAGCTACTAGCGGTGCCTGTGTCAGCTCTGATATTAGACATGTGAGAAATGCCTCTGGCTGTATCAAATGTCACTCAGTCACTCTACAGGGAACGTTCACAAATGACGGCACATAACTATGGGACTTCATTATACTAGTAGACGCTCCATACCACGTTAATGTCACTATTTAGGGCAGATTGGCCTGTATTAATATAACTGCCTGGGTGACAATTCTTCAATGAAATCCCCCCCCCCCTTCCCTCCCCAAGCTTAAGCGATAACGTCATTTGTGAACGTTCCCACGCTGGGATCCAGATGAGTGCAGGGCATATAGTAGATCTGAAACAGGATCTATTCCGGCCACCTCCTCTACACCTCCACTTGAGGCAGTCCGTGTCAAGTGGCATTTTTTATTGGTGTCAGCCATGACAATTTCCTGCTGTCCCAATATTTATGATATTGGCATTATACATGCATTCCTCATTAGTAATCAATGGAAGCAGTGGTGGGTTACGTCATACTGGTTACGTCAGCACTGTAACTGGACGTACATTGCTATAATATTACATTAGTATGTAAGTGAATCAATGCCACCTGGGAGCTAAGGACACTGCTGGTTTATTGCCATACATAGTATGTAGACGTGGCCGAATCATTAGGGTTTCCAGAGTGCATTTTTTCAAAATATAAATTGAAGCTATTAAATCGAAATTAGTCAAATGGTAACTGCTTTTTCTTCTATTGATAATCAATATGAGGCCTGGGGTGGCACACGAGTGGAAGTAGGTTTCAGAGGCTGCAGCCAGTCTACTCCATGTGCACTACAGATCTCAACAGCACTGGTGTCTGTGGAGAGAGGAGTGGGGGATGAGGACTGGCGGTGGGGTGAGGAATGGAAGGGAGTAGAGGAACGCTCCACCACCTGGTATGGCATCTGTCCCCACTTTCCCCTCTCTTGTCTGTATGTATGAATTATAACTCCCAAAATAGGCGGCATTGGAAGTCCACTACATCAGAGGCACATTCTATGAGTACGATACACATCTTTTACATGCATATCAATGTATGGATGCTCTGCAGGGATGGATGGGAGGTAGGGGGGGGGGGGTATGAAAGGTAAAGATGGGAGGGATCGTGTGCTAATCCCCGCTGTGGTGCCGGAGGTGTCTGTTTGGCAGCAGTCCTTCACAATTTGTCACCGTCCAGCATCCAGCGGTAGTAACCCCCCCCCCCCCCCC